>OY754330.1:99967885-101167885 GCA_963573305.1 Pyrrhosoma nymphula | reverse complement strand
GGCTAAGGGATTCTGGGTTCGTCTCCGACCTTGACATGGTACTCCACCCCTACCCTTCTCTCCTGTCTCCCAAGACCCCCCGAGTGGAAGCCATCTGAGAAGTTAGGGAGTGGGGAAGCAAGGAGTGAAATGTGATACTTTTGGTTCGCGGTTATAACTGATAAGGGACTTCCGGCAGGCAAGGATGATGATGCAGCAGTTCTTCATCGTAGAAAAGTCTTAGGGGAAATGGGTCGAGAGCAGGCCGGTAAAAAGGTCTACACTGAATATTTTGGTGACCTGGAAAATACACCTAATGTGATAATACTGGACACATGCCCGAAATCATTCATTTTGTTTTTATTTTCCATGTGATCGCGTCTGATAGTGCATACTTCTCCAACTTTAACTTGAACATGATAAATGTGAAGAACATTGTCCATTAACTCTCCATTTTAGTGCATATTCTTTGCCTTTTTATGAAACAATATAGCGGTACAGTGATTATCTCGGAAAATACAGTATCTTTTTAGTTAATTTTCAGAAAGTACGTTTAGTTCGAACCCGGATAATTCAAAGTCAAATTTTTTTGGTCCCTTGAATTTCAAATTAACAAGGTTTTACTGTATACAAGATAAAAGTTTTCAAATACATAAAACAGGGTTAAATAAAACAGTTTGAGCCAGTAATGAAATAAAATTGTAATGGAACTGAAAACACCTTGTACCTGATGGAAACTGGTCGTACCCTAATTAATTTTGGTGGAAGATACATTTTGTTTTTAGTTGTTTAAACTTTGGATCACCTTAAATTTCAGCCTGTAAACCTTGAATATAAATACAAAGTTATCATAAACCCAACCATTAGTTAATAAGCAACATAATCATTTACTGAGTAATAACCAGCATTTAAGTTATTCCTTACCCTGCTTTTGAATTAAATGGTATTGCTCTCTTACATTATTTGTGTTGGCAGGGAATTATGTATCTTAACAGAACAGCAGAATGGGCTTTGGCATAGGTGAATTATCTTGGCATTTAAATGAGGTTATTATTACATCTTGTTTCAAAATTTAATGGCATTTAGTGAAAAGTTTGGCATATTCTGGTCCACAAACCTGCATTGGATTAGCATCTTTTTGTGCATAATTCATGAATTATCATTGTACTGGAAATGAAAAATCATGTATGTATGTGTTAAAAATTATAGTCCTATTATATTTCTGCATTTTTTTCTTTATCAAAGGTTCTAAGTAATTTGTCCTGGAGTTTTGTACTTGTTGCTAAGTCATGTGCTTGTGCCTAACTCTGGGATGACTTACTACATGATTTATATGTTTAACTTATTCTGTGGCATGCTCCCCTAAGATATTTTGAGTACACACGTCATAGCAAAAAAAAACAAAAATACCATCCTTTGGCTTCATTACTGGGTTATCTCTGTACTGTTGTCTTCATTAGTGTACTTGACCCACCTTGCTGCAGCATTGTTTTATTCCACTCCGAAATACAGATTTGTTTTAGACGACATATTTTTGCCAAGAAGTAGGCTGGATAATAAAATATAGGCACCTTCTCCTAAAAAATTACTGAATTTAGGCATAGGTCTTCCTCAAAAATGACAGAGATTCCTCACTTTCACCATGAATGTTACTGAAGTTAGGGTAAATGCCTCATTGAAACCTTTCTGATGATTAGTTAATTCTCTCAGCTTGACGAATAAATGTCATTATCATGGTGATGAGAAAGTTATTTGAGTGCTTGATTGACAGAAGTTTCTAATTTTATGCTAATAGAAACTTCTAACAGTTAACCAACCTATTCATTAAATATTTTTATTTTTTTGTCAGGTCTCTCATCATCCACCCATGGTGGCTCAATACTGTGAAGGAAAAGAATGGAGATGCTGGCAAGAATTCACAATGGCCTCTAAGTTCAGAGGAAAATATCTTCAAGTGATTCCCTTAGGGACTGCTCATCTAGAATTCAATTCCTCTGGTATGTTCCATGGCTACTCATGAATCCTCTGTACATTTTTCAAATGGTTTTTTGTGGTTCATTCTTCATCTGCTAAGATTGGTTTCCTATTTACATTCTACGCACCCTGTAGATTCTACTCCGCTAATTATAAATGATTAATAAGAAAAGAGCTCCTATTTACACAAATTATTTGCAGGAATTGATTAATTACTTTTATGGGTATTGACATTTTGAGTCAATTAAGCATCAAAATTAATTTTAAATAGTTTAAATTTTAGTTAAAATTTGCAGTGTATGCATATGAATAATTCCCCTTTAGTCATGACTACCAGGTAAGAAAGATCTTGATAAGATGAAATGCGTATCACTAGTGTTAGTGTCAGATTTCATCTGTTGTCAGTTCGTTGTTTCTGATTATCTGAAATGTCTCTATATGTTGTTCCAAAACACTTTTATTGCATTTTTACTCCATACTAAAAATTTTGTCTTACTTTAGGTAATCATTATACATGGAGGAAAGTTACTACTACAGTGCACAATATAATTGTTGGAAAGCTGTGGGTAGATCAGAGTGGTGATATGGATATAGTTAACCATAAAACTGGAGATAAGTGTCATTTGAAGTACATTCCATACAGCTACTTCACAAGGGATGTGCAAAGGAAGGTAAGTTTCATTTGTGTGCCTAAATTTTTCTGAAAACTTTCTTTTATGGAATTATTTCTTAGAACAAAAGATTCTCATTGAGCAGTTGTTGTGGCATGGTAAAAATATGGTGATCTGTACAAGTTCTCAGTTGGAGTATTATTTAACTTCTGAAGCACCTTTCGTTCCCTTCAATTACAAAATTGCAAACACCCCAGCAAACCAGGAAAATATTAAATCTATGTTAAATCTTTATACAGTAGACCCCCACATTATGATGGTAATTTGTTCCATAGGACCATTCGTCATGTGAATTCCTTCATGAAGTGAACTAGTATATTACCGGACGTGGGATTGCTTTACTTACTTCAATGCCAGTGCATTCAGTGGTACTCAATACTGTATAGGTACGAAATATGCAGGAATCAAATGATTAAAAATGTTATTTTTCCAATATTTAAAATTTAATGTGTTGTAAATTGTCAACACATTGAATATCATTGCATGAATATGCAAG
Source organism: Pyrrhosoma nymphula (assembly GCA_963573305.1). Lineage (NCBI taxonomy): Eukaryota > Metazoa > Arthropoda > Insecta > Odonata > Coenagrionidae > Pyrrhosoma > Pyrrhosoma nymphula. Next base: position 101,164,765 of record OY754330.1, on the reverse strand, counting down.
ATTGGAACTGCGAGCCAATCTCAGCAACTTAATATTTAAGCTTATTTTCAAGCAATGGGAAGAAAAGGTGAAATATAAATGATTCAAATCTCAATATACCTCTGTGTCAAAACAACTCAGCATTGGCAATTAGGTATCTTTCTTTTGGTCTCACGCCATCATCTCTACATCACAATTACCTCAACAATACGAGTAGAAACACGTACATGGAAAGTGACGTTACGACCTTACTAAAATTACGTACACAAAATTAGGCACAGGCCAGTTATGAGTGAGAAGAAGTAGCATATAGCATAGAGTAAGTATATTATAGAGGGATCACCGCACGCGTAAAATTCGTATATATTTTTGATGTAATTCAGGAGGGATATCGTAGATGGCGCAGATGACGTTGGAAGAAATTCTGACAAATTATGAATTTGCTTGTTCCACAAGCCTGAAAATATATCCTGAAGCTCAAAGGGTCGCTACGTTTAGTGGTGACAATAATTAGTCGATTTTGTTCATAACAAGAGTTATAAAAAATATTTCCTTGAATTTCGGGTATTAACTTGGCTCTTCCGAGTTTATATTCCTAATCCTGTTGCTGACAGACTGTTCTCAATATTAAGTTGAAACTTGCAGGAAACGTTTATTGTACATTTGTTTCCATACTGGTGAACTTTAATTTGTGCTCAACTCAGTTTCAACGTTGTTATATTTGTTTATATATCTTTTGGACGAAAAATTGGAATTTTGCAAGGTAAAAAGCGATCGCCTACTAACTTTCGTATCTTACTATATAGGTCCATATATGCTGTGTATGGAATTTGGTGAAAACTATAAATGTATTTTTGGTGAAAAAATTGTGACTTTATCTCGAATACGAAAGGAGTTACGAATTTTTGATTTCTCAAATATTTTTACCACACCATTATTTCAGCCGCTTGCTATTTCGTGGCAGTTTTCCATGGCTATCTTCTTCATTCAACTGTTGGCTAACAGTTTTGAACAACAGCCTAAAACTTGCAGCGAAAGTTTTTAATGCGTAACTTTCTATATCGGTTAACCTTTTTATGTTTTTGGCTGAGTTTTGACGTTGTTATATTTAGTTAAGTATCTTTGGGCCTAAGCTTCTGATTTTTGTAAGGTGGGAAGCAGTCGCCTACTCACTGTAGTATCATACGATAAAGGTCCATATATGTATATATACTTTAGGTTTGAGATTCAGTATTTGAGTTTCAATTTTAAGAAGCGACATGGATTTGGATTAGATTCATTTTGAATTTGACCTATTACCACCAATTTTAAAAATAAATTTTGTTGATAAGAAGTCCTCTTTATCCGTAGATCCAATACAGAGGTGTAGACTGAGGTTAGCCGACAGGTGGTGATTGTGCCTGGATGTTATGTGCTGTGGGGCTGCAGCTGGCACTATACAGTAAATCCCCGTTAGTTCGAACCCTCTTAATTCGAAATATCGATTAATTCGAAGTTGTGAGCAGTCTCCGGCAAACGGAATAGGAAATTGCGTACTTTATGGTACGGATTTGACAGATGCCCCAACGTATCGTTTATTTCGAAACGATTCACCGGGGCAGCGCACTTTTGTGGTTAGTTACTATCGGTGCAAAAAAAGGTAGAACTCTGAACATTAAGCATTTGTATGAAATTCTGCCGGAGCTCCATAGAGTCGTGTTATATATCGTTTTACTCCTTGTTTATTTGACTACAAAATGCATTCATTGAAAAGTGATCAAATGTAAACGTTTAGCTTCTACGGTCGAAAGAGTGAAGAAAAGCACATGAAAAACTAGGAGAACAGTGAAATGGTCGTCTCCTTCATCTGGTCACGTCCAAAATATTTGATTGGTGCACTTCATTATTTATTTATGAAGAGAATGGCATCTCCGCATTATAAATATTATTTTGAAATTAAATATTACCTATTCTTTGATTTTTAAGTAAGTGAAAGAATATCAGCATTTCCTTACATGAAAAGTTTTGCAATATTTTTTTCCAATAACAATACAAAAATTCGATATTTATATACTTTTCTACATCTCGGAAATTGATATCAAGCTTTCGGCCATTTTAAAAATCAAAGAATGGGTAAAATTTATTTTTAAAAGTATATTTGTAATGTGGAGATGTCGTTCTCTTCATGAAAAAATAATGAAGTGCACCAATCAAATATTTTGGCCGTGGCAAAAAGAAGACCACTGTTTTTCCGTTCTCTTAGTTGTTAGTGTGTTTTCAGGGTGTCCGGCGACCTGGAAAACCTTGAAAACCGGGAAAACTCAGGGAAATATTTTGTTCTGGAAAACTCAGGGAATACTCAGGGAATTTTTGTATTTTTCCGAAAAACCCTGGAAAATGCATGGCAGCCGATTTCCATTAAGGCAGAGAGAGAGGTTTAACCTGCGCCTTTGCTTGCATTATGCTCTCGGCTCAGCGTAGCCTTGCGCTCCCTGTTCATTTAATACTCTTTTCATAGCTGTGCGCCCGCTCTCAGCTTGTGCTTCGTCACCCCACCCCTCTCTCCCTATGCGCAGTCTAAGGGGCATAACAAGGCAAATTCCACACGGAATAATTCCCATGTAAAATGGCCGCTACGAATGGAATCGGAATTGATGCCGAAATCTGTCACCGGAAACAGAATTTCACGCGGAAATCAAGATTATGTTCGAAGAGTCGTACGAATGGAATTCTTGGTGTGGCCAAATTTACGAGAAATCTAAACGTCTGAGCATGCGCAGTGGCATTTCCCGCATTATACGAAAACCATTCGGTCGGCAACCTAAATGGATAATTGGGTATTGTTATATATGTAATTGATAATCCTTTCCAAATAATCTCTACCCTAGTCGTTTTAATGTTTGCAGAAATGTTATTGAAGGAGCGGAAATACATTTTGCGGTCACTGCGTATGGAAATCACGGCCCTCGGGTTCGTAGTCGACAGGGCCACTGTACAGGGGCAATCCAACCTAATTAAAATTCGTGAATTGTCCAACAAATACAATTTTGTTTTATATAATTGAATGCTTTTGGGCGTTAGATCCGTACCTATTACAAAGCAATTAATTCACAGTTTCCGAAATGTTCATGTAAAGTACAGTGAAGTCTTTTGGGAGAAGAGGAAAGGTACCAAGGCCTCAAGAGAAAAATAATAAGAAAGAGGTACATACTGCAAAAGTTTCAAGAGCTGCAAACCAAAATAACGTAATTTCTTGAAAAGCCGAGAAAATTTTGTTGCTGAAATTGAATCGGAAATGCATTCATTGAAAAATGTCACACCAGTTTCTTTTTTTCCATGTTCTTTATCAAACTAGTCTGAATCTACTTTATTGTGTTCAAATTGCACCTGACTCAGAATTTTGTTGTCAGTTAACCGTTTTTGTTTATTTGTTGGTTGAAATAAAACCCGTAATACTCCACATTCCTTGTATACTCTTACGTTTTTAACTCAAAGTAGGGACCGAAATTTTTCGTTTTTTCATGTTTGCAAAATTATGCCGATTTTATTAGAAATTCATTAAAAATATGTTAGAAACAAAGTGCAGCAAGACCCTGGAAAATGCAAAACATTTGCCTGGAAAACCTGGAAAACTCAGGGAAAAAAGAAATTGAGATTCACCGGACACCCTGGTTTTTCTTCACTCTTGCAACCATAGACGCTAAACGTTTACATTTAAACACTTTTCAATAACTACATTTTGTACTCAAATAAACAAGGAGTAAAACAATATATTACACGACTCTATAGAGCTCCGGCAGAATTTCATACACATGCCTAAAGTTCAGCACTCTACCTTTTTTGCACCGTTAGCAGTGCTTATTTCAAAGTCATTGTGATTTTGGTATCGCTTTCTTGAGAATAAGTTACTTTTAAGTGTTGCCAAGCTATTTTGAGCATTTGCTTATGCTTATGGTGCACCAGCAGCTGTTTACCCCAATCAAATATCCCTAGAGTACATACACATCTCGGCCACTCCGTCCCATAGCTTTTTTTCGGGGCTTTTGCGCCATGACTAATGCCTTCTCCTCTCTTCCTTCCGAGCCTCCCTTCCTTGAGTGATGACTGTAGGATCGCCAGGCATGGTGGAGTAGTATTTTTCGGATGGTGCGATATCCTTTAACCATTTTCCCATCATGATTTCATCGTTTGGTAGCCGCTCCTCCCATCTCGCTTCGTGTGCTTCCCCAGATTCTTTTGTTTGCCCTGAATCGCTGACGAGTCATGGTTCTCAGCTTTGTTTACGCTTTTCCCATCTACTCTTGTCCCATCTCCCCAAACTGGAATGTGAATCACGAGGTAAGGAAGGCTGAAGATATAGGGACTAACCATTTTGATTAAAAAACTTTAAAAATGGATTTCTATCACTTCCACGAAGTCAAGCCTGAAACAATCAAATTTATATAGGGACTACTTTTGGGTAGTGTCTATCCGACACTGCGTCAGCGATTTTTATCTCTGGTTCCCTTGAGCTTCTTACGGAGGGCTAGGGATTCTGGTTTTGTCGCCGACCTTGACGTGATACTCCACCCCTACCCATCTCTCCCGTTTCCCAAGCCCCTCCCCTAGTGGAAGCCACTTGAGAAGAGGGCGTGGGGAAGCGATGAGTGAAATGTGATACTTTTGGTTCGCGGTCATAACTAATAAGGGACTTCCGGTGGGCAAAGATGATGATGCAGCAGTTCTTCATCATAGAAAAGTCTTGGGGGAAATGGGCTGAGAGTAGGCCGGTAAATTTAAAGGTCTACGACAAAAATTTTGGTGACCTGGAAAATACACCTTATGTGATATTACTGGACACATGCCCAAAATCATTCATTTTGTTTTTATTTTCCACGTGATCGGGTCTGAAAGTACAACTTCCCCAACTTTAACTTGAATCTGATAAACGTGAAGAATTTCGCCCAGAACTCCTCATTTTAGTACATATTCTTTGCCTTTTTGTAACTAAATATAGCAGTACAGTGATTATCTCGGAAAATACGTGATCTTTTTCGTTAATTTTCGGAAAGTACATTTAGTTCGAACCTGGATAATTCGAAGTCCAATTTTTTGGTTCCTCGAATTAATGAGGTAATGAGATACTGTAGTTTGTTATAAGGAGATTTACCTTCATTTAGAGATTCATCTACATGGAGGTTTTTTTGAATTAAGTACATATTGTAGTTAGCATTGTATCATTTCATCTCATTTATGTTTAAGACCACAAAATATGAAATCATAGATGTAGGGATCCATGGGAATATGGGGTGAATTCAGAGCACTGTTCATTATGGGATTTATTTTACCATGTTTGTCAATTAAAGAGGTGTTGTGGAAAGAGTAAAATAATGAGTAAAGCCAGAGTAACTATCTTTTGCCTAGATTTTTTTTTTTTTTTTTAACTTTTGTAGAGTGAAATTCTGAGACATATGTTCTGCAAAGTTGAGTAACGCATGAATGTGGCCATCAGTACATGGTAATTTGTGCTTTTAGGAAATGTGTTTTTCTTGTTGAATTTAGATTAAAATACTTGTTACTATTTATTTCCTAGGTCAAAGGCTGTGTGGTGGATAAAGATGGAAATGTTAAATGGGTAGTGACAGGAATGTGGGACAATAAAATAGAAATTGCCAAAGTTACAAGTTCCCAAGGAGGACCAGAAAATCCTGTGTTTAAGACAGGGCCTTCACGGCTGGTGTGGAAAAGACGCATGCCTGCGTAAGTATAATTATAATCTACAGAATTCCTGTTGTGTTTTTCTTTTCTTAATTGCCCAAATCACCCTATTAGCCTGAAAGGAAGCAAATCCCTTGAAAATTCTTTAGTTTTTTATTAAATAATCAATTTGATGTTCTTGGACAAAATACTGGTAATGCTCATTTCTTAATAGTAACTTTTTTTATTTTCATTTATTTATTTATTAATACTTCAACAAGCATATGCTCTCTACAATGAAAAAATAAATGCAAGTTGCATGATCCAGATCACCTGGCATAAATTAATACAAACTTCACACAAACATGGAAAACTCGTTATAAAAATAAAATATTCACACTTTCATAAGCACAGTTCATCCATTATTAAGGCCCTTAAACAATTCAGCAAAGCAAAAAATTCAGCAAAACACAGTGATAAACAAAAAAAGACCATTAAAATAAATAGTAACAAAAACAAAATGGATCTGCTTTTTCGTAAGCCTAACCAAGCCACAATCTTACAACATACTAATGTATGACACTAAGATATAGTACATTTACTACAATAATTAAGGCACCATGTTTAAAAAGACTTATAAATACTTCTTGAAAAGACCAACCCGGTCAACTTGACGTTATTCTTGTGGCAATGCATTCCAATAGGGTAGTTTCCTATTTTTTTATTGTTTTAATCGATAGTTTATAATCCCTGGAGTACGTACTTCAAGCCATTCCATTAAAAAATGACGTCAAGTATTTTTCCTGATTAATTAAAAAATGAAAATTTTCAACGGTGCGAAAACGCGACTGCAAACTATTGCATGCCAGGAAAATCTACATTCGACGTAATGATGTGACTCCTCTCCCTACTGCTAGGTAATCCTGCAAATGCCGCTAATAGCTGTAGGCTGCAGACGACGCATTCCGTGAAATTATATGAACCTGATATGAACGAGTATCGGAGGAACGCTCTTCAAACTAAATGCATTTACGATTTCATTACGAGATATTAGAATCGTAGTTTAATGTTTATGAAACTTAATTCTGCAAGGCTTCAATTTTTTCAAAGTGGTTGGTATGGAATGAACGTAGATAAATCATTTTGCCCACATTCAATTACAAATATTTCCCAAACTTACTATCCCATTCTGTATCATGATGAGTTGTATTTTCGCTATAATTTTCTGCTTAGCATATGTAGAGTCTATTAAGATCATAAATAGTATGAAAGTTATTACACTGTATTCTACAAAACATGGAAGCTTTGTCAAGGTGTCATTGCTAGAACATGAAATGAAGCAAAAAGGCTGAGGCTCTTCACCACAAGGGATGTCAAAATCTCGAAGCACACTTATGTGTACGCATTATAGGCGTAGCGAAACTTGGTGGCACTCGATTGTGAAGATCATGGCCTAAAGGAGAGGAAAGCATGCATGAAATGTGAGTTTAAACGGCCGAGCCTTTTTCCATAGGACCCTGTGGGTGTCCTTCGATAACTCTGCCTGCTTATCAACGATTGGTTTACGGTCTGTGTACTCTAATCCTCCGCTGGTGAGTGCCACCAAGTTTTGCTATACCTATAATTATGCATAATCAACCTTCTCCATAGATGGGTCTTAGACCCGTGATTCCCTGTGACAGCTGATTCACAGCATATGTCCCTATGACTGATGGTCATAGGGACCGAGCAGAAATCAAACTTTGTTCCGGCACAAAGCAAACAAGTATTGCTTTGTGCCGCAATGTCACACAACAACAATCAGTGACAGCAAGAAAACATACGTCGCAGTACCATTGAATGAAAAAAAGAGGATTTTGTGGTTTAAAGCTGCCAGGAGAGAGTACCTAAATCTCCATCTACACTCGCTTCTATTGCTGCTCAGACTATTTTAAAGTTAGTGTTCACGTGCGTATTTCATTTAGTAAAATAAAACGGATCTAGGTCTAAAGAGATGAATGAGGTATAAACAATAGGAATGGTAAATGAAAGGGATGGTAAATAAAAGGGATGGTAAGTAAAAGGAATGGTAAGGAAAGGGATAGTAAATGAAAGTGATGGAAAATGAAAGATGAAAAATGAGATGCTGGTAAAAACTAGTGAGCAAAACACAAGGAAACGAGTTGGAACGAGCCAGAACATGAAGTCAAAGGCATACGGATTTTGTTATTCATCTTAATGCGCATGACGAAGGGACAAGCGTGATATACTGGAGAACAGCAGGGCTTCACGGTAGCCTAAGACTACTAGCAGGTAGCATAGGATGTTAGAAAACGACTGTTAATGCCATGTCAAACAGAGGAGACTTTCCCAGCATTGTGAATTTTCATAGGTAATCATTACACATGTTTACCAGAGCTGACGGACTCTGAAACCCAATTGTAAGTTCAGGTGACGAAAATTCCCTATGCCTCGCAATGTAAAATACGTACGTATGACGTCATAGGTAGCTACCGCACAGTCCTACCATTTCTGGGCATTTTCAAATGAGCTTAAAATTTGCACTTAATTTTCTTGTAAACTGCAGTTTCTTAATTCAAATTATTTCTGTATAATAATTAAACTTATACTGGGCAACGAGTCGCAGTTAATGAATTCCGTTTTCTTCAATGGAGGAAACTACCCTATTGCGGCATAATCTAGGAAATGGGGAGTAGAAATAGTAATTTTGAGAGCCAGTATTCTCCACAAGTTCTCCACGATTCCTTAAAGCGTAGTTTAAAATTCTTTAATCAAATCTATCTCTGATATCAATGTAGTCGATCATGTTATGTAATACTTTAAATGCAAGAATACTGTCATAATACGATCTTATTGTGGCAAGTGGTGTGAGATTGAAATTTTTATAAGCTTGTGAGTAGTCATGATTATCAAAAGCCGTTCGAGTACCCCATCTAGCACAAAGAACCCTGATGAGCTTATGATAAACCTTTTCTAATTTGTCAATGGCCTGAGTCGTATACGGAGAACTAATGACGGATCCATAATTCAAGATTGGAAGTAACAGTGATTTTTATAGGTGGAGAGTAGTTGAAGCCTTCCTAAAATCAACTGTTGACCTGTAATTAAATCCAAGCATATGCATTGCCTTTTTACAGGTTAAGTTAATGTGGTCATCAAACAACAGATCAGTAGAGAAGATAACACCTAGATCAGTGACTTTGTTCTCCCTACTCATAGATAGGGGCAAGAATTTATAGCAAATGAAACTCAAATTTCGTCATTAAAAATGACTGATTTCGGGATAAAATTTTTTTTTTTTTTTTTAATTTTTGTGTATAAAAAATATTTATTCATCAGAGTTTTCTCTAACTCCATTTGGGTGGGGATACCTTGCATTACTATATTGATGACTGTCCTGGAGAAAAGTTATCTTAATTTTAATGTATTTGAGTGAATTAAATCAAGTTTGGTTAATAACCTTGCTAAAATAGAGGCAGAGTGTTGGAATACAATTTCAACACAGAATTGCACGTAATCATATGTAACCATGGGGTCAGTTACAATAATGAGATAAAAAAATAGTTGGACCACTTGTCTGCTATAAGAAGACATTAAAGTAGGATTTCGCATAATTATAAAAGGTTTATAAAAACAATAAAAATAAACAAAATATCAGTACAAACAAGTATTTATTTTGAAATGGATATGGCGCATGAAAAAAATGAATATCTTACACCAAAGATAAACTTCTCAAACAAGAAAATTACTCATCAGTTAGATCCTTATGCATGTGTAGCGACAATAATTAGTCTCCAAATGTTAAAGAGAGCATCAGTTCAACATTTTCTGGTGTCAAAGTTGTTCTATGATCACTTAGTACATTTGTATAAGCTGAAAATCTGTGTTCGCTGACCACATTAGACACTGGTACCCACAGGGATTTAACACTTGCATCAACAAACTCAGCATGGTCTTGTTTCAATTTAAGTAATTCTGCCATGAGGTCAAAGTCAGATCCATTAGAGAGTGCCTTTGTGTACGCACTTTTAACAGCAGCATGACCCTCGAGAACAACTTGTGAAGATAGAGCTGCCATTAGTGGCAGATGCTTTGATGCCTTGATAACATCATTATTCATAGTGGATCTCATGAACCTTTCATCAAAAAGTTGGCCAATAGAATGCAGAAATCCCTTTGCAGTATCTCCATGCTCTACTATGAAAGCTTGATATTAGCCTTCGTAGCTGTATTATTCAATGTTGCCGTGAATAGAGGTGCAAGTTTTTTGGAAGATTTTTTATGAGAGCAGATGTGTCATTCCCAAAACTACCATCACTTACAATTTTTAGGCTATTTGCTTTGTAGTTTGTATGAATAAGGATATGCACCCTCTAGGCATTCTAGCAACTTCACAATTGGTTTACAATGCTCAACAACAAATGCTGCTTGGCACTGTAAAATAGCAACCTCTTCTTCGGCCAGGCTACTTAACCTATGTACAGCACTTCCTCCCTCCCCCTCAATGAGAAAAATTCTCGGATATCAGAAATATACTCATTAACATAAACGGCAGCCTTGTGCCAAGAATTCCAGCGAGTAGTCACAGGAGATGGAAAAAGCTTAGCTTCCTTTTCACCCTCTGAATACTTCTCCTGCAAGGAAGCACTGTATGCATGTTTTCTTTTTCTCGTATTCAGAAATGCACTCTTTACCTGCAGTATACACTCATTTTACTCTTTTAAATTAATCTGAAAAATAGTGCTCACTAAATTAAGTTTGTGTGCCCAGCATTGTATGTGCACCAGGGACTCAACAAACAGGACTTTTAGGCTGTCAACACACTTTTTCACATATGTAGCAGAATCAGTAACAATACAAGAAACAGTTGTTAAATAAATCTACAACCTGTGAACAAAATCCATAATTGCCCAACCACATTCAGTAGCATTGGCATTTGATAAAATTTTTGCCCCCCCGACATACAACTTTGAACTGTCACTACATTCTAGGATTTTAATTAAAACTAGAAAAACGCACTGCCCTTTTTTATCTGTCGTCTCATCACAGAGAATTGAAATTTTATGGTCTTTTACTTTTTGTCTCATAAACGCATCCTCTTCTTCTTGGACTTGAGGGATGTAAGTCTTCCGCATCATATCCGCCGAAGGCATATATCCACCACCTGATAAAATACGAAATATTAAATGCAACACAAAACTTCCATGTTATCAGGCCCAGTAATATCTTTGGAGGAGAGAAATACTACAGAGAAGAAGATAGGATACATAATTTATCGTAGGTCAGTTAAGAAGATAAAGCAAGCCATATCCAAATGTTTTATGGAAAAAAGATCAGTATTAACAGCTAAAAATATAAGAGGCAAATTAAAGAAATGCTCACCTGGGATATATTCACTCATCCATGATTGCAGACTGAGGTTATCTAGTTTTTCTATTGGAATATTGGCTTCCAAAAATGCTTTACAGGTGGCCATGACGAATTGATTTTTTTCTATCTTTGCCATTTTAGAACTTTGGTAGGTTTCTTGGAGTGAAGCTTGTCGTTTCACTGATTGACCCTTCTCCTTTGCTTCTTTGAATGTTATGTCCTGCACCCTCACAGCGTTTGGAGCAAGTATCTTTACGTTCCCATTCAATTCGGCAGTAGCAGTATTTACTCATTAATATTTTCTTCTGTTAATCAAAAACATAGAAACCTTCACTACAAAACTGATTTTCGTGGTCAAAAACAGTTACTACTTTCGGCATTTTCCTTAGGTCAATTTACGCATCATAGGAATACTTCTGCTACCTCTAAGTAGCAATTAAATTGTGTCTCAAATAACTCACAAATAATATTGCATGTGGACTAACTGCAATAATCCCTAGAAAGCAGAAGTCTTCATGATAAAGTTAGAAATCACACTGTGAAAACAAGAAAAACAAAACACGAATATCACTAGGCGGCTATATGAAATCTAGGTGCTTGGACGAATCAAGACGAGATAACAAGGGGGATTATGATAAAAAAATAACTCATATGACGGTTTGATTCACAATTAAAGGTCAAAGAAGCCTAAAATATTTAAAATTATTGGATTTGTACATGTAAAGTGGCTCTGATGATTAATTTTGTACGGGTGTTTGAATGAATTCAAATGGAAGGTTTCCGTCAGCGTTTAAAATGATCGATTTTAATAGTCGGAAGCAGTATTATTTTGTGGAGAAATGAGAAAACAAGTGTAGGAGCAAGAACAACAATTATCACCTAATATTCCATTTGGTGGAGGTAGTTTCGCAGTCTGGGGGGTACACTCTCAATACAAAGTGCAGAGGTTTGTCGAAAATAAGGTTCATTACGAAGATGTTTCCCTCTGCTGCATGCTTGAATTTTGGCCGGCGATGAGGATTTTACGATGAAAAGAGGTGCGATAGGTAGAGGTTTTACTGTGTATTCAACATTTTTGCAAAATAACTCTTAAACATTCCAAAAAAATTGCATTATTTTCGCTCAGGAGAATATATTTCGAGTTATCCCAAATAATTTTGATATTTCGCGTCATTTCGCGAAAAAATCATGTTGCGAAAAATTCGTGCCTCTACTCATAGGTATAGAGTCAAAAATATTATCATGACAAAATAAAGTCTTTTTCCTAGTAAAAAATATCACATTGCACTTATCAACATTAATGAATAATTCATTATCAAGTGACCAAGCATGCAATAAATCCAAATCATGAATACATACAGCATCAAGTGGGGACGTAACAATCCAAAATAATTTGGCGTCATCAGCATAAATAAGAACCTGAACAAATTTTAAGGCATTACGAATGTCATTTACAAAAAGCATGAATAGAATGGGTCCCAGATGAAACCCTTGGGGAACTCCAGATGGAGTTTTAAAAAATCTCAAAACATGTCCAGAGGCCTGTTTCTCAAACCTACAAGTCTACTAATTACAAGTTCACAAGTTACAAGTCCATTTCACAAGTTACAAGTGTTTACTCACAAGTGTTTTCATGGTTACGACACATTCTGTTTCTCAAACAGACTTGTAAATTTCAAGACCTTGTAACTTGTAAGAAAATTTCTACTAGTCTTCCGAGGTAAGTAAATCGGAATATCTAACGTAAATAACTTAAAATAAATGAATAGCGATTTGCGACGCAACATGGCAACAGCGTCACAACAATAAACAGCGGAATAAAAGTAAAAATGGACGTGGTGGAAGGCGTCAACATAGCTTTTGATGAAGTAAGAAGATACAGAAGAAGAAGATACCAAAGTAGAATAAATTAAATATTTAACACAGACTATGAATGCATAGAGAGATTCAGAATGACTGCAAACAAAATGGAACAGCTTATTACTGAGATAGGTGACAATTTGCAGCGAACTACATATAGAGGCAAGGCACTTTCTCCAAAGTTAGTTCTTTGCATTGCTTTGCACTGGTTAGGAAGTGGTTTAAATAGTATCAATATTCAGTTAATTGTATTGTTTCTATTGTGGTACGAGGACACGCAAATAATTATAAACGTTCGCGTAGTTAATTATTAAAACGTACTTCTTGGACATGATGCAATACTGATCAAAAACAAACTAACAACAGTAAAAAAACCGAGTGGATATGTACCATTTTCATAATTATTTATAGCTAAACCACAGAATAGAGACCTAATGTTTAACTATTTAAATAAAGGGCAGTGAAAAAAAGGCATTTCAGTTAACCTACCATCATGGACTTCTTTATGTTATGCCACAAAACATCTCTGACATACGTCCACGGCTTATTTTCTCCCACCAAACCCATGGCTTTAGCCTTTTCATTAACATCTTTCCACTTCATCATCTTCTCCTCCTTCATTATAGTGTCTGAAAATGCACCAAATAATATGTCCTTCATCTCCTTTATTTTGCCTGATAACAGCATTTTGTTATCAAAATTCTTTGCCATTTGCACCTCGAGAATAATAATAGCTGTCTCTTACATAAATCAAATTACATATGAAAATAAAAAAACAATGATAAGCCACTATTAAAACAGAATCAACATCATTTATGTTATTTCATATGTCAACATCCCCATTACAGTAGTACACAGTAGTTTAGTTTACATTACGTACAGGGAATGTTACGTATTACAAATTAATTAATACAAACGAAAGTAGGGCATATTCAGGAATAACCACGATACCACACGATACATTAGCGTAGCAATTGATCTCCATCATCACACAAAGAATATGGCATTCAAAAAAGGCAAGAAAAGGTACGTACTGTACGTACCCAATCCTTGCCATACAATATTATGTCGCACTTACAAAAGACGTGTAAAAGATAAACACAGCACAACAATATATCTTGGAATTCAAGAATTATAAATAACGTTCATTTCAAGATAAAATAGCAATTCATGCATTGGAATAAATGATTACAACCGTACGTACCCAATCCTTGCCATACAATATTATGTTATTATGTCGCACTTACGAAAGACGTATGAAAGATAAACACAGCACAACAATATATCTTGGAATTCAAGAATTATAAATAACGTTCATTACATGGTAAAATAGCAATTCATACGTTGGAATAACCGATTTTTCCTTATTATGTTCAAGTATTGCCGATGCTTCGTCCTCGCTTGGGATATTTTAAGTTAAATTGTAAACCAAAAATACTGTTTATCTTGTATTCACCCATTTATATTGTAATGGTTGCCCCTGCCAAATTAGGTCGCCCCCTCCAATATTTTAACTATTGAAGGACGCGGGTGCGCCGGACAGTGCCGCATCACTGCCCTGCGACCGCCAGGCCAACCCCGAAAGGCAATCGCACATACACTCAGGACAGGAAAACACGAAATAACAAATATTCAGGTTCCGATAAAGAACTGACGATCAGCTCCCACCTTGTTGGGAGTAAAATGCGGCAATGCGCCGCGTCCAAATTCCCCATCTGGCCCGGTAACTAAATGTGCGCCTTTTTACCTCAGGACCAAGGAACTTCAATTCACAATGAAAGAATGTTCGTATCCATTCAATGACACAATTTAATGAACATCGACATGTATAAAAAATACGTACCCTGATGAGGTGAAGGATGAAATGGAGTGAAATGAAATGAACAATTATATAACCACAATGATGAATAATGGCGAAGTAATACCCTCAAGAAAACACAAAATTTACAAATATTAACACTTGGGGTGCGCAAATTGCACAAGAAAATTACGATGATTTGTGATCTGTGATCACTGATAGTTTATTTTACACTGCGCACTTAGCGCCAACTGATTAACGGACAGATTCCGGAGACGTACGAGAGGGAAAGTTGCAAACTTAACACGGGCAAGACGATGACACGAGACTTTCGGCGGACGAGAGGAGGCTCACCGGACTGGGGTTTTTCACCGACGTGACGGCCGTTAGGCAAGGTGTCGATGGAGGAACTTCGTCACTCTAGTATTGGGACACCACCTTATTCGGCCCAACTGTCACGCCGCTCTCCCCCCGATATCTGCAACTCACACTCGTCAAAACTCTCGGCCGCTCGTGCCTGCCATGACTCCGGGATCACCGGTGGTCGGCAAGGTGTCTGCTCTATCTGCCTCTCACTCACTATCTGGCTCTCTCGGCCACATGCACACCTCACTTGCTTCTTTTTTTAGTTCCAATATTACACACAAAAAACACACACACGCGCCTCGATGGGAGGCTCAGGAACTACTTAGATCCCATGCGTGGGAGCATACAAAATCATCACACATCAAAGTAACGAAAGTAATTTTGTTACAATATACATCGAGCAACATTGCACTGACTCTAGGTAATAGTAGATTGCTGGATAAACTCTCGAAATATATTGAAAGCTTAAAAAAATAGCTAAATACGGACAGGATGACGACCGCCATTTTCACTTGTAAAATATTAGTTACAATTGTGGAGAATTCAAAAGTCCTCAGTTTTCGTTTGAGAAACACTTGTAAGTCACACTTGTAAGATCCGACTTGTAACTTGTGGACTTGTAGCTTTGAGAAACAGGCCCCAGATAGTCTTACCGCCTGAAATCTATCACCGAGCTAAGGCGTGAGCCATCCCAAAAGTGTATCACGTACACCCATTCTTTTCAGTTTATTCAACAAAATCTTGTGGTTAACCAAATGAAATGCTTTTGCAAAATCGATGTAAATGGCATCGCCTTGCTGGTAACTGGAAATAGCAGACACAATATAATCACTATACACATTTAATTTAGATATCATTGGTCGGTGTTTAACATAAGTGTGTTGCTCTTTAATTACTAGATGAGCGAACTCATCCTGAATATTTTTTGTAAGTATTTCACAAAATAAAATCATTCATGAAGTAATTTTATAGCAAAAAGTATTTTAACTGTAATTCAAATACATTAAGTAAACATGTTGTCATCTATGTATGGAACTTCTATTGCATCAATTTAAGGTGGCAGATTTTGTCTGGGTATAGTTTGGCCATTATTTGTGGGTTATATTCGAGGGATAATTATGATGGTTTCTAAGGTAATTTTTTCATATCATATCCTCAAATTTGTACTCAACTCTGAGTATTTAGCTATTTTCATTATAGATATGCTAACAAAACTTTTGAATGACTTATAAATATATATACTTGGTACAATATATTTTATGGTATATATTTTGTAGGCAAAAGCTATATTTCTTTTATTCTTTAGTGTTTAAATAAAGTTAGAATAAAATATAACATATGAGTTTTAATAAATATGATGAAAGAGATGATCAAGAAATTTTAAACAAAAAACTAGGGAAAACCCTGACTGTCTATGTAGTTTCAAAACACAGGATCATGCTTTGCTGTTGTACTTGCCCTGGTCATGAATGTTTTAAACGTGCTGAGTTACGATATTTTTATGCAAATATGCAGGTCAGACTCAGAACGTTACTACAACTTCACTGAGTTAGCATGCCAGCTTAATGAAGAAGAGGAGGGAGTATGTCCTACTGATTCTCGCTACCGTCCAGATCAGCGCTTAATGGAACAGGGTCTGTGGGATGAGGCAAATGCTGAGAAGTTACGCCTGGAGGAGAAGCAGCGAGCAGCCCGAAGAAAAAGGGAAGCAGAAGCCGAGAAAGCTGCTTCAGATGGTTAGTTAATATTTATTCCTTTTTTTATTTTTCATTTGCAAAACTGTTTGATTTTCATCTGACTGCATCTGAAGACATTCGCCTGTGGAATGTCACTAGCAAGAAAGGCATGTAATCGTTGTGTTGGTTGTGTGGTCCGTTTTAGATGATGTAAGAAATATTCGAAGTGTTCAGTGTACCCTCTCAACTGCTCAGGTGATGAATCACTCTTCTAGAGGGTGGTCACCATGAATCTTCTTTGATTATGACATTGTTAAGAATTTGTTCTTGATTTTCCAGGAATTTCTTAAAATACAACATTACAGGGTATTTTGAAAAATTACAAACTTGGTATGGAATAAAATTCTCAAAGGCATATCCTACTGTTTCTCTTCATATCAAGAAATAGTTACTCCGGCTAATATGTCGTCTCTATTGCTGTGAAGCTATGTATTCATCATCAAGTCTTGATTTCAGTATTTTATTTTTTTGTTTTGCTGACACCAAAGCATTGTGGCTACCTGTTAGGCAAATTTCCTAAATTATCCATACAGGGTCAGCTTAGTCAAAGAGTATTAAAAAAACTCCTTTCGATTTTCGGAATTATAGATCTACTCAGTTCTCCCCTTTGTTAAAAATATCTCTGTGCCATATTAAATTAAATTGAAACAACACTGTGCCCTTAATTTTTCAAGGAGACTGTTACATTTGCAGGAAATTAATTTAGATATATGCCAACAGCCATCCCCACAGTCCATGGAAGCCTTGAAAAATGCAATTTTCCTCCTGAATAAAATTTTTTGATTTTGATGAAAACTTAAATCAGTGAAAAAAAGAAATCCAGTGGACTTCCTCTTTTGTTGGTATATATAGATTTGGAAAAAGAACACTAACCTCTTTAATCTTTTTATCACTAGCTTAAGGGGAGGTTCCACTATGTCAAGTTAAAACAAATATTGAATTTCACCTCTTCGTTTGTCCTGTTTACAAAATATTTATTTCTCTTATCACAGTCCTTATCTTTTAGGAAATAGGATAAAGTACAAAATGTGAATGTAATTAAATTAACACCTTTTTTCAGATATTTGAGCCGACTTTGAAAAGTGCCACGTCAATTGAAAAAATTGCACTTTGACATCAGTTCTAGTAGTTATTTACCAATTACTCAAAATCTCAGATGGATTCGTGCCTATACATATTTCATTAATATTCAATTCCCTGGGAGTATATGCTTCTTACAAACAGTTTTATACAAAGATGGCCTCCATATTAGTTAGAGAAGTATTATTTTTTCTCACATTCCACCCAATTTTACATTTCACACCATGCGATTTTAAGCTCAACATGCAGAAAGAATAGTGCTGGAGATAGGTAGGATTTTATTGTTATCAAACCTAGGACGTTTTTCCTAAAAGTAGTCAGAATATAAATTAAATGAACATTTAAGTTATTTAATGGTGGAACTACCTTAGACTGTGGGGTCACTTTTGCAATTTCTAGTGATACATAGTAAGTAGGGCTACCAATCATCCTCATTTTTCACTCACAAGGAGACATTGCGTGAATGATGTTAGGGATCCAAATGATGCAATTATTTTCTGAAACTAGAGAGAGAATGCGGGAAAAGTGTCACGGCTTTCTTCCATTTGGACCAGAGTTCGAGAGAATTTCCGTGAATAGGATGATGCTCATTTCTCAACACATACTTTGTTACCATTCTCTGAACAATGCAAAATTTTTTTTTGAATGAGGTCACCCACGTAGCACTCCCTGAAAACTGAAAAATCGGTGAAATGTGTTAAGTTGCCGCCAAAAGTGCCCACTCCTGCTGAGTGCAGCAGGCATTCATTGTTCTGTGTAAGGCAAACCCCTTTTTTGTCCGAAAAGCGCTTCCTCCTACCCTAAAATTGGTTCCATCTTTCCACAGGGTTTTCCCTGCATTGCCTCTTCTCCCATTCCCGCCAACATATTTTTCCACTTTCTTCTTTCCGACAAAATTTCCACCCCTTCCTCTTGTCCCTTTCATCACATGCCTTCTTCCACGCTCTAATGAAATCCGCCGCAAACAAACCCCAACCCTTCCCCCACCGCTGAACCTCGCTAATCCCTCAATGGGACACCAATACCCAACCAGGAAAGAACCGGAGCAAACGCTAGACGAAGAGGTCTTTGAGAACGCCTTGAACAAACCATTGAAATGTAGGGTCATTGGTCTTGGCAACCCCTAAAGAGAGAGAGGGAAACTAGTTTGGGTTAATAATTTGGGTTATGGGAATGGGTAATGTACAGTGACTCCGTAAAATATTTTAAAGAAAAAAAATTGACCGTACTGGGATTCGAACCCGTGCCACAGTCCGGGGATTGTTGATCAAATGCCTCTAACCGCTCGGCCACGACTTTTGTTGACTAACACTCACATTTCAAAGGATTTATACGGAGGGAAATTCTTTAGTTGCGTTTTTCTCTCGAACTCTGGTCCAAATGGAAGAAAGCGTGACACTTTTCCTGCATTTTCTCTCTAGTTTCAGAAAATAATTGCGTCATTTGGATCCCTAACATCATTCACGCGATGTCTCCTTGTCAGTATTTTATGCTATTATTTTGGGAGGCATTCATGCATGTTCTGAATTCTGGCTTTTTTAATGTGAGAATATTAGAAAGCTGTGGAAATTTGATTTGCTGTGGTAGCCAGGATGGTAACACACACTCCTGGCCACCATTAAGGCTGTATCACACTATGGGTTGCGGCGGCTGTTCCGATTGTGGGTTGCGGTTACAGGTTGGCTCCCGACCAATCATTGCTTAGCAGCCAAGCCCACGGATTGCAACTGAGAGAATAGACCAGGGTCTATTTTTCAACCGTGCGGCTGCAATCGTAGCCAATTTCATGCATCAGATTCATCACATGACTACGTTGGTTTGGTTATCAGATGAAAGGTACGCCATTTGTTTAGGTCCAGCTACTGATGCAAAGCGGCAAATCATTGTTGCATGTTAATGCATATGTACATGCGATTCGTACCCTGGGCTTATGCAATGCTTGTTGTAAAAGCCCCTAATTCATTTCTTACAACTGGACGAACACAGTAAATAAGCAGATGACAGCAGCAGACGTCTGCCCGCTCACCTCCTGCGTGAACAGGCAGTGTGATCGGCCCACCCGCAACCGCCACCATAACCAGAACAGCCACCGCAACCTTTAGTGTGATACGGCCTTAAGGGCCTGGGTTTGAATCCATCCATGGGCATGGCTGTTGTCTTGGAATAAAGGCAGCCAAAGACTTTACTCCAGTGGCCCTGGTGGCAGTGGGATCAAGTCATTGCCTGCTGACCCAAGGGTTGTGGGTTCGAATCCAGCCTGAATAAGATTTTGAAGCCTGAAGAAGAAGATAAGGTCATGGTTATGGGTGTTCTTTTGTCGTTACCTGTTAAAATGCCTGAAGTAAAAGGCCATTACGTCTGCATTTGGGATAATGTGAAAGTAGTAAATTAAAGAAATGCTTTCATGAATCTTTTTTTGTGTTGCCACGTACTGCATGGCAAATCAGAAGCAAGGTCTTCAAAGCAGGATGCTAAAGTGCTATCGGGAGAAGGGAGTAGATTTTCTCGGCGACAACACTCGTAAAAACACAAACTCTTCCAAGCTCGGGTGAGACAAATGAGGAAAACGAACAAAACACAAGTATTATCAATCAATAACTTAACTATCAATATATTTCACAAATCACAAATAGAACCAACCAAGTTACAAACAATTTACCCATAGGTCGAGTGCCAGGCGACCGTAATGAGAGTTTCCAGTCGGAAAATAATTTAAGTTTACAAGTACGAGAGGTTGAGCTTCTCTCTTAAGTACAAAATGACAAAGTCAGCAGGCTCACACAACGGTGTTACCCGGTCGCCGTCTCGCAAGCAATAGAGGGCGAGCTCAGACATGAGTCAGCTGAGGAGGGGGTCTGTCGACAAGGACGAAGGTGGAATGGGTAAGGTCAGGAGGTTGGCGATTGGTAGCCTTGGAGGGGAGGAAATAATGGGATGGGTGATAGATAGGGTGGCAGCTTTTAATTGGAGTGCCAGGAACTGTTTTCTGGCTTCGGCCGCAGAATACAGGATCACAGACTTTGTGCCTTGGTCAGGATGACTGCATTTTTGGTATCCTTCCTCACTTTACTGGCTATATAAATGATGCAGGACCTGGTGAGGGATCGGTGCTGCGAACGGTGTGGCGGACGGTGTGGCAGAAGTCGTAGGCATTTTGATTTTGGCCTTAGTTGGTGCACATGTCGTTAGCGCGCATGTCGTTCGGGCAAGTCCTTCGGCTAAGTCCGGAAGGTAAACAGTCCGCAGAGGGGAAACTGTCCAAAGAGGGGAATTGGCCAAAAAAAAAGGGGGGGGGGGAATGCCACAATGCATTGCCGCCAGAGTTGCCCATCTTTCAACTCTCAATGCTGCTTTGAATTGCTGGAGTTGCAGCGAGGAGGGAGAACTGATGCTTTCTGCAATTCATTTGATAATCATGCAATTTGTTCCTGAGGAATTGTGGGTCATTTTATGACTTTTCAACCATTGAATTTTGGTATAAGCATAGCTTCTAAACCATTTACAATGGAGAAGGAAATTATTCAACAAATTTAGAATGATCATCATTTTTATGACATCAGGAGCATGAAACATGGCAATTCCCTTTTCACCTGTGCCTTTGACATTGATATTTCAATTCAAATACCACCAGCACTCCTCATCACCAATACTCCTTGGTACATAACATCCATTTTCTTATGGCAACTCCACAGTTAACCGAAATATTTTGGAATAATTATCAGGTCACGGTTTTCCACTCTTCTTTCTTCATCTAGTGCTGTCACTGCAATGAAAACGGGGTCTGTGAATGATGCAAAATGCTGCGGCAAAACTACACAAAATCATATGCATGAAGGCATAGCTTAAGTACCCTTCTGTAGCCATTGAAAATTTAGCAGTTGGGAACCTAAAAACCAAAATCTAATTTTCATTGGAAACTCACACCATAAAATTGAATTAGTATTACAATATTAGGATGATTTACGGTATCATAGGGATGGGCATTCTCAAACGTCTTCATTTTTTACCCTATTTTTCATTTCCTAGTTACCAGTCCTAGTTTTAAAGATCAGTAAACTTAAGATTTTGATGGATAATTGTTATACTTTTTAAACTATGAGAATATTTTTCTAGAGTTCATGACATATGTATTTCTTTAGCATACTGTTTTAAGTTTTAATAATAGTCCTATTAATGTATTCCTTTTGATGGTAGCAGTACAAGTGTCCCACTAAATTCTGCCAAACGCCAAATATGTATGTATAAATAAATTAACGTCATGGGATTTAATGATAGAAGTGAAAGAAATGAGAATTGTCGGATGAGTCAGCAATTGAAGCATAGTTCTCTAATGTGGCATAACTTTTAATGGGAAAGAAATATTCATGTGACATGATATTAGCATGATCAGCAGTAGATAATCATTAAAAAGAACTGGTCATGCCCAATGTTTAATTTTTACTTTGTTTTGAATTTTAGAAAAGGAAATCATCCATCTATTAATTACTTTAAAATTAGTATTGTAACGGTAAATCAATCACTGCAAGCTAGAGATGCAGCCATCCATGGATGTTACTTTTATTTTATTTTTAGAGCTTGATTTTAATTGATGAAGGATTTTATCTAGGTTAAATTTGATGAAAACATTGGGTAAATAATATTTTTATCACATTCTGATATTCTAGCTGAAATTCACTAAAATGCATCAGAGAAAAGCAGGCATTAATCAGAGCCTTCATTCATAAGTCTCAGTGTTACTGCAGCAACTTATATTTGCATGTCAATCCCTTGCAAGGAAGAAACAAATTATATAACTGCAATTATTCATCTAATGGCTCCTAGAATTTCATTCAAAGAATGAGAGGGATTGCTGATACAATTTTCCATGTGATATATCATTATTGTTGCATTAGTATGTAACTTCAAGTCATGGCTGTTTTTATTTTTAAAAATCCATATCAGCAAAATTTCCATTTCTTTCATTTAATTTATCCACTCCTGGTCCTTCTGCCTTTGTATTTATTTTGCTGTTTGTCTTATGATGTCATAATGTTTTGCAAAAAATTTGTGCTAAAATAATTTTCTCTTTTCTTCATTTTTGTCCTTGGCTGAAAGAATGACTTTGATTTTATTATTTTGTTTACTGTTAAAGTAGTATTAGTGTTTTTGAGGCAAGTCAAGTTCATACATAACTTAGGAAGATTTAAAAAATCATGTTGACTTAGCAATAATCTAGTATGTCTTTTTATACCCTGTTAAAAGTGCTTTTAAATGATAAGTGATATGTTTGATTGAACTTAATTATTTAAATATTATTGTCAGCATTATTTCAACTAGTTTTTCAGTGTCGGGAAACCCAAAACTTTTCAGGGAATAATGGAGGTGAAAAAGACTCATGTTTATTACACGCAACATTAGATCATTGTCAGGCAATTGCTATCTTCGCAATGCCTAAATACTTGCCAATATTTAGTTTTTCATGGATTTATTCCATTTGTTAATCTTCAATATTTATTTTGAAAGTGGTTTACCGAAGGTCTGGCTGGCTCTTGGTAACGTTATTCAATGTTTACTGTTTCCTCCAAATACGAATTTGGGTATGCTATTATTTTCCCGCACTCACCGAAAACCTCTTAGTCATTGACACCCTCTGAAGTCATGCATCTGCTAGTTTTCTTTGAAGAGTTATTGCTTCTTGTGTTGTTTCCTTGTTGATGTAATTTGTCTCTTAAAATACACAAAGAATATTGCTGTTATGTAATATTATTTATTTAGAAATTGCCACGAGAAAAAATCAGTGTGGACCAGAAATTGAGCCATGGACCTTTAGCTTGCCGGGCCAATTTGCAGACCACTACGCTACCCAGGCTTCCTAATTCCTATGGCAATTTAGGAGGATACAAGGGAATTGGATCTTTTTTGGATGTAGTAGTCTGCGCATTGTCTCAGCAAGCCAAAGATTCCTGGTTCAATTTCTGGTCTAGGCTGATTTTTTCTTGTGGCAATTAACTCATATTTCATTACTGTATTTGCAGCAGTCATGAATATATTCATTATTTATTTGTCTATTTATTTGCTGTCTCCCTCAAAAATAAATAAATGAAAGACATAAGATGAATTCAATGTTGCCGTGAATCTCTGTCGCATCATAGCAATTCTAACACTCACCATCTCATGGTGTTAGTTTTTCGCTCATTATAATTTAGATTGTGAGTTGATTTTTACAAGCCTTTCAGAAATTTTTTACAGTGGTATCAGTACATTTTTGGTTTCTTTCTTCGAATCCTCTGGGTAATATTCATTTAAGTAAATACATGCATGCTTATCTTGCTACATTTCCCATATGACAATATATCACTCACTCAGTGATTCAACCCAAAGGTTGGTTTGGATAGTTGAGGGTAGAGCTCACCCCAGACTAAGCCACAGGCATGTTAATTTCACACATTCAGGGTAGGAGGGCCATTTCCTTTCCCTGGGCCACCTCACACTCCGAGGATTTTTTTTCATGACAATGTATAAAAATACTCAATTTATATGCCCGTGTTCTGATAAGTGGGCTTGAATAAATTAATGTGTTAGTGTGTTATGTAAACTAGGAGCTCTAAATTCGTTTTTGAAGACTTAAAAGTGGGTGATATTGAATTTGAAAGTTTGTGCCAAAACGCTAATACTACCTAAAAGCATCAGAAAATAAATTAAACTAATGATGGAATGAAGGTTTCCCCAGAGTGGCTTTGATGAGACAGGTCTTCCGGGTTCTCTTCCATGTAGGTTCATCATTACAGATGACATGTTTTGCAAACTGGAACATTTAGGAAACATGTCATCTGCAATGATGTACTCACCTGAAAGAGAACCCGGAAGACCTGTCTCATTAAAATTAATCATATCTCAAAAACAATAATAATGCATTATGGTTACATCAGGATATTCTTCTTTTCTTTTTTTTTAACTGCCCATGCATGATTGATCTACCTTTTAGAGGAAGTCAAAGTGGAAAGAAAAGGTAAATGACTTTGATTTTAGTTTTATTTGTTGCTGCAACTCTGAAAATACCTCTTATCTGCTATTGAGTTTAGTAAAAATCAAATGCTAGATATATTTTGTTGCACCTAGACCTTCCCTGGCTTCCACATCTTTAATGGTTGCATATTGTCAATTTTAAAAATTACGCTGTTAAGAAATGGGTGCACGTATGTAAACACAGCTAATCCTCTTGTATTACACTTGATTTTTTTCCTAGAGGGCCAGAATATGAGGTAAAATCATGTTTCTGCTAAGAGTAAAGCGTCTTAATTTTTAGACTGTTGCTTAGCTTGATTCTGTTTTTATCTAACCTTTAAGTGCAAAGTGTAAGATATGTACATATAATAAGCTCTCAGAGTGGGTAAAGGTTCTTAGACTTGAAAAATAAATTTTAGTGTCTGATGAAGGAATGTGAACTACCTAGTAGTGTAAATGCTTCTATTATCTTTTTAGTGATTCATTTGAGTTAAATTGAGCTATATGATTTCATCGCATGCAATATGGGTTCAGAATCAGCAAAAGCACAACTCAAGCAGTTGATTGTATAATTAAGCAAATTATCAATGCATTTGAAGAAAAGCATAGTTTATCACTTACCCTATGTGATCTGTCATCTGCCTTTGACTGTGTTGATCAAGTGATGCTTCTACAGAAGCTACAGTACTATGGCTTCCAGGGTGCTGAATTTGAATTCATGTCTTCATATCTGAGCAATCGCAAGCAGCTGGTACAGGTCAATGGTACCCAATCAGAATTCCTCAAGGTTAGGCATGGGATGCCTCAAGGATCTGTACTTGGTCCCCTCCTATTCCTATTGATGATCAATGACCTACCAACGAATGTATCCACTGATTTTGTCCTGTATGCTGATGGCACAACTTTCTTGCATCAGGGTATCAATCCCACTGAGACAACTAATATGATATCTGACTCGCTAGCTCAAGCAAACAATTGGTTCTCAGCTAATAGATTCTTTATGGATCAAATGAAAACCCAATTTTTAACATGTTCCCTTCAACATGTTACACTAGAAAATGAAGCTGTTAAACTTCTTGGCTTTCACCTTGACCCCAAATTAACTTGGAGTTCTCACATTTTTAACAAAAGGAAATAACTTGCCAGAGCCCTGTTCTTAATTAAAAAACTGAAATGGTGTGTGACCAAAGACAATCTTCCTAATGCATACTATGCATTTTTTCAATCACATCTTACATATGGTATCAGACTTTGGGGGAATGCCTCAGATGTAAAACTGATATTATTACTTCAGAAGAAGGTGGTTAGGGTAATCACTAACACAGGATTTAATGAACATTGCAAACCACTTTTTGTTAGATTAGGCATAATGACTGTATATAGCCTTTATATATTTCATATTCTGTTGTACATCAAAGTAAATCTGCACATGTACTCAATAAGGGCTGATGTACATAACCACGCCACTAGAGCCAACCGCAAACTAGACATGCCTCTCTGTAGACTGGCTAAATCATTTAAACATGAAAATTTGGCTATTAAGTGCTTGAATATGCTGCCCAACTAAGCAAGAATGGTAGGTGACAAAGTTTTCCGCGCTGCCCTAGAGAAATGGCTTTTAACAAAACCTTTATACTCTCTACATGAATACTTTGAAATCGATTTCTCTACAATAAGGTTCTAATATATACTTATAATGTGTTTTGTATTCTGTGCATTGTGTTGTTCCTGTATCCTCACATGAGGTGAAAATGACTGACGACATCTACCACAATCCCTGTAGTGCAACAGATGAATAAAGATTATGATAATAGGATGAATTGTATGTATATATTTTACGGTAAATCACTGACTCCAATGGTTAATTCGTTCCTGAAATTTCCTTTTAAGTTGAAAACTGCGAGTGTTGAAAATTCATTAAAAGTGATTCACCTGGTCAGGTTACTCAATGTACATAGCAGTTTCTCAGATACAATATTCTCTTAGATGAAAAATTAAAGTTGAAATAAAAACAAATGTTAAAAATAATGCAAATATGTATATCAATTACAACTCATCATTCAGTGGCAAAGCAATGAGAAATAGCGGACTGCATAATTTGTTTTGAAAATGACAATATGGCTGCAGTATCATTTGACCTCTGGCGAGATGAAGATAAATGTTTAGTAACTGTAGTATTCTTTTGAAGATAGAAAAATGTTTGTTAATTTACTTCTAACTTTTCATTTTTTTTTTGTTATAAATGAATGTGAAATGTATACCAATAGGATATTTGATGATTTGATAATATGATAAAAGTAATGTGACGCTTGCGTAATTGGCATTAATTCCCTTCCCCAAGTATGTTCAAGATTTTGCTGGTAAATTATGAAATCCATCATTAGTGACTTTTTCGGATGTAGGTACTTTTCCAGTAACGTCTGTGAAAAAGTTTTTCTCTTTTCTTCATATACCATTTGTAGCACGCAACTGCATCATGAACTAAACTTGACGCACTCGTAAAGCATTCCGTGTTCGGGTTCTGTGCTTCACAAACAAAATATGCTGATCTTTAATACGGTAGACTCTCGATTATCCGGGATGAAAGGAAAATAATTTTCCTAGTTTATCGGAAATCCTGGTTAATCCACTCAATGCTTGAAAAATGTGCAAGGTATTATGTGCTGCATTGTGGTGATTCATTTTTTTATTTTAAGGCCTGTTGAATTTAATTTTTCGTTATATTTCGTGGACAAGCACTATCCACCAACCCAGCTTACTTGCTTACACTGATACCTGGCTGTGAGCATTCTACCTGAGGAATTTTCGAATACAAGAGTGTTTATTAAATATCAGACAAAAAATAATTACGAAAAGGTATTTCCCGTATTGCCTATACTCCAGGAAACAGATTTTCCGATATCTGTTAGTCAGAGGGGATTATTGAGTTTGAATATGACCTAATTTCTCAAGATAACCATTTTTGGGGGCATTCCGGTTAATCCACATCCTAGTTAACCTGTTACCGGTTAATTGAGTCTACTGTATGTTTGTAATTATTCATTAAAACCAATGTATGTGACTGGCTTGATTTGAAATATAATAATAATAATATATTTATTGCTCCATCAAGTTGTACATAATAATAATAATCACAATACATATATAAGTATAATGAAGAAACATGATAAATACATATTAAAACGTTAGGCATTGTTATCAACTCTCGATGTTGCACTCTTTGATTGTACACTTTGCAAATTTTTAGGTCCCTGCAACTACATAAAATCCAGAGTTTACTGTAATAGTAAAGCCGTTTATATTCAAGAGCAAATTTGGGATGGCCGATTCATCAAGATTTTGCAATCAATATCTCAGATCAAGCAATTGAGTAGTCATTGGAAGGTTATCTGTAGTGAATATATAGTTGTAATACAATGTTACAATGCAAAAGGTGGACAAACCTTGGCATGAATTTGTTCATTTTTTTATGGCTACAGTTTTCAGGTGCAAATGGGCTGCAATGTTTGATGGATTATGATCACTACTATATGAACTTTCTCATAATCAGAGTATGGGGAAAAAGGTGTACACAGTTTTAGCTATCAGAACAATTTCCACCTTAGAAAACTTGGGCTAAATGATGCATGGTTGTACATCAGGTTATGGTCAACTGTTTATAACTACGCGGGGAGAATACAAAATGTAGCTCTTTAGAGTGGAACATTCTCATCCCCTTACTTAGTGAGATTTTTTGTCATCAACTGTGTTTTGTTTTTGGTCTATCCCTAAAAAAGCTTAATAGTTTTGTTTCAAACAATTTTCCAGTTACTGAATTACTCGTGAAGCTTTTAATTGTATTCATTGCTTAATATTCTTACTTACTGAAGGCCTTATTATACAATGTTTTTTTTGTATTCCTAATACTGAATATTTCTTCTGTTCCTATTCTTAATAAATAATGAAAAGAACTCCATAGTTGCTACCTTTATTTTTATTAATAATGTTTTAATGTTACGTTAGACAATAAAGTTCTGGATATCCTACTCTGATTGAGAAAGATGGAGAACGTAAATACATGCAGTATGTTTTATGCTTCTTAATAGAATGGGTAGTATTTTTTAATGAAAATGTTATTAGGCTGTAAAAAGCCATATGTTTTCTAATTATTTGCAATTAGTGAGCACAATTAACTTCTTTTGAGTGCAGGAAGGGATTTAGGAATTAGAGACTCACTAGTGCTTGTCAATTGATTCTTGTAGTGGCATAAACTAGTTATTATGTATATTTCTAATGTATATCTGTATTATAGCTGTATTTACATTCCTCTTAGAGTAAAACTAGAATGTTTGGGGACCTCAAGGGTTGAGTTACTGTATCTCCTGGATTATGAGAAACTATGTTCTCCCAGAAGAAATCTATGTAAGAATACCTCGCCTCCAGCAAGGTGATTGTCGAGATCAGATCAGGCAAAGAGATTTCTTGCAATGAGCTTTCTGTGATGTGGAGTCAGTTATTTGAATCATAAAAACTTACCTTTGAAACTCGCATCAGTTGTTATTTCAGTTTTTTTCTATTGAAATTCTGTTTTCGCTATTTTAAGTGGTTACATTTTATGACTGCGGTAGTGTGTCGTCTTTTATTCCATGAAAAATCTCACAATTAAAGTGAGTAAAAAGAGTATGACACCCCAAGTCACACCATGTCTCCATACGTGTGTACATTATTTGACAAAAAATTGCTTTAAAGTTTCACCATGAACCATGCTGGAGAGTAGCAGTCGGGTTATTTGCTTTTTTACACAATATGAGCAAAAACAGGGGTACATCGAGCATGCTTGTGTATCTTATAAGCCGGACAATACAGTTTACACCTTGTGCCCTCACATGTTAACTGTTAACTCACCATCTGTAAAGGAATACCTATTTAATCATTGTCAAATATTTAATTTGTGGTGGAAATGGAAAAAACTTATATTCTTGTTGTATATTTTTGCAACAATGGTTGGTTATAGATAGTTTGAGTGGGATATCTCTTTACATGAAACTCAATGAATTTGGCTTCATCAATAAAATGATCTCATCTTTCCAATGATATAAAAATATCAGCCACAAACTAAACTACTTTTTTTATTTTAGCCATAAAATACAAGCAGTTTTCAATCAGATATGGTATGGCTATGTGCTCCAGAGAGACCTTATTTAAAAAATGGCAAAATTCTGGTACTTAGAATGCATCCTGCATGCAAGTTCCTATGATTTATCAGCTATTTTTTTAAATTCACTGCGGTAATATTTTAAACGAAATGGCAAAAAACTTTCCATTGTGAAGGCTTTGTTGGTGTGCAGTATGAGACAAATGAGTCAAATTAAAACCTTTGTTTAAGTGTATTTAGTTAATTACTAATAATTTCAGCTATACATAACAATTTTTTTACAGCATTAATGCAAAAATATATAACTCATTTGACGGCATATTAGATGGACCGGCATGTAAAATTTTCCCCCATTTCAGTAGGTCACACTCAACAAAAGTGACCATTAGCCTGTGTAAGGCCGTACCTTCACATATAAGACCGGGGGGTGATTTTTTTTTTAGCCCCTTCTTTGGAAAAAAAGGGAGTCATATATGCCATCAAATACGGTACTTCATACATCTGCTTAAATTTAAATGTAAAATTCAAATATGATCTCTATTATGACTAGGGAAAAATCTCACTCAAACTGCCTTAACCTGTCATCGTCAAGCGACGTAGTGACTACGTCACAGCAGTTCCATTGAAATCAGCAGAAAACCAGCAATTCCATTAAAATCTCTTCCGACCTACGAGATGGGATTCATTTAAATCTCCTTCGGGCTTGAAGGGTTAATAAGCATAGAGAATATGAATCAATCCCTATTTTTTACATGTAACATCTTTCTCAATGTGAAAAGTGCATGATGTAAATTTGAAGTAAATTTTCTGGCTCTTTTAAAAGCTACTCTGTCAAATATACCAATTGATACTGTATTGACCAGGCTCTATCTTTTGTTTTAGGGCGTCCATATCCTCCATATGAACCTGTGTGGTTTAAGAAACAAACAGAGCAGTACACTGGTAAGGTTTTTCATGTGTACCAAGGAAAATACTGGGAATGTAAAGAAAAAGGTGATTGGAGCTCGTGCCCGGACATCTTTTAGGGAGCACGCAACAGGTGTAGTGAGTTTTTGTTTTGTACAGTAAGACCTGGTCTCCACTGGTCAAACATCAAATCAAGCCACTGACAGTCATGTACAGAAGTTGTGTTGTATACTTATCAGAAAGCTCCTTGTCATGTCCAAATGGAGTTACCTGTGTGTTGGAAGGAATAAGTCAATTGGCTGTGTATGAGATTCCTCTGAAAATTACCCAATAATTCCTCTCTAAAAAAAACCTTATCTGACAAAATGCGATACATCCAATCCATCATTTAAATGAGTCTCTGGATTTTTTTAGATTTTGTTACTCAAGTGTGAATTTATTGGTTTTTAAGATACATCCATATATACACTACTTTCAGTTTGGTTCAAATACCAAGTAATGGGACTACGAGATGAAATGTCAGAAGTAGGATCAGATTTCTCATTTCTATTATCATTGCTGCTGTAAACCTTAATTTTATGAACTATTGTTGGTCGATATTTTTATTTATTAAAATGAACTGTGTATATGTTCTTTTTGATACCTGTTCTGTTGTTGTAATTTTCATGAAGTTTATTGATCACAAATTGAAAGAAAAGTGGTGGATGATTAGTATTTGAGATGGTGTTCAGAGCCAATTTTGTGAATGACAGTAGATAACTTGATGTAGCTGAACAAAAAAAAAGCTTTGGAAAATATATGCATTAACATGTATGACACAGAATTTCAATCAAAAAAATGTGTACGTTCATTCTCATATGAAGGATGCTGAATTTTATTCTCATATTTTAAGCACATTTGTGTGCTTACAATTAAATGCAACAATAGTCAGTTTTAAGTACTAAGAAATCATTGAAAACAGCCTTATTTTCAATTTCTTTGTAGCATGCTAATACTCATTAAAAACTCACCATGTAGGCTTCATTTTCAATTGGTTTGTTTTAATTTTATATTTTTAGTGTTGTTGCTTCCCGTGATGATTTATTCTAAAGCCTAGCTTTTCCCTTTCCCCTATAGTATTTCATCATCTTGTATTTTCTCATAGTCCATTCTCCATATCAGTTTTAAGAAGAAATTGTTTAACTTATTCAGTTATCAGTTTTTGTTTGAATGCTTAGGACTGTATGCTTTTGTATTCCTAAAAAGAATAGTACTTAAAGAAAAGTTAACAGAAAATTGCAAATGTTGTATCTTGATGGGTGATTATGGTTTTTACTTGTCTGATAAATTAGAAACTGTGGTCTACATTATTCTGGACTAATGAGTCATGGTATGAATGGGTAATTGAAGATGCAAAGCTTGAACAAGGCTTAAGCCTTTTTGAAAAGGTGCTCATTAAGTATTCACCCTTCATTCCTCGAGCGCCGGAGTGTGTTTTGCTTTACAGGCTGATGTTGTGACATCCAGGATATGTTTCATGGCCATGTAAATAATTATAAATATTGTAATATTGGTTTGTTTTATGGTCTCCAGTATAAAATTGTAAACTTTGAATGAAGTCATCATCCTTGTTAAAGTTGCTGTTATACAAATTTACTGAGGTTATAAAGTGTTGAAAGTCTGTCATAACCTATGTCTCAAAGCAAGTATTTTTACTTTATGTTTGTTGATTTAAAATATCAAGAGTATAGGTTGTGCCTTGGAAGCACTCTACATTGCCTCTTGCTGAAATGTAATATAAATGAAATTTTATTCTGAGTTTGACCTTTTATTTAGAGAAAAAGAGGAATTCTTAAAATTTCATGATTTGAAAAAAAAACAAATGTTCACATCTATTGACAGACATTGGCATGTCAGAAACTGATTTCAATGTACACTGTAATGTGAGTAGGAACATATTTCTACTTATAACCCCAGTGGTTTCATAATTATAGAACAAGATATCTTGCCATTCTACTTAGTATTTTGAATGGCAGAAGCAATTACCTCTTCACATGGAGTGGAGTCTTAAGCACTAGCGGCAGGGAGAGAGAGACACTGTTCTGGAACACTGTTCAAAAGTGATAGGGGATATCTGTATTTCGTTAATAGCTTTTACACTGCTGAAGTCCTGTCCAGGACCTCCTTAGCTGTACATTTTTCGGCGTGCATAGTCATCAGTGTTGCATAGCATACTGCTGTCAGCATATAATGACTTAATAAAGTCATATATGCTCCTTGTATTAACCTGCACTCCATGAGGTAATTATAATTGAGTCTAAGTGGACTCACTATGTGTTTAATTTTTCCTTCTCAACAATATCTGACTTTGCCATTTCAAATTTTCCTTAATTGAGTTTATTTTGAAGAAAAACGTTTGCTTGATTACATTCTTGAAGGAATCTGTTCTTTTGTATATTGTTTCAATATAGGTGCTGATTTTTTTCACTCTCCTGTGTTTTCCCCTTAATGGCTGAGTGTGTACAAGCACGATTGTTATTTAAATTAACCCTGCCTTAAATTTTTTCAGTAACATAACTGCCGGCCTTTGTGATGCACAGATAGTTTGGAAGAACTTATTCACGCGAAAGTACATTAATCATTGATTTGGACATTAATTCTTCATGGGAACATGTGCATCATGCTGTTCATGTGATATTATTCCAAAATTTAAACAGGAATAAATGCTTGCCATAATATTCCAGAGATTATTGTTGTTATTTCCTGTTATTTTTAACCTTGGTGGGAAAATAATTTCATGAAAATAAAACCAATTTTGTAAAATGCTGATTCTAATAGTTTAGAAAGAACAAAACACATTTTCCCCTTTTAAATCTGTCTCCTAGTTCTCTGGTTATGGGCGGTGAAGCATCAGAGGTTTCAGCAAGGGGCATATTCAAGCTGTATGAATCACAAGCAATGTCACTTGCCTTTTCACCAATCAGTGACTGCTGCAAAGCTCTTGTTGGCACAAACCTTACTGTGACAATGAGCCAGTCATTCTCAGATTCCTATGTGGGTCACTAACTAAATATGAATACGCACATATTTGAATGTGTTATCTCATTCTGGTAAAGAATAAAATTTTAATCAGCTTCTTATGTAAAATAGCGTTCCAAAAAGTAAAGATTATTTGATTCAGTCAGCAAGGGAGGAAATGCATAAAACCTTATTTTTTGAGGAAAAAGCTGCAGAACTGCAAATGAGATACCCCAATCATAGAGAGGAGGAAATTCATTGATTGTTCAAGGAGTGTGAGCGTAGAAGGTGGGGCTGTGACCAAAATTTGGGAACTGCATTTGAGGACCGGAGAAACAGCAAAAGAAAAATTATAGAGACTATTTAGTTCAGTCACCACCCCATAGCTCCAATTAAGCTCGCTAATTACATAGCTGGCAAAGAAATACTTTTTAGGTACTCACAAAAGTGAAGCTTAGTGCCAAAGATGACCCCCAAGTCTTTTTGACTAGTGACTGAAGGGATAACTTGGTCTGACATTTGATAAAGATGTGCTTGTGGAGATTAATATAGGGAGAAAGATAAAATGTCTTCGATTTTATGGGTTTATTTTAAGGAACTGGCTCATAGATTAATTACCTTGGTTAACCAAATCATCTTAATTTCTTGAGCTAGTTTTTCAGATTAACACGTTCCCTGCCACGTCGGTCATAATGACCGAAACAGGCCTGATCCGTTCGTGCAGCGTCTGTCATTATGACTGAAATCTGGATCATCATTTTTTCCACTCGTAGCACACCGTTGGCCAAGAGTGGGATGATGCCTCGCATATGGCATGACCAACACGGCGTGGGCGATTGAATGCAAATAAAAACTTTTCTTGTTTTTTTTTATTTTTTTTCTATGCAACTTCCTTTTTTTAGCAGAACGCTCATGTATAAAACCAACACAAATGGTTTATATTTTAATGAAAAATATTGTTCAATGAAGATAATATACAATGAATTAGAAGTTATATTTTATCTAATAATATGATATTTAACACAATTATGGAAAAATATGACAAGAATCAGTTATTTTGGTGCAAGGTATTGAAGCAGTTGAGGCACATCATTGGGTGCTGTGGACATCCTGAACAATAAGTGGTAACTTTCTTCACTTTTCTTCTTTCTCATGGTTCTTTACCATCTCGCACTGCTTTCTCGTAGCAGCATTTACAATGATTTCTTACTTCTACAGCTGTCCCTTCTTTTTTTTTTAACTTTCTTTCTTGGCGGGTTCTTCTTCGTCTTTGATCATTTGGCATTTCGGTCTTTTTTTCTCGTTCTTTGTTCTCTGCCGATACTAAATACCGCACCACTTCTTTTCTTAAATCGAATATGCCAATTTTATTTCCTGTACAGGTAGTCCCCGAATTACGTAATAGATGTGTTCCAACACTAGCGGTGTGAGTCGAAAATTACTCCGTAACTGAGTCCGTGCTCTCAAGATTACGGTCGATTCGGAGAAATACGGGGAAGGCCAACTCTTACTATCACTACGGCACATGCGCTCCTTGAAAGTAGGCAACCATCCTTCCGGTTCCGTAATTTTCGTTTTTTTGGTAAGGCTGCCACTTGCGTAAGCACGGATTTACATAAGTGGAGGCTTACGTAACTCTGGGACTGCCTGTACACTCTTTGTACTGAATATGGGCATTGACCAATGATGTTGATAGCATCAGCTCTACAGCCAACTTTCTGTACCACTCAACTGTTTTTTCAGTGGCGAAGAGTATGCTGCCATCTGGTCAGAGAGGTCTACTGACAATTTTCCTTTGTTGTAGTCGACTATGACTTTTGGCTTTTTTACATTCCCACTGTATTTTTGTTGAATTTCTTCTGTTTCGTCGGAATGCTTGGTGTATAGCATTATGACATTTTGATTGTCCTTCCAGTTGAGAACAGTTATTCCCCTGTGATATTCCTTGGCAGCAATTTCACCCTTTTTCATTCGGCATTTCTGAGTAACATCTTTTGGAGTGTGCTTCTTATTTTTTCTCAATGCCCCGACCAAATGAGTTTTGTTATCCAATAATTTGTTTACAAGTTCAATGCTAGTGTACCATTTGTCCATACATATTGTACGCCCTTCGTTCAAAATGGGGTCTCACAAATCCATTACAACGTCCATTGGAGTTGTCTTCCTTACTTCTAGGTTTTTACCGGCATAAATTTTCCATCGGAATGGTAGCCATGTCCTGTACACAACTTGAACAGTTTTATTCCATATCTGTGCTGCTTTTGTTTCAGATATTGACGCATGACGATCCGCGCTCGAAAAGGAATGAGCGACTCGTCAATACATACTGTTTCGGTGGGGTGGTATAGACACTGGAAACGCTCCATCAGTTTGTTGAACTTTATGCAGCCTATCGCCTTCAGTACATTCCTCATTATCCACAAAGTATAGCATTCGTAATAGCAGCTCAAACCTATTCCTGGATATAATACTAGGGGCAAAATCATTTTTGAATAAGATGTCCCTGGACCAGTAATCCTTGATCAGAGGCAACCTCATCAATCCCATGTAAGCAACGAGGCCAAAAAAAATGTTTCATTTCAGTTACATTTGTAGGCTCCCAGTGATGCAGTCTTGATGAAGCTGAAATACTTTGGTCTTGCATTAGTAGTTGTGTGGCATAAAGGTTTATTTGATCTGAAATACTTAGGAAAATGGAGTTATTTACTACTGCCATATAAAAATCACCAGGCTTGCCTTCTGATAGCTCTTGTAAAACTGCAGAATTTACTCCCACATATTCACGAAATTCTTCAAATTTCAGCTGTCAACCTCTGGGTAGAAACCAAGAATCACTATTTCCATTTTCTTCTTCATTTTCATCAGTCTGAGAGCCATTGTGGTCTTCAATTGCACCCTCATGAGAAAGAGAACGCAAGGTACAATCCGTAGTTAGTTCTGGCAGCATAGAGGTTGATGGAGATGGTGACAAAGCAGATGTGTTGAATCCTGCCGAAGTAAATGAGCAATAAAAAATTCAGAAAACTAATCAAACAAAAACATTTTCATTCCACAATTTTCTGAAAATATTTTACCTGCTGCTGGCTGCTCTTCCTCCAAATCTGCTGACTTCTACGAGTCGCTGGATTCGCTCGAAGAACAAGGTTTAAAATTCTGACCATCATCTGTGTCATCAAAAGCTTCATCTGACTTGTCTAACAAATCGGCAACGTCGTCATCGCCAAGGGCGTCTTTCTCCTGAAAAGGATATCTCCGTTTCGACATTTTACTGTATGGTGAGGGTGGGAAGGCTTCAAATGAACCGAGAAACAGTGCTGCATACACAAAAGAAGTAACACAACCGGCAGAGGCTGCAACGCCAATCATAATGCTGGGCCTCTTCCCTCGAAAACTCTTACTAACCCTTCCTTGAGCCCTGACGTATGTCACATTATATCACCAGTGGGTCCCCATCCCCCAGTGGGATCTCTGTGTATTTACGACTTGCTGACCACTTCAAAGATTGGTCTTCATAAGCACCCAGTCCCACTGCATGAATAATGCACTCTAAGCCAAAAAATAAGGAACAAATATTCTCTCTCTATATCCCTAGGTAGGTTTGTGTTGATCTACTAAAATTATCTTCTTACTGCTAGGACTCATTTTCTCCTCGTGTTTACGGTTGGCATCTGCTTTGCGCCTCTTCTTATTGCATTCCAGGCCTCATAAAAGAGTCCCTTTATCTCTTTCTGCACTGAGGATTTCCACTCCTTTGGTGGGGTTCCACTTGAGGAGTGAGTGGGCAGTGCGCCTTACTGCCCGAACTGCTTCAGTTCTCAGATGGACGGTTTTTTATCGTGATTAGAGGAGGTCCAAGAGCATTACATTAGAGGTTTTACAACTAACATTTTACTAATGAAGAATTTAAATGCCACAGGGCTGAAGCACGCATCTCGGCATGCGACCAAAAACTCGTCGACCGCTTGAAGGGCTAAAAATAACTACCGACATGTTACCTCAAAACATTACCTACATTGTAACATGTCACGGTAACATTGTCTCTCTCAAGCGATGACCGACGCGGCGTGGAAGTATCAATGCTGCCATCCTATAGGATGGTGTATACGCCGCTATTCTGTCAGTCATAATGACTGAAAGCTATAAACTATTGTTTATTTCAGTTATAAACATCCAATACGACGTTAAAATACAAAATTTCAGCATAAACAAAGACAATATGCAAAAAAAAAACATGGCGCAGGGAGTGAAATTGGCAAAAAAATAGTGGCAGGGAACGTGTTAAGGACATTTTCATTATAAAGATTTGAGACACATTATGGGATAAAGTATACTATATATCAGGAGAGATGCAGCCAAGGGTACCACCATATAATAACTGTGGGAATAGCTCAGTACTGGAGCATTGGAGAGTATGGGATGGGAGATCACAGGATGTAATTTGGTTTAATGGTGAGGCATCTTATTCAGCACTATGGAAATTTAAAAAAAAGTGGAAATTTGTGCCTGTATTGTTTTGCGTACTTATGGTAATTCTGCCTATTCTAAGAAATATAGAATGTGCAAATTTGAAGGGCATAGGTTGTCATTTACGTGGCCACTCCTCACACCAGATAAGATGAATTAGTGTCTGTAGAATGGTCCTATAGTTTTTAAACTGTATGTACACATAACTTCTTCCCTCATTTAGTTGTCAAATCACATTCCCTGTTTAACATTTGAATATTATCATAGAGTGAGCATGTAGAGTATATGCTTCCTCAATGATATTACATAGTAAAATAGTGGTAATCCATGTCATTTGGGGGTTAACTCGACTCACTTGCTGGGTCATAGTTCTTCTTTTCCTCCTAGAAACCTTTTCTTGGATTTTTGATTTCTTACAAGTTAAAGGACAGCATGTCCATCAGGAAAGTTTGTGATGTCCCTATCAAAGATGTTTGGCTACCCTCCCATAGAAAGATCTCCAAGGTGGTACATGCCTTGCTTTCTCTTTCTTTAGGTAATTCAATGCATTTTAGTCCATTTAACACAAATCCCTATTTACCCTTCTCACAACCACAATATGGAATTACTGGGGAATCATGTTTGGCATTATATGAAACAGCCACCGCGTATAAATTCCTTTTATCCTGGGCAGGTGACTTCAGGCTTTACTCTACTATTGATTATTAAAAGCTTGTGTCATTTTTATTGCCCCAAAAAACTAGTGAAGCTATGGCTATATATGAAATCGAGATGTAGAATTGTAAATTCTTGATAAATTTCCCTTTCATGTAATGGACAGGGTCAATTATAATTTAATGGATGGGAAAATGAATAAAATGAAAGCATATTGTGTGAATGAATCATACATTCCACTGAAACTGAACAGCAATCCTGATGTGAACCTCTTCATGAAAAAATATTTAATAACCTTGATTACAAGAATTTTGAGAATTATTATCTGGTTGATAGCAATGGTGTATGGGAATGGTAAATTCAGTGTTCAATCACGAAAGAAAATACATTAGCCATGGAGCTTGGAAACAGAAAAAAAGCTTCAAACTTGCAGAAGGTTAAAATTTTGATGGTATTAAGACAATATGATTAAGATGGTACATACGAAGACCAACAGCCCAGAGCACTGCATGTTGTGCACCATTTCATTTACTCTCTTATTTGCACTGAATTATTGGTAACACTCAAGACTAAGTATGAAAACCATGCCCAAAAAAACTTTACCTACAGGATATTTTAATGGAACTTGTTCATAAGTACGACAATGCTCAAAGACAGAAATTTTGTAAGCTAATGTTTTTGAAATAATGAAAACAGCACTGATGGTTTTGTCATTATTTAATAGAATATTGTATTTAAAAAGTACCTTTAATACAATATCATACAAAAAGAGCACAAAAGGCATCAACTTAATACACAGAAAAATAAAATAGTTCTCACTGATATGTAAAGATGCAAAATGAGCATGGACAGCAAAGAAGTATTAGCAACCATATGGTCAAAAAACTGTATAAAATTATGATAAAATATTATACTTTTTTCAAAATACCACTTTCTTATAGGTTTTTAACATGGTATTATCAAAAATATGAGCGAATCAAGATGACAATCGTATTTAACACACAAAATCTCATACAAAAATTCATTAGCACATGGGTATTTTTATAAATACTTGAAATGCAGCAGCACACGCACACTTTGTTGTACAAAACATCGAATCAATGTATAGAAATCTACTGTCACAGTTTAAAGCAATATTTCTCCATATGTGAACATTTAAAAAATATATACATCAAAGAACAGATAGACGACAAAGGTAACACAGAGACTAAGCATTTGCACAATAAAAAGGCACTTTTTGCTTCATCTTCAATTTAAAAAAGCAAGTAACAAGGAAACACAGTGCATGAAAAGAAAAGCTTAAAAACAAACAAAGTTAAAAATAAGATTCAAAACATGAAGAGTACAAGAAATATTAATTCCTTTTTCTTTTGAAGTAAGAATCTGCATAATGGCCACCAATACCCTGAGAGTGTTGTCCTATGTAATTTCCTTCAGGACTAGGCTCAGGAGATGGAAGTATGCGGTCATACTTTCTTTTTTGCCCGATTGGTGTCACAGCATAGGGTGGTGACCCTAGCAGAGAGGGTCCATATGGATTTGCCCAAGGGACATCAGATCCACCAGGGAGGTCTTTCAGATTGGGTA
The DNA here is from genome assembly GCA_963573305.1 of Pyrrhosoma nymphula. Classification (NCBI taxonomy): domain Eukaryota; kingdom Metazoa; phylum Arthropoda; class Insecta; order Odonata; family Coenagrionidae; genus Pyrrhosoma; species Pyrrhosoma nymphula. The sequence goes on along the minus strand of OY754330.1, from coordinate 101,124,195 downwards.
CATTAGGAGGAGACCAAAAACCAGGGTTAGGTGCAGGCAAAAGTGCATTTCTTGGGTGATTATTGGTAGGGGGGGACATAGCGTTTGGATGCATGCTCCCTGAAGCACCCAGGCCAGGAAAAGCCGTAGGCCACCTGGATGAACTGGGTCCAAAATGACGTACCCTGGGCGTCAGTGTCACAGGATTTATGTCCAAACCCTCTCGCTGAAGAGATAGAAGTGGAAGAGATGGATTAGAACCTGGTAGCCAGCAATCATTGATTAAGGAGTCAGGAGGGAGACCTCTCCTCGGAGGGGTTTGAAATATGGGGTCGTGTAAGGGACTGGGGATTGCTGATGGCAGGTTTTTGTTAGGAGGCCCCATGAAGCTAATAGAGGGAGAGACTAGAGGACTGGCTTGAATTTCATGGGGCAAATTTGGTGTGGGCAGGAGTGACCCCCCACCTCTTGCTGCACGAGATTCACATTTTCCTAAAAGATTAGGGTTTGACAGGGAGCCATACGTGTTGCTAAAAATGTTGGGAGTGTCAAGGAGTGCATTACCAGTGTTGGAAGAGCTCACCGGTAATTTGATATCAGAAGGGTATGTCCCTGATTTACCAGTGAACTGCACTGGTTTTACATTGCTAGGGTTTCCTAAGAGACCAAGATCCCTGGAGAAAATATTATTTTTCTCTTGATGTTTTTGACTACCTAAACCTTGGAGGTTGAACTGACCTTGATTTTGTAATTCATTGAGTATTCCACTGAGAAGCGTCATGGAATTGTTCATGATCTGAGGCCTCTGGAGACTCATACCTGTATCTTCTTGGACAGAGACTTCATTCTGAGACTTAATGAAGTTGCTTTTGAGTGTTAAATCTTCGGTAGAAGCACTATGAGGGAAATTCAATAGAGGTGGTTTCGACCCTGGCTCTGGCTTTGCCAAAACTTTCGTAGACATAGATTTCTGAGAGCTAAGAGGGTTAAAAAGTTCAGAATTAAGGTGGCTAAGACCAGGCCCAGGAATTTGAAATGCATCAACATCTGGAGGTAGAATATTTCCCACCCAATTGTTACCAAGCAATGGAGGCCTGACTAAATTATCTTGGAGAAGGGGGAGAGGTAAACCATGAGATGACGGTAACTGTTTATTTAACAGAGATTGCATGATGGCTAGCATTTGTGGATTTCTTCCTAAAAGAGGCTGACTGGTTCCCAAACTTATTTGAAAAGGATCGTTCATCGCTAATCCTAACTGATGCTCTAGGCTATCATTACTGCTTGACATTGGTCGACTAGCATCAGAATAAGGAAGGTCAGGGCGTGCATGGGAACTGCCACCTTTCTTGGGGGCATCAACCATGCTATTTCGCTTTTGCATACTTTGAAGAATGATGTTTTGAAGATTTTGGGCAAATATAGGATTTCTCATAGCCAAGCTCTGGAACTGCTGAAAAACTGCTGGTCCCGGGGGATCAGGCAAAAGTGCTGACTTCTCTTTGTTGTCAGACTCATTTAAAAGAGTAAGATATAAATTAAGAGCACGTACGCCCGGAATACAGTATGATATCCTTAAGGGGTGTCCCTTTAGTTTAAAATTATTAAGGGTCACTTGAGTATTTTCGGCATCCTCTGCACTGTTGAACTCCACCAAACCCCACTTCTGCGGACAACCATTTTTAAGGGCAATTTGGCAGTAGGGAGGACTGACTACAGTGCTGAATACCTTCCTGAATTCCCCCATATCATAAAAGTCAGGGGGTAATTGATCCACATAGAGGCACTTGGAATGTAGAGAAGCAAAGGTGGTATGATTAACATCCAGCCAGTCGCAAGCTAGAACACTGGTATTTATTTGCATTCCATTTAACTTTTCCTTTGCTTTAAGAGCTGCATCTTTAGAAGTATACTTCACAAATCCATAACCCTTACTAGCACCACTTTTCTCACTTATCATTAAAAAGCACATAGAGACATCACCGTGGGAAATAACCAATGCCCGAAATTTTTCTTCTGTGAAACTTAGCGGTACGCGGGCAACACACAGAACCATCTCTGTACGTTCTGGAGCAACAGGCATACGCTGATTGCGAAGTAAGAACACTCTTTCCCGGTCCCATTCTTCCAGCATCTCAGGATCTTCTAGTGTAACGCGAGCAGAAACAGATCCTGAAACTCCCGCCACAATTTGCACTGACTGCACTGGAAAGTCTGAAAGTAGCTCCCTGATCTCCTCTTCTGACACATCTCGAGGCAAATTTTTCACTTGCAAACCTCTGTCCTGATGAAATACTCCCACTAATTGATTAATTCGCCTCTTTATTTTTTCATTTGGGTCGTCTTCCCAAAATTCACCTGTAGAAGCCGTAGCCAGGACTTCACCAGGCCAGAATTTCTCATGTTTAGTTTTCAACAAGTCGTCACTGAAGCACTTAATATTTGTACTCGAGGTCGATATTCCTTCTGCAGATGCAATAGACATGGCTGATGACTAGTGTGCACGTATAATCATTTAAACTAAAAAATTTAAGTCCGTTTCACACTAGGGTTTTCTACCGGTTTAAAGACGCCATCACGCTAACAAGTAATCGATTTATTTCGACGTCGTTTCTGCGCTGGTCGCTAGGCGATAGATCTATCGATTTGGGGCGTACGAGGGAGGGCTACTCCATATTTTTGACAGCTGAAGATATGATTTTCTTGTAGTTAGTATTTCTTATCGCATATAATTTATTCAGTGTGTCGATTGGAATATATTCCTTCTAAAGCGCACAGTAGCAGTTAGGAGAATGAGCATCGTGAGTAATATTACTCACAAGAAAAATAGCAATGTCGTTACCAATGTTGGAGTTAGACAAGCGAAATCTCGTAAGGATTGCGCCTTTGATTCATCAGGTAAGTAGTAAACCTATTGTGACTTTAGTTGGACATTTTCTACGGTTCCGAAATCGTCATTGATCCATGAATGAAGCAATTATAATTAACTACATGAGTTTTTTGACCGTGGCCGTACCATCTGTCATTGAGAATGTGTTTATGTAGATTGTCTCCTTCATCTCTTTATGTAATTGGTTCCCTTGTAACAGATGTTGTAACAGAAGAAGCTCTCATCCTGAAAGAAACTGTTTCTCCAGAGGATGTCCTTAGGCTGCCAAGGGTTACAGAAAGTACGTTTTTAACCTCTTATTATTCACAGAGAGAACGTGAAATGTATCGTACCACAGCGTCCAGTACCTGAATGAAAAAAGTTCAATTATGTCTAACTGTAATTTTGCGGGACATTGCCCTAACTGCTTTCCAGCTCTGAAACAATGTTTTTTCCTTAGATTATCTGTGTTCACCAGAGGCCAATGTTTACGACATCGACTTCACAAGATTTAAAATTAGGGATTTGGATACGGGCACTGTACTATTTGAAATAGCCAAACCTCCTCCAGTTGCTGTTGGTATGTTCCGCCAAGAATGGTTCTATTCAAACTTAGCAGTTGAGCCAGGCTGGTCCTACAGTATATCATGGTGATTTATATCTATATCCCCACTCAGGCGATACAGAGGCAGATGCTACTGATGAGATAGGAGAAAAGCACAATGGAGACAATGATCAATCTCTTGGTGTTGGTGGATCAACTGAATATCAAGAGGACAATTCTGATCCCAATGCTGGGCGATTTGTTCGATATCAGTTCACTCCGCAGTTTCTTAAGTTGAAAACTGTTGGAGCTACGTAAGTCATATCAATTTTATTAGCAAGTTTCATTCACTAATTATCCAGTCCACCACTATGTGTATTTATAACTCATCTATTGGATGCATTTTCAACTCGAATTTTTCCTTTGGTCTCAATAAAAATATTTTTCATACAGGGTGGAATTCACCGTGGGAAGTCGAGCAGTGAGCAAGTTTCGAATGATTGAGCGTCACTATTTCCGAGATAGGTTGCTGAAAAGTTTTGATTTTGAATTTGGCTTTTGCATACCAAACAGCCGTAACACATGTGAGCACATATATGAGTTCCCATCGCTTGGTTCTGACCTTGGTAAGTGTTTGTAACATTTTTATTTTTGAGAGGTGCAGGTTAAGAGGCTACTGCTCTCGCAAAAGCTCATAGTAGATGTACAGTGTATGTTTTCGGTACCAGAAGGCTCTGTTTCCTAAAAGTCAGTCACTGAGCATAAATACATGGTTGCTGTGTGCTTAAGTTTACTTTTGGCAACCCTTTTTGCGATGTGCCTACCATTCTAACTAAATGGCTAGTCAGAATTGTAGCTGGGGCCCAAGTCTGTAACTTGGGGTGCCTCAGATGGGAGAAAGGTGTGCCTCAACTTTTCTCCCATCCCAAGTCAGTAACTGGGTAGAGAAAACTCAGCCACCTGAACCGGGAGGAGAAGTGAGGATGTGAAAAATTCCGAACCCAAAGCTGATTACCTATTTGACGTATTTCAGTGACCTACTTTTAAGAACCGATGAAATTGACTATACCTTTTCATGCAGGCGGGAGCACTTTGATTGTTCTGCTTTGTTTACAAACATTCTGAAGACTATTGTTTTATATAGGTTCATTTCCACCATTGCAAAATATGTATCAGTCAGATAATTAATAACATTTGTACTCGTGAGTTTCCGTTGCACTTCATTCTAGTTTAAATCACACCAAAAGCTCATATTATTGAATCATCTCAGCAGAAAGACAAAGTATGATGCTGTCTGGCAAACTTCATTGGAATTGAATTTGTTGAAACAGCAATACATGGATTAAGCTGAATAATGATCTAATATGTGACATTGGCGGCCCCAAGGGGTAATAGGGGCAATTCCCGCCCCCCAAAACCATTTTGTATACATGTAGTTTGTTACGAATTTCCGGGACGAGACCCACGAACCCCCCTTTTCCTGGGGGGTAGTCCATGCCCGAAGAGCCACTGGTGACCCCCCCCCCCCCAAACCTCTGGTCTGGAGCCGCCCCTGATATGTAATTTGATTAATATACACATTCATTAAATTTTTAATTAAATCGATCAATCAGGTCAATTTTACAAGATATTTGAAAAGTTGCATCCCGAGTAAATCCCAAACATTCCTAAAAATTTGTATGAAATATCCAATGCATGGCCACAAAAGATAGGAGAAAATAAATAAACAAGGGACAAGGAGAGTTAGAATTGGTGAGAGAAGAAGTGATCGCGGAAAGACGAAAAAAAAATTAAATTAAAAGAAAAATCCGACCCATCAGGTTACAGGGCAGATGATTATATAATTGAAGTCCCATCCTCCGCAAACTGTGTAAATATTCATCTACATACTACCCCGCAAGCCACCTCAATAGGTGTGTTAGGACACCAGCCGTTTACGTATAAAAAGGAAACGCTCTAATGAAATTACGCCTAGCATTTATTAAAGTCCCTTATTGTTCGGGCGAAAAACGAATTCCCATACCTATCCATTCGGCAAAATATCTCTCTTAATTTATCGTTTCTGTCGGACCTGGAAATATAGTGGGGTTCTAATATGATGTTCTCCGTGTCGCTCTGAAAAATATCTATTCTCAATTGTTCAAGCAATCTAAGCCTAGCGCGCAGCCTCTGAGTCTCTAGCAGCTCCCAGCCTAATTCGTTTAACATCTGTGTAACGCTGTCTGTACGCCCGTAGCAGTTTTTGATGAATCGCGCAGCTTTCCTTTATATTTTATTAAGTTCCTGGATTAAGTCTTTCTGCACCGGATCCCATATGCTCGCTGCATATTCAAGGTGTGGCCGGACGAGTGCGAAATAGCACCTCTCTTTTACTTTTTCATCTGAAAATCTTCCCACAAAACGCTTGACGAATCCTAGCTTCTTCAGAGCTCTGCCACAAATATTTCTTATATGTGTTCCCCATGATAGGTTTGAGGTTATCATAACTCCCAGATACTTCACTTCATCTGTCGCCTTTATGTTAACACCATCCACAGCATATACATGGGGATAGTTGGACGACCTATGCAAGAAATGTACCACCGTGCATTTGCTCAGGTTAAGTTTGAGTCTCCACTCTTGGCTCCACACATGAACGTTGTTTAAATCCGATGATAAAATTTCAAAGTCAGAGTGATTACTAATTTCGCGATAGATGACAGCGTCGTCAGCAAATAAACGTATTTTACTGCTAATTCGAGAGCATAAGTCGTTTATGTATGTAATGAACAAAAGGGGGCCGATATTTTGTGGTCCTGGCATATTTTACATGTAAGTCATTACGGCTTCTCGTGAAGTGATGGTGAAAACTCATTATTATGGTTTATTTTGGGCTCCCCAACATGTAAGGCTCTTAATTTTTACTATTATTTTAGGGAGGCACTTAATGATGGAAATGTATTTCACACTGAAGAGAGTAGCGTAGCCTGGGGAGAAGCCTAAAAGGAAATTACCTTGATAATTTATTGAGGAAACTTCAAATCCTTCATCATTTGTAGTGTTCCATTCAGCCTCTCAAGATTGACTATCTTCTTATTTCACTATTCCTTTGACTATATGTACTTCTAGGTCTTACACTTGGATACATACTGAAATAATCAGTGAATAATAGATGCTTAACTTACATGTGAAAAAGAGCAAGGATATATAGAATATGTACTTATCCAACTTACAATACCAATAAGGATAGGAACAATACTTATCATTTTCTTCTTCATATTTTCTTCTCTTTCTTTGGGAAATATTTTCCTCAATTATCTGAAAGTTATTGCATTCAAAATTGGTATTAGCCTAGCCTGTAACTTTAACTGAGTCACCTGATAGTTCTATGGGGAAAGACAAAAATCCACGAAATTGGCAATGAAAAAATCCTTCGCGAGGACTGTTGACTCAAACCTAGATCCTCGAATGTTTTATCAACTGCTTTCTCTTCAGCAGAGTTTTATCCCTGTGACTTTCATGAAGGCTTTAACCTTATTATGGCCAGATGGCTGATCTCTCAGTCTTCAGTGGATGTGCTAAAACTGCCGAAAGCATTTCAATATTAAGTTTTTTGTTTTACATAGGAAACGGTTGTTGGCTTCATTTTGCGAAAGTTATCCACAATGGAAGAATTAAAATAACGTAGTTAACTCCACTAATTATTTATTATCAAGACCCGGGTTTCAACACTTAGTATCATCTTCAGGTTTTAATTTGCCTTAAAATTAAGACTAATTTTTGCCCATTCAAATCATGAATGCAATCTGTTATAAAAACTGAACTAAGACCATTACTTAAACAGAGTTAATCAATCAAGAATAAATACATGGTTTTTTTATAATAATCTACAGAAACTACACAGAAATGGCTTTAACAGTCAACTGTATCTACCTGGACTTGATTGGCAGATAAAGGGATAATGAAACTTTATGTTTTCATCAGGTACCACTGGTGTAAAGCCTCTATAAACTCTCATCTGGGTTTGAATTCCATTCTTGGAAAATTATATAAAAGATGTGAATTTCCCACATTTGAAATACATATATCATATTGCTTCAATAGCTTATGTTACCCTTAGACTAATTTTTAGCTAATTTATGATGCTGGACAGTCAGAGAGTTTTCCTCAGAGCCATTGGGCTTGAAGTGCCCAGAGATACTCCAAATCAAAATCTCCATACATCCAATTCAAATGTTCACTGACAACCTCTTTAAATTAAATATGTAGATGTTTAGTGCAAATAGCTCAGCCCTGAACTTCTATTTATCACAATGTGATGTGAAGGCAGTACTGTTCACACTACTATTTGCATTGCATTGGTTAAGCATATGCCATGCCTGTATATGTTTGTTGCACACTGAGGTGACCATTAACAAATATTTGTGTCATATATACATTCAAGTGTCTATCCTTCAACATCTGACCTAGGGTCGTATTCTGTAACTCGTATCGCTGGTGATGAGCAACTGCCGACAATACCACATCGTCTTTGCGATTCTGTATGCTGGCAAGGTGATGTTCTTCACCCAAAATGGGGTGAAACGACATCACTGTCAAAGTAGCCAGTCTTATCCCATCACCTCCCGATATGGCGTCGAAGCGTTGATGTTTTCATCAGCTGATGGCTAATCTCATACTTAATTAGCGTAATTTCTGCGCTCGGCAGACTATTTAAGCATATAAACTACTAAACTTGTAATGAACTAACTAAATGACTATTAGAACTGCCAAGAAAAGTTTTGTTTAAACAGAAAACTTTATTCTATTACGTGAAGGGTGATTTAGATAAGTTACGGGCGCATATGTAATTAAGAAGACAAATAAATAAGCTTTTAAGATGATATCCCTGGGTTAGTGAAGCTTTGGTTCATATTAGGATGCATAGTTATTCAAGTGGAAAATGGTTTCACCTCCAACTTTTTGCATACTTCTTTTTGTGATACTACCAAATATGAGTTCACACAGCTCATGAGAATGGGATATATTGAATCTGATGCTTAGGGTTAAAATCTAACCATATAATTTGAGTACTTAATTTTCATTTATGGAAGAAATAGAGAAAAATGAATAGTTGCCATGCAATTATTTTATTAAACGTCGGCATAATTAATCACGCTTTTGGGTCCTATACCTCCATTCTTTCGTAGGTTTTCTTGCTCATTATACCTAACTCATAAACCACTGAAATCATGGGATGGGAGTAAACGAAGAAATCGAAATGAAACTTGTGATCGTACTCAATACGTCACGGCAATATTTAAGCAAATATTTCCGGGTATATATTAGGAATATGCTTTCTTCTTTCGGAATTCTGATGAACATTTATGTAGAGCTCGCACTTATTTCATCATATTAATTTACTATATACAATGTCCCCTATAAAATTTCCAGCAATTTCCCACGATATCTAATATTATTGGAGACTTCAATGCCGAAAGTATAAATTGTGGGCTGCTCCGGTGGGCTGTGGGTTAAGGTAACGGTGTCCATTATTATAGTGCCTGTGGCATGAGGAGTAAATAAATATCAGTGGGGAATAAGTCAAGATATTTCCTTATATATCAGTCATACTTGTAACAGCAGATTATTCGTCAATTACAGAACTGAAGAATTGGCAGCAGAGAAAACTGGATACCTAAACCATTAAACACAACCTAGGAGAGGAACTTGTAATAATGTAAACGTGCAGTTATGCTACTAAATACCCTCAATATGTTCACGCGAGGTTCGTGTGCACTATACAAGTAGCTTTATTCCCGTAGAAAGATAATTCCTCTTAAGGCTAATGGTGAGTGGCCTATGGTGTGAATCTTCCCTGTCGAGATGGAACCACAGTCGACGACTGTCAGCGCTCCGTGACAGTAACTAAGTGACCTCACTAATCCCAAATATGGTCTTCGTCTCCCCTCGGGCACCGGCTGCACCCTCCCCTACATCGCCCATACCCTTCCCCCATTCCTAAAATTGCAACATCGCGATAGTTTTACAATATCTAGCACGGGTTGCGTCATGCCTGAATTTCTCGCCTCAGCTGCCTTGGGCGTGAGCAGGCAACCATTCGTAACTTACCCTTTCCCTTGTCTGTGGGAAGCCGTCGCGGGCACTGATTGTATTCTTTAGCTAAGGTTTTCTGCCATACATTTTTCATTATTTGGATCGGAAGAAGTCTGCATGATGACTGGCGAAAAGTTAGTCGAAAAAGGAACGACGCGGTGAAAGCCCCGAATCCCAAGGATGTTCATCAGAAGTCACGCGGGAGCCTCGAAAGCAATCCGCACCACTCTTATTAAATGAAAAATATTTCACAGCATGAGGGAAGATAGAAAATATTAAGTGTCCAAGAGGTTGACAGAGGAATCCGGAATTTGCTGTCAACAGGGCATCAACTTATCACTATTGTGATGATTATTATTTATCATAGTTTTTACTGACTAAAGTTAAGTTTTGACACATACTCTCCGTTCACTGTCAACCCTCTTATCTCGGCGTACTTTCCAACACTTCATCTCATCTGACGTACTAAACCTCCCTCTTCTCCTTTTTCCAAGCATTCCTCCCTCATCCCTCCCCAAAATTAGGATAAAATATTAATCAACAGAGTAAAAAAGGCTTCAGGTAGGTGAGCCTTGATATCAAATCTGCTGTAACAGAAGTATTTATATGTATTTATTTGTAAACTCGTGTGGCATGCAGAATTTTGAAACGGGTAGTTAAGAATAGGGTGATAAGAGCAAAGTCCTTACATGGATCACATTCTGGGCAGAATAATTGGACCCAGCGGAAAATTACCTACGCACTGCATTCGGTGCCTGCAGAAACCCCTTGACCATCCTAGAAGGGAGTGGGAGGCATATGTTCCATTCTTAGCGAAATCCAATAAAAAAACTTTCACAACTAATAACTGTCGGTAGTCAACCCTGAATATTTTAACATAAAAGCTTGGACAGTAATAGTAGCACAATACAGGACATTGGAAGCGATGGAAATGTGTGTTGTTATAGAAGATCAAATAAACAGACTGAAATTATAATGAAGAAGTACGAAGAGTTGGGGAAAGACGTTTTCTGTAGATGCTTCAAAGTAGGTGATAAACTCATTGGACATAGGTACTTTAAGGCATAACTGCCTCTAAATGAAAATCATTGAAGGAAAAGTAGACGGATAGAATTACCACGGAAGGCCAAGGATGGATTACTGTAGAGAAATAATTAGATAAGTAATGGTAAGAAAGTATGAGGTAGTAAAGAGGTTCGCTGAGAAGAGGGCAGATAGTAGAGCTGTAGCATGCAAATCTCTGGACTGAAGCCTACTGATGCCCACGAACCATTATAAAGTCAACTTCGGTACATTAACTTGAATTTCCTACGCGTTAGTCAACACTGCCAGTAGTAACCTGTAATCGAAACTTTTAAAATTTTTATAGAAGTTTTATTCATCTTTGGTAATAATAAATGTACTTTAATGCTGTTAAAAGTTTTATTTCGGTTCTCTTACGGGTAACACTTTGTTACCCGTTAACTCTTCATAGTTCTTAATCGCATGACGCTCATTTAGGGTACCATACCTCATTGCCTCATTTTCATATGGTTCGGCATACAACAGTCTTTTCACAAGTGGTGCCCATTTACAATTTTTCCTTCTTCTACAAATAACCCCGAAATTTGACGACGTCAATCTATTTCGTCTTTCTTCAAACCACTTCTCACATTCGGTTTGGCCTCGAGTCTCTCTCTCTAAAGCTTCTATTGACCCCTTATCAAGGGCCAATTTCTTCATCAGTTCTTTGATTTCTACTTCCATTTCCTTTTCGCCCATGTCCAATTTCTGACAGAACTCTCCATAATCCTTAGTTTCTTTTGCCTCGTAACTTTTCCTAACTTTCCTCTTTTGCCCTTTTACAAGGCACTTCCTAGCTGACTGTAAGCGTTTCAGCCTTCGCTCGCCAAGTCTCTTCATACTTTTGAAAGGGCTTCTTCCACATATCCTTTTCCACGCAGAATAATGCCACATTGGTCCCAGCTGAAAATCAAGCCCTGCACCCTGCACACGATGAGAATACGAACCCCTTTTTCCGCGGTTCACTTGCTTGCCTCCAACAAACTTAGCCACTAGTGACATAAAATTCTCCACCAGATTACTCGTGCCATTCGTGGCTAGCATATTTGATTTCCGTATCAAGGGTTTCAATGATTCATTGACCCTTTCCAGGGCACCCATCTCCTTGTCATTAAACATCTTTCCTTTCTCTCCTGATCATTGCAGTAATATGCTTTGCAATTTGAGTGGCTGTTGAATACGTGAAGATTTTAGATCCTCAACTAGTGAGTCGCAGCCATATTTTTCCTTGGCATTATGAAAAATTGCAGCTCGTGCCGATCTTTTCAGTCTCATAATTTGGTTTTTTGCATTTCCTCGCTGCATCGAAATGCCTGAACAACCATGTCAGCTTCCATGCCACTTGATGATCCACTCCAGTTCCGGTAGCAACTTTCGTGTGTCATTGGCTCTCCGCGCTTACTTAAACACTGGCACATGCTGCAGTATTTGTTTCAAACATCCAGATAGATTAGTTTCTTCGTCCTGTATCCGATGATGCATACAACCCCTGAGTTTGCTGCATACCTGTGACCATGGCTTCGATGTGACCACCCACCATCCGCTATAATAGAGATACATAAAAGGGACCCCAGTAGAAGTTACGTCCCCGTTATTTATCGCCAATGTCCTTTCTTCAGCACCAGCCTCGAGCATCAATTCCAAGAGTACTTTTTTCCATGCCTAGGAACAATAAAAAATGTAAGAAATCAAATATTAAAATTCGGTTGCAAAATATGCCTACATACATTGAGATTTATTGCAGAACTTATTTTCCCAAGTCGATTTTCATGATTTTGAAAGGTGTGTTTGTCCATGCCATGTATTCCAATAGTCGAGAAGATTTCTTAGAAATTGGAATGTCCTCCTCCAATTGACATGAAACCCCAAACGACACTGTCGACAATATTCAGAGCACGTTGATCATCAGTTATTTCTCCTTTTTGGGCAGCCGGAGTTTTCTCTATTTCCCGTTCACTGGTAACTTCTTTCGTAATTTTACAGAGAGGACATTGGAATACTAACCGCCAGACTAGAGCTTTAGTTTCCATCGTAATTTTTTTCAGAGATGATTTAAATTGAAGAATTAAATTAAAAATTCCTGATTATCTCTGTACGTAGAAAAATTTCTTGAAAGCTCTACGCTATTTGTAGGCACTTGGAAATAACTTGGAATATTTAAGTTCAAGACCAACTGAGAGCAACGAAGAGAGGCACTTCACCTTGCGATACCCTGCGCGCTGTTTTCTGCTAAGCAAAAACACAAGGTTGCAAAATTTGTGTCTTGTTCGTCCCTCCCCTTAAACGCCACCAACAGCATGGCCCTTCCCCTCCAGCGGCATATCTTCTTCTCCCTCCCCTCTCTCATCGCTCCTCTGGTGCTTCGTAATGGTTCCTTGATTTCGCCACAAGTGACGCTCTTAGCAGCGCGCTTTTAGCGTAATTTAATTATTCTAATTACTAGTCATTACCAGCTCATATTATTATTTTGAAAGTTTGAATTGATTTGTGAAGAAACACAAAAACGTCGTACTTTTTCGATTTCTATAAATAACAACGCATTCTGCCACTTTGGTAATTTTTTATCATGTTTCTTCAATTTTTGCAAAATTTAAAAAGAACTCTATTGGCAATTAAAAGGAGATGGTGAAAGATTCATGTCGATAACTTTATTTGTCTTGCAGCAAGAAGAAAAACAGTTTGAGGGGCAATCACCGTTAGCCTTAAGATAGACTGAGTGTACTCTTATTCTACAGGCATTGTTAGAGAATTTCTACTACATTTCCCAATCCCGAGCTTCGCAAACACTATATTCTGCAGCAGTCCGAGGAGTCTGATTCAGCTGTTTTGTTAACATTAGATCGTCTTCTGTTTTAGGAGTCCACCGTCATTGGCTACCGAAAATGAGCAAGAATCGTGCCAAGATGTTTTCACACATATCACCATAACCTCATATCACCTTGCCATCACCGAGTGGTGGAACTTCTACCCCCGGCAACAGAATCACAAACGGTGATGACGGGTGAAGTTTTTCGATGATGTTCATCACAGGTGATAATTATCACCCAAATTACAGAATACGGCCCCTGGATGGAAAACAACTGAGAAAGTTATTTTCCATCCCAGTCAGAACGTACATACAATTTAGTGTATGTGCCCATTTATATGGCTCTCCTTTACAAGTTTTCATTCATATATTCCACCCTTGTTCAATTTAATGGTGGAAATGTAAAAGTATTTTCAAGCAAGGTATATGCATAATGAAATTGCAGATTTGCTATTCTGATCGTAATGTGGTGTATGTATATTCTAACGTTTATGAAATTTCTTTAAAAAAAGGTGGATTTCCTCTTTTGAAATTTGAAAATATTTTTTTGCTCTTCTTTCATCTGCAGTTACTGAAATGATCAACCACCCATTTGAGACACGTTCCGATAGCTTCTACTTTGTGGACGACAGACTCATCATGCACAACAAAGCTGATTATGCGTATGATGGTGGGCTGCCGTCTCAGCACTGATAATAGCAAAATTATAGGAGTGCATTTTCGTGAATATGGAAAAATTTTCAAAAGCTAAAATGGTACATTGTTTTTATGAACTGAACTATATAGTCTCCAAAAACAACTGTAAAACTTGAACACATAAGTATGTATGCAGTTTACATTCATGTTGAATAGCGCTGAACAATGGTGACAGGATTGAGTTTTAAACCATGTTTCACCAAAAGTAATGGTGTGTTCCTCAAATATCCCTGCAACTGTGATGGTGTTGTGTATTTAAGTGGTTCAACTTACATAAATCATGTAAGTGTGATTTGCATACATTCAGGAGAAACTTAAGCTTGAATTACTTCAGCTTTGGATTCTGTGGCTCAATGAAAACTCTTTAACTGCGTACTGAGTAGCTATCGAATGAATGGTTTCGTGAACCACTGGTCATTTAAATATCACAGTAAACAAAATAAGTTTTGATATTCAAATTGTCGCATTGATGCTGAAGTCATTTAATGAGTTAGGTGTAATATGCATTGAATTCCATGTTTATTCAAGATATAATGGAACCCAGCTAATGTCTAGAGCCACAGAATACCTCAAGGTACTGTTGTATTAGCTGATGTTTACCATTCAAGAGTCCTTCTGTAGCCATCTCTCTTTGCCAATTTCACCCTTCCTCCTCAGCAATAATGGCAGTTGTTGATCATATTACATTGTCATGTGGTGTAGATGCTTTTATTTTGGCATTTTTCTGTGACGCACTGAGTGCATTCTTCAACAATAATTAATTATGCTGATGTTGTTCAAATTCAAATCTCAAATCTGTCCATAATCTCAATGTGGCATTTAATAATTTTCTGCAGTAGTTTATAATACCTTCTAAACGTTCCCCAGTGTTCAAAACGTACCTCAGTGGTGCTTTATTTTTTCAGTGACTAAGGTAATTAACTAACATTGTTCTGTAAATATGATTCCATTTGTAATTCCTTTTGTCTAAGATCTTGTTCTTGACATCCACGGAGGCATTTATGAATATAAAATATCAAATAGTTTATATTTTTAGCATTATGACTTTATAAGAATTCACATTTTATTGAGTGATACATGATCCTGCCTGAGTATTATTTGATGACTGTGGTCCAAAATAAAAAAATCATAAAATAAACGAGGGAAGAAATGTCAGCTACTTCATTCTAATTGTGTGCATGTTACCAGCTGCTGAGGCTTTAAAAGTAATGAGGCATTAGCAGCAGCAAAGTGATATGCCATTTGTAGGTTTGGAGGTTAAGTAAAAAAATCAAAATGTCTTTCGAAGTAAATTGCTTCTTATTAGGGCTTAAAATTTTGTAAGTGTAATACAAAAAATGAAAATTTATCAAAACATATTTTGAAATGACTGTTATACTGCTTCTGAAGAAATGTGATTAGACTGTTTGAGGGATAAATGTTGCTTATATATGAAAAGTATTTTAAAATTACAATTGTTACAGTGTAAACTTTTTATACCTAGTATTTAATTTATTTATTTATTCACAAGTCATGAATTGTATTTATTTTTGTTTAATCAATACTTCAGACACTACACCTCATTTTTAGGTGGACATTCATTACTAAGATATGAAGGAATGTTTTTTTGTAAACTGTTAGGAACTATGTTTTTTGTTGATCATAGATAATTATATATTTGAAATTGACCAAACTCAAATTATATTATTGTGGTCTCTCCTAAGTTTTGATTTTTTTCTGAGGAATGTGTAAAGAAAAAATAGCAACATTACAGAATAAACGTTGTACATTATTTCATTTACATACATGTGATCTCTTATTATCATTGATGATGATGATAGTTATAAGCCTTCTTGTAATACAAAATATTCTAGCCAGAATATGAAGTATAAAAGCAATAAAATTATTAAGATATTCTCCAAACACTTGTTCTCCTTGTGCGAATCTCATTTGTGCTTAATGTGAAACCGTGATGTTTACATTAGTTAAAAATTTATGTGTGATGCATCCTTTACTCATTTGATCCAACAATTTGTATGTAGGTACTTTTTTATTGATGTCTTACATTAATTTATTGATAATGTTTTGTTACTCATGTGACATAGGAATCGTTAAGTAAAAATTGATTCGTGGCCTCACTTGAAATAGCCATTGATTACGAAGACTTCCTGCTTCGTTTACAATGAGTAAGAAACTCATCAATGAATACAATTGTTTTAGCATTAAAACATTTTCTGTCTGCATTATTTAAGGATGGAGGTAGACTGTTGAATAGTGTTGGTTCCATGATGATAGTCCATGGCTACAAAGTTCAGCCCTCAATAGAATAGCAAGTATGTCCTCTTTATTTCTTGTGTATTTTAAATCACCGCATATTTAGATTGCACTGAAGCATGTTTTCTTTGCAATTAATTAGTTAAATCACAATTTGATTTGATTGTAAAGCACAATGGGATAAACCCAAAGAATGAGAACTATTTCTGTTGAATTGGTTCCTCTTGGTGGCATACATTTTAAGTAGGTGAACTGCCTCACTGTTCTATGAAAAATTTCAGCTATGCTTTTTGCCAGTTTTATGAAGTTATTTTATACTTGTGTACAAATTCTATCATTACCAAACCTCGTGACTTGTTGGTATGTGTTACTATCCCAATGCCTGTTTACACAAAGCATGTGTTAGTAGGTGCACGAAAAAATGCTTTTTCCAAATTGCTTCATGCAAATGCATCAACTTGTGTGAGTATTCAAACACGTCCATAAAGTTGACCCTGTCCTGATTCCAAGCATATGTTCCTGCATTACTCAAATGGTGGCATACATTGTGTAAATAAGCCTTAATAATTTAAGGTAAAGTGTTACATTTACGTCAGGGTACATGTAGCATTCTTCCCGAGATCTGAAAAATCATGTTGGTGAGGAATGGTAATTAAAATTATAGCAATCCACTGTTGTGAATATACATAGATATTTATTTTGACTTGTTTTGCTACACTAGCATTTCAAAAAGCCAATTTAAGAACAAATTAAGATTTCAGTTGGTCCATGTATATTCAGATACTAAGGGTTGGCATTGCATTGGAGGGGAAGAAAAAGGAGTAGTGAGGATGGAGGGGAAATACATGTTACTAAGGGCTGCGTCTAGAGGGGGTGGAAGGGTCCCTGTCAGGGGTGGTTGAAGGGGGAGGGTTGAATGAGAATCAGGGAGATCTTTTCTTGGGATTTTCACAAAGTAATGAATGCATCCATCAACTATGAAAACAATTTATTTTTGAATGGCACCTTTGTGATCTACACTGAGCTGAGGGAGCACAAGAAGTCTGGTGTTCAACCTTGACCAATGATGAATATTGCATGCATGGTGTGGAAACACAGAGTGCCATACACCCTCGAGGTGGCTCTTTCTCAGTACTTCATAGACATAGTTGCCATGATTTTAAAAGTTAATGGAAGTTATGTTATCAGAAAAATCCTTATTTTTATGAAAGGATCCATTCTATTTATATCAATATTATCATTACAGCTATCCCATAATCTGATCTCATCTCTTCCCTTTGAGTGGAATATATATAATGCTCTGAATTTTATAATTTGTGTGGGATTGCCTTTTTTGTGATATATCAGTCATTATATTAATTGCTCATACATTATAAGGAGGTTGGGTGAGTATGGTGACCAAGTACTTGCTTATAGTATACCCAGGGCTCAGGTTCGAACCCTATCTATCACATAGTTATATGTATGTCAAGGGAATCCCAATCCGTAGCTGCTCGCTATGTGGAGAGTGTTTCAAGAGTAGTATTATATATGCTATGGAACATTAAACATTGGAGCTCTTGGTGCCTATTATTAAGAATATTTCAATACTCTTGGTGGGTTTCTCTTCAGCCTTCCTCCTTTGTCCATTTATGGACTTCCATGTCAATTAAACTTAAGCTACTAATCTTAGTGGGAAAAATGGACTGTTGCCTCCCCAAATTCACAACCATAACTAACCTTAAGTATCGTAAATTCAAATGTAATTAAAGTACATATGTAATTTAGTTCCATTTGCCACATATATGGCTATGTGAATTGTTTAAGTCTAAATAAAAATAAATAAACATCCAGATCCTCCTTTGAGAGTCTACTATAGCTCGCTCTATTTATATATATATATATATAGCACTTCTAGAGCTGACGAAGGACCAACTGGTTCGAAACGTTCCCGTAAGAACGAATTCTTTATCTTTTTTTCTCTTTCTCCTACCTCCTGTAAGTTTGAATTTATATATTTGTGGCCAATTGGCGAAAACTTCAAAAGAATATACAATATATAAAAGGCTGACCTGAATATATATAGATCTATAGCTATATATAGTAGGCTTGTTTAGGTTTGTGGTGGTGACATCGGTTTTAGGATATTTTTTAATTAATGGAGCCTTGGGAAAAGTCACTTTCCCAGTAACACGTGATATCACTCCCGCACAGATTAGAAAATTATTATTTTCGATATACTCCCTGCACTTCTATCTTAATTACATTAAAGCTTTATAGCTTGTTAGATATGTTTCATGATAATGTGGTCCTAATAGATCGATATATATATAATGGCATTCCTATGTGAGACAATTCTAATTTTTTAATTCGGTATTTGACTATTTACTGAAAACTGATGAAATATAATAAGTTTATTTTGGTGCGATCATTTGGAAGTGACTATTTCAGTACAAATAGTTGTCATACGGAAAAAGTTCGGACAGTAATGCTTCCCTATGATTGAGTTAAATATAAGAGGCGATTAATTTTTAGATACTTAGCACATACTTAATAATTCATGGTTCATTTTCTAGCTTGATTATCATCGGTCTATAGCCACGAATCACGCTGATCCCCTATCATACTTTCCGCCATAAAGTCTTTTCATGCATAGCAACACCTAGAAAACACACAACTTCAAATCGTTCATACTTCGTGACAATAATATGGTACAATAACCAACTTCAACGCATTTTCAATTGAATAATGGCAGTAATTTCACATTCATGTCCTAAAATTTCATCTCAGCTGCTGCTCAGGATTAAGAATTCTCGGTATTCTCTCAAACGAAACTCGTATACTCGTTATGTTGGCAAAATGTTGCACGAAAAAGAGTTGAGCCATGGCCCCCTCTAATACAGGCCGGAACATGCAATTTGTCAACAGCGCTTTGCATGACGTCATTGGTCCTACTGCATCGCCCGTGGTCCTGTTGTTATTCTGCCAGCTGTCATCGTTGCAAGTAGGGATAGAACTGATGTGACTACAACGACGGACATCAGTTATGCTAATGTTTAACATAGGGTTGCATCATTTGAGTAATTCTAATACCTATTTCGTATTTTTATAGCATTTTGTTGTAGGCATATGTGAGAATTGTCAATGGCAAGTGAGACGAGTGATGAACTTGGGCGATTTAATCTCACAGCATTTTCGATTAAAAACATGTTTTGCAGCCCAGGAAGGAATTTTAGGTTAGTTAAGTAACAAAAGTTATGCAAATGAACGGCTGTCCATAAGTATTAATTTAGAAATATATAGTCGCGACAGCTGACGGGCTGCTCCAAGGTACGTTGTTGAAATATGCATTAGGCTTTAACTTCAAAAGGGGAAGCTAAACTTAAATATTACAATCATCACAAAGATATCTCATTAAACGGCTGTGAAAAGACAGGACACCTACCTGGATGCACATCCGTCCCGGATAGTGAGAAAGCGAACAAAATATTTTTAAGGTTTTCGGTTATCTTCTTGCAGCTATCACCAGGATTATTTCAGGAATGAAACAATTCAACATTTCCAAACTTTACAACATTTATTTCAAAGGAAAATGGCATAAAATACATTATTTCAGGTAATCAATCCATCTTGAGTAAATAAACTTACAAGAAGCAACTTCGTAGATCAAATAACATCACTCTCAAATTTCAGTGCAAACGACCATCAAAAGCGTAAATTAAACTTCCTAATATGGAATACGTAACTAAAAGCTGCTGTAAGTAATACACTGGAATTCCAATCAGAAACAGTCACAATAAGAACTACGACGATGCAATTTTCCACAGATATAAATTTTTAATCGACACGGGTTTCGATGCACCGCATCATCATCAGGCTCGCAAAGAAACAGTCACGACACATCCTTGAGCAATTAAATTCACTGATGAATGATTTCCAGAAATCGTTTTCAACGAGTTTTACAAGACTACCAAAGGAAAAAAATATCTGTGGGGTAGCGTTCACTATTTTGACACAAATCAAGTGTAAAAGGAACATATATTCAAATGTAAGCTTATAAGTAAATTGTTTTGAAATAATAAAGTTTAACACTAAGATAGGTAGGGGAAGTAGAAAGTAGTATTGGAACAGGCACAGTCTAAACAAGTGTATACTGTGAAATAGGTATCAGCTGTACAGCGTTCACCGGTTTCAAAACAATGAATGTTTTACAAGGAACTTAGAATGTGTAGTTATCTGTGAGAATCAGGGGGTGTGATGGCTAATAATTCTTGAGGATATTACACGTTTGTGTGGAATTTGAAAGCCATACGTCAAACGATTGAAATTCCATAGCTGTAAAAGTGTGGGTGGGAGAGTAAAAAATTAGTCTTTTTTTGTAAATAATAAACTGCTAAGAATGTAAAATATTTCACGTTGAGGGTGTGAATCTGAGGTAGACAGAAGTAACAGCACATATACCTGTGGTGTAGTGTTCACCATTTTGAAAAAAATCAAGTTTTAGAGGAAAGTGTGAATATGTAAGCTCAAAAAAATTTGTTTTTCAAATTAAAAACTAACAGAATGTGTAGACGAAGTAGAAAGCAACATTGGAAGCAATTGGAATTGGAAGCAGTGTTCACCGGTTTGAAAATAATGTATGTAAGTAATACAAGAAAACGAGAATGTGGAATTTTTGTGATTTTCAGGAGGAATTATTGCAAATAACCACAAGAATATTACATACAGGCCAATGAAATTTCTCAGACTAGTGGATAATGCGGGGTCACGCGTTTGTGGGCTATACATGTAACGGTTGAAATTCGCTGTGGGTGGGAGTGTTGAAAAAAAGGAATTTTTTTGGAAAATGATAAACTACTAAAAATGCAAACATTTACGTTGCGAGCGTTTACTTTAGGTAGATGGTTGTAATCGCATGGATATTCAGCCGTGAAAATGGAGTAAGCTGATGAGGATTGTTAGCAGTAAGACTAATGTATCAGTGTTGTTTGTAATGTCTGTGAGGTTGGACAATTAAAAATATACAATGAAACTATTTTACCAATTCACTGTCATTCACTATCACACCCTTAGAAGCTACTCACAACTCACATCGCATGTTGCGCTTCACAAAGCAAAGAACAGCACTTCACTTAATTATATTTCACTTCATTTTCACAAACATGGGATATGGGGCCATGAGTACTGAGGGAGGTGAACACGGAGTAGTAACATTGAACAAAGTAAGAGCAGCACCAGGGGACAACTTTGGGCGATGTAACTGGTAACTTTGCACTTCACCGCTCGTATCCGTGAAAGTTGAACAGTGGAGGAGTATCCTGCTCAGCAAAATGCTTGATGCGAACTACTGCGTTTGATTCCAGTCCTTCCTAGGAATATTCTTCAGCCACTGCTTTCTACTGCGTTCGTCTTTGGGGAATCGGAACACAGTCGCATACCCCTCATTCTTGGTGGAGAGGTAGTTGCTTTTGCAACCTGGCACACAACAACGCCGGGGTATCTTTAATTTAAAAATAGGAGTTGTAGGAATAAACATAGTTCAGTAAGTGTAGTTCATTTATGCTTGTTTTTAGAAAACCTGAGTAACATCAATTATTTAATTCATAAGATCCACCAAAAATAACAATCACTGTTAACCCAATAATAATATTAGCATAAAAACAGAATAGCTGCTAAATTCCCTACATATAATCTACGTTGCATTTGTGTACTCTCAATTTCCCTCCGTAATGGCCGGCCGGCAAGTAGTCGCAATGCTTTAGAAGAAATAATCGTAATGTTCCACCCTCAACTCACAGAAAATATCTTAACACTATTTTACTTACCTTTAGCCAAAACAATATAAAAAAAATAATCCCTGCTCTGCCTTTTAATCCAGCTTTTTTGCACTCTCAATATCCCGTGCTCAATATCATTCCAACAATGGCCGGCCGGCAAGCGATCGCAAAATGCTTTTGAAGAAATAATCGTGATTTTCCACCTTAAACTCACAGAAAATATCTTTAAACGAATTTACGTACCTTTAGCCAACACAATATACAAAAAATTAGTCCAGTTCGGCCTTTTTAACTAGTGAATTCATACGTTTTTAATCACACGGACACACTTCTCCCGTAAGACGCCATGCTTCCAAACAGCAACGATCAGCAACGATAGGACTAACACACAGCGTTGCCAAAATTCCATGTTCCGGCCTGTATTAGAGGGGGCCATGGTTGAGCGTGTTTCTGCGAGGCAAGAGATCACGACAGATGAAGACGGTGTATTGGTGAGGGTTCAGAGAATGGTAAATTTATAATGCCTTTGACTGTAATGAGTTAAAGCATTATTGGCGACGACTTCTTGAAGTTTGAATCGCCGTCACTGTTGTATTTAGGTAAGTTGCACACATATATTAAGTTGTGTATAATCTTGTTACTTATGGTTTTATCTCCTGCTTAAGTGGATACTAGATATAGTTATTCTATGTCAATTACTCTTGTAGGGGCATCACAATGTTTTCTCAAATGAAAAATGGAATGCTCTCTGCATATCACTCAATTTATTATGGAGAGGCTTCATCTATGAGAGCTCTCTTGCAATTCGTTCGATGGAAGAGAAAACCAATATGGGCTCCAATCGCCAAGAGTAAACTTTTCAGGATACCTGAAAGGAAGCAATTGCCGGAGGACGAGACTTTGGAGATAAGGCGCCTGTATAACATTTACAGAACTCAGGTGAAATCTATTAGGTAACTACTCTCCATTTCGATGGATCAGATCGATTGTTACTTATGTGCCATGTTGCAATGTTTGGCCAGACGGCAGTGCTCACATTTCTGTTGTATGGCCTTAAGTATTCAATTTTCGGGACCCCGCGCACTTTGATTTCGTCAGCGTTGATGTAACTTCTCTATTCTACAGGAGTTATTTGCAGACTGAATATAAGGTCAGCACAGAAGAGCTTCCCGAGCAAAATATAGCCATGGAAGACGAGGAAATATCTCACGCTCTTAAAGTCAACGATTTGTGGAACAAGGAAGTTAAAGCCATCCGAGAAGAACGTTTGGCCAAAGAAGCCGAGGAAGAGAGGGAAAGAATCCTTGAGAGAATGATCGTCGCGGATCAAGAGGCCAAGGATCAACTTCAGTTAATAGATACGATTGTGAAACAAGAAAAGGTGTGGGCTTGCCAAAGTTTGTTCTTATCATTTATCGTATGCGTTTGAAGCTCTAAAATAGTTTTATTAATCTGTCAATCAAGAAAAACAAGATTTGGAATGAAACGGCGAATTCTTAAAATATATTATTATGTTGGAATTACTGATCGAAAGTCCATTAGTATCCACTCTAGCATTAGCTGCTAGGGATTGGCAAAAGCATACATTGAAGTAAACGTGTGCATGCTTGTTATTCAGGCATGTTTACGTCTTACCTGTCCCGACGCATACAATAGCTAGTCTCTGTCCCCACATTCCATTCTGCGGTGGGCCTACAGGTATGTATGCCTAGAGTGTTGGAGTCCCAGACCGATGCTTGCAGGTGGTGACAGTAGTCACCGACTGCGATTCAGATTCCAGGAAGTACCATACACTGATTCATAACAATTCACCTTGAATCAAGTCATATTTAGTGACTGGGGGAGGGGGGGATGTGGTGGCAATTCGTGATCAATGTCGGGCGATGCTAAAGTGTATTATTTTGCAAGAAAAAGAAAACGTTTACACGCCTCCAGGTGTTTACATGTCCCATCCTTAGTAGCTACAGGTACAAAGTTCTTTAAATATACCTCTTGAAGATCCATTTCTGTAACATGAATAATCAATGGAAAGATGGTCATGACAAGTGAAATTAGAGCTCTAATTGGTTCTATGTCAGAGATCCCCAAACGTTTTGACTTGCAAACCTTTTTGTCCCTCCGTTTAGACTATCCTTCAGTTTGGGCTACAACATTAACGTGGTGGAAAGGCTTGTGTGATGTCCCCTATCTAGCATGGGTGGCCCTACCAGGAGCAGTAGTAATTGCCACCCGTGCTAGATAGGTTGATGGGTAGAAGCCAGACAATAAGTAGTTCATATGATGGTGTCACATTTAAAAAAATACCATTGGGAAGCTGAGTGGGGTAGTTCCTATCAATTACCCTGAATATGAAAGTCAATCAATTGGTAGGTTGTCGTGCCCGGCAGTGGGGGAGGCAAGGCCTCTGCGGTCATCATCTCATGAAATCCTTGTACATCAATTTCGTAAGAGGATACACTGAATAGGAGAGAGAGAAGAAAAAGAGGAGGAAAGCAGTGGTAAAATTAGGAACTTGTAACATGATGTAGGGCAATAATGAGGGTTGGAAAGCTAGAAAATTTATTTTTATTTTATTTTCAATTCCCTCGTAAACAGCCAATAAGGCCTTTTACGTCGAGCATTATAACATGTAATTGAAGACAAACACACAACCATGCCCTGGGTGGTGAAAAATCCACCCAGGTGGGACTCGAACCCGTGACCCTGGTGTACCAGGCAAGGACTTTACCCCACTGAAAACGGGGCCGACAATTTAATTAAAAAAAATATTAAACAGGAAATGGAGAAAGAGAAATATATGCTTTCTGGTATGCAAGGTGAGATAAAGGGATAGCAGGGACTATTGGAGTGATAGTTACAAGGTAATCTACAGTGGGGGAGAAGAGTCAATGTGGGATAGTTATGCTACTGAATGCAAAACTGGGGAAAGGGTAGTAAACATTGAACAGGTGAGCAACAAGATACTGTTGACACAGAAAGTATGCGACCCTGAGTTTGAGTCTTAATACATATTTCTAAAAGGGCTAGGCTGATATTTATGAAATTGACATTCAAAATTAAGCTTGTTTCAATCCACGTTAAGTGATTACAAGAAAACTGTAAAAGTTATAATTAGAGTTTGTTTCTTGGGAGAAAAGGAAAAAAGAGCCCATTTTTTGGCCCAGTAGTGGTAGAAATAAAGGCACTCTCGACGAATTTCGTATTGGTCCAGGTGTACATGCCTACAAGCAACCATAAGGAGGAAGAGGTGGACGAGCAACTAGAAGAGATTATTAGAGGAGTCCCAGGAAAGAAAAACCTGATAGTGATGGGTGACTGGAATGCAGTGGTGGGGGAAGGGAGGGATGGAGTTGAAGTGGGAGGTTTTGGGCTAGGGACAATAAATGATCATGTTGAGGAGACAGTTGAATTTTGTAGAAGAAATAAATTAGTAGAGACAAACACTTGGCTTAAACATCAAACCAAGAGTAGGTACACATGGAAAATGCTGGGTGGTTCTGGGGGATATCAAATTGATTACATTATGGTAATGCAGAGATATAGAAACCGTAAAAAACTCACTATGCTATCCAGGGGCGGATGGGACTCAGATCATAACTTAGCGATGATGATCTGTGAAGTATGATTCAAAAGGTTTTGTAAAGGTAGGAGGATGAAGGGTTGGAACGTGGAAGCATTGGAAGGGGTGAAAAAGAGGGAATGCCAGGAGCTAATGGAAAAGAACATAGGTGAAGCTAAGCAAACAGGAACAATCGAGGGAAGATGGGAGATTATAAAAACAGGCATAGAAATAGCGGCAGAAAAAACAATTGAAACAGTGGAAACGAGGAGGTTAAAGAAGCAATGGGTTACGGATGAAATGAATAGGAAAATGGAGGAGAGAAGGATGAGGGAAAATGTCAACACCAACCTAGGCAAGAGGAAGTACAAGGAATTAAATGATAAACTCTGGCAAGTGACCAATCGGGCAAAGGAAAACTGATGGAAGGGACAATACGAGGAAATGCAAAAGCTACAGGAAGAGGGGGAAGTGGGTGCTTAACACGCTAATGTGAAAATGCCATTGGGCAGGAAGAGTGGGCAAACGAAAGGTGGAGAAGGTATATGGCAGCGATAATATACCTGTGAACCTAGATATAGAGGATGAAAGAACAATAGATGAGGATAACCTTGGACGGGTGTAACTTGACAGCAAAATATAGTAGGCATTACGAGAAATGAAAGAAAGAATACCCATTGGAGCAGATAACTTACCTACGGAGTTATTGAAGAATTTAGGTAGCAAGGGAAGACAATCCTTTTCCGAACTTATTCGCGGAATCTACGAGAAAGTAGTACGGCCAGAAGTTTTTGTGAAAATGGTCTTAATACCTACTTCATAGAAGAAGAAAGTGCCAGAATGTGGGGAGTATATTAGTTTAATTTGCCACGTGGCAAAAGTTTTGCTTTGAATAATTAATAAAAGGCTGGATAGTAGAGTAACTTACCACTTGAGCAATGACCATTTTGGGTTCAGGATGTTTTTGCTTGCTTTGTGGATTTCGAACAGGCATTAGACAGAGTAAATTGGGAAAAACTAATGCTGTTAATCAGAAAAATAGGAATTGATTGGCGATATAAGAGACTCAATGCAAAACTTATTTATGGCCCAGAGAGCACAGGTGAGGGTAGCTGACAGTGAATCAGTTATAGGTCGCGAGGTTAGGAAAGCATTCCCGGTGTCGCCCCCTTGCTGTTTAACAGCTTTTCTGAGGAAATGGTAGGAGAAGCATTGGAAGAGCTAGATATGGGAATAAAAGCAGGAGGCCAGCTGGTATAGTTGGTAAGATTCGCGGACGGCCAGACAGTTAGATGATCATTGACAGGACTACAAGCTTTAGTACATACATGCATTACAATTTCAGTACTGGAAATATGGAATGAAGTTTAATAATTGGAAATCAAAAGGAATGAGATTCTCTAGGACAAAAAAGCGAGGCTGGTCATAAAAGTAGGAGGGCACAAACAGGAGCATGTAGAGCAATTTGACTTGGTAGTACACGAGAAGAAAATGGGTATAGTAGCAAAGACAAGAGGATAGTCGCGTCAACGAAGGAAGCATTTAGTAACAGAAGGGAGCTGATGACAGGGACCTTAAGTAAGGATGTAAAGAATAGACTGGTAATGAGCTTGATATGGAGTTTGGTGTTGTATGGGGCAGAAATGTGGACTCTGAGAAATGGGGATAAAAATTCTGCTGCAAAAAGGCGGCAGGTGTTTGAGATGTGGATGTGGAGAAGATGCGGTGGATGGAAAGGAAGACAAATGAGGAAGTGCTGGACATAATTGGTGAGGAGAAGAAACTTCTGGATGAGATTAGAGGGAGGCAGGGTAGGTGGCTGGAAGAGGTAATGAGGGGCAATGGGTTGCTCTAGGCAGTGATAGAGGGAAGTATGTTAGACAAATGGGGAAGGGGAAGAAGGAGAATAGGTTTTATGAACTGGATGAATAAGGGTAGGACGTACGCTGGGATAAAGAAAATACTATGGGTGGATGGGGCCCTACCAGTGTAAAAATCTGGAGGAATTTTTCTGAGTTCCATTAAAACCTACCTCAAACCAGTAGATTACTTAAAGCTGTTGGTAGTCAATTTCCCAAGTATGTACCCCAATCAGTTGAGCTCTCGCAGTAAGATTCAATGCTTGCCATACTCCCACCATTATTCAGTTCTTATTGCGTACTCCTTAGCCTCTAAGTGTGTACCCCAGGTTGGGAGCCACTATTTTAATGCCTGTGTCTGCAGAATCCACCCATTCAGGCAATGGGGATATATTCTTTTACTTGGCTGCCTGTCATTACTACAAAATATACTGTGCCTGGATGATTGCACAGTTGGTATTTAGTTGTAGATTTGTGGAGCTTCCAAACATTGTATATTAGGGGCATTAAGTTTTTAGTGGAGTGCTTCAACTTTTGGGCTACGTTGCCACTGGTTTTCTGTATATGTTATAAATAGTGTTGTATCTTTTGTTGCAATTTTACAAATAACATTTAGTCAATTACCATAGTTTTTTATCACAAGGGTGGACACATTTATGCCTTATGTGGTAAAAACACTTCCCAAGGCTAAGAATACTGACCTCTTTAAGTTTAAGGTGAGAGCATCGACTTGTCTGGCATGAAGCTGGCAAATAATACCATTCTCTTAATTGCTAATCTTCATACAAAGAAGCCCCCCCTCTCTTTCCCACCGATTTTCTGGTATTTCCCCTGCGTATTTACTGTGTTTTCTGGATTGGCTTATTTTTGAACAATCTTAATCATTTAAAATTTGAAAAGAATATCTTTTTACATCCATGTCTTTCCTTGCTCTAATTACAGATAGGGTTTCTGCATGATATTGGAAATTTTTTCCTGCATATCTTCAATCTGTCTTAGTTGGGTGGAGGGGATGGAATCTGACATTGGGCAGAAATTTATTGACAATGTTGTGGAGTCATTTAGTGCAATATCTTCAACCTGTCTTAGTTAGGCAAAGGGGATGGAGTCTGACATTGAGCAGAAATTTATTGACAATGTTGAGCCATTTTAGTGCACACAGTTGTTTTTCACCATATGTGATATGGTGGAGTAAACTGAGTTCCTTTCAATCTTAAGGGCTTTTATTTGAGATAAAATGGGTATGTGAAATTATCATTGAACTGCTCCATGTCAAACTTAACACGTTGACAAAATGTAGTTTCAATTGATGTCATAGTCTAGCCTGCATCTCTCATGTAAAATACGGACTTAAACTCTCAAATAAAATAAGGCTATGGATGCAAAATAATTCTGAATGGGGGAAAATTCTTGCTATTTTTATTAATACTTCTTAACTTAACATCTTAACAATGGTCAAATGTGTTGATAAATTTTTAATTATTTTTTCCTAATTTTCAGGGTAAAGTGAGTTCATTCATCACTCCTGAGAAACTGGATGAAGCAATTGAATATGCTTTAGCTAATCCTGTGGATTATAATTATTCTATTGACTTAGAAGGTAATACTTTATATGGGTTGAAAGCAAAACCAGAAATGATCCAAAAAGCAGTAGATCACCCAATATCTGTGACGTAGTGAATTGAAGGGAAAAACTCTAATGTGAAACTATGAACTTGCTTGTGCATTTAAGGTGAATTTCCTTTGATTGATAGTATGTCTAAGCATAAGTGGAAGCTATGCTTGATTTAGTGTTTTTCATGTGTAAATAAATTTATTTTAATTTTTATCCATTTCAGTTTTCTTTAAATATGTCCTACTCTTGTGTTTGCCTCCCCTTCAAACTTCACTAGCCATCTCAGGTGATTGAAAGAGGAGCTGCCTCCAATGTCACATCTAAGCATGTTTGATGTTTGCAATAATGATTTGTGCATTAGTATTGCAAATATGCATTGTTATGAAGTTGCAAACGTGAATTAATGCAGTAACGTAACAACTGGGTCTTAGTCTTTAAGGATAATAGCAATGAAAATGGGAGAAAAGATCATGCATGAAAGACAGGATGTCCTGTTTCAATGAGTTATCATTCTGTAAGGACCAATTGTGATGCTGAATTTGATCCAGACATGTCTAACATTGCTAAACTATCCATAGTAAATCCATATCCATATAAATAATCCAATAAATCCTAAAATATCCATAATATCCATTGTTTTCTCTACAAATTTTGTTGATGCCCTTACCTTACATACCTTACCTTCTGAGCATATAAGCAGCACCAGCACCCTGTATCTTACTAAAATAACAAAGGCGTTAAATATCCTCTTTATGTTGCTGTACATGAGAGGGAGCTGTAATCAAACAAGTGCTCATGGACTCCAACACTGATTGTGTAGCCACCACCTGAGCCACTCCCATGACTGAATTCCTGATGTTTAAGGTACTCATTAATGAAAATTTATCAGCCTATAGTACTTATCAGACCTTTAGAATCCTCCTTGCTAACTAGTTCTTCCCTTCCTCAAGTACAAAAACGTGTAGCCTTTGTTTATTATAATGACTATTTATTCACCTTAAAACATGGTACACACTGTATTAGGTGTGTACCGTTTGGATGATTCACTAGTGTTTTGATATGCCATTCACTACTAAAATTTCAGCATTGAGTTTAAATGGCTTTATCATGATGAATTGCCTCACTAAGGTGTTAAATATTCACGTATTTGAGTGTGACTGCATGCCACATCATTTAGTGTACTTTCAAAGTGATATTGGTTAGTTTACATCATTTAAACCTTTGCTATCAGTTAATATTTTTGTCATCAGTTTTCAGGAATCTTATTCTAAAGCTCCAACACCACATTTTTAATTTAAAAATAATGAATTAAGATGCTAGTAGAAGCTTACGAATTTATTTAAAATACTCTAAAAGAGTATTCAAATTTTATGTTAGATTCACATTGTGGTGTTAATGACGTGCTGTCCTTGCATATGTCCTATAGTTTTAATTTAATGCATTTGGCTCTAATTTATGCTTAGTAGCTCTGTATGTGATATCTTGACTTGTAGTATCAAATTTGAAGTTCCTTGTCTTCATTAGAGTCATTCTTCAGAGGTTTTCATGCCAATTGTAAAGCCTTTGGAATGTTAAGAAGATTTCAGTAATTATTCATATGGCATTAACTTTTTGGTATATCATTATACTTAATTTAATGGCTACTTTGAGGTTGAAATTGTAACTGGGTTGTGAACCGGTAATTAATTAGCTGATTAAAATGGCATAGGAAACTACAATTTGCTGACATAATCAGTTTCCTTTTTAATTACTCACTAAAGCATGATTTGAAATGCATGAAATTTTTCGTATGCCATAAAAAATAGCATTAGTTTCACCCCCAAAAAATAGGTAACATCACTAACACAGGCAGTATTGCATCTATGTGTTCATATGCAACTTTAACAAGTGGAGCTACGATGTTTACTGCTAAGTAATGTAGCAATCATAACAAATGTGACTGCATGCTTTTTCTAGTAAAGCGTTAAAATATGTCTGTCTGAAGCATTTCATTGCTACGTTAACATTTTAAATATTTATGCTCATTATCATCAATATTTCTTTTTCATAAATTTTCAATTTCAACAATATTAGTTCACAACCCTGGCGTATCACATGCCATGAAAGACATGTTTCATAAAGTCGAATTCTCACTTACAAAGTATGTATTTATGTATCGCTGGCAACTTCCCTGTAGTCCATTTCCAGAGCAGCTAGATCTTCTCTCGCCTCCTTGAACTCTCCGATTTCCATTCCCTCTAATGCATACCAATGAACAAATGCTCTTTTTCGGAACATGAGATCAAATTTGTGATTCAGTCTCGCCCATGCCTCTACAATTGCTGTTGAATTTGTTGTCATACACACTGCACGGTTAACACGAGCCAAATCACCTCCTGGAACAGTTGTTGGTGGTTGATAGTTGATGCCTACCTGAATTGATAGAAAAGTCACTGGTTGAAATTCCAATAAGTTAAACTTAGAGCAGTAGTCACCTACAAGGAGACATGTGAATGTATGAACTTCAGTGAATTGAAGGCACATCAGGCGTTGAAATGGTGCAGTATCAGTGAAAATACATACCTCCCTTTGAATTCCTGCTTTCCAAATAGAATATAGCTGCCACAGTAGAATATCGACAGATGTATCTGAACAACTGAACTATTGCATGAAATGCGCAGTGAAAAAATCATCTTCCCTGACTAGGATTAGAACCCAGACCCCTAGATTTGATGCAGAGTGCTCTTTCAGTTTGAATCCGTCCTTTTTTCCGAGTGAATTTCACACATTTGTGTGATCTGTGACACCATAACAGTTACTACATGGCCAGTTCCACAGTTCTTTGAGCAGAACTATTATTAAAGATTGTTCAAACTTATGCCATTGAAAGAATTGAATAATGAATTTGTTTTAAACAGAATTCTTTGAATGTTGCATTTCTTTTGTTTCAAACATTATGTTTAGGGTAAATTAACTTGATTTGCCAGATTTGCTCCACATTAATGATTCTGAGATTAGTCATTCATTATTTTACTGAGCAGCATGAAAATCTTTATATCAGTTGAAGTATTTATTTTATTTGAGGTTTAAAAATGTATTTCTTGCCATACTTCTCTGCATATGGGGATATATTTTTTACCTGTCATTGTTCCCTTTTGAAGATGTGCTATCTAAAAACTGGAAACCTCTTTTTCTAGAAGAGGCAAGGTCCCAGACCTTCCAAATTAGAGATATCCTTCTTTACTATTATTGCATTCAAATGCTTAACTATTTTAATGCATTCATGTTATTTCAACCAACCAAGAACGTAGGAGATTCTAGTCTTCCTGGGGTTTAGTGATTTTTGGAAAAGAATATCCAAATTTTGCATTTGTTCCCCCAATAACAAAATTTGAGAGTGGATTAAGGAATTATCTCATGCAATTTTTAAAACTTGGGTAGCATTTTACCTTCATATTTTTACCATTTTCACTGTACATGGAGCCTACTGTAGAGAACACATCATAGAACAGCAGTTTCAGCAGAAGCTTTTTTTTTTGCAAGGCTTCAAATTTTTTTAGCCTTTATCAATGTTATTTTTAAAATCAGAACTTGATCATGCATGTTATTCTATGTAAATTGTCCAGTGAATGGATATGTTATTGCTATTTTATCTTTTTTAAATGGATGAAGGCAATTATGAACGTATCTAGAAACCAAAAGTACCTTGAAACCTGTTGGACACCATTCAACAAAGCGAATGCGTCGATTGGCTTTTATTGCTGCCACTGCATTGTTGACATCTGTTGGTACTATATCCCCTCTGTACATCAAACAGCAAGACATGAACTTCCCTTTTCGTGTGTCACATTTGACCATCTGATTTCCAGGTTCAAAGCAGGCATTTGTTAACTGAGCCACTGACAGTTGCTCATGGTATGCCTGAAATTATATAATTTGTTTATTTATCTGATTCATTGTCTTTAGGTTTAAATTTACGATTGAAATATGCCCAGGAAAAGACAAATTAATGAGTGTGCAGTCACATTATGTAATGTGTTAAATACTATTTTTATGCTGTGCAGGCACTCGGCAAAGCAAATTATATTTTTTGCATAATTTTAATGCTTCTTGAGGAATTTTTTCAATTTGGCATGGTTTGCTGCATGTGTTCGTAGCTGTCACAGAGCGTGGGGCTGCTTACCTGTGTAAAGTGTGGCATCAGATAGGGGAGGTGTATGTGGAAGAGGAAGTGCATGGTATGTACAAAGCTGCCAATGTAATTGTGCTTGACCTCAGAGGGTGAGACAACATCAGTAGCATTTTATGCAACAATGATTTACTATCCGAACACAGCTTAAGGAAAACATGTAGATAGTGGTCGTCGTAATCCATTGGAGAAGCCCATTTCAAGAATGGACAGAGGGTAATTCAGTTGATTCACATCAAAGAAAGAGCATTTTGAAGTTAGCAACCAAGAATTGAGATCACAGTAACCTATTGTGGCCACATGTGAATACTGCATTACTCCCCCACACAAAGTAAATTTCTAGACGATTGACCTACCGAAAAGGGTCAACAGCGCAACTGCCACCAAGTTTCGCCACACCTGTAGGCATGTTGCCCGGTTTCTGCGCATATCCTGATATGTTATGCTACCCACCCATACTCGAGGGCAGCGCGTGTTGCATAAACTAAAAGGGGAGCGCCGTACTTTTTATTTAATAATAATAATAACTTTATTGTTCTGTTGGTCTCAAGACATAGAACTCGTCAGTGTTGAAATAGGAATACAAAACATGAGTTAAGTAATTTGGACAGAGAACAGAAATTACCTTTTTAGTCTATCATTCATAAATTCATCCACACTATAATACATTTTACTTGTTAAATGATTAAATAGTGTTTTCTTAAACTTAATGGAAGAAACAATAGATTTAACACACTTAGGCAGTTTATTATATATAATGGAAGCGGAATAATTTAAAGCGAATTGCCTCGAAAATTGAACTTTAGGACTCACTTTGAGCACTAAGAGTGATGTAAGTTTTATGAACACCCGACTGAAATTCTCTGAAATTAGCATATATAAGGGGAAGTATTAAATTAGTATATAATATTCAGGGGAAGAAACCTACTTCTCTCCATGCAATAGGCTCTTTATCCATGGATTCTAAAATGTTACAATTTAAAATCCCAGTTCAATCATTATGCACTCCACATCAAAACAGAAAAGGAGGGTCATCATGGTGGCAAAAATATGCCTTTTCACTTACGACAACACTATACATAACATATTTTAAGTACCATAATTCGATTAAATGTACTGATTTGGCAAAGACAGCAATGGAAAGTAAACTATGTTTTCATGATTATATGATTGCCACCACATTGAAATCTTTGTTTGCATGATTCGCTTCATCAGCCAGCATTAAACCTGCTTACCAATTGGCTCCATTTCTAATGGTCAACTGTGCTATTGCCTTGGACAGGGCCTAATACTGTGTATAGTCTTCTTGTTTAAATCTTTCGTTTGCAGTTGGGTATTTGTGGAGGTGACCAGCAGCTGAGGTCATTTGTACCATTAAAATTTTTACTGCTGGCAAATTCCAGGTTGGGTGTGCCAAGACTACCCTGGTAATTTTCATGTAGTTTGTAACATTTCAGTTTCTCTATTTTTCAAAGCCAATAAATATATTTCTCAGTTTTACAGCCACATTTCTAGAATGCCTAACACCAGAATATCTCACAAAATTCTTAACCATATCATGTCTTGGAAATCTACTCTGTGGGAAAATGCTGTGGAAGAGGATTTGGCTGAAGCGTCTCTATAGTGATGGTTCATGAAAGAAACAAGTTCAGGTCCTGGATGAAGGAGATAAAGGACCTCCCAGATAAGGAAAGAAAAAGAACTTGCTAAATGGACTAAAGAGTGGAAAACCTCTCTCTCAGCCAAACTGGAGAAATACTGGGTACCTATTCAGAATGTCTGCAAAGTGTTTAACGAGTCCCAAGTGGGTGAAACGACATTGAGAAAAATAATATTTCTTCATACTACTCTGCCAGTTTTATAAATATGTACATTTAAGTTATATACCCGAGGGAATTAAATGGTGGAAAAATAATGTCTTTAGATTGTATTTTGAATGAAATTAATATTTATATATATATATAAATGCTGGGCAATATGTCAGCCATTGGCACTTTTCCAACATTCACTGAGGGCTGATGGATTGGCCCCATGGCACTCAACGAGTTTAGGAGAGGTGGTTAGGTTGGTATAGGATGGGTTATTTGGGAAATAGAGGAAGGGTTTAGAGAAACTGAGAATCAGCTTTAGCCTGTTCTTAGGGGAATGGGTGACTAGGGATGCATAGTTTACCATCTCATCCAGCAAATAGAATATGTATGACCCCTGTAGTGCACTCTGGAAATTTTTTGGAACTCCTCCATTACCTCTCCTATATGGCACCATGAAGCAGCATATGGAGGACTCCGTGTTAAAGTGGGCCAAGTCAATTTTTTCTATTTCTTAGCAAACAATTTCATGGGATGGTTAGAGTTGTGTATTTTTTAGCGCAAGAGAGATCCAAAGTTTGAATATTTGCCTGTACATGGCAGCAGTTCTCAAGAGCACTGATAACAGCTGATTCACTGGGAAATATACAGAAATTTAAATGCATTTTCCTCAAAAATCACTTTCATG
This sequence comes from Pyrrhosoma nymphula, assembly GCA_963573305.1. Taxonomy (NCBI): domain Eukaryota; kingdom Metazoa; phylum Arthropoda; class Insecta; order Odonata; family Coenagrionidae; genus Pyrrhosoma; species Pyrrhosoma nymphula. The sequence goes on along the minus strand of OY754330.1, from coordinate 101,088,458 downwards.
GACTTGGCCCACTTTAACTCCAAGCCCTCCATGAACAAACAATGAATCCCAACAGTAGCCGAGATTTTTCTGTGGAATCCTGATGCTACTTAGGTGCTATTTGGAGAGCACTTGAAATGCTGAGCTTATGCCATTGGATAGGATGTTACAGATCATTATACATAATCAATATGGTCATTGTGCCTCACATCTTCATTGTGAATAATCTATTTTCAATTTCTCAGACTCAAACATAAAATTATGATTACAAATTTTATAACTTAAAGCCTGAACACCTATAAGGTACCTATCATTAGGATGATCCCGATAAGATGGTTAATGTCGCCACCACCAATGGAAATGTCACTGGCTCTAACCCATTAAGTCAACTTGCTCCAACCCAAATTAGTACTTGAAAGTGATCAAATTGATGACTTGTCAAAGGCTATGAACGAAGAGAATAAGTGCAAGGGAGCAAAAGGGGTTACTGGGATCTGAGATTTTTTCTACCTCTGCCATCTATGATTTCATTTCTGCCCTGGATACTATTGTCAGGTGTGTATTTAATCTTATTTGTGGATAGCCTCTCCGCAATACCTGGTGATGATAGGTTGTGCCAATTTTCCTTTATTCGAAACCTCGAGACTCAAAAATCCTCGGAGACTCAGAAACCACAGATAACTTGCATCTCGCAAAGTGCCAGAGAGCGATGAGACAAGTGCCGCAATCTGCTCTGGTCAGCACAAACACTTGGGTCATTGCAATTCCTGCAAGCACCCTGCTTTTATTCGGTCTGCGCTGGTGCTGATATTTTTTTTTCACTTTCGAGTCGATCTGTGAACATTCCCACCAATCCAAAGTGTGATAGTACCTCCCCTACTCTCCCCACTCCTCCACTGGTCAGCTGATTCCCCTCCTGTGCTGGCAAAGTGTACTGTGAACAGACTAGCTCTCTTTGAACCTGACCGCGGCCGGAGAAGGACGTATCTGCTTGGTGCCACTTGTGACTTGTGCTCGTCTTGTATAGACCAAGTTAACGGTATTTAGCCAATGGGCTTGTTTTCTATTGTAATAATTGTTGTTATATAAATGCTGTTACTGGAAGTTAATCAAACTGGCTAAGTTTGCTCTCATTTTTCTATCGTTTCTGCCCACAAATCGCAGTCAATTCACTCGCGACATCAAGTTTCAGTGGCTTGCGTTGCAAGGTCATAAAAGCAACTTTTAAATTAATTAACTATGGTAAAGCAAATTTTGAAGAAATTTACTTATTTTGAAGAAATTATAAATATTATGTATCATTCAAACAATTATAAGAAGTGCATTATTGGATTAGTGGCTCATATGGTACTTATGTACCTATGTATTAAAATGGAAAGTGCCATACCTTTGATGCTGGAACAATTGGTGCATATGTTATCAAAGGAAAGTGAATCCTTGGGTAGGGCACCAAATTGGTCTGGAATTCTGTTAAATCAACATTAACAGAACCAGGAAATCTGAGAGAAGCTGTGACTGCAGACACAACTTGACTAATCAGGCGATTAAGGTTAGTGTAAGTTGGTCTGTTCACATCAAGGTTTCTGCTTGATATCTCATAGCAAGCTTCATTATCAATAACAAAAGCAACATCTTCGGTCTCCAAGGTGCTGTGAGTAGTTAAAACAGCATTGTATGGCTCAACCATTGAAGTGGATACCTGTACAGAGTGGTGCATGAGGCATAAACTTATTAATTTGGTGTATCATATTTTCTCAAAGATATTTGACTGAATTAAAGAACAAAAACTTTTTGTACTTCTGTGATAGCCAAAAACCTGGATATAAAATGCATTCAAGGAACTAATATAATAATGCCACAAAACTTGTGAAAAGTTCTGTAAAATTTGTGGCATAGGTTTCCACGGGGCTTGAATGAAGGCTTGTCCATTATTTGGGTTCTCACTGCGTTCATTGTTGACTTGAGACTACAGTTTTGCGCGGTACCTTCAGAGCGTCTTCAGGTCCAAGTGCCTGAACACCAATTTCATCCTATCATAGCACTTGGAGGGAGAATGAACGTGCATTTAAGTCGATGAAATTGGCGTCCAGGCACTTCGACCTGAAGACGCTCGGAGGATACTGGGCGAAACTGTTGTCTCAAGTCAGCAATGAACACGGTGGAAACCAGAATAATGGACAAGCCTTCTGTAAAATTTGTTCGTATTTTGACTCATGGTGGGTAGATGGGCAAAATGTTCTTCCAGTTTGCTAACTTGCCAACAAGCATTGATGCAAAAGGAGAAAACAAAGACCTTTTTCATCTATAAAAAGTGAAAGTTGTGAAGACAAACCTGAGGTGCAGGATAAATGGCAAAGTCCAGCTTTGTTTTCTTCCCATAGCCATAGCAGAGATGTTCTAGTAATAATGCTGCAAATCCTGATCCAGTTCCTCCACCAAATGATCGAAAAATAAGAAAACCCTGCAGGGATGAACAGTCATCAGCAACTTTCCTCACACGATCAAGCACAATATCCATCATTTCTCGTCCAACGTTGTAATAGCCACGAGCAAAGCAGTTGGCTGCATCCTCCTTGCCAGTTATTAGTTGCTCTGGATGAAAGAGCATCCTGTAAGTTCCAGTTCGAATTTCATCTGTAAATAAAATAATTTAGTTAAAAAAGATTAGTAGCTGCCTATTATTTAATTTTTGGAATCACTAGTGCTGTGCAAGATTGGATTATAAATATCCCTAAAATAATGAAATCATTGTACATGTTGCATGCTTTTAGTGGGACCTTCTTCCATCAATTTTCACTAAAACACAAAAATGTGCAATAAATGTCGTACAATTATGAAAAACATGTTTTCATTGAGCTCTAGATTTGTCTACTTGTTTATGGTAAAATATCTATGTAACATTAAAATTATTGAATTTGTGTTTTTAATCAAGTAATTGAAAATTGAGTGAAAACAAGGCGAGGACTTCACCCTCTTAGGATTTACACCTCCCAGGGCTTGGTTGTTCGTGTTTGTCAATATATCTAATGAGTAGAAATTGGCTTCGGCTGTTAGCTATAGAGATATTATTATTTAGAGGTTATGTATGCGTGTAGCTGCTTTAGGTGTTGAATCAATACTGTCATAAACTTCTCTGTGTTTTTTGTACCTACAACTTTCCAAATGTTGAATGAAAATATTAAATTAATAATTTCTACTCTATTCATTAAATTGCCACAAGCAATGCCTGCAACCCAAATTTGCATACCCCACCCTTTTGAAGTGACACTTAAAGCAGAGACTTCTAGCCACAACTTTGCTGTATCTTCAGCCATGTATTTGGCTGAGCCTTTGCCCATTCATTTCCCTCGTCAGGCCAGCCATCATTTATATAGCAATTGACACAAGGAGGATTCTAGCGCCACAACTACGCAGACCATGGCACAAAAGCTATGAGCCTGTATTCTGCAGCCGGAGACAGAAGCCAGTTCCGGATGCTCCAGTTGAAAGCTTTCACCCCATCAATATATGTACCCTTTTCAAATATATTGGGGGCTAAGAGGCAGGCCTAAAATTTGTGGGGGTGAGCGAAGAGAAAGTCACTCGTCACGCTTTCCCAGAGCCAACTAGGATGCAGTAGGTGTGGCCTAGCCTCTCGGAAATTCAGTCGCTCTCAGACCTTCGTTGTGTCCACTTTGTAAATCCGCTTGCTATGTTGCCAAACCTTAGATGTTTTTGGTCTGTGTCGATCGGTGTTTTTTGGTTGATGATGATTGGTGTTTTTGGTCCATGTTGATCGGAGAAGTCCTGTACTAGTTGTACTAGTAAATATTAAATATTGGCTTCTATTCACTGTTTATTAAAACAGGCCATTTATTGCAGAACTTTTGTGCTATGATTTTTCTTTCATTAAAATTTTGTATAATATGACAAGAATGATATTGACAGCGAATTATGCTGGTAAACCCATTCCTACTGCTGCAGTTTTTGAGAGAAATAGCGTATTCTTTTTCGTACTGTTATCGTTTTTGTTCTAAAAAATTTCACTCGTGAATCAACCAGTTGCTCTAAGCCCACTTCTGCTGCTGCAATTTTTGAAGGAAGTAGCATTCTCTTTTGCACATTCAGGTATGTTTTTTTGTTTTCAAAATATTTCTACTCTTTCCCATAATGACCCCTAGGAAAGGCTGAGGTAAGAAGCCCCTAGAGTGAAAAGAATGGATTAGTTTAGGTGCATTAGTTTAGGTGCATGCTTAGGTTTAGCGTTGGCCAGGCCACACCCATTGTGCAGAGAGGAATCTCTCGCCATGGCCCACGTGGTTTTCCCCCTGAAGGAGTTGAGGGATAACAATATCAGCAACGTAGTGCTTGACCCGTCCCTCTCAAAGGCAGTTCCCCACCCCTTGGTAGCAGAGATATTTGAACCGTTCTGGGCTGACGCGAAAGACACCTACCCCCCACAAATTTTAGACCTGCCTCTCAGCCCCCAATATATTTGAAAAGGATGCTAGTATTTCATCCCCTCCAAGGCTACCAATCGCCTGTATCCTAAGCTCAACCCCTTACCCAACTCTGCTGAAAAACTCCCTATATTGACTGCTTCCATCTATCAATGAGCAATATTTCTCTGAGAGCCTACATTCTGGTAGGTACTTGTAAAAATTGTTGTCATGGATTTAGGGGAGGGTGTTCAGAAATGGTTGGCTGGACCTTGAAATGTTTGTTTTGGTTTTATGAATTATACATACTGTTCCTATAGGTATTGATCAAACTTACTTAATATTGAAGTCCTCATTTCTCACCCATGCTTAGAAAGAGTTTGCTGCTCTAGGACAAAAGTAAATTCCTTCTCCCGTTATGCTTCAAAGTAGTTGGGGATATACTTTGAGCATATACCAAAAAGGAGAAGGAATCATATAGGGATTCTGGGAATTAAGGATGTGCAACCATTTGACAGTACATATAAGAAATATTGAAGGGTGAGGGAACATTGACTGACTGGAGTAAGGAAAGTTACTGAAATCTCCAAAAATGGTGAGTTCAGACTTTTCAGAGTCTGTTAAAATAGCAGGAGATTTGATTATATAGCTGAGACTTCACAATTGTTTTTTATAAACCTGTGAAAAAAAATAAATTTTAATATGACCTGTGAACTTAATGAGTCATCTTTAAAAGAAAGATTAAATGATCTGTGAGTTGAGATTCAAATCATTCAGCTAGCTGTAATTCATGGTGCATGCTTGGGATCAATTTTTAAGTAATGATTCATAGTTCAAAGTTGAATCATTTCTTTGTATTTTGCACCTAACCTTGCTGTACATCATTGTTATTTCCACACTTGGCAAGGGAGGTACTTTCAATAACCAATAGGTTGGAGACAGGAGGAATTGTCTATTTAGGTGACTATCAGTTGTGGGTTCAGAAAGGGAAAGCAACTGGGCATTCGAGATTGTGGTAATGAGAGCACCTCAGAGATTTGTAAAGGTCGGAAAGGCATTTGACAGGGTGAATTGAGAAGAGCTAATAAAGATCATGCTCATGAAAATATTTAGCTGTAGATTGGAGAGATAAGGCCTGGTTACTTGATGCATGAACCCATGTGAGTTAAGTCCTGAAGGCATACCCCATAAAAATATTCATGGTGTAACTGCAACAAATTAGGCCAGTACATGAATGATATGGCCCGTTTTAGCCTGTTCTAATTTCATTCATTCACATGTGAACCAAAATATATCATATGTAACCGGGCTTAAAGAAAACTCATTCAAAACTTGTACACATCAATTTTAGATTGTGTAAATGAGGATGGCAGATGGTGAATTGAGGTGGTCTGTGAAAAGACTTTTGAGGAGTATATACGTAGCGTAGCCTTATAGACTGAGGATAGAGAATGAGAGTAGAGTGGAGGTGTTTTAGATATGGGTATGAAGGAGAATGGAGAAGGTGAGATGGACACCAAGGAAGATGGAGGAAGTGCTCATCAAGGTGGGTGCGAAGAAAAGTAACTGCTGAAGGAGATTATGAGAAGGCAGAGAGAGTGATTGGAATGGGTAATGATGGGATACTGAAGGCCATGACATAGAAGAGGATGTTGGGTAAGTGGGGAAGGGGAAGAAAGAGAAATTGACTTATAAATGGATAGGATGAAGAGAGATGGGATAAAGCTATACTAGCTGAAGAAAGAAATGACGTAAAATATAGCTATAAGGCCTGTAGCTATAAAAGACTAAAAATCTAACCACTAGAATTTTTTTTTAGATAAATACAACATTATATAAGCAATTGATGGTTTTAGACGTGACTTAACATGAAAATTCATGTTCAATGATTTAAAAGAACACCAGGTAAATTCCAGAGAATTTTATTTAGGTATGACTAGTTTCATAGCCCAAGGAATAGGTATACACAAAGATGACTTTTATGCGTTGAAACAAGTTGTACCTGAATAAAATTCTCTAGAAAATACTTAGCATTCTATTTTTCATCACTGGAATATAACATTTGTTAGACGTGTTTATTTTTTCTGTACCGAGAGCTTTCCCTAACTTCTCGGGCAAAATATTGATCTGATAAGGGCAAATACTTATTAACGAGCTGTTGGAATTTTTAAGAAATTTAATTCTTTCACTTTCTTAGAAGTGTAGTAAATATTCATGAAACTGCAGTTTCAAGTTTGGATCCTAATCTAGATTACCTTTTATGGCATGGCAGTAAGGAAAGTGAGTTCAATATGTGATACGCACCTACCACAGTAGGCTCGAGATCAACTATTACCGCACGTGGGACAAGTTTTCCAGCTTCTGCAGTTGAGAAAAATGCCTTGTAGCTGTCATCATGATGGGAACTTGATGCCATTGGATGCATCGAGCCATCTGGACGCACACCATGTTCTAAGCAGTATAATTCCCAGCAAGCATTTCCAATTTGTACTCCGGCTTGACCAATGTGAATAGACAAGCACTCCCTCTGAAATTATCCAAACATTAGTAAGGACATTGGGAACACTATTATTACCCATGAATTTATAATTAAAATAATAATATCTCGGAGCCCTCAGAATATCACTAATGTGAATGGGGTAATTTCCTTCTCACCATAATGATGGGAGGGTTAAAATATTACTGCGAATTTCGAAATGACAATCCAAAAGTAAAGGTGTAAAACACAATTGTTTACTATATTTTTGTTATTTTTGCATGCAAAAAACCAGATTTGAAAAAGGAGGGGAATAAAACAAAATTGATTTATTATATACATTTTAAAGTATGAAATAAGATTTATGGACATTGGTTAAAATAAAAATTACATTTATGAACTTTTAGTAGAATTTTATATGTGGCGCGTAGCCAAACGTATACCTATCGATAGTTATGGGAAACTGCGATATGCATGGTACGGTCTCATTATTATGAATGATGTGCCTTTTTATTGATTTACATAATCTTTATTTTTAAAAATTATTAGAAGCTGATGCAGATAGTAAATGCTGGCGGCCATGAGACAGAAAAAGAGAAAATAAATCCGAATCGATACCTCGATACCTCGATACCATCGATACTCCGTGGTCGAAAGGGTAGCAATTGTGAAAACAGCAAGAAGCCATGGCGGATGCCGCAGCCCGTCAGCTTCAATACGAATACAAAGCGGTAAATATGCATGCGTTTGGTAGTCATTCGTCTTCTTGATGACACATATTGTTTTTATGATAATCTAAATTTATTCGAGCTACTGGAGGTGACAAGCGGTTTTGTGTGGTGTGAATTAATTGTGTGCACATTGAGCATGAAATCATGTTGATAAACATCATCGAATTAATATTGTTACTGCACTGTATACACCGTGGTAAATTGTATACGTTCATTGGTAAAGCATTTAATTATTCCATTCAGGGATATGAACACATTTTATCTCGTTGCAGAACTCCAATCTTGTCCTTCAAGCTGATGTGCGCTTAATCGAAAGACGCAGCAGAGATGAAGCTACCGGTGAAGTTATGTCCCTGGTGGGGAAGCTGGACGGAACTCGAATGGGAGATCGTTATCAAAGGAGTCGTCCAGTGAAAGCTGAAGAGAGGAAGGCAAAGTAAGTCCTAATGTTGACGAAAATCCATACCCCGGTACAACCAAGACACTTTGGAACAACTACTAATAATAGACTTTGTAATGGTTCAAATGTGAAATCATCATTATTCATTATACTTCAGGGAACATATAGACTCAGTCTTGCCTTGTTCCTATTTTGTGGGTTCAATTGAAGTGATACAAGGTATCGTTTTCTAGGCGTCAAAAGCGAGATGAAGCCCGCTATGATTTCGCCAGAATGAAAGGAGCAACCCTACTGTCAGAAGGCGTCGATGAAATGGTGGGAATATTGTATAGGCCCAAAACTCAAGAAACGAGGCAAACTTATGAAGTACTTCTCAGTTTCATCCAAGAAGCACTTGGAGATCAGGTGAGGAGAATGTCAAACAATTAGAAATATTCTAGTTTTATTGTAAGAAATATTTCAATATTTGGGTTTCGATCGTTTTTATCACATGTGGCTTGTTATTTACTCGAATGAATTCACTTTACAGCCTCGTGATATTCTTTGTGGTGCTGCTGATGAAGTTCTGGCCGTGTTGAAGAATGACAGGCTGAAAGAACGCGAGAAGAAACGCGAAACAGAAGCCTTGCTTGGAACGCTAGCAGAAGAACGATTTGCTTTGCTAGTTAATCTTGGGAAGAAGATTACCGATTTTGGGTCAGAAGAAAAGACTCAAATTACTGGTGAGCCTTATGAGGGTCTTGGTCGGAACCAATCAATTGTCCACAGTGGAGATCCACTACCAAGCAACATGGTCAACAACAAGCAACAACAGGGAAATCCCACCTTTTGCCAATCTATTTGGGATGATATTTGTTAATAGTTGTTTTTTTGACATAAATTTCTCTTTGCCTTAAATACCGTGGTTCTTAGCAAGCCTTTCAATCCCGTTTGTGGGTCTTCTGGGCTAATTTGTAATGGGTCTTTCTTTAAATTTGTTTGTAATTCCTGACCTATACTGGTAAAGTCTAGAACTTGGAGTTTTGCATTAACGTTATGCACTAAATGTCCTATTTGAGTAATTCATGTTATCGTAAAAAAAGGAAATAATCTAATTTTCCAAATGCTCACTTTTCTGGTGAACATGAAGGTGATATAGTGAAATAGTTAAAAAGTGTGCATTGTGCTAGTCCACTGATAGCATTGCTTGAAATTAGCATTATATATATATCCTAGAATTAGTTGTGAGTAGTTTTTCAATTCATGTTTTATTTTTTTAATGGCATATAACAATTAAAGAGGTGACATTGTGGTTCTTTTTATAGCTGAAGAAAACATAGATGAAACATACGGAATTAATGTACAATTTGAAGAATCTGAGGAGGAGGATGATGAGGATGTGTATGGAGAAGTTCGTGAGGAAGAGGATGAGGAGGAAGGAGAGGAAGCAAAATTGGATGTAGCCATTCATGCAGAGAATGTTAGTACATACTTAAACGTATAAAACATGTTTACTTTGAAGGTTTTCTCATAGTCTTTTTATTAATGTTAAAAATAATTCCAGCTTTTGTGTTTTAGGTATTTGTATCATAGTGTCCAGTCTGGGAGAAAATTAATTTCACCTGCTTCCTGGTCATTTTATACCACCTATTTCACTTATATTGCCACGCTACATCTGCGCATTGGTACTAACCTTTCATTTTCTTCATAAAACCTTTTTATTTCGTAAAGTATTCACTTAAACCTGTGATGTGAATCTCTTCATCGACGCCATATTTGAAAAATTGCCCATTTCCTCCAGACGGCGCAGCGGTCGAGCAGTTTCTTCATTTTCTATACCCACAATCATGAGTATTCCCACCTTGAACTTAAACTAGCCGCACTTTATGGGGCGTTACAACTTTGAAGAGACTACAACTACAACCCCCTCCAATCATCTACTCTTTCGGGGGATATTTTTCTTTAGAAAAATACGCTACAACTTTGAAGAGACTACAAATACACCCCCCTCCAATCATCTACCCTCTCGGGGGATATTTTTCTTGAGAAAAATATGCTACAACTTTGAAGAGACTACAACTACACCACCCTCCAATATCAACCCTCTCGGGGGATATTTTTCTTTAGAAAAATACGCTACAACTTTGAAGAGACTACAAATACACCCCCCTCCAATCGCCTACCCTCTCGGGGGATATTTTTCTTTAGGAAAATACGCTACTTCTTTGGCCCGAAACCTTGTTGGGGGGTTGGGTATAGGCCATATTGTAGACGTAAAATTACTCTATCCATCTAGCGGGACTTCCCAACATCTCGGAATATGGCGTCGAAATATCACGAAAATTACACGATTTTCGTCATCTTCAAACTTTATTTTCTCAAAAACTACGAATCTCACGCCTTTTTTTCTTACATTTTATAACTTTCTTTTTAACCTTTCACTTTCCTTTCCCATTCATCGAATACCCCTTACTTTTCTAAGATTCTCACACAAAAATTTCCCAGACTGGACCCTATGATACCTTTACCGTGTTTTATTTTTAATTGTTGTTCAATGTTTCATTGCATCTGCTGGGATCTTTGTCAGGGATATTCCTGGCATTGTAAAATGTGTCTAGTGCTATTTGCAGGTTTTTGATCTTCTTAAATTTTTAGATGGCCAAAGGTTATTCTGGTTTCTACTTCTGGAAAAGACATTTCCAGGCCCCAGGTAGTAAATTGATGTCTTCTCTGTTGATACTTGTTTCTTGGTCATTTCCATGCCACAAACCTGCTGAAGCCACTTTTGACTCGAATATGCTTCCTGAATGGTGGTTAAACTTTGGTCAAGGAGATGGAATGTTCTTGATGAGGCACCCAACACAGGATATGGAACATTAAACGATAATTTAAAAAAAACACATGTTGATATGCATTTATTTTTTCTGAACATTCCTGTTTCTTTTGGCGTTTTTGCCATATTTATTTGTTGCATAGGCACACCTGATTAGAGATGGACCACTTTGAAAATTACCTCGGTAATTTTCGTAAATTACTGCGGTATTTTTTGTAATTTACTGCACCCTTTGAAAATTACTGTAATTTTCCAGATGATTCACCTATGTTTGAGATAATTTTTCATACAGATAAATTTCCAACATGTTCTTTTAAGCCAAGTTCACATTTCCTACGTGTTTAATAATAAATTGAGGCATGTCAGACTCATTTTTGGAATGTTTTACTTAAATTATAACATTATAGAATAATGTATTAGAATATTCTTCTTGAAAATTTCTCATACTTGAACAAAAGAAAGGTAGATTGCGTATTGCTGCCATAGTTCTTTTTACAATTTTAAAAATTTCAAATAGATTTTTTTTGTATTAGGTATAATAATAATAATAATAATTCTTTATTACGGGCAGGTGCCCAATTTCCAGTAGTGACATATACATGTAGCATATGATTATAATAATGCATAAAATGATAATACACAACAGAGATACTCATTCATAGATAAACATAGAAACACAAAAAATATACTCATTCATAGATAAACATAGATACACAAAAAAGATACTCATTCATAGATAAACATAGATACACAATATAAAAAGTAATAAGAAAAAAGTCATAATATTTCAAAACAAGTCATAATTAATCAAAAAGGAAGTAAATTTGTGCGAATAAAAAAAAAGAAAAGCTTAGAAAATTATGGTATAAACATCGATATTCCCTTCTTATTGCTAATGGCTGTCTTATTTAACCTTACGTTAGCTGTCAAATGCTAAAAACTAAAAAAATACTGGAAAATCATGGTAATATTTGTAATTACCGTAATTTACCATGGTAATTTACCTCAGGTGAAAATTACGGTAATTTTCCTATCTCTACACCTGATGATGTAATTATTGGTGCTGATTTATCTTAAATTATAGTTGTTGCATCAATTCAATTACAAGCTTATATGTTGCCTTGTGGGCTAGTTGCACAATGTCTGATTTGTTAAGTGGTTAGGACTTAATTGCATCTAAGAGTCACAATTATACGGAAGTTTTTGCCTAATACCCTGTCTCTGGCCAGAACTAAAGCCATAACCAGACATTGTGCCAACTAGCCTTGAATTTTATGATATTTTTGGATCTCATGTCATGATATGTCAATATAATATGGCTTTATTATGACATTAGCTTGGTGGTGGTGAGGAGTCTAAAAAGGAGAAGACTGGGCTGCATCCTTTGGATATTGATGCCTACTGGCTTCAGCGACGACTTTCAAAATTCTATGAAGACGCAATGGCATCGCAGGCCAAAGCTGCTGAAGTGTTAGCTGTTCTCCGTGATGCAGGGGATGACCGTGACTGTGAAAACCAACTGGTCCTGCTTTTGGGATATGACTGCTTTGATTTTATCAAGCTCCTAAAAAAGCACAGGCACATGAGTAAGTGGATACGTCCTGTTCTTCTGTTGCACAAAATTGAAGCACAATAAATAATGGATTTTGAGTTGAATATCTTTCTATTGCATGCATATTGATGTATTTCACAATTAAAATTGGCTAACCAGTGGTTCGGCTTATGTTTTGTTCTCATGTAGGTTTTTTGTAAATATTAAGAAAGTAAATTTTACTTGCCAGTGTACAAAATGCTATTGTAGTTTGCCAGTAATGGATAATAGTTTCATAAACAATTGTTTTGTTCAAATTGAAGGTACAAATCAGTCTGAAACAATTTTTAAATGGTATTAAGTTGTGATAAAGGTTTCATTAATCAGTGGAAACTAAAGTTATGTAGTGTCAGGTATGATCTGGGCCATCTTAGGACATGACTAACATAACAGTAATTACATTTGTCATCTGAAAGTATGCAATACCACGCCATGAATGAAAAGTTAAATTACTTCAATTGAAATTAACATGAGGTGGGGAAAGAAATAGTTTTATCATTACGTGATATTTTTTTGTGCTGGAATATCTTCCTCTCCCCCAAGATACAGGCTTCGCTTAAAAAAAATATGTTGCTCTGCAAAAAGGTCATAGCAAATATTTTTTACATAACCTCGGAAACAGTTACCATCTCTTTTTTACCTATATTATGTCCACTATTGAACAAGAAATAGATTTACAGAACTCATTCCTCGAACGCGGCTCCTATGAAATTTTAAGTGAGTACATCGTCGTTAATTAAAAAGTAATAATCCGTTCATTGTTTGCGGCCTTGAGAAAGAACCATGACCAATCAAAGCCCATCCTATTCACAGATGTATCCTTGTATTTTGAAAATCTAAACATATTAGGTCAGCCAGCGTGTGTATTCTCTTTTCGGCCAAACAAGAATCACGAAATTAGCTCCGAAAGTCACCCAATGGGATTGATTGAAAATCCAGCAAATAGGCCGAAAATTAAAAAAAAATTGTTGGTGCTGCCGTAAATGTATGGGAATGGGCAATTTACTGTTATTCCGTAAAATATTCGAAAGAAAAAAAGTGTCGCTGTTGGGGATCGAACCCCAACCACCATATATGAATGACTGGCTCAGCCCACTGGGCTACGATGTCTGTTGAGGGAGGCGTGTACTTGCCAAGGATTTATACGGAGGAAGATTCTTTTTTAAAGTTTTTCTCTCGAACCCGGGCCTATGTGGAAGAAAGCCGTGGCACTTTTCCCGCATTCTCTCTTTAGTTTCAGAAAATAATTGCCTTGTTTGGATCCTGAACATCAGTCACGCGATGTCTCCTTGCAAGCAAATATATCAGCATTTCGGGGCCCCTGTGAGGTCGGGGGCCCTGTGTGCCCTTATGGTAAAGACGGTATTGGGTATGATCCACCCTAAGTGAATTTCATTTTTAAGTGCTGTTTCTTTTCTTTTAATTTAGTCCTGTACTGCACACTCCTGGCCTCTTCTCAGAGTGAATCTGAAAGACAGAGGATTCGGGATCGAATGAATGAAGACCAGTCACTGGCCCGTATCCTGCGTCAATTGGACACTGGGAAGGAGGCTGAGGAGGGAGGTGGTGGTGAGGATGGTGGTGTGGCTGTGGCTCGTGCTACACGGCGCAAGGAGCAGCCGGAGGGAATGGATGGCATTGAGGAAAGAGGAGGGGGCAGCAGCTCTGGAGGTGGGGGGCAGATATCTGGTTCGAGGCAGGTTCTAGACTTTGAGGACCTTGTGTTCACCGCTGGTTCACACTTCATGGCCAACAAGAGATGTCAGCTTCATGATGGGTCCTTCAGGAAGCAGCGCAAGGGTAAGCTCAAGACTGATCACTTTTGCTTCAAAACTCCCTTTGAAGACCTGTGTTAGTCACTTTTCATGCTTATGTTCCTTTTTCCTGATTAGTCATTAAAATTCTTTTTTTCAAGAATTACCCTATTTTTCCAAAAATAGGGTAATTCTTGAAAACCCTCAGAATTAGCTTCCCCTCCTAACTTTTCATGTAAATTTTTGTAAATACCTAATTTTCTAGCAAATGCTCATTTTATATAAAAATGTATGAAGCACTAAACTACATTGTTAACTGAATACATGAACCAATCTGGCCTAACATATCCAGCATCCATTTAGCATATGCATATAGCCTTTATGCTTTAAGCCTTTACTAGGCCTGCTAACTTATGTATCTTGGGGCTGAAGAAGGCTTGTCAATCCCTTGTAGGGATTGCTACCAAATGAGAGTTACCTGGCATTATTCCTTGGTGAGTATCCCTTTTCTCACCATCTGTAACATGGTCCTAAATGGATGACGCTCAAACGTTAAAATGTAAATACAGTGAAACCCCATTTTTGAGTTATCAGATTTTAAGTTTTCCTGCTTTTTGAACCATTTTTTTGGGGTCCTGTCAACTTTCCTATAATTCCAATGCATAGTTAACTCTGTATTTACCCTAGTTTTCCTGCTTTTTGCACTATTTTGTGCCCAATAACAAAAAATTTCCAATTCCTAATTCAATGTTGTACGCATATTTCAACTGTTAAAAGACATCACGCAACTTTGTCTAGCAGGTAAGCTTTATCTCGCGTTCATTATATAATGGCTGAAGTGTATCTGGTGGCAATTATGCGAACTGTTTTGTATCACGAATTTGAAAAGGGTGGGATCAGTGGGATACAGCGCTTAGTGGCAGGAATTTGAACTACCTCTACTCGGGATTGGAAGATCGTATGATCATATGATCTGAGGATATTCGCAGGATAGATAGATAGGTAGTCTTTATTAGCATTTTGTGGCTAGTTTTTTTTCAAGAAATTAACAATATACATATAGCGATGCAACTCTCTTCCCTCTCCCCCTTCCAAGCGGTGGAAAGGACAAAAGGTCGCAGGTACCACTCTTGAGGCGATCCTTCAGTGGGTGGATGAGCAATCATCTTCCAAATTACAGAATCCACGGCTTGGTTTTTCATTAAATCGCCCACTGTGAAGATTCCAACAATAGAGCCCGCCGCTATATTAACCACTGTCTTCTTTGGTTGCCCTTTCAATAATCTTCAGCTTCTCTGAAATGTGTATTTCTATTTTTTGAAGTATTGGACAGTTTCAACCAGTTGTATTACTGAAGAAAACTTGGCAAATATAAAATGCCCATGGAAGCCCAAGTCGCACGAATGCAGAGCAGTGATTCAGGGGGCTCAGGGTATTGCAACTCTCATCTACATGATTGAACGTCGGGAGGGGACGGAAAGAGAGAGTAGGGGAGGAGGTTTATGTGGTATGATGTACGGATAATCCGACGGACGGATAATGGAACGACGGATAATCGACGCTCTACTGTAGTTTCTATGAGCGTGAATTTTATTCGCAATACCTTTTAACTACAATGCGACAAAATTTATTAGTTTTTAAAATAATATTAATTTTGCATTGCACTTGTTTGTGATGTTGAAAATGGAACTGCACTGTTCTTTCATTGTTTAGATGCTCTGAAGCATGTATTTACACACGATTGTGCTTTGAAGTAACACGTTCATTGATCGCAACTTAGTTTTTACCACACTCTGATATGGAAAAGCAAGTTACAAAAAAGACTTTTTCTTAAAGTCATAATGAATTTATTGTTTTATTTAAGATGGAAAATATTATTTCCTTTAATCATAAAAATTTCTTATTGCTTCCATTCCATTCCTGCTACATATTATTTTTCCTCTTTTTTTGAGTGTTTAAATGAGTGGAAGGGACTTATTTTGCCTTTTCCCACATTTTACACTTCCCCGCTTGTTACACTTTTTTTTGAGAGTCCCTTGTAAAATGCAAAAAAGGGGTTTACTATTACTGTACGATGAACTTGCATTGCAAGTTGCCTATGGTCTTGATTGAGGTACTCTATAGCTGTTACACCATCATAATGTAAAAAGAATAATTTCATGTATCAAACTTTGTAATAAAGTAGAACTACTACCAGTTATGGAACTAGCATTAGATGGGGTAGGATGGAAGGCTGCAGTCAACCAAACCTAGGATTGAACGACCATGGAATGAAAATTTTCCTAAATTAAAGAAAAAGATTATATTTAATGATTTGGAGTGTATTGATACTTGGTTACCTATATTTCTCCATTATTTTGCACTATTAGCCATGGAAATTCTGATTGAGTTTCTTTCTTTATGCTTGAAAATAGCCCACTTTTGACAGCCAATATTTGGCAAAGAATGAGGGGTTTTTATTTGGATATATGCAGTAGTCTTTCATAGATATTCCATTGAGAACCAATAATGGTTCATTGAATTTCAGAAATAAACCCTTTCATTGTGATTTCTCTGTAATTTGAGTGTAACTCTTTAATTATTTCATGTTTTCTCTCTGGGTAAACATTGTATCAGCAGTCTAATCCGCTGTGCTATCTTTGTCATCACCTGAATTAAGTCCTTATTGGCTAATTTTTTCCTTAATAATTTGTCTTACTAAGGCTACGAAGAAGTTCATGTTCCTGCTCTTAAGCCTAAACCTTTTGCTACTGAGGAAGTGTTGGTTCCAATTGATAAACTTCCTAAATACTGCCAACCTGTTTTTGAGGATTACAAAACTCTCAATAGAATCCAGAGTAGACTTCAAAAAGCAGCCTTGGAGTCGGATGAGAATCTTCTGTTATGTGCTCCTACTGTAAGTTTTGCTTTTGTTATGGATTGTATTTTCTTCAAGTTTCTCAAGTGTATGCATTTTTACCTCATTTTACAAATTTATTTTGAATATTCTTTTCTGGTATTAATTGACTTGTTTCTATATTTACCTCTTGTCCCTTTTAGGGAGCTGGTAAGACAAATGTTGCTCTCCTAACAATGATGAGGGAGATAGGGAAGCACATAAACCCAGATGGTACAATTAATGCAGATGAATTTAAAATCATTTATGTTGCCCCCATGAGGTCCTTGGTCCAGGAAATGGTGGGAAACTTTAGCAAGGTAAGTTGGTGATTTAGTCTTGGTTTCAACAATATTTAAGATGGGAACTTTTTATTTTTTAGCTTTTCCTTAATGCCATGTCATTCTGACTTGTAATTTCAGTTATTTCTTGAAAAAAGTTCTTGTATTTCACTTAAGTCAACCCCTTTGACATAACATGCATTCATCTATGACAATGATGCCTTGTTTTCAGAGATTAAGTTCATACAACCTGACTGTGTCTGAGTTAACAGGAGATCATCAGTTGACACGAGAACAGATTCAAGCAACGCAAGTGATAGTTTGTACACCCGAGAAGTGGGACATCATTACCCGTAAGGGAGGAGAGAAAAGCTTCACCCAGCTTGTGCGGCTGGTTATAATTGTAAGGAGGATTATCTTTAGCATAAGGAGTATTTTATTCAGACATTTTTTTCTCTTGGTTATAGTTATAATCGAGTTAAATATTTTTCATCTTGTGACCTCATGCTTATTTATTTAATTTTAAGACCTTCATTGGACCACTTTAGTCATCTTCTGGATTTCATACAGTTTTCTGTCAGCCCAGTATTTCTTCATTCGCTTGGATCATAGTTTTCTTTCTTCATCTGAGATCGCCCTTCCTATTCTCTGTTTGTTGATCTTGGTTTGTAGCCTGATCCGTTTGTCCTTGAGTTTCACAATAGCATCTGTCTTTTCTTTCAAATCTTCTGTTGTAATGTATAATTCACTCATATCTTCCTTAATTTCTGCTATCCATCTTGCATGGGTCTTACTGTTCCATAGTTTTTCTTTAATTTTTTTGCTTATTTTGATTTCCAGTGTTCTGATTAGGTTCCATAGAATGAGATTCGTTTCGTTCTCATTGTGCTCATTACAGGTTTTATTTCTCTGTAGACTGTTTCATTGAAAGCTAATCTCCAGTGCACGTTTTCCTGGTATTTTTTATTTATGCATGTTCTGACTATTCTCTTTTCTATCTTGAGTATTTAATCTATTGCTATTGTGTTAGTTGTGTTGAAGATGGTTTCACTTGCATATGTTATTTCCGGTTGTATAACTGTTTCATAGTGACTTAATTTTGTGGCTATTGAGAGGCATTTTTGTAATACAGTAGAAGCCCTATTTAGTGAGAGCTCTCGGGATTTGAAAAATCACTTGCTAAATGGAGCTCTCGTTAATACCAAAAATGATTAATAATCACTCCACAGCCAATTCCTACAACTGTAAGGCTAATTTAGCCATTTTTGTGAAAATTTTTGGGAAGTGGCAAAAACATTCTATTGAGATAGCTATTAAAAATCATATTTTCCAACACTTCAATTACTTATGATCATATTCAATTTCGATGACAAGAAATTCCATGTTAGATGTCATACACTGGAATATTAAACGTCGAATTTTGACACTTCAGTACATGTGTACCGTACTGCGCATTGCTGTATTGTTATTGCCCCAATTTTTGGGTGCGCCAAATATGTTGCTGCTACAAGTAATAGGAATGCAACGAACTAAAAATGGCAAACTCTTCGGAAACAAGAAAAATTTTCATGCCTCCTACCTCTCTAAAAAGTGTATATAATGGATATATGGCTCGGAGAAATTTCTAGTAATTGAAATTTCCAAAAATGCTAGATAACTTGATGACAAATCATTTAATTATTGGTGGAAGTTAATCGTTGACTTTGAACTGAAATGAGAAACTATTAGAATTTTATTTAGATTACTGTGATTTTGATGGAATTAATAAAAGATTACTTAATAATTTTTAAGAAATGTAGAGGTGTAGTGAAATTTTTTTACAAAATTACTTAAAAATGTTTTATATACTCGCAAAAAAAGTCTCTAAATATCAGGGAATTCCCACTGCTACTCTAGTTATGGCAATTTATTTTGGTTATGAGTAACTTAAAATTATCTTTTTTTTTGTTTCAAGGATGAAATTCATTTGCTTCACGATGAGCGTGGTCCAGTTCTGGAAGCTCTTGTTGCCCGTACCATTAGAAGTGTTGAGACAACACAAGAAGATGTAAGGCTTGTAGGACTCAGTGCTACCCTACCAAACTACCATGATGTTGCCTCCTTCTTGCGTGTGAAACCAGAAACAGTAAGTTTACATATCAATGAATATGTCCTTTATATTACTTTTCCTGATGTTTGAATTGTTTTGTTTAAAAATTAGCCGAGACGGAATTGAATGGTCTTTGCAATGGAATTGAATTGCATTTAAAAAATAACATAAGCATTTTGTATACTTGACTGATGCTATTAAACTGATGCTGAAAACTTAAATTACTTATGATCGTATTCACTTTCGATGACATGAAATTCCATGTTAGATGTCATACACTGTAATATTAAACGTTGAATTTTGATACTTCAAGACACAGGTACTGTACTGCGCATTGCAGTATTGTTATTGCGGCGATGTTTTGGGTGCGCCAAGTATGTCGCAGCTGCAAGAATTAGCAATGTAACAGACTACAAACGGCAAAAACTTCGAAAACGAGAAAAAATTTCATACCTACTACCTCTTTAGATCCATATTATACTTGAAATGTGCGATATGTTCTAAGCTATTTGGTTCGTTTCGGACTTGGGCACAATTTGTTTAATTTTATAATCACACACCTTGTTACTCTTTCCGAAAGTAAGTTATAAAAGTAAACCATGAAAAGCATTTTAGGAAGTGCTTTTACACATATTTATTTGATCTCATAAGGTGCGTAGATAAACCTGGAGTAGGTGGAATTACAACACACAATGAGCCTCAAGAATATGTGAAATTCATTACGAAAAAAGCAATTGCCTGGATGGAATTTGAAACTGCATCACTCGATTACGCTCGGAGGTAACAGATAATTTCAGGTTCGAATTTTGTGCACAAATTTCCTCGCAAAGTATTCTAGGAAAACATATTATAAGGGCGATATATTTATGCGCAAAGAACTGTTTCATTAAAAATGATAAGCTTTGAATTTCACGATCTTTTAGGAAATATTTTCGTGATAATTCGAGGCTCAAGAGAGGGACGTGCGGATTGAAAAATTCACCTTTCGTAGTCATCCCATGCTTTTGGTGAATTCAGTCGTTTTGCTGCTATCAATGCAGATATTTACATACAAGTGTATATTATGCATTCACTAATGACATCATATAGCATATGTATGACTAGACTGACATCTTAAATCAATGACCGTATCAGGTTAAAGTTAGCCCCCCTCTTGCTTCACGGCCATTGCTGCGTTTTTCATTCGTCATAGGCCAGAATTTTCTCATGTGAGATCTTTAGGAAAAGCATTAGTGATAGCACTTCATACAGTGAGTTTTGTGGTTTTTTCCTATCTTATTATAATTCCGGAAGCAGGAAATATTTTATGACCAAGTAAAGAAAATTGAACTAATGTCCTGTAAAAAGCGCATAATTAATCACGACGTTTTGAAAGTAATAGGGATTTTGATACCGTAAGGAATTCCAGACCAAGAAAATGTAAATGATATATTAGGGGTCAACATATCAATAGTTAATAAGCTAATTAATACAAGCAGGAAACAAATAAAAAAACAAAACGAGCTGTGGGGATATAAACCAAAGAAGTGGGCATTGCGTTTCTGCACTTTCTAGAAGCTGTGAATGAGAGATCATCTATTCCCATGTATGGGCCACTTCCACACATCCACATAATGTGCAGAAACAGCTCGACCATTGTCACTTTTTGGCCGAGTATGCTCTTTCCTCAAGCGAGGGTGATGGAAGGGGCTTCCTTTGGTTCAGAATGTTTATTGCTCTCCCAGGAAAGATTGGAAGGGCCAAAATGGTGTTGCCTCTATGCCAAGATCCTCGCTAATAGAGTTAACTCACCAACTGACTAGATTGAAAGAGGTATTTAAGAGACTGAAAATGGGAAATGTTTGCATCGGGTTATTTTTATGGCAACAAAGAAATGTATTCTAACTTCCACCGCGAAACAATAATTGAGTACTGGCTGAAGTTCATGATTGAGTGGATCGAAAGTGTTTTCCTAAGTATTCCATTATTGGATTGAAATAGCATCGAGCTACTTCAATCCGAAGATATTTGAAGTGAATACCGTTCTTTATTCATCGACAAACAAAATTTAAAATGAAAGAAGCGCATTCGTATAGTTAAAAGTATGTCGAAAGAACTTGATATGATGTTGGATACTCTGATACTAGTAATTCTACCTACACCAGATGTATCTACGCACCTAATTAGATCGAAGAAAAACTTGTAAGGTACCTAGTAAGTTCTTTGCCACTGTTACTCTGTTAAATTCATGTGAAATATAGTGCAATCCATATTGTTTTGTCTTTAAAAATGATAGTCTGTCAAAATAAAATATACGTGAAAGTTTCAAGCCGTCAAAAATATAAATTTTCCTGAAGCCATTTTATCTATCGTGATTTGAGACCCAATGGGGGCTATAGCCCCCCCTTGCCACCACCCCTGACTACGGTAAATTATCTTCGTTCTTCTAATTCGACCATGGTGTGAACCCTGGTAAGTATTGAATGATAGGTCTCATAGTTTGACTATTCGAAGGGCGCAGGAATTTCACATTCTATTAGCGAATCTTTTCATGTAATAATTCGAGACTCAGAAAAAGGGTCAAGAAAGTTATTTTTTGCTCCTATGACTCCATTTTTCCATACCTAGTGATAGCAAAATTACATAGATTAAGGTCTTAACTCAACGCCGGTATATATCACACTGATTTATCTTTGTTTGTCTGATTCGACAATGGGAAGAAACCTGGCAGATAGATGAATGATTTAGAGGTTCGGGCGTTGGAATTTTACACTCTAATAGCGGATCTTTTCGTGATAATGCAGAAGTAAGAGAATTGGAGGGACGTGTGGATAGAAAAATGGATTTTTCGTACTCTATCTATGCATCTTAGGAAATCGGCTGTTTAGTTTTCCTAAATAGAATTCAGTTCACAATTCATTACCGTTAAGTTGAGCTAAGGGTCCCCCACTTTCCTGCATCCACCAAATGTTGGGACATTAACAACAACTCTCCTTTACCCCCCTCCCAGCAAAATAAGCGACAACTCCTTTCCATTCAGACTCTATAGTTTGTAGCACTATGGAATACGCATAAAAAATGGTGTAAATGCAAGCAACCAAAACAAGCAGCAAGGGTAGAGATTATAGATAGGCATATACATATGCCTTCCTCATACATACCATACTCACATATACATACCTCCTTAATTCTAGGGCGATAATTTACAGTATTGAAGTGAACCAAAATGTAGCGACTTTGAATTGTCAGGACTACAGTACTGATCCAAAATCAAGACCTAGTTTCAAATTAGTGTTAGTTCTGCCTATCCGTAGTAATTACTGGTTTAATCCTCTTATTTTATTTTCAGGGCCTATTTTATTTTGACAACAGCTTTAGGCCTGTGCCATTGGAACAGCAGTACATTGGTGTGACAGAAAAGAAGGCTCTCAAGAGATTTCAAGTGATGAATGAGATAGTGTACGAGAAGGTCATGGAGCATGCGGGCAGGAACCAAGTGTTGGTCTTTGTGCACTCTCGGAAGGAGACAGGTAATTCCTTAATTTGTGGAATGTATTGATTATTTTACATGGCCTTTTTTGTGACCTGTCTTGACTAGGGTTTCCACATTCCCAATATTTTTCAAAACTTAGGGAATCTAGACCAGGAAATCGTATTTCTGCAGAGTTCTCGAGAATTCCTGCAATCTTTTTAATTAAATTTTCCGAGGTCACCAGTGTTAATGGCAACTACTGTAAATGTTTTAATGCGCAGTATAGCCATAGTGAGTGGAGAGTAGGTGGGCATGTGGGAACGGGTAGAAAGGAATTCCCACATAGAGACACTGGTTGTTACCGTAAGGTTTTATTCATTATGATATGATTTATTATGGGTCCATCTTTATTCACTCAATGGAAGGCATCACTTTGTGATATTTCCATGTCAAATTTAGCTATTTGATATTATTCATACTCAACATCTTGACTTGTGCATTTGCTTGTTGACTCACAAAAAAGACAGTGCATATATTGACAAATGTGTGTCATATTTGTTTCCTCCTGTTTCAGGTAAAACTGCACGTGCCATTAGGGACATGTGCTTGGAGAAAGATACTCTTGGGCAGTTTTTGAGGGAGGGCTCAGCTTCCATGGAAGTGCTTCGTACTGAAGCTGAGCAAGTGAAGGTATGACTTCCTATGTACCTAATAATATTATTTTTTTTCTTCCCTATGTTTTGATTTTATTCTTCTCAAATACCCTATGAATATGTTAGCCAAACACTGGTCTTGCAAGAGGCACACCATATTTTTTAACAAGAAAACCGAGGAAAATATTTCTGCTCATTTTACATTGTATAAGAAGCAGAGAATCGATAAAACATGAGGAGTAATGGTGTTTGTCTATCTAATATGAATATAATTTTCACAATAACTAGTTATAAGAAGCTGATTATCCCAGGGAATCAAATAGTAATAAAAAGGGAGGAATCAGGCGAGATGTTGTGGAATATGAACATAATAAGAACTCTCAGATAAATATTTTAAATCGACCCGGGTTTCAATGCACTGCAAAACCCGGGTCGAATTAAAATATTTATCTGTGGAAAATTTCTACTTCTAAGTTCTTATCAAATAGTAATAAAATTAAGGTGCCAATCCCTCATAGATTTTCAATTTTTAGGAAATACTTCTGATAACTGAAGTCTAAATGCTCCAGTTCTATAGAAATAGTACCACAGTCGACTCCTATGGCCAGAAAAGTTATTCATCAAAAGTGTATTTGTCTTATAATCTGTGTATTTTGTCACTTAGTTTTGTTTTCTTATAGCTAAGACTCTCATCTCTGTACGCAGTGCTTTTTATACAGTAAAAATGAAAAGTGGAATTAAGTGTGTTTTATATTAATGAGAGTGCACACCGCGATTGTCTCTTGTTTAACGGTTCATATATTTTATATAATCATGTGAGGCTTGTGTATCGCTCGGGCAATTGTTCATGTGCGGTTGTTGAGCAAAGACCTAATAATAAAGTATTGAGAAAACACCACAGTGTATGTTTTGACTCACACAGTTGTCTTGGAATTGTATTAGATGACATGCCTTAGCAGTCTTCAACTTTTGGTGAAAGATTTAAAGGGAACTTTTATGAAAAATCAAGATTAATATGGCTTGTTTAAGTGGTTGATGCATGAACTTTCCTCTTGTTAACTATTATTTTTCTACACCTTCAATTTACTTTGCATAGTAAAATGTAAATTATCTGACTTTCAATCAACTGACTGTCAGATTATCCAATGATCAGTCCCTCAACTACCCCCTCCCCTAGTCTACCTTTCCTTCCCCTCCCGTCCTTACCTCTACACCTACCACTGCTTCTGTTCACACTTGTAGCCAGTGGCCATGTTCAAGTGTACAAAATTGCTACATTTTGCCATCGCAAAAGTTTTTGCCGCAGCAGACTATTCCATTTTCCCTACCTAACATAAAGGATCCTACAACAGGCTCCCAAATAAATTACACTGTCCTTCTGACCTGAAATCAATCATAACCAGACTAAGTTGCAAAGAAAGCACTGGGCCAGATGAAATTACTGGTAAAGTGATATTATCTTGTTTTGATATTATAAAATTACCACTATTACACTAAGTGAATGAATCACTAAAACTTAGTATTTTCCCAACACCACTAAAAAGATATAGGAAAGTGCACAGCGTTGAAGACTAATCAACAGAATTTCATTACAGTAGTGTTTCAAGTATGCTAAAGAAATGTTCGAGCCCGCAAACATTTGATATTTTATAAATCAAACATGGATATCAATTTTTGCAAAAGCGTCGGGAATAAATTACAAACTGACCTGGCAAATAAGTAGACAAATCACTAGACGTAATAATTGCCACTTAAGGCAAAACCAGGTTTCATTAGCAAAGATTGAAGTTATTCATTCAAGTATTCTACCAGCTAATTGGTAGGTTCTTGGACAGTCCCAATTCTGCATCCCAATCTCACGAAAATGAACCACAGTAACACTAGAGAATGCTGACCAAATCACTAACCACACCGCTAACAGATCACTGACGCAAATTACCGGAAATGCAATTAACTGGATAAACAAACAAGAAGGACCTTTCTGATTGGCTTGTTTGTACAGTCTCTGATTGGTCCTTTTCACTTTCAAAACTGCAAAAATGGCAAAAATCTCGCAACATATTCAAAATTAACCTTTTTTTGAAAATACGTTATGAAGAGGTAAATATTACAAGACAGGGCTAATCTTTCATTTAGTTTATCGGGAGTTTTCATAAAGCAGGAGTTCGTTCATTAGAGGTATTTTTCCAATGCATTTAACACATTCAATGCGGAGCACGTCAATAGACGTGCTCCTGGCTACACCGACTGACAGAGCACATCAATTGACGTGGTCGTTCCCTTCCGAAGCACTTCAAATTTTTTTGAGCCGATTTTGACGACTTTCATGAAAATCGGGACCGCATTGAATGTGTTAAATAGGAATTTGGCGGGACCAATAGCATTTGTTCGTTCATCGGAGTTATTCATTTAGCGGGAGTTTATAAGGTAGAGGTTTTACTGTTATTCCGGTACTCTTATTTCAGCTTTAGTAAACTGATTTTATGATTCATTTATCTCTTCTTTGTCTTTCAAAGTCTTATTATCTTTATCCCTTCAATCTAACCTCTCTTGTATTTATTATCATGTTCCAATAACTCCTACCGGATTGAAATTAATTAGTAATGTACATGATGGTCTGAGTCAGGAATGGAATTTAAGACATGATTTCAATATTTCATATACAGAACCAAGAGTTGAAGGATCTGCTACCTTATGGCTTCGCAATTCATCATGCTGGGATGACACGTGTTGATCGTACCCTTGTGGAGGATCTCTTTGCTGATCGGCACATTCAGGTGAAGTTCATAGTTTTCCTTTCATGCCTGTTCAAGTGAATCAGATATTTTGCTCTTCTAAATGTCCTGTATATTTATGGTGGCCACCCACGTTGCCTGTTGCCACATAAGATGCATTACTTTTGTCCATGAGAATAAGTAGGCAAATTTAGAAGAAATGCTTCATGTGATGTGCTATAACTTGAAGCTATTTTAAACTATTTTTTAATCAATCAGAAGTATCAATACATGCATTGGGTTGAAGGCAAAATAGCTGTTTATAAGCTACTTGGATATTATTTTTGTTATTGAAAATGGAGGCCAGTATGATCCTTAATTATGAAGTTATTCCTATGTATCAATCATTAGTAAGCCTGAAGATTTCTTGAGATTGTGTATTATAACATTTAATTCCACCAGACATAATAAAAAAGTGAGTTTTTCTCTGTTGTTGGCTACATTATTTACCCTTTACTGCCCCTATCGTCCTTTGGTGACTTGAACCATGACATTCTTGCCAATAACAGTAAAACATCAAGCTTTCTGTACATATGTGCAAATGTCATATATGTGTCTCTAAGAGCTTTTGGGTCTTTAATTGCCCAGCTCTAAATAGCCCAGAAAATACATAGAGAGAGCCGACTCACAATTCAAGAGAGGTAAAATGCTTTTGCACCTGTGGATGTTTAAATATCTGATCGATTGCACGGTTAAAGGGTTAAATTCATGATGATGCCTCCATACTACAACTTTTTTTCAGAACTATTGGGAGAATTAGATTTGCCTACCACTGATTGCATTTATGAATTCAAGCAAAAACACTGGCATCAGCAAAAAAATAAAACTTGAATTTTTTGTGTATTTCTCATAATTAGAGTCATGAAGAGAGATCCATACAATATTGGTGTTCTTATTTATTGAAATGAATTATTTACTGTGTAAAACAGCTTTTAGCATGCATGAAATGTCAAGTCGAGCAAATAAAGGTTGACTCCTAATGTATCCTGTTTATTTTCAGGTTCTTGTGTCCACTGCAACTTTAGCTTGGGGTGTTAATTTGCCTGCTCATACAGTAATCATCAAGGGAACGCAAGTATATAATCCAGAAAAAGGACGTTGGGTGGAGTTGGGAGCACTGGATGTATTGCAGGTATGATTTAAGTGCTGTCATGAAATGCATATGCAATGGAGTAGACATTCTGTGATTGTGGTTTGGCAAGAGGAACCGTTTTAGACTGTTGATTTGGGCACATTTACGAAATGCCATGAACGCTGCTGATTTTAATGTCATCACTTGGTAGATTTTAACAGTGTTAAAACTGTAGACCCAATTCATTTATGATTCAAGTTGACTTGGGGCCGTATTCTGTAATTCGGGTGATAATTATCACCTCTGATGAACACCACCGAAAATGTTCACCCGTCATCACTGTTTGCGATTCTGTAGCCGGGGGATTAATTTACACCACCCTGTGATGGCAACGTTATATGAGGTTATGGTGATATGTGTGAAAACATCTTGGTACGATTCTCGCTAATTTTTGGAAGCCAATGATGGTGGTGATGCGCTCTTCATGCGCACGTCAGTACCTGTCATTGTCCTCATCATTTCATTTTCACGGTTGTCGTCATTTTGCTGTCAAACTCAGCCCAACGGCCGAGCATCAACTGTTGCTCCACCATTGACGTGGGCGTTTACGTAAACTGATTTGAGTGTGCTACCTGGGAAGGAACCAGTCAAAAAAACTAGTGTGGATCATTATTAAGTAGTGGCTTTAAAGTTTGGGTTACCTAGTTCCATATGGTGCTAATGTATGAAATTTATTCTAATCACAGATTAGTTACAAGTCAAATTTCAGAGTAGTGACAGATCATGGAATCAAATATTGCTGGTCTGTTTTACGATCAGAATATAGACTAACAAATATTGCAGGGCATTTATAGACCATCGAGTATTACAGAGCAGTTCCAGCACAGTTTCCAGATCAGTTACAGACCATCGAATATTACAGACCAGTTACAGACCATGGAATATTACAGAGCAGTTCCAGACCAGTTTCCGATCAGTTTCCAGACCAGTTTGTTTTTATCCACTCAAATTCCTGACTAGTCCAGTCCAGTTACAGACCACTTACAGACAAGATATTTTTACCTGGGTTTGCATCCTAATATGAACCCAAGCTTCACTAACCCAGGAATATCGTCTTAAAAGCTTAATTATTTGTCTTCTTAATTACATATGCACCCGGAACTTGTTATCTAAATCACCCTTCACGTAATAGAATAAAGATTTCTGTTCGAACAAAACTTTTCTTGGCAGCTCCATTAGTAATTTTTTATTACAAATATAGTAGTTTTATACATTTAAATAGTCTGCCGAGTGCAGAACATGGCATCCAAAGAAGATTAATTGTGGAGTAAAACCTGAAAGACCTGTTTCTTCACATCCATCAACCCACGGAAGCCTACACAAGGTGGTATATCGTCTTCATCTGCACTAACCTTAGATTCCGAAGGTGAAATTGGAAATTATTTTTCTTTAGCAGAGGCTCCTGCCCGACGTAGATGGTTTAGCAGATTGAGCTCTTGAACCATCTTCCTCTTCCACATATGAGTAATCTTCGGAAAAATTGTCTAAAAATTCAGCCCTGCATTCATTTTCTTCCAGAATTTCTTAAACACATTCCGCTGGAATGCTCGTGTGGAAAAATACATATATTCTTCATCTATTTTTGCGCGTAGAATCAGTGAATGTCTCAAAAGGGACGGTGGAGAATGAGCCAATGATAATCCAAGTGCAAAATAAAGCTACAAGTTACAAGGAGGATGCCGCAAGACAGTCATTATAAAGCACTGATCAATGTAAAAATAATCCGAGTTCCTACATCCCGAGAGAAATGTCCAAGATGATGCGCAGGACTATTATAAATGAAAAAAACACTGTTAAGGTTGGCTCAGGTAATCCAAAGAACGCCCTGCCACCAATCAAACGCAGAGGTGGGTATATAGTCCAGAGATGAATGACCAAACAAAGCAGGGGTCAATACCAGAAGAGAAATCTAGTAGAGTCCTGATTATCAATAAATGCACAGTGGAATTATTTCCGAAGTCCAAATAGTATGGGCTGTGTCAAAAAATGAGTGAGAGGAAAAACAAAAATCAAACAATTGAAGAAAATCATCGAGTAGAAGGACGCATCGAGAAAAAAATAATGGTGTAGAAATCCATACAGGCAATAAATATAGCAGCTGTGGGTAATAAGATACTCCAGAAGCACTATCGCGAAGCTAAGGGATAACCATGAACCTTCCTTTACTTTGATTGAGAAGGGGAAACTCCCAAGGCCAATGCGCCTGGGAGAGGGAAATCCTCAAGCTCACGAGCTGTCAGCAGGAAAAAGATAACAGACAAAAGAAAGGCCAGAAATATGAGCAAGCGCCCTGTGACGGTCAAGATAACTTCTAAGAATCATGTAGAACCCACAAGAGTTCATCAGAGCAATCAGCGACATAACAACCCTCTCAAAACACAGTGCAGCAAATCAAAGTTTTTACCCCCGAACGTCACGTCCATACTTCAGCCAATGGATCACGGCATCATCGCATCAATGGAAAGGAATTTACGAGTTTTTCTTCTTAGGACACTAGCATGCAAGCCAA
The DNA here is from genome assembly GCA_963573305.1 of Pyrrhosoma nymphula. Taxonomy (NCBI): domain Eukaryota; kingdom Metazoa; phylum Arthropoda; class Insecta; order Odonata; family Coenagrionidae; genus Pyrrhosoma; species Pyrrhosoma nymphula. The sequence goes on along the minus strand of OY754330.1, from coordinate 101,058,533 downwards.
TAAAGATAACAATTTATTGAAATTTTGGAAGAAAATGACAATATTGGATGCAATATTTGCCATTTTTTTATTATTGCGGAAAGACCCGTATTTTTCCGATTTTGATCCATCACCTAGTTCTCGAGTTATATGCGACGAAAAACTGATGTTCTTTACTGACTTTCACTGGAATGGGCGTGTTGAGGCTTCTTCCGTCATCCCTTCAATCAAAATCTGCTGCGCCAGTTGCTGTGTAGGCAGACCTCCCCTCCCCAACTCCACCCCCATTCCACTCCCAAAAACAGCCAATGAGGGGAGGTGGATAATGTAGGAGTCACAGCACAGCTTATTCGGTGGGCGTCACCTTTTGCGTATTTTAATTTTCAATTTATGAGTGAATGGCTATGGTTAGAAGATTGATTTTTTCACTAAAATTCATTATTTGATCCATCTAATGATTTTGTGAATAAAATAGCAATTTCTGTTCCCCATTCATGGTGTGTCACAGGCCTGGCCCTCAGTGAAACCTGTTACACTTGTTCATTCTTGGAGGGAACTTTTGTTTGACCTAGAATGCTATTTTTGGGGATTTTCAGAAACTGAAGGGCACGACTCTGAGTTGGGGGTTTAGTGAAAACCATGAAAGGATTCTAAAATGCTGATGCAGAGAATTTAGAAGAATGGCTAGAGAGAAATGAGTTTCCCAGGCTTCCAGCACGTGACTGACAGCGTTAGTGTTTATGCCGCAATCGGACAAGGAGGAGAGGAAGGGAGTGGGGAGAGTGGAAGTAGCGGGAGTGAAGACAAGGGGACCAGCAAACACATGAGTCACAGACAGGTGCTCAACTTTGTAGATGGTTTGCTGCAGTATACGGAGCAGTGGGAATACAAATACAATGGCATTATCGCTGCTAAAAATTTACGCAATCGGGTGAAGAAAACTCACAATGAGTCCATGAAACAAACTACATAAAATAATGGACTATGTGCGCAAATGATAGTACATCGTTTGTTTTACGTATTTAATGAAAATTATTAGGCATAGTCCATATCAATACAGGCAGGCAAAGAAAAAATTTTAACTTCATAGTCTCAGATGTTATTGAATTTAATGTTAAAATTCAGGACAAAGTAAGGAACCCATATTTTTTTGTTTTGTCCAAAAACATTCCTGGCCCGAGATACAGGCTGCCAAAGATGGCACCTTGGGTGCCATTTCTCATGTGCAATTTTTGGCAAAATTTTAAAATGCCCTTATCTCTGGAATGGTTCAAGATATTGTTTTGTTGTTTATTTTATTTAATAGGTAACAATTTTCTGATTAAGCGGAAATCTTCAGTTTGGAATTATTTGTCCAAGTTTTCTTGCTGTAGCCTTTTGATTATTTATTTTTTTATTAAAAAAAAATGTTTTTATTTTCGAAAATGCCAATTCCAAAAATTTTGATTTTTTTACTGTTGATAGTACTCTCATACAGTACTACCTTCCCTGAAAAGGAGAACTTCACCTTTTCAGTTTAACGGGTTTTATAAACGATGTTCTTTTTTCAACCTCCGTGGCTATTTTTTTTTATTGCAGTTGTTTTATAATTTTGTCACAGAACCTTCCAAATCATTAAAGATCTTCTGGAACAATGTTTAAGCTTCTAGATAATTCTGTAATGTAATAGAACAATCTGCAACTGTCCAGCCTGTATCTCGGGCCAGGAATTTTTTTGGACAAAACAAAAAAATATGGGTTTCTTACTTTGCCCTGAATTTTAACCTCTTAAGTGGGCTAAGCTTATATATGCGCGGATTTTAAACGACCGTCCGGTGGGTAGCGCGCATATATGCGCGCTTCACATCAAATACTATTTCTCAGTGGGCTAAGCTTATAGATGCGCGCTCTCTTCTCTATCGCCTTACTGCAGTGTGCTGCCATCATTTGGCCTTTTTTTACACTCCGTAGTCCCGGTCATATTTGCTGTACATCACTCCCAAAAAGAGAAAGTTTTGGCGGTCTATGCGTGAAAAAAGTCCCGTTATTCCCATTCCGGGATTTTTTTCGGCTTCTGTCGTTGAAAGCAGTGCATCGTGCAGTCTAGAAATTTTGCGGTCTTGAATACTTGTTATATATACAGTATTTTTTGCGAGTATTTACGTTTACTGAAAGTGCCTACTGCCTAAAAATAGTAGCTTTTATGTGTGCTACGTTATATCCTCCTCATTACTCCTCAACTTCTTGGAATAATTAGTGAAGGTTTTTTTTATTTCACACGCCACTATGGCTAAGAAGCGATTGTTGCTATCTGAAGAGACTATAATGATCGCACTAAGTGAGGATGAAGTTTCTTCAAGTGACGAGAGTTACAATTCCTCTGAAGAAGAAGAATCCCGTGTATCCGTCGGTGTTAGAGCTGGCACCAGTGGGACTTCAACTCGAGCTGGGACCAGTGGGACTTCAACTCGAGCTGGCACAAGAATGTCAAGAGTTCAGGAGTTGCACGTATCATCATCTTCACAAAGTGAGAGTGACAGCAATGATAGTGATACAAATCCACCCCTGGAAGCTGATGACGGTAAGTGGGCCGAAAATGGTCGTGTGAGGCCCAGATTCCCCCAAATATTTGTTGCTGGCGCAAAGGGTGAATTGCAAGATAAAGAGCAGTCGGATGAAATTTTTGAGCACTTCATGGACGCTGACATCTCTGACCTTATTGCACAGCAAACGAACTTGTACGCCCAACAAACCATAGATAGGAAGAATCTTCAGGGTAAAATGAAAAGGAGAAGTCGAGACAAAGATTGGTGTGAGACAAATAAGGAGATAAAATTATTTTTTGGTATGCTGCTTCTTCAGGGAATTATTCAGAAACCGAAAATCAGCCATTATTTCTCCCGCAATAAGTTGTTGGAAACTCCAATTTTTTATGAGCTGATGAATGAAAAAAGATTTTATCTTCTGCTAAGATTTTTGCACTTCGCTGATAATGAGGCATTCCATGATGAAGGGACAGTTTCACCCAAGATTTATAAAATAAAACCCCTATTAGATCACTTGGTCAAAAAATTTTCAGAAAGCTACACCCCTCAAGGTGAAATTTCAATTGATGAAAGCCTTTTGCTGTGGAAAGGCCGTTTAGGGTGGAAGGTTTTCATCCCAAAGAAGAGATCCCGGTTTGGAATGGAATCATTCAAGCTCTGTGAGGCTGAGTCGGGTTACGTGTGGAATATGATAATTTATACTGGGAAAGATACAGAGCTTGTCGAAGATGTCGAAGGAATATCGGTGAAAAACATGACCAAACCCACTCGAATTGTGCTTTCGTTGGCTAAAAAACTTTTGAATCAAGGTTATTTGATAGGGCTAGACAATTATTACAGTAGTCCTGAACTTTTCGACTTCCTTAATAAATTTGCAACTGATGCAGTGGGTACAGTTAGGCGAAATCGAAAAGAACTTCCAAAAAGTGTGATGAACAAAGTGCTAAATTCTGGGGAAGTTACTGCAGCCTATAGAAAAAAGTTGATGGTGCTAAAGTGGAAGGACAAGAGAGAAGTCTGCATGTTGAGCAGCATTCACGATGCGGGAACAAAAAGTGTACGAGACAGAAGAGGCGGTACGAAGCAAAAGCCTCAAGTGTGCATAGACTACAACGATGCAATGGGAGGTGTGGATCTCTCTGATCAGTACATGGTTACATATAGCACGTCGAGGAAGAGGATGAAGAAATACTATATGAAAATCTTTCGCCATCTACTTGATTTGTGCACCTTCAATTCCTTTGTGATTTATAAAAGGCATGGTGGTCAAGGTACACACCTTGAATTTCGATTAGACCTGATACACCGGCTGTTCAATAAATACGCTGGGTCAACTCCTGCAAGCCAGAAATCTGGACGAGTACGAGGTTCGCACATCGAGACCCCAGGAAGGCTGACCGGTACCCACTTACCCATAGCTATTCCCCCCACAGATTCAACAGCACGTCCTCGAAAAAGATGCGTGGTATGCTTATCACACAAACAGCGGAAGGAAACATATTTGTGCTGTCATAAGTGCCATGTGCCGCTCTGTGCGGAACCCTGTTTTTACCAATATCACACTAGTTCCCAATATTGACTAAAGAACTTCAAAAACAATGTAAAAAGTGTACATAGAAAATGATAGGTAACAGTTTCACTGAGACATCAAGGTGATTGAAGAAAGAACCACTGATCATTGTTAGTTCAAGACATAAATCACGCTCAGAGGTAAGGCAAAAAATACGTTCCGAAAGGTTACTTTTACTCATGATCATTTGAAAACTGAATATATATCTTAGGTTTTATGGAAGGAATATAAATAAGGGATTAATGATTAAATTTCTATTTCAGGGGTAAAATGCAACCACACCGTGCAAAAGAGCAACTTTTGACGTAATTGTTTTCTTGAAGCTACGCCGGTGAACTAACAAATTTAATCTCCAGATGTGATAAATTTAGGACAAAGAAGCCATATAAACATTTAAATAAATAATGCTGTGCACAATTAGTGAAAATTGATAAATTTTGTTCCTTGGAAAATTTATAAATAATACTATAAAACTTGTTAAAACATAACAAAAAAATATAGTTAGAGAGGATATCTTTTTAAAATTCCTCATTGATTTATTATATAAATATTTCACCAAAATTTCAAAATGATATCATTCTTATTCGCAAAGCCCCACCTGGTGATAGATCAATAAAATTTTACCACCCACTTAAGGGGTTAACATATGTTAAATTCAAAAACATCTGATACTATGAAGGTATGAAGGTAACCCCCCTGCCTGAGTTGATATGGACTATGCCATAAGAAATAAAAGTGAAAGTTTGAATTATCCGTGTTCTCTGATTATCTGTGTGTCCTCTCCCCAACATTAGCCTGGATAATGGAAAGTTCACTGTATTTATCAACTTTTTGAAAGCTATTACATTTTCCTTAAAGACTGATTGACTCCTTAACTCCTAGTATTTTAATTTTTTGTATTAAACTTATCCTGGTAATAGAAGGATGTCATATATTAGTCTTTGAATTACTTGACATCTAAATATAGACATATTAAAAAGTGATTTAAATATCAGGTAAGAATCAATCAGACTGATGAAAATGAAAGAACAATTGATGCAAATTGTGTTGTAAACATCATGCGTGATGTAAAAGAGAGGAGACTGCTCGCTTCCAGTATAAAAGGTTCTGTGGCTTGTTATGTTATTTGATACAATCAGTTAGGTTTCTCCTTGAACTTTTTACAATTTTGTATCTTGATGTTTCTCTCTTTATTTCTGGTGATCTGATTGATTGGATACTTTTGTGCTAAAATGGGTGACATTTGTGAAGAGAAAATATTTTTGTTTCTAAGTGAATCTAGCTTGGTGCTTCAAAAGATTTACCAATTTATTTCCAGTTGGCTATATAAGTGATATCTTCCCTTTTTTTAGATGTTGGGTCGAGCCGGTAGACCTCAGTATGACACAAAAGGTGAAGGAATTCTGATTACTAACCACAGCGAACTGCAGTATTACTTGTCCTTATTAAATCAGCAACTTCCAATCGAGTCTCAACTTATGACCAAGCTACCAGACATGTTAAATGCTGAGATAGTTTTGGGAACTGTGCAGAATGTGCGAGATGCTGTTACATGGCTTGGCTACTCATACCTTTACATAAGGTAAGTACTTGTAACTCATTGAGATTGAAGCTTTGTGAGATCCATAATGTTTTCCCTCTTTTAAACAAATGTGGCTATAAGCGATCTTAATGGAGCTGCTATCAATGTTCTTCCATTGTGGCCACCTGAAGGGTTTTTATTATGTTTGCACTCTCTTCTTCTTTTCTCGATTAATGCATTTGTGTTTGAACTTTGATAGGTTTATTACATTTTACAAATCCATTCCTGGTTTTGATTCTGGATTTTCAATCCGTTCTCCTTGATTTGGATGTCAATATAGCCCTTGGAAACAGTTTAGATCATTAGATGATTTTAGAAAAAATATGCCAGCCTGCATATGTTATTTTATGGTTGAGAAATAATTTTGTTTCTGTATTATCAATCTTAGATTATGCCAGTTCATCCCTCTTCCCTTCCCTTCTCCCCTTTCCACTGACCCTCCGATTTGACCTTTCCTTCACCATTGACTTATAGCGAAGTCCATCTTCTTACTTGGAATTCTGTATATATACTGGACTTTGAGTTGTGTGTGTTACCCAATGATGATGCAGTGCATCGAAACCGGTCGCATTAAAGTTTTTATTGTGGAAAATTGCCAATTTTCTTTAATTTTTATGTTGTCATACTTGGGTCCTTGCAGTCAAATATTCCTCATTTTTACTTAGTTTTGCAATAATTTTTACTCCACGCGAGCAAAAATATTGATTATCACAGCCAACGCCATCATGTTAACAAGCATATCTGACTATGTACTCCATTTTTCTGCAAAATGCACAAAAAATACGGCACTAAATGCTCAGTCTTCCAAAATACATCATTATTTTGGAATTTATTACAAGTATGTCATAATCCGTGTTGGAATAATATGCCTTACATTTTGAGACTTTAATTATTTTTGTCTGGTTTTACCATAGTTGGGGGCAGTCTTTTATGGTGAGGATATGACATTCGTTTAGAAATGGGTGGAATCCAGTTTTTCTTGAATCCGAATCTCAAATCCTTCTCTTAAATTCACTCTCTAATCTTATTCCGAATCTTAACTTTCCCTTTCATTCTAAATTTGATCTAAAATCTAAATGTTAATTTTTCATTGAATCCCAAGTATAATTTCAAATCAAAATCTTTATTTTCTCTAGAATCTCAAATTTTTTAAAAAGTTTTTATTTAAAAAATGAACATTTTAACATGTTCAAGAGAAAGCTGATTCCTCTTTTATCACAAATAACTTCCAATTTGTAAACGTCTTACTGCTTACAGGCTTAATTTTGAACGTTTTAGCTTTATTATGTGATTACGCCCAAGCGAATACCAGGGACAGATAACTCCTGAGAATATCAATGTCAGTCTAGTACAATGTGCATAGGCATGAATACTCTCTCAATACTCTAAATACCTCTCACGTACATGATTTAATATGCAGGGTCGGAATATGAATTCTATGAAAAAGACTATCCTGGCTATTAGCGTGATCATTTATTATGTCATTATTATGTTTTTATTCACCACCATTGGCAAAATACATTTACATGGCTACATCAATACAGATACAGACGGAGAAATGATAACAAAATGGGCAAACTTTACAAGTTTATCAGTGTATGACGATGATGATGAATTTATTTTAGTTCCAAGGAGCTTGGAGCTCATAAAGGAACAAAAATGAACCAAATTTAACATATTTTTAGTAAAGATTAATGGGAAGTGACACAAAATAATAAATCATGGTACAAGACAATCTGACAAATATTTTTTAAGTTTCTTTAAGAAAATTTTCAGAGAAGAAACACTTCTATGATGAGGTAGATCATTGTATGTTTTTATTGCTTGATACCAAATGGACTGGGTGCCATATCTTATGGAAAGTAACCTGTCAACATGAATATCATCAACAATTCTTGTGCAGTGGGCATGTATTTGAGAATTGATTTTTTAAACACTTTCTTCAATGTACCTATTAGCAATTATTAGCAGTCTATAGATGTTTTTCTTTAATAATGGATATAAAATACATTCAAATATGAAGTATGTGAAAATATTTTGTGCTCCAATGCATGTAGATGAGGTGAGGATTGATAAAGGCTCAGGCTAGCAAATAGATATAAAGGCTCATGGAAAGTATAAATAAATGCGTATTCTATTTACTTACCTTTCTCCCTCCTCGCTGGTGTTGGCGGAAAATGTTTGCAAGCAATGCTTCTTCAACAATTTCTTCATTGCACTTGTGCTCTGTGGTTTCCCACCGTGTGATATTGCTGCCGTACATAACTTGCAAATGGCAAAATTGGAGTGTGTGGCTGATATGGTGAAAAGCCTCCACACTTCATTAGACATTCAGAGTATTTTTCCCTGCGATGAGGTATCACATTCAACACTCAGTAAAACATTAACGCCACACTTTTTGTTGCTTCATAAGGTCAGCACCAGTCAGCTCATCCAAAGATTACTAATGCACATCCTCCAGTTTGCCCCACTCAGTAAATGTGAATTTATCGCTCCTACTAAGTATCGTGGTTTTTCAAAGGTTAGGATTCAAGGATTCCATGAAAGAGGCATTATTCGAGGATTTGGAGATTCGAATGTCCCATCCTCCGTTCGATATATGGCTCTTCAATATCGCAGAAGCAATCAAAACAATATACTGTGTATGTCCGAATATGCCCCTCATTTTTGGCCTAATATTGGTAGTCTTAAGGGGGAAGGGGAGTTATGTATTTTCAAGCATGAAAAGAGAAAACCACTCATAAAGTCAATGGCTAATGGTCCAAAATAACGGAGAAAAATAGGTAGTAATACACAAAATAACTCATCAGTAAAAACAAATTATATTTTGAATAGTAATGAAATTTATTAGCAGTTTTCCACTTTTTTATAAAAAAAGTGTTAAAAAAATAAAAAAAAGTGAAAAACTGATAAGAAATTTCATTATGTACTATGAATGAATTTCACCACATCTGCCCTGATACAACTTTATTTATATTTTGAATAATTAACGAAAATTGTATGCATTGTTTCATTATTCTTTCTTCATGTCGATATTGTTATGGTGTGACTGCTATAAGGCAACTCAATAAGGTAATATAACCTGCAATACATTGTCATTGTAAATATATTTTTTTCTGGAACTGAGGTACTTGTCAAAAATAGACCAGCTAGCTTGATCATATAGTCAGTGATAATTCTAAGAATTAACCATCTATTTTTATAATCTTATTAATTTTCCATCATGAAGATGTTTCTATGCATCTACAATGCAGTGGAAACATCCATATATATGCAATCTGCGATACATTTGTGTGGTGAATATTTTTCCTCTTGGGAGGCTTATATTCAGAGGAGGCTATATTCGGAAAAATGTGGTAAAAATCTACTCTTATTGTCCGTAACGATAATAACGGTATTGAATAATAATATTCAGGGAAGGGTTGGGCAGTGCAGACCATCTAGGGTAAAATTTTCCCTCAGTAGAGAGTGTCGGGGATGACAGAAGCCTGCATGTGGAGTCGCCTTTGTATTTTAAGCCTGTGTAATTTTCAAGCGATTAATTTGGGGATAAAGGTGCGACTTATATGCAGTCAATTAATCGTGTCTTGTCTCTTAATCGTGTGTCATCCATGAAAGATCTTGGAATTATTGTGGACCACAAACTTCTGTTCTCTGAACACATTCATGCGATCAAATCAAAAGCCATGTCACTCTTAGGACTACTCTACCGGTTCACAGATATCACTAGTACTAAGGCACTCCAATCCTACTTCTCCTCCATAGTTCTTTCGGTGATCACCTATTGCTCCCCTATTTGGTCAATGTCTGCTCCCACTAATCTTGCCACCCTTAACAGTGTTACAACCTTTTTTGCAAAAATTGTAAAATATAGAAACCCAAATCTCCGCGAGACACCTACTAGCGCAGTTTTATCCTCTTTATCCCTCCCTAGTCTCTCCCGTCTCCGACTTCAATCAGATATAAAATTCATTTACAATGCCCTTAACTCCCACTTCGACAGTCCTGATATTGTTTCCTTCCTCAACATCAGAGTGCCTTCCCGCCACACCCGTTCTACCTCCTTACTCCACATGCCTGCACCCAGACTATCAGTAATAAAGCGCTCTCTATTCCGTAGACTTTCTTTTCTAATATATTCTCTCCCGGGTGATATTGATCCGTTTTCTTTGACAGTTAAAAATTTTACTCATCTGGCATCAACATATTTAATGCATGAATGATTATATATATGGATAAATGCTTGTTGTTTCGTTTTCTGTTCTATTTAAAATTGTAACTATTAATTTATATATTTATTTTTAATTGTTATAAGTGCACTATAAATTGGCAGTCTTACTGTATGTCTACCACTTTATTAAATTAAATTAAATTATGGTAATTCAAATGAAGTTCACTCATCAGAACAAATTTATATGACTCATGGCTTGATTTTGAATACAATGAAGAGAAAATATTATTACATCATGCATTTTTATAACCTTTGATTTTAACACACTTTGATTTTTCATACAACCTCTTTTTTGGTCCTCTAATTATGTAAAATTGAGGTTTTACTGTATTTATAAAGCAGCTCTAATCATAAAACTTTCTTGTGATAAATTTTCAGAATGTTGAGGTCACCTAATTTGTATGGAGTTTCTCATGATCGTGCCAAAGAAGATCCACTTTTAGAGCAGTACCGTGCAGATATAATACACACAGCTGCCCTCCACCTTGATCGAAGCGGGCTGCTGAAGTATGACCGTAAAACTGGACAATTCCAAGTGACTGAATTGGGAAGAATAGCTAGCCATTACTATTGCACCCATGAGACCATGTCAACTTATAACCAGCTGCTCAAACCTACGCTCAGTGAAATTGAACTCTTCCGGTAAGTCAATCATGTCTGTAGTACTGATATAGAATTAGAGGTTTGTTAATCCTATCGTACTGAAAATGCTTGAAATTGATGATAAAGTGTGGCTAAGTATTTTCTCCTCAGTCTTTGAGGAAAAACCTTTGCCCTTCCATTCAAGTGGTGAAGGTAGAATTTCTGATGTAACTGTTAGGTAATAGAAATTCATATATTTATGGGAGGGTTCCTTTTGCTGTTCCATCTGTGGTTTTCTTGTAAGCTTTGGGGTCTAGAAATTTAGGTGAAGGTTGTGTTAATGCTGGGTGTGTCCATTATTGACATCTGGAATAGAGACCAGGATCCTATTGTCAGGGTCAGTCATTGATATGATAAACTGTCGGGTACTTAGATTTTTGCTGCTCATGCATAATGTAGTCAAATGAGTCTTTTTTTCAAAATTCCCATTGTACATTATGTGCATAATATTATTTTGACTGTTCTAAGTTTTGTTTGGATGGAAAATACCAAATGGTAGTATCTAAGATTTTTTTCATCGTGATTTCACCATTAAATGCAGTTTTTATAAGTTAGCATACAAATTCACATTGCTAAAATATACTGCAGCTGCAAAGGTGAATAATGTATCTGTTTGGGTCAATAATATTGGTCAAAGGTTGGCAAATGAATACAATTAGTGTACCAATACCTTTTCTTTTTCTCTTTTTACAGTGTTTTTTCCCTGTCTGGAGAGTTCAAAAATATAAATGTGAGAGAAGAGGAGAAGTTAGAGTTACAGAAATTAATGGAAAGAGTTCCTATTCCCATCAAGGTAGAAATCTTAATTTAGAAATTTGTTATTTTTGTGACCCGTAGTTTGCCTTGTTTGGAAATATGTTTAATGGTAGACTTGCTCTTGGGTCAATTATGCCTTTTAAAAGGTTGAGTGGTGGTACATATGTAATTGTTTCGAAATTTGCAGGAAAGCATTGAAGAACCAAGTGCCAAAGTTAATGTTCTACTTCAGGCATATATTTCTCAGTTGAAGCTGGAAGGTTTTGCATTAATGTCAGACATGGTGTTTGTGACTCAATCTGCTGCTCGGCTGATGCGAGCAATCTTTGAAATAGGTGAGTAAAGGCATGAAGTTTATCTTAGTACACTTTGCATGTGTGTCATGCTTCAGTAAATGTTCTAAAGTGTTTTATGAAAATGACGTTTTTAAACTAATGTGTCCATGATTGCTTGCTTAAGAGGCAAATGGCAAGTGACTTTCAATGGCTATATTATTCCTCAAACAGTGTTATATAGAGGTTGGGCTCAGCTGGCTGACAAAGCTCTGTCTTTGTGCAAAATGGTTGATCGGCGCATGTGGCAGTCTATGTCTCCTCTGAGGCAGTTCAGGAAGATGCCTGAGGAAATTGTGAAGAAGATTGAGAAAAAAAACTTCCCTTGGGAAAGGTAAATTTCTAGCTTAAACATTTTTCCTTTTTATTTTCTGTGGTCATAGCTTAGGTGTAAATTATGTTGTTTGGTAGTGATGATATTCAGGGATTACACCATTAGGCATGTTTGAAAAAGAATTAGCTAGCCCTAAAAATGAGTTCTGTAATTTTTCTTAGAAATTTTTTATTAGTGTAGAAGGAAAATTAAATATTTTAAGTGTGGTATTATTTGTTTTATCATAAGTTTTATCATAAGGTAATTATGTGAATGAATTCTGTCTTAATTATGAGTACATTTGTTCTCATTTGTCTGACATTTGACCATGTCCCCTTGAAAGTTTTCTTAAGTACAGCAAACCCTCACATGGTGCGAGGTTAATTTCCTTGAAATTGTCATGTCTTTGAGAATTGTGCTATATGACACAAATATAAGATGGAGAATGTGGAGTTTTGTTCCTTAATCTCAACACCTAATGTTTGATCCAGCATGACATTTTATGACTATTCAATAAACTTATAATGTGGGAAATAATTTCTTAGTTGTACGTTCTTAGCCAAAGATTTTTTCATTTTTTTATTGGATGCATCCATTTTACTGATAATACCTGATTTAAAATAAGATGTTTGTTCTTCAATATTTAATTAAAATATTATAGATCACATTTACACACTCAGGTGTCAACAGAACATGCTCAACAAAACATGTTAAAAGGTAAACTTCTGAATGACATTTTATATGCATCTTTCGATGCGGCCATGGAGGATGGGATAATCAGATGTTGCTGTTAGCAGGCCATCTATCAGCTAAAAGAAAAATTAAATCCAGGCCAGGCTGATTGGGCTTTCACTGAACAATGCATAATGTCCTGAAGGTTAAAACGCTCATCACTAAGTAAGGTTAAGATAGCATCATTGGTGGACAAGATCGCACATAATGAGAATTAGATATAGAATTTTAATGGATCGTATAAAGAATATTGATTACCTTTAGGAAATGTAGAAATTAACTCTGTTCATTGTGGTAGCCAATGCATGCCAGGCTTTAACTTACATTCTAAATAAGAACTTAAAGAAAGCAATTACACAAAAAGTGTTTTAGTTAAATTTGGAAAAAAACTGTGCCAGTTGAGAATGAGAGAAATATAAAAGCAATACTGCCACACACCAGTTTCTCCTCGTAATGCATTCCACCTTCTGATTACTTCTTCAAAACCCTGGAGGGCAGAGAATCTAAGGCTCGCAGAACGTGTGCAATGTAACATTGAGCGCATGCAATTCAGAAGTCGTCACTGCGAATATAGAGCATAAGCAGGGTGGCGATCGTCAGGGAAAACCGGGAAAACCTGGAATTGTCAGGGAATTTTGAATTTATGGAAAAGTCAGGGAAATGTCAGGGAATTCTCGTAGCAGTCAGGGAGAAACTGGGATAGGAAATTCTAGTTATTTTTCTACCATTACATTTATCGCCCAGTCTTTCTCGCCCTTTATTTCACCAACTAAAACTAATGTCCGTCGCTGGCGTGCATGGAATAAGCCCCATCAATTCGTGGAATATTCAGTTATGAATCTTATTAGTTGTGAATCTTTGTTATTTAGTTGTGAATCAGACGTACAATGTATCCCTTTTGCATATCCTTATTGCGATATTTGCCTAGTAGTGTTAAAATTCATGATCACAATGTATTACACTCATCACGAGTAATCCGACACTATGTTGTTCGGAAAATTTTACCTCCTGTTTTTTTTAACTTCCGAGACTCAGGTCGAGAGATAGCTGGAGCACACTAGCTCGTCGTAAATACTTGCTTGCAGTTCTAAAAATACGAGACGTTGATTATTAAAATTGTAATACAAGTACGATCTCACGTGTAAACAAAATCTTACGAAAGATCATCTTCGATTCCCATATACATTCGTGAGACAGTAAGAAGAGCCCTCCCCACCTTTCACGCTTGACGTAATTGTTGAATTAGCTCCCCTTAGCTCCCTCTCGAAGAAATTTAGTCAGGTCACAAACCACCTCTAATATGATATTCCTGAATATGATGCTGTCGTTGCTAATTGCCTCCTGTCTTTGCTCGCAGTGGCGCGCTTACGTTTTGTTTGTTTATCCAAATATTTATATATTTTTTGGTTCCCTCTAACAGTCAAGGGGTTATAACCACGTTCGACAAATTGTTATTTGCTTCTGAAGGTCACTCGCACCATCCGATTTTGATCCAGTCCAACAACTTGGCTTTGGTTTGTATTTTTCGTGCAGCTTAGTGTCTGTGTCGGTCTTAGATCTGTGCCGGAGTCCGCCAGTAAATTGGCCATTAACTTTCCCTTCGATGCCTTTTCAGTAATCCTCAGCTTCCCAGGACTACCTCGACGCGACTATAATTTGGATGAGAGTTTAACTTATGAAGGTTTAATATATTTTTTCATTAGAATGTAAAAAGCAGTACTTGTTGCTTTTAATGTATTGATTTCAGCTTTTAGCATTTTCTGAGTTTTGATGAACATTTAATTCGACAGATATAAAATATTCCAATAATAGGTGACCTTTTGGTAATCGGTCAGGGAAATTGGTAAATCCATCAGGGAAAGGTCAGGGAATTTAAGAATTGGATATCAGTAGCCACCCTGATAAGGTAACATTAGTTAATTGTAATGATATAATGAATGCATAGTAAATATCATGGAATGTAATGTTCTTTACTCATTACATGATCTTAATTTGACAGGTTTGATTCTTATTTTTCCAAATTCTTGAAACTATGTAGCAAATGATGATGGTGCATGACTAGCAAATTTGTTTGGATTCCAACATCTAAAACTGCATCTTATTGTGAAGAACGATTTTGCCTTGTAAAATCGGGTAGATGACTATAACTGTCTTGTGAGACTGCTCTATTTGAGGGTCTGCTGTAATTGTTGTGGTTTCACATACATGTTTGCATATTATTTATTGTTTTGCACCATACGGATGTTCTTATCCTTCTCAAGTATTTTTAGTACATTAATTGATGATGATTCATTAGTTGAAATTAACTTTTGAGTGGTGACAATTAGGGCTTACCATATTGAAAACTTAAATTTTGGCTGAATGAAATTAGTGGTTTATACATTAGTTTTTATGGCATGGTTCAGAACTAGCTCAAACTAGTCTCAGCATTTATAATCCATCAATGATTGTTTTCATGCAGAAATTAAAGGATTCTATGTGTTAATTTTGTTTTATGTTCAGATAATCCTATTGTCATCTTGGCTCTGTCTGTTATTGATGTTATTGATAGTTAGTTATGGTGCCCTTTAGTTAATAATTTATTGAAGTACCATCTCTCGTGTTAATATTTTTAGGCTTTATGACTTGGGTCCCAATGAAATTGGAGAGTTAATTAGGGTGCCCAAGCTGGGGAAGACAATCCATAAGTATGTGCATCAGTTCCCTAAGTTGGAGTTGTCTACACACATTCAACCAATTACCAGGTTAGTGCCCTTAGTAAATACATATGTGGGTAATATTGCAGTACTTTCTATCATATTATGTGTAGAAATTATATTTCAATTTAAGATATGCGCTGCTTTTAATTAGAATGAATTTTAAATTAAATAACGTTCTCGGAGAGCATGCATATTAACCTTTAAGAGCCGGATTTAAATGTCCAAAAGTCGACGTTCACTGCCGGATTTAATTCCGGCTCTTTAATTTGTTCTTGTTCTTCACACGAAAAACGTTAATATCTCAATAACTACTAACGATAAATTGTTGAAATAAAAAGTGCTATTTAGCTAAATGTTCAATGTAGTTGAACGTGAAATCTCATTGCCGTGATCAAATTACAAAGGATTTGAAAAAAATATTTTTTTGGGCACAAAGTTGAAGTATTTCATTTTTTATTCTGAGAGGTGAATATATATGATGTATATTATTTTAATGGATGTATACATCTTGGTAATTAATGAAGTTTTAAATTTTTACCATCGTATGGTACTCCTTGAAAGAGTTATAGGTGCATAGCCCTACGTCGCTCACTCCGCACTTCGTATTGGTACGCGTGTACAATCCCTTCTCAGAATACACTCTGCACCTTACGCGGTTCCCTTTCACTGGCCAGTGTGTATTATTTTTCGCCTCCAAGCGACGCAGTTATCGTCCAACCGTGCTACTGGGCCTCTCTCTCCCTGAGCGGTGAGGAGGAAGAGCAGAGGCCCCTTCCTCGATCATTTGCCTTATCAGAGAAAGCCGAAACTGCCGATGAGTCATCTGGCCCCCGCAAGATGTAAACAACACGTGGCTTTTTAGGATGGTTACGTTCAATAGGTGAGCGGAGATCCTTTGTGTCCACTTCCAGCTACGAAGACTAGTATCGTAGCTCGTTCCCATCCTATCCCCTATGTCTACATATCCCATGTGTGCATTGTAGTCATCTACGACGGTCGGCTTCAAATTTTTTCCTTGTTCATTGCAGAATTTATCCTCTTCTGAGGAACAATGTATGTTTGTCAGTATCAATACCTCCCTTTTATCTTTTTATACTATGGATGTCAATTCATTTCTCACGCGTACCCGTAAATCTACCCGCTTCATTTTAGGTCTCTGACTGTAAAAATGTCGTGGCATGTCTTTGCGGTTTAGTCTTACCGTACCACAACAGAAAATTTCTGTAGTCTGCAGGTTGTAAAAAATGGCTGGAGAGGAAAAAAAGTTGTCTTTGTACAATTTATGGCCAACCCCTTCCACTCTCCTTGTCAGCGCCCTCACAGTCGTGTGCGTAGCTGACATGTCCTGCGTCGCAGTCAGTCGATCCTATCCTAAGTAGACTTTCATGTCATAAGCGTATCCAGTTTTGTCATATTTTCTTCCAAAATGTTTATGCTTTTTCGGTATATACTGCCGGAATATCACCCGGCTTTTGATAATTTCACGATAAAAGCACGATAATTTCGTCTATAGCCAAGAGCTCAGCAGGATTATAATACTTGGCATAGCTTTCATTGAGCTTATCGAAAATGGTTCTACTTTTCCACAGTATGTCGTAATTTTCGTCATTTTGGGGTGGTTTAGAATTATCAGCAATGTGGAAGAATCTAAAGATGTGGAGGAATCGGTCTCATCTCATTGTGTTGCTAAAAAATGGAGCATGAAATTTTCAAAGCAAAGTCTCCGTCTCATCCTCCAGCGCAGGAAGATCTGTATACTCGTCTTCCGACGAAGTGTCCGACTCCACGGCTTCTGAGGAAGAATCCAAAAAAATGTCCTGCTCTCTCTCTCTATCTCGGATAATTTCTGCTTAGGAGTCTCACAATAAATAACAAAAGTTGTATATATAAACACAAGCATAATGCAATAAAGGAAATATGAACTGGATATCAGGAGATAGTGAGTTCTTACCATAAATGTCACAATTCCTCTAAAAAGTTCGACAAACAGACAAAAGAGCGCACTCACCAGAAAACTGAGACGGAATGAAGTTTAGTTTGAGTCCACTCGAAATGTGGTAAAGGAATACAACATAACTAAGAAGGAATGCATCTTGCAGTCACTCCCTTTATTACTCACGTGCCGGCGGCACCCGGCAGCCGAGAGAGGGAGAAGGTTCTTCGTTTTCCCTAATTCCCCCCCTGGCCCGAGATGGGGGCTTTGACCTTCGAAGGCCCTTTTTCAGCATCTGGATAGCATTACTGCCCCCGAAGGGGAGAGAACGTTATCTTGGAGAAAGAATGAGGTCACAGTGAGCCATCAAAATTTGAGCCACCGCCAATGTTTATGAGGGTTTGACCATTCTAAACCAAACACAAGACTTGGAATATTATTTTCTTATTGCCTGTGCGAGTAAAAAACAAAAAATAGAAGTAATAATTGAAATACGGAACGTAAATAACAGATTGAGAACGCATCCAAACGTGATTTTCCGCGATGCTGTGCCATGCAAATTATTTGCACCACGCGTGATCATTTACATGCAAAATTATTAAAATAAGTTGTATTTAAAAATAAAAAAACAACACTACTGTATTAATAAGACATCTGTCTACAATCCTAGAAAATGTCGCTCCGCTAAGTTGAAATTCGTTTAAGTTGCAGCCGATCAAAGTTAGCGTGCCCGTATGGGCACGTTCGGCACCGAGTGGAGCTTTTTTCCCGTGCCCGTACGGGCACGCCAGGCGTTTAAAGGTTAATCTGAACTTCAGTCCTTTCAATCACCTGTGTCTGTTCATTTTTATTGACAAATATAGCCTCCATTCTTCACTGAGCATGAAGTATATCATAGATGATGTTCAAGATTTTTTTTCATTGTATGCTGAATGTGTTCACATATTTAGGGTGACTGTGGGCCAGTAGATGAGAAAAATGTGGGAAATGTTTTAAAGGGAGCATATCGATTCATTTTATAGGGAGAATTACTAAATGAAAATATGATGAATTTTTTCAAGGATGTATGTTCTTATAAACCATTTTTTATATCCGTGTATGTATACTCTATTATTTTTGCTCTTCATGTTCCAGGAAATATAGCTCTAAGAAACCCTCTAGCATTTATTTTTAATCTGACATAATTTTTATTCAAGTGTTCTTAACTTTTGTAATCATAATTTTTAAGCTTACTGCCTGTTCAAAACAGATGTGGGTTAAACCACACAACTTCTTTCCTAAAGGAAATATTTTTATTTCCCAGCATTATGCATTAAAATAAAAGCTTGTTTTGGCTTGTTCGATTTCTAATCTCCAATATGCTGATTGGAGCTAAACAATTATTGTATTTAAATGAAAGCCTTTAGTTCACTCTTTGGCAAACATGCATGCTGATTCTGTTTTAAATACTGATAGTTCATTTATCAATAAAGTGATGGCTACTTTGGCTGAAAGATGTTTTCCCCCATAACCACATTTACATATACAGTAAAACCTCTCTTTTACACTTTTGACGGGGATGAAGGAAAAAAGTGTAAATCGCGGGAAAATGTAAATCGAGGGTAATTGTAATTTGTAGGAAATAGAAGCAAAATCATAGCCTAATGTTAAATAATTTTATTTAAATTAACTGGTGATGTTTAACATTTGATGGGACACCAAATAGACATAAATAAATGAATAAAAAAAAGTTAACAAAAAATAAACGTATTCTCATATTTTAACTTAACTTGATTTTAGGTGGTGTCTACCTACATATATTTATCTTTGCATCAAGGGCATACATTTTTTCTTCAACAATAGTCTATGTCATCCATGCCATTTGTGTTGGCTGCATGGGTTGTAGCCAAGGTCTTTCTTAATATTTTTAAAGCAACGTGGATTTTTGGAATTTTCAAAATCAAAGGGATTCAGTCTCACACTGCCATGATTAGCTCCTGATAAAACAGTAAGGCGACCTTTGCTGAGCTTGACCCCATGACAAGGGTCCCCTTTGAAGTCTATAGGGTCTTGTGTGGCATTATTTAAAAAAGACCTGTCTCGTCCACATAAAAAATGTCTTTAAGCGCATAGACATAGCCATCAACATAATTAAGCAAAGTTGTGCACTTCCAGTGAGAAACTGTTTCAGGATCAATGTAGTGTACACTTTTAGATTCACCAAAAATGATTTTATAGACAATATTTATATCGACTTTTGAAACGGTGTAAACATCCATTTGATTCTTTGAAGACATCAATGCGCCGAGCGCCTCTCGCAGCGTTTATGCGGCCTTATTTCGGGGGAAGATTGAAACAATGCCTTCAATATTTCTTCAAGTTCATCGTACTTGGAGTATTTAATGTAATTGCGCCTTTTAACAATAGGGCCGCAGTCCTTAGCACTTTTCTCTATACATTTACGGGTTTTTACAGTTGTGTTCCACGTTGAACCTGGTATATCAAGTTCTACGGTCAGGGACACGCGAGTGCCCGTATTAGAGTCAATTCTCTTTGCAAAATGTTGATTTTTTCTTCCAATGATAACGATGATCTCGCACGCTTGTTTGCCATTTTAAAATACGTTTCCTCACGATTGCCGTAATTGCACATTAAATAAAACTAAAGGTGAAGTTACAAAAAACCTAAAAACACAAGATGAATGGCATTAGTGCAGGAGTTACGAGAAATAAGAAAAAGATCGCTGCGAAGTATAAGCACAAGAGTTAACATACGTTTTAACTTTTCGCCACAATGACAGTGATAGTTGGCCAAATAATATCTAATTAAATATATTTATGGCATCCGCTACAATTTAAATGTACTGTTTAAAAGGCTAGTGCGCCCAGGGAAGAGAATTCTATTCCCTGGTATGGCTCCTTATTACCAATTCGAGAATCCCGATTGCAAGCATTACAATATCCGGCATATATACTTTTCAGCAATGCTATTGATGTAATGTGCGACCATCAAACAAATAATAGTGTTTTTAAAGGAAACCAAATAAATTAGTATTAATAAAACATGTTTAAGCATGTATTTTATCCAATTTTTAACATTAATCACGCTCAAAGGGTCGCCAGTTGAAGTGCGCCAGCCGCCATCTTTCTTGCCTTCAAATGTCGTAAATGGCGGGATTTGAAAGTGTAAATAGCGGGATGAAAATACATTATAATGATGCAAACATTTTTGGGACCGGGAGAAAAGGTTGTAAATCACGGGAAAACGTAAATTCTTGGGAGTAAAAGCAGGGTTTTACTGTACATATTTATCTAAATTCTCATTGCTTGATGTAGGTCAACTCTAAGAGTTGAGTTAACTATCACCCCAGACTTCCAGTGGGATGAAAAACTTCATGGAGCATCGGAAGCCTTTTGGGTACTTGTAGAGGACGTTGATTCAGAGGTCATCCTGCATCATGAGTATTTCCTCCTGAAATCCAAGTTTGCTCGAGATGAGCATCTTGTAAAATTTTTTGTTCCTGTATTTGAGCCATTGCCACCTCAGTACTTCCTAAGGTACGTTAATGTTTTTCTTCCTGATAAAGGCGATTAATGAGAGATTTCTCATGTTTTATTTGATGATTTTTGCTTCCTTTCAGGATTGTGTCTGACCGGTGGATTGGAGCTGAAACTCAGCTACCTGTTTCATTCAGGCACTTAATCCTTCCAGAAAAGAATCTTCCGCCTACAGAACTTCTTGATCTTCAACCTTTGCCGGTAATGCGCATAAAGTTCTTTATTTTTACACTTATATTCACAATAATGCGGTGGAAAGCCAATGTAATGAGTAATAAAGTAATAGGAATTAAGTACCTGGTCATTTATGTCATCACCTTCAGTTGTAATGAGTGCTCATTTTAGCAGGGAAATTTTCAGCGGTCATTTGTACTCCTTTTTTAAAGCTTCCATTGTACTTTATGAAACATTTGCTTGTCTGAATTTTTATTACTTATTAATATGTCTTCTTACTTTTTACAGGTTACTGCTTTGAGAAATAATGCCTTTGAAGCTCTGTATGCAGACAAGTTTCCTCAATTTAATCCTATACAAACTCAAGTGTTCAATGCTGTGTACAACAGTGATGACAATATATTTATTGGTGCCCCAACAGGGTCAGGTAAATAATCAGTAAATATATTCATGATTTTTGTGTACGTATTTTTTTCTGACTTCATTCGTCATAATGGTGAAAGCTCTTAAAGCTATTCATGGATTGTAAAGAGACCTCTCCAATCACAAGCTCAATTACAAGAGATGCTTCATATTCTCTTATTTTACGTGTGAGCTTGATGTTGAGTATCTTTTTGTGGGTCATGGTTGTTGTGAATTCTAGTGAGTTTTTTTCATTTGTGAAGGATGGTTAACATGAGGCACTCATTTACTCATTTAGATGCATAGAAATTTGTACATTAAATACTTTGTTGTGCGAAAAAGTTTATTGCATGAATGAATGTGTTACCACATTGAAGATTTTTTTGAGTATTCTACCTGCTGATTGGTAGACAGTCCCCATTCTGCATCCCAATTTTTGAAACATTTTCTCGTTTTCCCTCCTAAGGATGTCCCGCCATTAGATCTCTCATAAATTCCTCATTTCTTCTACCTCTTCTTATTTCGTCCAGAATTTCTATCCTCTTCCTTCTTCTTCGTGCTTCCCCAGGGTTCTCCCCTCTATTACCCTCTTCAATATGCCTTCCCCTCTCAAAACTTCCTCCATCCATCTTTTCTGCCTTCTTTGAACCTCCTCCAACAGCTTCCTCTCCTCTCAAACCATATTCAATACCTCCTCATTCGTCTTTCTCGCCACCCAGCTCACCCTCTCCATCCTTCACCAAACTCTCATTTCAAATGCCTCCAGTCTACGCTCATCCTCCCTTTGCAATGACCAAGTTTCCGACCCGTACAGTGCCACAATCCATATTAAGAGTTTTCACCAGCCTTTTCTTTACATTTCTTCTCAGAACTTCCCTCTTTGAAAATGGTACTTCTTTAGCCCAGGAAATTCTGTGTCTGATGTCCCTACCACTAAACCTATTCTCCTACAAAATACTACTCAGATTTGTAAACTGCTCAACCTGCTCTATTTTGTTCCCTCCCACACTTATATTCAGCCCCACCTTCTTACTTATAGAAAATATAATCTCTTTCGCCTTCTTGTGATTTATCTTCATCCCATACATTTCGCACTGCACTTCTAACGATTTCATAATTGAGTGTGACCCCTTGGCAGACTGACAAACCATTGCTTGATCATCTGCAAATCTCACTAGTTTTATCAGCTCCCCTCCTACCTTTATTCCTACCTCCATCTCCCCCATGGCTACCTTACCATTTCTTCTGAATACACATTAAAAATCAACTGCGATAGTGGGCACCCCTGCCGCACTCCCCATCTTATCATGGCCCATCCCGATTCTCCATTGGCTACCCTAACCTGTGCCGTCTGGTTCGTATGCAGATTCGGAATGGGATGCCTGACCCTCCAATCAACCCCTAATTTCTTCAACACCCCCTAATTTCTTCAACACTCCCATTAATTTCGTCCAGTCCATCCTATCAAATGCCTTCTCAAAATATACAAAGCAAGCAAAACTATCCTGCCCATACTCAAGGTTTCTTTATACTAGCATCCTCATCACTCTTATAGTGTCTTGTGTTCCCGTTCCTCTCCTAAACTCGAGCTGGTCGTCACCCAGGTATTCATTAGCCTTCTTCTCTAGCCTTCTATTTATAATTATCAGAACTACTTCGGCAGCGTGGAATATTAAGCTTATTGCCCTATAGTCTCCACATGTATCACACATTATTGCCTTGCTCTTGTTTGGTATCGGAATTAGTATTGTCCTGGCGAAGTCCTCCGGGCACACTCCATCCTCATAAATTCTACGAATAAGGATTAAAGGGAAAATAGGTTGTGAGTTCCTTGCAGTTATTGGCAATTTGGGCTGTCTGTAAATAAACTAATTTCCTCTCATGAAATGATGGTGCTGATTTATTTCTAGTGCTTATTCAAAATATGATGCTATAGCAAAGTCATGTGGAGACTTAATCCAACTGTTGGAAACATTTTAGGCAAAACAACTATTGCTGAGTTTGCTGTGCTCAGGCTTCTTTCCCAGAATCCTGATGGGCGATGTGTGTATTTGGTTCCAAGAGAGGCACCTGCAGAGCTAGTTTTTGCAGACTGGCACCAGAAGTTTGGATTGGCTTTGGGGAAGAAAGTTGTTCTCCTCACTGGAGAAACTGGAACAGATCTCAAGGTGAGAATTGGATTATTGATACTCAAAATGTATTATTGCCATTTATTTATAGATAGATCAATCCATATATTGATGAATGATGTTATCTTAAGGGCAGATCTGATGGAATTTGTTCATTGTGAATGAAAGAATTTGTGCTGTTATCCAAATTTAAAAAAATCAGTAATTTAATACGACCGGTTTTCTTTCCTTTACGATGCATTTACATCATTGTCAAGCCTTTACAATGATGTAAATGCACTGTCAAGCTAAAGTGGAAAACTGCAAAAATTCTTTCATTCACATGTATTGATAATTTGATCATAGTAATAGTGTTTTATTATCTTAACACTTCCCGTGCTGACCTTAGTATCCTAGATCTGTACCCCAGTGCTGGCCATTTTCACTACTTTTGTGTTATTTGTTAACAACCAACCTTTGATGCCAGGAATAGGTGTTTGGTATCATTTTAAAGAATGAATTTTGCTTTTGTTTCTTATATTAGTTTATTTTAAATAGAGGTTAGTACCACTTTGTTACAAAAATGGCACTAACAAAATGTAATTTTTTTAAATAAAAAATAATTGGTAAAATGATGCCTGCCTCTTTTAAAGGTAATAAAAATGAAATGAATACTTATATTTACATTTATATGACTTAGGAACAAAATATGTACTTAAATGTGTAAACAAAATTCAAAAATATACACTAATGACCTCTTTAAATGAAATAATTTCAAACATGGGTCCACACAAAATACAATCATACAGGCACTGCATTGATGCGACAATAATTTCCTTATTGGAATCCCGGTTTCCTTCTTTCCCTTCTCATAGCATACTTTGCATCACTTTTGTGCTTTATTTTGATCTGCTGGAATGGGTATTCTCTCCAGAAAATGTTTTTCGGATAGACGTCCAAGTCTCGTGGCAGAAGGTGCAGTTCTTTCTTCATCATCCTCTTCAATCATCACCAATTGAGTGCATACCTGCTGCATGAATCGGCTAACAGGCATCGATGTCCTATGCACAGAGTTGTACATATTGGAAGCATTTACTAATGTCATAAGGATCAAATGGAAGGCTAAGGAACACCACCATTTCACAGCTTTGAGGGAAAAAGCACCATAACCCATTAGTTGGTCGGAAAGGTCAACACCAAATTTGTTTTTGTTATATGACACCACCGCAGCTGGTTTGGTCTTCTCTCTTCCTCATCTGTCGGTGTATGTCACCATAGAACCCGCGTGTCTCGTTGAAACCATGAATACATCTCTTTTGTCTCTCCAGCGCAGTGCCAAAATATTTCCCAGCCGCCGGAAAATCTGCTCACCTCGGCTCAGTCGAGCATTCAGCAATTCATGGGGAAGTCTTCTTCAATTTTTATAACCGTGCCAACAAATCCTATTTGAAGACCCTCTAACTGCTTGCTAAAGCTATGCTGGTGTAAAATCTATCAGTATAAATGGTGTGCCCTTGGTTCGCACGGGTGTGGAGTAGGCGTTGGATTATTGCCTGACCGGTGTTTTCTTGGCCGCAGAAAATATCGAAATTCCATACCTACCCACTATTTGCCTCAGAGAGCATATAATGCTTGATTCCGTATTTGTTAGGTTTTTTCGGCATGTATACTCTGTATGGAAATCGGCCCCTAAAAGGACACATGCCCTCGTCAACTATCAAGCATTCATCTGGTATAGAACCGGCTTGAAATTTATTTTGCAATGATTCAATCAATGGTCGTAATTTGTGAAGTGGATCATGTTCTGGTTCACCCCTTTGCTTATAGAGCCGATTGTCAGCAAGGATGGCTAGAAACCTATCTCTGGATAAAACCTTCGGACAAAAGTTGCACGAAAGTACAGGGTCTTGACTCCAGTGGTCTGCAATGGATGGTCGGTGGCATATGCTCATGTGAATAATGATTGCCATAAATCGTCGGATATCTGCTTGAGTACATGTTTTCCATTTTCTCAAACAACTGTGAGCAGATAGTGTGTTGTTATGTGTTTTCTTTGCAAGCATTTGTCTTGCATATAAGTTCGTTTGCGCATTCATGTGGTTTATGACGTCTAGGTCAGTGAGATATTAAAAAAAGTCAAACACCTCACTAGAATCATTAAATTCTTCCACATTCACGATTCCATGCACTCTACTACATATAGGAATATTTGGATGGCCATCCACATCACTCCATTCTTCTACATCTATTCCTCTTCCTCGACCAGCGGGTGCTCCACGCCGATTTCCAAGCATTCGTCTTCGGACTCGTCCCCTTCTTCCAACTACACCTCTTCTCATTGAAGGCTAGTTCCTTCATACTACTAGATCCGTCTTCACTATCAGATTCTTTTTCGGAAGGAGCTAGAGAAGAAATAGCAACACATTCTATGGGATTTCATGGAAGCGATAATAAGAATAAGAAGTAAAATGTCGCAAAAAGTAATGGCTCATACCTGAATCACTCGAACTCTGTGGTTCATAATCCAAATCCAAATCTGAATCATCAGAATCACTCATCTCGCTGTCATATTCCTGAAGAATGTCTGCAATATCCACAGCAGTTATACGTTTACGAGCCATGTTGAAAGCACGAAACAGAGTCAATCCTCGACGCTACTCACTCGATGAAACTCACGTGGCACACTGACTTGGAGCAACCTCAAGGATAGGTTTGCACTCTTCCGCACTAACCCAAAACATTTGAGAACTTGAAGTTGTATGTTATCTAGCGGCCAAAATGAGGTACTAGAAACTCTGCTCAAGGTTAGGAGAAAGTTTAGAGCGCCTGGGATAACTGCAGCAGAACTACGATTTTTCAAAAGACAGATGGCGTAATATTATCCCCGTATCAAAAATCAAAGGATTTCACGTAGTGTAATATTACGCCCATAGCACGCAAAGTGTTAATGATTATTTAGGTGTTGAAAATATTTTCATAGACTCTTCTCAACTTATTAAACTGGGAATATTTTAAACTATGTATCTGTCTGCATCTATGTCAAATGTAATTTGATTGTCTCTTAGTTGAAAATATTTTCATAGACTCTTCTCAAATTATTAAACTAGGAATATTTTAAACTATGTATCTGTCTGCATCTATGTCAAATGTAATTTGATTGTATCTTAGTTGAAAATATTTTCATAGACTCTTCTCAAATTATTAAACTAGGAATATTTTAAACTATGTATCTGTCTGCATCTATGTCAAATGTAATTTGATTGTCTCTTAGTTGAAAATATTTTCATAGACTCTTCTCAACTTATTAAACTAGGAATATTTTAAACTATGTATCTGTCTGCATCTATGTCAAATGTAATTTGATTGTCTCTTAGTTGAAAATATTTTCATAGACTCTTCTCAACTTATTAAACTAGGAATATTTTAAACTATGTATCTGTCTGAATCTATGTCAAATGTAATTTGATTGTCTCTTAGTTGAAAATATTTTCATAGACTCTTCTCAACTTATTAAACTAGGAATATTTTAAACTATGTATCTGTCTGCATCTATTTCAAATGTAATTTGATTGTCTCTTATACTTTGACATTGATGTTTTTGTGCTGTTCTTGTACATGGAGTATGCCTTCTCTCTTGTGAAGCTATGTTTCATATTGGGACTTGGTCAGTTGGCTTATCTAACTCATCCTCATCAGAGGATGTTACATCATGAGCACTGAAAATGTTTTTACGGTGATGGAATATCTTTGTGTGATTATTTATTTATGCTTACATGAGAAAAGCCTATGATTTTAACCAAAGTTGTTTTTTTTAATTATTTAATTCTGTTGTAAGAATGATTTTTCTTGTCTAATTGCTCTAAAACAGATTTTTGTGAACAATATCACTTATGGTTATTCCTCTCTTAGATCTCTCTTTAATGTTTTTCATCTGCTTTTTTCATTAGCTCTTGGCCAAAGGACAAATTATAATTACAACAGCTGAAAAATGGGACGTGTTGTCCAGGCGATGGAAGCAAAGGAAAAATGTCCAGAATGTGCAGCTTTTCATAGTAGATGAACTTCAGGTAAGGAAAAATTCATTAGCATGTTTAACTTCTCAGAGGACTATGAAATGACTTAACAAAACTTTCTGTTTGTGGATTTACTTTGTGAAAGAACATGAATCTTTCTTCATGAAATTCTTGCTTTAGGTGAAGACTGATTAGTATTTTTAAAGTGCAAGCTATCATTCATGCCAGCTTTTTCATGCAATTATTGCCTGACCAAGATAACAAAAGTGATAGCTTGCACTTGAAAAATCCTATTCATGGGTTACCAAAGCAAGAATTTCGTGAAAAATCCAACTCTCTTAAAAATTAAGATCAAAAGAATATATTTCTTTTTTGAGCTGAGTGGAAAGGTTTAGTTATATATTTATATTTTCTCAATCATGGTGAATTATTTGCTGAAATTTGCTGTATTATCCTGCTATACAAAAAATGTATTTTTTCATGTGTAGTTGATTGGCGGAGAGGAGGGTCCAGTGCTGGAGGTAGTCTGCTCTCGAATGCGTTACATCTCATCTCAGTTGGAGCGGCAAATTCGAATTGTGGCCCTCTCTGCATCATTAGCTGATGCACGTGATGTGGCACAGTGGTTAGGGTGCAGTGCCAATGCTGCTTTCAATTTTCACCCCAGTGTTCGCCCTCTACCTTTGGAACTTCATGTACAGGTCAGTAATCAAAGTGCATGTGTCTTCTTTATCTTCACCATTAGCCTTGTGATACAGGATCAGCATTGCCTTCCTCAATTCTATTTCACCACTCCTTAAACAGGTATCGCTCCATATCCCAACCTTCCTCTCTCAGATCTTCTGAGACCTTGTCTTTCCATCTGAGCTTGGCTTGTTCCATCTGAGCTTGGCTTGTTGTCTCCTCTTACTCTTCCTGGCCACCTCACTCTTATGTCAGCATACTCATCTATCCTCTCCATGTGCCCAAACCACGTTAACCTGCATTCCTGTATCTTTTTACCGATGAGACCTACTGCATTATCTGGTTTATAAGACGCTCGGCCATATGCGATATGCCCTAGTTTATGCAGCTGAATTCATTAAAAATAAATAACCTTTCAATTCCCCTTTGACATTGTTTAGGGTGAAACAGAGAAGGGATATTTAACGGAATAGCTGTACAAATACAGTGACATGGCATGATCCGGAATGTCACTGCTTAGTTTTGTGTCTGAAAAGTACCTTGGTCTTTCCTCTTAAATTCTCTTTTCTTATTTTTTCATTCCTTGTTGCCTCTGATCAGTCTCAACATTTTCAGTTACCTCTCTCTTACTCCCCTGGAGCTTTGCGATGACTCATGTGTCTGAACCATGGTGCATTGCCTGCCTTACTACTGTCTTCTAAAGCTCCCTTTAATTTTACATTTCTCTGTCCTGTTAAACTTAACTTCCTCCAGTTCATTTAAGTTTGTATGTATTCTCCTGTGTATCTGCATACCCATGATAAAATATTTTTTAGACAAAATGTCTACTTATCCATATAAGTGGTAGAGTAAAAATGTTGGTGCAAAGAAAATCTTAATCCATCCTCTAATTAGATGACCATGGTCTTAAGGACATTGTATTCTCATTGTTCTAGGGATTTAACATCACGCACAATGGTTCCCGTTTGGTGGCAATGGCAAAACCAGTCTACAATGCTATTCTGAAACACTCACCACGTAAACCGGCTTTGGTGTTTGTACCCACAAGAAAGCAGGCGAGGCTCACAGCTATTGATTTGCTGACGTACGCTGCTGCTGATGGCCAGCCAGGACGATTCTTCAGGGCTGAGGAGGAAGATATAAAACCCTTCCTCGATAGAATGTCAGATAAGGTAACAACATTTGTTAATTTATTATGGTAGGAGCAGAGTTTCTTGAAATCTGAGATGCTTAAAATACATTCCACTTTTACATAAGTTATCTTGAGGGGTCACATTTGACATGCTATACTTCAGTTTTACGGTTTATTGTCTGAGTGGATGGTAGTCTTTTAATATGATTGTGTCATTATTGGGACTGATTTCTCTAATAAAGACGAAAGAAAAACATCTGTCATATGTCTGTTCAAAATCTTTTGTTGATCAAATTAATTTTAATGGCATAAGTAAGTTTTAGAAATACATAGTTTGTATCAAAGTAGAATATACAGAATGGCTCGTAAATCATAAACATATACATACCTAATTAGTTTTGATATGCATGAAAGAAAATCCATGAATTAGTCATGTGTTCCATTGTTAACTTGAGCCAAGTGTGGACTCCAAAAAGTTTTATTTAGTTTTAGCTGGAACAAAAAACAACTTTGTCTTCGTACAAACACCACCTTGTATTACCTTGCTTAAGAAAAGTTTAATGACAGATGCACCCTTAGAGATGTTAATTACCTAATTTAACACATTCAACATGGGTGCTGTTCTGGAATGGGCTGGCTATTTAAATAGATAATATTTAAAAAGAAAATACTCGTTCCGCTTTGAAGAAATTCTTTTCATATCTCACGTGTTGAATGTGATGAATCATTTTATGTAATTGGTAGTGAATGTTGTTTTATTTCTAGTAAGTGTTCTGTTTTCATGCCACCAAAATAATAATAATTTCTAAGATTCTGCAAGCGGCAGAAAGACAATTTGTATTCTCGTCTTTTGACAGATATTTGTTTGCCTTTTCATTTTAACGTGTTCCTCTCATCCTTTTAGACCTTGCGTGAGGCTCTTGCGCAAGGAGTGGCGTACCTGCATGAGGGTCTATCAGCCTCTGACCGACGACTTGCAGAGCAGCTCTTTGACTCAGGTGCTGTCCAGGTGGCCGTTGCAACGCGCTCGCTTTGCTGGGGTCTGTCACTAAGTGCTCATTTGGTTGTCATCATGGATACACAGTTTTACAATGGAAAGATTCATGCGTAAGTTTGAAATTTATTTTCATTTGTTTGAGGTGTTTTACTTCCCTGTTATTTCCAAGCAGCAAGTGTATATGGTTAAACCTAGGTGTGGCTTGCTAAGAGTAATTATTTTTTCACTAAATAAATACAAAATATATAATTTTACTCATTAATTTTTCCACCTTTTTTGTCACAGCCAACATCATAAGGCCTAATGATGTGGTCTATTTAATGAAGGTGGTCGTACATTAAATTAATCAGTGAAAATGTACATAGTTCATTTACTTAGTTACCATGAATTTCATTGTAGTTGAGCCAGGGACAAAATTTATGAATACATTTTTAGCTGATCAACGATGAAAATGGTGGTAGATTGTTAGCCTTCAGTTACTCAGTTCAAATCCCACTAACTGTGGAAGTGAAGAAGGATCGGGTAAAGGTTAAACATTATTTTAAGCTCAAATAACTTATATATTGGTGTATACTTTAGAAAGTGGCAAAACCCTTTGCCAATGATTCATTTCAAGACATGAATTTTCCTTTCTCTGCATACCAGTCGAGTTTCTGGAAAATGTTGCATAAAACTCCTCAATTATTGAAAGTACTGTGGGTTTTGCCATGTCATTAACTTTCACAGGATCATTTGCTGAAGGGGACGTTTGAGTCAGAAATCCATGTTGAGAAAATCTTTCTCTTTGACTGAGATTCTAACCTCATTTCATTTAATATTGTGTTAATTGCTTAGAGCAATGCTTTTTCAAATGTATATTGGAATAGAATGCATTGGTGGCTGAAGAAAGTTCCCCTAGCTACTACATTATTCAAAATTATTGAAAAATTCCTCCTTTTAATAAATGCTGTTGTTGCTTTTGCTAAATATGAACCATAGAAATTGGAAGAAAGTCCCTAAAATGTCCATCATTTAATGAATGTAGTTATGAGAGACCA
This sequence comes from Pyrrhosoma nymphula, assembly GCA_963573305.1. Taxonomy (NCBI): domain Eukaryota; kingdom Metazoa; phylum Arthropoda; class Insecta; order Odonata; family Coenagrionidae; genus Pyrrhosoma; species Pyrrhosoma nymphula. Next base: position 101,027,156 of record OY754330.1, on the reverse strand, counting down.
CATATCCCAGTTGGAGAAACTTGACCGTAGTGCCATTTCTTGTCTAGCCTCTAAGATAAAGTGGTGCCTTCATTTTTCTAACCTACAGTTTCCAGGAAAAATGTGCTAATTATCAGTATTTTGGAAACTGTGAGAATGTGACAGCTAAAATATTTTGTTGTCTTTCACTTTAAGCCCGAGCAATTTGAAGGTGACTCTATGGAAATAAATATGATGAAAGAGAAATTATCCTTGTCTTAATTACTGCAATTGAATGGGATGTAACAGGATAGAGGACAGCTTTTATACAAGTTAATCACAATTTAAAAAAAATGGCTAGAACTTCATTCTGTGGTAGAGTCTCCCTTATTGCTTAAAACACTTGTCACAGTTTTGAGGAATCTAGAGTTGTGGATCTAATGACTAAACTGTGTGGTAAATAATAATTGCAGGGAGAAGAATCAAAAATAAAATTCTTAAATGCATTTACTGTATTGTATACATTTACTGTTTACATGTTGTTATGGGCCACTTCTGTTGAAGGCATTCAATATCCTTTGTGGATTGTCTGAGATATAAATATTTCACTCTATGTTGGTAAAATAAATGACCAACCATTACTTATTTTTTCAGGTATGAAGACTATCCCATCACGGATGTGTTGCAGATGGTGGGTAGGGCAAATCGACCATTGGAGGATGATGATGCTAAGTGTGTGCTTATGTGTCAAACATCCAAAAAGGATTTCTTTAAGAAGTTTCTTAATGAATCTCTTCCAGTCGAGGTATGTAATGATTGTTTTGGGATGTGGTTTTATGTAAAATTTAGGTTATTGTTATTCGTAGAGATCCATGAAAGTGATTTTATTTTTTGCTAAAATTCGTTTTAAAACTATGCGACTTCGGTGTTATAGAAAATCTTGGCGATGTTATTATAATTTAAATTTTTTTTGCAAATTTCTAGGTGCTTTATTATTTTTTGGTACACATTTTGTGAATGGCTATACATACTTTTATTAAGCATTTTACATAATAAATTTAATAAAATTTTGATTGTACTAAATTTCTGATGAAACCAAATGAAAAAAATAGTTCAGGTTGCATTAATATTATAGAATGAGCAATAAAAGGTGCCAAGGGAAGGTAGGTAGAAAAAGATGCAACAAAATCGTTTAGTATTGATTACAGCTGTTGCCAATCGCAATCAGTCAAGAAAAGCAGTGAAAGAAGCACGCATAATTAAACACAATAGGAAACAACGAAAATTGACCTGGGGGTGTGTTGAAATGATCTTATTTGCATTGAAGTACAGTGGAGCGCCGAATATCCGACGATGTGTCCGATAGAAAAAAAAATAGGCCCGTTTCACATGGACACGGACGATCTGCGCTCCGCACGTGGAGCGTCTCGTCCTTTCACATTTGCGCGGACGACATATGTCCGAGTGTCCACGTAGGACGCAATCCCAGTTGTGTTGAGGTTCCCAAGCTGTGAGGACGTCCTGCAACCTAGTGTAATCAAAGGAATTGGTATATACCATGCTATGAAACAACGGAAGAAAAATGCCTGCCAAATGCGGTTTTGGGTGCGCCCTATAGTGGCACAGAGATCTTAAAAAGAGAGCGAAAGACTGTGTCTATTTCGCCATCCATAGCGCAACTCGCAGTGGCATTTCACCGAGCTCTCACAACAAACTACAACCTGCTTCGTCCGCACAAGCCGTCCACGTTCATGTGTATGCACCAATCTGTCTCTGTGGCCCATACGCGTGCGGATGGACCGCGGCACGGAGGGGCCACGAGGATGACTCCACCACATGCGGATGGTCCGCATTCATGTGAAAGCTTCCATTAATGCCAATGGATCTTACTATCGGCACAAAAAAGGTAGAACGCTGAACTTCAAGCATTTGCATGAAATTCCGCCGGAGTTCCGTAGAGTCGTACAATATATTATTTTACTCCTTGTTTATTTGACTACAAAATGCATTCATTGAAAAGTGTTCAAATGTAAATGTTTAGGTTCTACAGTCAAAAGGATGAAGAAAAACATGCGAAAAACTAGGAGAACGGCCAAACGGTCTTCTTCTTTATCCCGTAACGGCCAAAATATTTGATTTGTGCACTTTATTGTTTTATATGAAGAGAACTACATCTCCGCATAACAAATATTCTTTTAAAATTAAACCGCTTTAGCCAAGTAATTTAATTTTTAGTAGTCCGCACGCGTAGTGCGGAGTGCGGATCGTCCGGGTCCGTGTGAAACGCGTCCAATGTGGTTTTCCTGCGACAAGCTATTCAATGAAGCTGTCTACTGCATTACGGTGAATTACTGCTTCGCATCGACTCGTTCCGGGCGCGTGAGCTTATATTTCCGCTGTTCCGTGGCTGTGTTATTTTTGTTAAATTTCTTTCAGCGCATCATGGATTCAAATATCCAATTCTTCAGGAGAGAAAGCGCGTCGTTCTAGATATTTACGAGAATGTGAGAATTGATGAATGGGAATCGAAGAGAGAATCCGTGGCTAATTTAACGGCGAATTCTGGCGGAGATATCACGTCGAGGGGGGAATGGCTTCACCGAAGGCGAAAAGATATGGCACCATTCCGGTGAGCAGAGTTCATCACAACCGGTCTTTAAACATATCCAAAAAGTAGTGCATCGCGGTAGATTATAAAATTAATGTGTGAGGTGTTGTTTGTGTGGAACTTGAATTATTAAAATTTTAGTACATTTTTCTTTTGCTAAACCTAAGGAAGGAATGGGGATTACAATATAGTTCAGTGCGCGAAATATATTACGGGAATGCGATATGCCCGTGAAAAAGCAAGTTATTGGCCTTTGGATCATAATGAGATAGTGCGAATGAACTTCAGCAGCGTTAAACAATGAAGGCCTAGGCTTTAATCGATTTTGACTCATTACATTTGGGATTTTTTTTGCTAATTCACGTAAAATTCGCGATAAAATCGCAATTTCGTTTTATTTACTGATTTTGCATTATTTCGCGTTATTTCGTGATATCGCGTCTTGCGAATTTCACGGATCTCTAGTTATTCGTCATCTGTATACGAAGCTCTTATGGGATGAATTAATTATTGCCCCAGGCCCAAACATTGTGCTTATTTTCGGTTATTTCCTAAAAATGTATGCATTAATGACAACATTTTTGAGTTAATGGTGACTGAATTTTCCTAGTAGTATAGTTGATAGATACAAGATGGTTGAATGCTATCTGCAAACAATCAAATACCATTCTAGAAAGCATTTGATATTCGTGATCTCAGGTAGAATTGCCCATTCTGGGCTAGGGAATACTTCTAATAGCATGCCGTAAGCACACCAGTACATTGTAATCACACATTCTGTGTTTGATGTTGAAGTTATGTGTTGTGTATTCAGCCAAAGAAACAACCTCAAAAAACTGATAAAAATGCTGGGTATCATTTTGTTTCACTCGGCTAATGCATTGATGCTCTCCAAGCTGTTCTGTTTCACACATTGTAGGGCTTAGATGTGCCCCCGATGATACCTCACAATGAGCATAATGAAGTGCTCCAAATGCTGGTGCAGTTGATTCAGTAATGTCATCTAGTGGGTATTTAATAATGAATACAAGTTTCAAGGTATTTGATGACCTCAGCAAAGAAAAGACTACGAACATGTTCTGTTTCACTTTGCACCAATTACTGCTATGTGTAATGTGAAAATGGAATGGCTGAAGATGTGGTGGCTCATTTAAGTGGTGGGTATGCGAAACAGAATGTACCTGAAGCATTACCCAAATGAAATAATGGAAATGAAATTTGTGGGGTTCAGCAGTCCTGCTATCTCATGATAGTATCCCAACATAATAAACCACCCGCACTATGCGTCAGATATGTCTCTGACTAATAAGAATTCAGGGTTATTTGGGTCTGGATTAGTGAGGGTTTCCTGTGACATGTTGTGGAGTGTTGTATGTGGAATAAATGTGGATAAAAACAGGATAGATTGGGTAGATAAAAATTATCATCATTAATCTTTTTTCAGAGTCACCTAGACCATCGTCTTCATGATCACTTTAATGCTGAAATTGTGACCAAGACTATTGAGAATAAACAGGATGCAGTGGACTACCTGACATGGACATTCCTATATCGTCGTCTCACCCAAAACCCTAACTATTATAATTTGCAAGGTGTAACCCATCGGCATCTCTCTGACCACTTGTCGGAGCTTGTGGAAAACACACTTCACGACTTGGAGCAGTCAAAGGTAAATCATTCATAATTATTGCCATCCCATTTAAGAGTGGCTGTGAAAAGGCATATTGAAGAGACTATAACGTTTAGAGCAAGAATAGTGTCTAAAATTTAATATACACTTAGTTAAGGCCATTGGAATGGCATTTATTTACTCCTCTAGAATTATCACTACTGGAGTTTATTCTGAAAGCAGTATTTCCTGCATATAGTAAAGTTGTTTCTCTTGCTGTAGTGCTTTTGAAAATATGATATGGGTAGTTTTGAGGTACTTCAGTCAGAAGTCATATGTCTGTTCAAGGAATTAATGAAATTGTGGGTAAAACTAATTTATAAAACTGGAAGTCTCTGGGGCAAGTTTGGGATTGATTTACCTCATGGTTGGTGAGAAATGGCTCTGTAAAATAGACGTTTTCAATGTCTTCTAAATGACTTCCCAATTGAATTAGCAAGTTTAATTGTATCTAAATTCTTTATAGATTAAGACTATAAGTGATTGTATAGACGCTTAAACACCATACTTCTTTGAAGCTTGAACATCCATTTTCCCACCTCTCGAGCCATGAGTATTTTATAGCTAATTTTATTACTTCATTGAATACTTTTGTTAATTTGGGGTTTGGATGAAGCCTTTTTCACAACTTGATCAATTTTTTTGGTGTATCCATCATTATATTAATAAAGGGTAAAGGTTGAGAGGATATTAATACAAAAGAGACTGGCTTAGGGCCACCCTGACTGCAAGACAGCATGTATGTGAAAGAAGTCTGGCAAGACCACGTATGTGGAGGAAGGCAGCGCTTATTTTTCTAAATTCGAGAGTCAATGGAATTCATATTCTGAAAATGATTGGTTTGGAGGGAAAAAAGATGTTTTCAGTCTTACAGCTGTTTGACCCACCATAGCCCAGCGAGAGGGCAGCTAATTTAAGATGTGCTTTTTTCTGTGTAAAAGAAATGTACATATAGTAATCACGCAAATGAGAACCACTACGGAATGAAAATTTTAATCCTTATGGCATATTTTGATGCATTCATAGAGATACTGGTGCTGTGCATGACATCCAACGCCCGGTGCCGTCCGAATTGCATCCCAGAGTCTTTTCACCTCCCTTGATTACCTGAATCTGGGCACTGTAGGGCAGTTATTTGACCACACAAGCGTGAACACTGGTTTACAATTTGCCTACATGTAATAATGTATGAACTATTACTAGTTGTGGAGGTAAAATTTAAAGTTAGGCTATTTTCCACCATATAGCATCTGCTAAATTTAGCATGATCTGCTAAAGCCAAGCGAAGTGAAACGAAGACAAAAGTATTGCACCTCATTTAAAAAAGTTTGTTTGCAAGGTATAAATTTTATTCAAACTTTTACTTAACCACAGATATTTATCACATTCACCCTAGTGAGTGTGTGAAAATCACTCTTAAAGTGTGTGAGAAAAAATCTGTGGTTAAGTTAGTTTGAATAAAAATAACATGCAATACCACAAAGTTAACATCAAGCAAGTTTTATTTATATGACTGCAATCTTATAAATGTCGTGTTCAGGCTCTCGAGTACACCCTAATATCAATCGCACTCCGACAGGAAATTCCTCACAGCGAAGGAAAAATCACTATCATCACAAATAACATGCATAACTTCATCGAGGTGTGGTTCATTGTACTGCATTCATCGTCAACACCTGACAATGACCAGGGCTTCCTAAAAAATAATTGAGTGTGGGAAGGTGAATTAGAAAATAACCCTGCCTAAAATGGATGAAATCACCATTTATAGGCCCATAGTGAAAAGCCATTAGACATGGGAGTTTTCGCCTTGCTTCTTTGTAGATTCAGAGAGGTTAATTTCATCTTAAAATAGAGTTCTCACTCACCATGGAATGAACTTGAAAAAGAGTAATGTAGCCACTTTGGACTTTTTTCTATTGAAGATAAGAAAATTGTTTGCCAAATCATTTTAGAGCCTGTTTTGAGAATTATTTCCTGTTTCACCAACCTCTCATATCCATCCCAGTTCCTCTCAACCATTTTCGGACTGTGTACTGTGTCATTTGTGAATTTTCCAATGGTTTTAAGTGTCTTAATCTTTTGTGTCTTTTATTATACTTAACAGTAATATTATCGATAAATTTGTTCTTAACATTATTGTTGCAAAATGTTCTTACCGGTAAGATGGAAAATAACACACCTTTTAGAGAAAAATAACACCACTTCTGGGGGAAAATAACTCCACTTCCACCAAAGAATAACCTCAAGTTTCCATAGTAATGACGTAATTCAATTTGACAAAAGAAAAATATTTTTTCTTTTTATGTAGTGGTTTGCTGAAAAAATATCGATTTTTTTCATTGTTCTAAATTGATTCATATTGTTGGCCAAGAAATACCTTAAGAGGATGGCGGCTATGGGGTCTCCTCTTTCTCCTGTTATCACCTACCTATACAAGGAAACATTTGAAAAAGAAGCGTTAAACACCTTTGACCATCACCCAACAATTTGGTTAAGATACTTTGACGATACATTCATCATTTGGCCGCATGAAAAAAAGATACTCGAGGAGTTCCTATTACATCTGAACAGTTAGCATCCTTTGATCCAGTTCACGATGGAAATCGAAAAAGACGGACACCTACCATTCCTTGATGTCCTAGTTCAAAGAAAAGATGATGGTACACTTGGATATAGTGTGTACAGAAATAAGACATACTGATCGATATCTTCACGCACACTCACACCACCATCCACAACAGAAGGCTTCTGTTATCAAGACCCTGTTTGATAGCGCCAGAAAATACACCATTTGAGGAAGACATTAAAAAATAATGGATTTATTAACAAATTAATTGTAAGAGTGGCATCATAAAAACCTAAAGAGAAGGAGGCTCCTAAACCTCTGGGATACGGTATGCTTCCTTACATTGCAGGTACGACTGATCGCATAGGTAGAATAATGAAAAAGTATAACATAATCACACGATACAACACTACCTCCAGAGTACGAGATCATCTACGAGTGACTAACGATCCATTACCACCCACGATGTATGAGGGTGTATACAAACTTCTCTGCAGTTGCGGAAGATCATATGTGGGGCAAACCAAGAGAGCAATTGGATGCCAATTAAAATAACTTGAACGTGCAATCTGGAAGAAAGACTGGTATCACTCTGCCATGGCTGAGCACACTACATTAGAGGAAGGAATACATCGAGATGGCAAGAGCACTACACAAAGAAAGCAGTTACTTTCTGAAGCTCATAAGGGAGGCGATTGAAATAGAAAAAAGACCAAATAATATCAATAGAGAGAATAGTTGCAAACTCCCTTATACCTGGAAGAGACTTCATCGAAATAAAGTTTTTACTTCTCAAAATCATCAACTGCTGGAGTTGTTTATTTTTTAAAAGACCATTGTTGTTATTAAAAGCCCAACGAAGCCGGCAGCATAGCATGGCGAAACTTGCTTAATAATAAATAATTAATCGCAGAACCAAAAGCCTGAATACCACACCCTTTTAACATTTTTGTTTTTACTGTATTTTAGTGCATCAGTATAGAAGATGACATGGATTGCCTGCCACTCAACTTGGGTATGATTGCTGCATACTATTACATCAATTACACAACAATTGGTAAGTTGGTGTTTCTTTATGAAATGCAATCTTTCACGGAGTTGTTGTACTTGGAATGAAAGAATTAATTTTTTTTCTAAAACATTCCAGAGTTGTTCAGCTTATCTTTGAACAATAAAACTAAAATCAGAGGTCTGCTGGAAATCATATCATCTGCTGCTGAGTATGAAGATGTTCCCGTTCGCCATGGGGAAGATGCAATACTTAGAAGTTTGGCATCGCGCCTACCTAACAAACCAACGTCAGGTGGTCCAGGTGGTGCTGCTGCTGTTCGCTACAATGATCCCCATATTAAGACTAACCTACTTCTTCAAGCACACTTGTCTCGTTTGCAGCTGGGAGCCGAGCTTCAGCAGGATACAGAGACAATATTAGGAAAGGTAAAAAGATGAGCTATGTGACCAATAAGTTTATTTATTTATTTATTGCAGACAAAGGAAATACATACATGCAAATATGGGCAATTAACTCAAAAACAGGCAGCATGTAATGGGCAGTAATCAAATATGGGCAGTTAAGTTATATGATAAGTAAATGCATAGTATCAAAACACATTTGAGTAATAAAATAACACAATTGAGTCACAAAATATTTTCTCCAATGGTGTTTAGTAACACTAACATGTAACAAATGATATATGTTGCTTAAATTTTGTGATATAACCCGTATAAATGATTATTCGTTACAGTTGTGGTAGCATTTTGCATAATTGGTCATTTTTATGACTTTTTCGTCTTTATGTATTGATTTGTTGGTCATGCATGGCTAGATTAAAGTACATACTTTAAAATGTATATTTCTATTTTATTTGCAGGCTATTCGTTTGATCCAAGCATGTGTGGATGTTTTAAGTTCCAATGGTTGGCTGTCTCCTGCAGTGGCTGCTATGGAACTTGCACAGATGGTTACCCAAGCTATGTGGTCAAAGGATTCATATCTTAAGCAGTTACCTCACTTTATCCCTGAAGTTATTAAGAGGTGTACTGAGAAGGTACCAAAAGAAACATTGTGTTCTTAGAAGTAGTTATTTTTCATGGCTTAATAGATTCCTTATCTAGAATGATTTAATTCATTTTAAGTGAACTAGCGAGATCACAAAACAGTCTGTCTTTCAAATTGTAATGCACATTTATTTTTCTTCTCATTAAACATCAGCTATCTATCAATAATAGGTATTGTGACTGTAGAATGTTTGTTTTTATTTTCTCCATTACAGGGTGTTGAAACTGTTTTTGATATAATGGAACTTGAAGATGAAGACAGGAGTAAGTTACTTCAGTTGACGGAGGCGCAAACTGGTGATGTTGCCAGGTTTTGTAACCGCTATCCAAACATTGAACTCAGCTATGAAGTTCAAGATAAAGACAGAGTCCACACGGGATCTACTGTCAATGTGGCAGTGCAGTTAGAGCGTGAAGATGAGATTACTGGCCCAGTTGTTGCTCCATTTTTCCCACAGGTATGATTTAAGTTATGAAACTCAGAAGAATTAATAAATAGCATAATGTAAATTATGTATATCAGCTTTAGAGCTGGTACATGTGGTTTCCTCATTCTCTGCAATGGTTGTGTAATACTTTAACATCTTAAGTAACTGCCATTTCCTGAACTTTTGGTTGCATTACCTAATGGTTAAGACCAAACTAGCTTAACATGTTGAGTGTGGATTATGCAGCATGCACATCAGAGACCCCTGCTTACCAGGGGCGAGGAGATGCACTATGCGCATCTTAAAACATTTTTTTTTCGCCTACCTGAAAATTTTCATTCAAAAATCTTTGCAGTGAAAGTATTAAATAAGTGTGCATGCAGATTTATTTGTTTTATTGCAAATATTTGTTCAGAACATTGTGTATGGTTTTAAGTAGGGGTGAGCAGGATCCCGAAACTTTGGGAATTCCCGAAGTTTTTGGCCTTCCCGAAGTTCAAGACGGGAAAGGTCTCCCGAAAATACTGTTTCGGGAAATGTTTTTTTTTTTTGCTTTTCCGATTTCCAACCTTGAAATTTAAAGCAGTCACATGTCGTTTAGCGCATTTACAATTTGTGCAAATGATACAAAAGTGAATCCATAATATTCCTTTTGAAGTTTTAGAAGAGAGTGCAATTTTCATGCGGTATCAAAGCATTTGTCGTATCATGAAACGAACTTTCGTATCCCATAGTTATCAAAATATGCCGCTGAATGACGGAAGAAAATTCCTGTAGCATCCTGAAGTGCATATTTTCCACGTAATAATGTTGTGTTTATATTTAGGAATATTAATGCTATATTGCATATGTAATGATTTTTGCTCTTTCTTACGGACCTACTATTATAGTTTACGACTCCATATACTCGAACTTGGATTCATCGGCATAGGATAAACTTCGATGACTTCAACTAGACGTTGAGTAAATAGTTCTCTCTGTCTCTGCTAGATGGCAGACCACTAAAACCCACATGATCAAGGCCGATGTAACACATGACCTTTTATGCAATGCACTTGCCTTCGACAGGAAATTCTAAAATAAATAAAAAGAAATAAGGAAAAGAACTTTTACAGAGTGCCTTCTATTACAAAATAGATTTTGAATTCTGCTGAGATGCTGAATTCTTTCGTGCAGCATTTTTGATAATTTTGCATTGTCTGTTGTAACCTCGTATCCTCTTTTCCAATCCTTGCTTTGGACAATAGTGTATGCCCTTTTTGTGAATAAGGCCAAATCAGAGTCAAAAGAATGTCTCCCGGTTTTTCTAGGCCATCTTTACCAACTTAAGTGTCGCTGAATTATCCCATTTACTCTATGGAATGCAGTATGTACTGCTTTTCATAGTGTAAATGGGATAATCCAGAGACACTTAAGTTAGTAAAGATGGCCTAGAAAAACTGGGAGACATTCTTTTGACTCTGATTAAACCTTATTCACAGAAAGAACATAAACTATTGTCCATCCCCACCTCGTAGTTGTACATTACTAAGGCCTTTTTCCCAAAAATGCTCCTTTTGGAAAGGTTGTACTGTTTGAAATCGAAATGTCTTTTGAGCAACAGGAGAGACTTGTCAATGGAATCTGGAAAGGGGAAAGCGGTTTGTGAAGGGCTTCCGAAAAGTGTCGACAATGCTTCTAACTTTTGCTGATCGATCATTTTCATTGGGCAAGTTATTGTCATAGAAATGCAACATGCAAAGTAGATATAGTTATCTGTACCTTGTAATATGTTTGATTTAGGTTCCTTCGCGATAAACTAACTGCATGAGATGTACTGAAAAAATCTAGTATAGCTGAAATTCCCCAACTCTTGCCTTGCATCCAGAATATTGGAGATTCGAATCCATGAAATTCCAGATCTGTTAGGTGACATATGAATTCCTATAACTTCTTCTATGAAGGTGGCTGTAAATTGTCATCATCTGAGCTATCTCCAGATAGCAATGGTGAACTAGGAAATAATTTCTCTCTAGCAGAAGCTTTGATGTCCGACATACATGTTCATATTAAAAAGACAGTTAAAGTTTACTGGCTCAAAATCTCCACTATCTCCATTTACTAGTGATACATAATCTACTGGTAAATTTTACATTGGGTTGTCTTTATAGCAACATAATATTAATGTCACTTATTTGTTTTTAGAAACGTGAAGAGGGTTGGTGGGTTGTCATCGGTGATCCAAAGACCAATTCCCTTCTCTCCATTAAGAGGCTAACCCTTCAGCAGAAGGCTAAAGTGAAGCTGGACTTCGTTGCTCCTGGGCCTGGTATGTATTAGAAAAGATTTGGTACTCTTGCTGAACTGGCTGGATTTGAAAATACAGTAAAACCTCGTTTTTACGTAACTCTTGATTTTGCGTAGTTACATTAAGGTCTGGCCGAGAAGGATAGGGTATTTCAATGGTAAACTCTTGATTTTATGTAGTTTCTCAATTTTGCATAGTTTTTTGTTTTTACGCAGTCCCTAAGGTCAAATTTTCCACATTTTTACGTAGTTTTGCTATACTTTTTACAAATTGTGAGCAAAGCTATCAAATACGACAGCCAACCTGTGTTATCAAGCATGTTAACAAGCATATCTGACTATGTACTCTATTTTCTTGCAAAATGTGCAGATAATATGGCATTAAATGCTTGGTCTTCCGAAATACGTAACATTATTTTGGCAGTTATGACAGATGTCATAATCCATGTTAGAATAATAAAACTTAGGTTTGGAGACTTTTATTAGTTTTGTCTGGTTTTACCATAGTTAAGGGCATGATATTACAATGTGTTAAATGGTGATGATATGACATTCGATATATTGCTCTTCAGTATCACAGAAGCAATCAAAACGATATAATGTATATATCTGCTTACACCCCTCATTTTTGGTCAAATATCGGTAGTCTGAAGGGGAGCTATTTTTTAGCATGTAAAGAGAAAGCCACTCAGAAATTCTGTGGCTAATGGTCCCAAATAATGGAGAAAAATAGGTAGTAATATGATAATATACTTCATATCAGTAATATCAATGGAGGCAGGTGATACTTGGTGGAATTTAGTTGCACTGAACATGTTAAATGAAAGACTTTGTACTATTCCACGATATGATGTATATTTTATTCCCAATCGATACCACCGGTATACCTTGACAATGACGCTCAGACGTTGAAATCGATTGGGAATAAAATATACATCATATCGTGGAATAGTACAAAGTCTTTCATTTAACATGTTCAGCATATCAGTAAAAAATGAACATATTTTGAATAAAGTTTTGAAAGTCTGAAAGTTTTTTACTATTTAACACTATGGGGACAGGAGGTTATACTCAGGTATAACTCATATATATATACAATATGCCAAGAGGGTGGCCGAAAAAAATTTACATTCCTACTCTTCTCCTAGAGAAAGGTGGAGCTAATATCTTCACCGAAATATCGGAAGTTTCAATTTGTGAGTGTCCTTTTTGTCTGTTTCTATATTTTTTTCGGCCACCCTCTTGGCATATTGTATATTTATCACCCGGGTGATTCTCCAAAGTTTTAGATTTAGATTAGATTGTTGTTGGGGGGGCCTTCGTCAGGAGCCCGGGCACTTAGACCTTTCTTGGTCCATTGTGCCAACCCCATGCCTGTCTGCCACATGCAGACAGGGGACAAGAGCACCTCGGTAGAGGTATGGAGGGTTGGCCTCCCCCTGCCTCACCCCAGTACCAGGTATAGAGTATGTCCTCCCTCCAACCGGCCCGGTTTGGCCTGGCCCCTCCGGCCTGCCGGTATAGGTATGGAGGGAGTATCATCTCTCCATCCATGCCTGGTTGAGGTATGGAGGAGGGTCACTATATATTAAGAATATTTTTAAATTTAACTCCTTTTCTTCATGACTCTTTATATCCCTCATCAGTTGCTATGAATTATGCTAATTATCAGAGTTGCTACAGACCTGGAGAACCTGGGAAAGTCAGGGAAATTGAAAATGGCTCTGGAAAAGTCAGGGAAAGCTAGATCAGTACTTTACCATCTTTTCACTATGGCGACATGGTAGTTTGGTAAAACTGAAGAAGAGTAAATTCTAATGACCTATTAATGTATTGAAAGAGGTTTCAGTGTAATTGGTATTAGATCACTCTAAGTTACAGAATTCTCTTTTAATTCATTATAATTTAGTTCCCAAATTTTAAATTGCCAGTGACGTAAAATGGATTTGAGTTAATGGCTTATTTTTTTCACTGTCAGGTGTAGAATTGGTAATATGCATAATTTTTCTGCACCCTGATGTGATAATTTTAAATTCTAATGCACCCATATTTGCAGGGCCTCACACATATACTTTGTACTTCATGAGTGATGCTTACCTTGGCTGTGATCAAGAATACAAATTCACTATTGATGTTGGAGACTTTGAATCTGGTGACAGTGATGAAAGTGGAAGTGAATCAGATTAAATATGAAGACCAGAAATAGTTCCAGGCATTCCTTTGAAGGGCATGTATTGAGTGATGGAAGTTGTGATCACTTTGTTTTATAGTACAACACAAAATGTAAGCATAGTAACTGTGCTGAACTACTGTATTTGTGATTTGTGTTTTCAGTGCTATTTAAGCATATTTTTATGTAAATATTGTCATATTTCCTTTGATTCTCACCAATGAAAATAAATTTATATCTGACAACTCCATAAGTGATGGTGTGATCTACAGTACCCTGAAAACTATGCATATTTTATTGTTTAAGTGGCTAATGTTATAAATTTATCTACCTTTGGCCTTGTGGTAGCTTCTGGGTTATTTTATGGCAGTTAATCCGTAGTTCACATTTTATTATTCTTCTTTGATTCCTTTTTGGTGAAAAATATTTGTATATATGTATCTAAATGAATTCCACAAGTATTTGCATTCTGTCAGTATTATAAGGAACTTTTGACAACAAATTAACCATTAGAATATTGCATCACTACCAGCAGTGAGGTGCTGGTGACAGGGAAAACTTAAATTGCTGAGAATATATTTTATTATACCCTTTTCAAGTAAACCAGTATCTTTGATGTAACTTAAATTGCATTCAATGAATGCTAGGGGATCCTTTGGCCATAATTATTAATGTTAATAGTTCATAGTTAAGTTCAAAATAAAAGGTGGTAACTATTAATCATCCAAAAGATATGTGATCATTATTATTTTTTTGTGCAATGGTTTCTCTTCTCAATATGTTAAATTCCTGGAAATACCTATGTTGTCTTGCAATACACACAAGAGGCTGTAAAAGTCCAGAGAGAAAAGTAGTATCATTATTTTTATTGGAAATTTGATTAGTAATTTCAAAGTTTAGAAAATCACAATTATTCTGTGATTAAGGTCAGGTCTACTGACTGTGGGCCTGGACACTGGTACCCTGAAGGAAAAAATATTTCATGTAATTTATAAATGTGAAACGTTTTTGCTATCTGAAGTTGAGAGCTGGAATGATAATTTTGCATCGCGTGTACTCAGTCGGACCTTAAAGTTGCAAGTGAATGCTGCCTGACTGGCTGGATAGAAAAGCTGTAGTCTCACGTGTGTACTTCGCTCACTAGGATACCGTGGAGGGATTGGAATCTCCTCCATCAGAGCTGGACCTGTGTGGACTGGAAGAAATTGAGTTGGTCTGCATGTGCCAGAGTCAGATATGCCTGTTTCATGAAAGGTACATATGGTGTACTATCTAGATAGTACATATAGTGTAAATACTACTCTTTGAGAAATGCAGGCTTACTGACTACATATGTCGGTATATGCAGACCTGACTGGTGATTACGATACCACTTCAGTACTTGCGTGTGATGAAGTGGGTGGATTCAGGATTACTTGAAGTGAAGATATGGTAAGGGCCTCTGATTGGAAAAGTATTTTCCGGGTTAAGGCCGCGTTGGTCCATTTGGGCGGACGACAGTTTCGGGCGCATTCCAGCTCCCGTCTTCAGGTCCAACTGATCGGCAGAGCATCATTTTCTTCTATATATATCTAGTCAGGTGCGCGCTGATACGTTCGGTTTGAATCCCATTGTTGGAAAAGCCGTTTGAAAGATGCAGGGAGAGGATAACCGAACGTATCAGCGCGCACCTGACTAGATATATGTAGAAGAAAATGATGCTCTGCCGATCAGTTGGACCTGAAGACGGGAGCTGGAATGCGCCCGAAACTGTCGTCCGCCCAAATGGACCAACCTTCTTAACCCAGAAAATACTTTTCCAATTAATCACCGCGGAAGCCTCCGTACCAAGGGCCTCTGATGTTTGCTCGGCTTTGCGTGCAGTATTTCAGCCTCATTGAGAATGCCTGATGCTGACCGCAGACTGTAATCTTTATCTTATGCACTTATTTACCATTTTCTGCCAGGAAATTCCAGGTTGGGAATGTTAAGAATGCAAACGTCATTTTTGTTGTTATTAATATTTTTATATAAAAAAACAAAATTTATTTTACCATGGTTAATTCAGTGGCAATCATGGAAGGTCAGTAGATTGGCCCAATAGCAGCAAAATGGTTAATACTGCAATTATTTTGTTTCACCATAACCCCTCATTATTGATGCATTAAATTTTGTAATAGACTTAATGGAGTTTTAGTTTGGCTGCTGACTGGGAAGGACCATGATTTGAAATACAATTGGGTCATGCCTCTTTTGTAAAGTCTCTGCTATAATCTGGGAGCCTTATCTTTCTTTGATACCAGAGGTGATGCTGGAAGAAAAACTTTCTCCCCTCACCAGATGACCGAATTTCACATGTCATTGAGAATGGTACTTCGTGATAGGGTGACCAACTCTCCCGTATTTCCCGGGATTTCCCGTATTTGACCCTGTTTTTTTACGATCTCCCGGCTCCCGTATTTTTGGTCTCTTCGGGTGAATTTCTCCCGTATTTTTTCGTCAAGTAAAATCATTCAGTTTCAATCTTTTAATTTTTGCGCACACGGTCGAAATTCGCTTAAACGTTCGAGAGCAGACGCCATTGATTCTTTAACGAGTTTTTTCTATCGATTATCTCATTTAGAAATGACCAACCAGTAGTTTAAATCTCCTTATCTGTTAAATCAATAAACGCGTACTTAATTACTTCCTTTCGTTCTTTGTGCTGCTCAGCTGGTGGTGCTTGGGCGTGATTACAGTGGTTATACTCTACATCACCTGTGAGCCGTATAGGGGTAAGAGTTAATAATATGTACAATAATGTGCAGTGATGACGAAGCTAAAACGCCACCAAAAAAGAAAATGAAGTATATGTGTACATATCTTGCGAAATGGGAGCAATATAACTTCTGAAAACTTGGGAAAGTTGGTAGGCTGTTATGAGCACACCAGGTAGTAATTCTCATACAGAGAGAGTATTTTCTCTTATGAATAACAAGTGGACAGATGAGCTAGGAATGGGAGCAGTACAAAGCTGGTCAAATCGGAACTACAAGTTGCCATGAACTTCACGCATTCTTGCACTGAATTTTTAGAATTTGCAAAAAGTGATGGCAAACTATTGTCTGAAGCAAAATCTGTTGCAAAATATATTTAGGTCTTCTTAAAGTATAAAATAAAGTTATTTTTAATTTTTTATACAAACACTGCATTGTTTTTTTCTTTTTTTGTGAAATTTTGCCGTGTTTTAAATCTCCCTTATTTTTGGTCTAGAATATAGAAATCTCCCTTATTTTCTTCAAAAATAGTTGGTCACCCTACTTCGTGAACTTGCATTGCTCTACTCACATTGAGCCCTGGATTTATTGCTGGTTATTCAAAAAGTTGACTTAAAGAATCATGAGTGAATGAAGTAAAAAGGATTTTAAGGAAAGTAATATTTAAAAAAAAATTACAGGGGTGCAGTTACTTATGTATGAAAGTGAAAGAAGGAAAGGATTAAGTCGGGAAGAATTTTATAAGATAACTAGGTTCTTTGTTTTTCTGCCAGTAGAGGTTTTATTGACTATATTCTTGGGAGGGTTTTCGATAGGTGTGATTTTCCCTGTTACTGATCCAATACTGGAGTAATTTCTCTGGATGTATTAGAGAGCAATTGAGTTATGCACAACTTTTTAACCTTTGAATGTAAAAGCAGGGCTTTTGATTACATATTTGAAGATCACTCTCCTGGAGTTCTCTATTTTTCCCTCCATTATGGGTTGCCATGATGTATGAAAGTCAAACGAGACACGTAGAAGTCAGGTGTAATAGAATGCGGGAAGGTACCAAACTTGCCATTCATAACATGTTCTATCTCTGAAATACAACCATGTAAAAATACCATTCTTGCCTGATGATTCTGGGTCTTGATGTACACCTTCGACAAAATGAAGTTCTGACTAACCCTAGATATAGCTTAAATCAGAAATTAGCAGGGCTTTGAAGTCGGAGCTCTAAATTTTTGGCAGAGCACGAGCTAGAAATTGTATAATGTTCCTGCTCCAGCTCTGACTTAATTAACCTAGTCTCCGATGTGGGTATCTGTGCCACACTACAATAAAGTAAACTTCATTCTTGTTAACATTGCTTTTGCTTAGTATTTTTAAATTACTCTATAGTGCTTTTTATGGTGTCAATGTTTTCCTCACCTTTGTAAGAAAAACCAAAATGCCAGAATGACTTCAAAACTTCTTCCTTCGCTTGATATTTTCTCAATAGACTTTACCCCATCATTTTTTCCTAGAGCTTGAATAATAAATTTATTGTTCCCAAAATCCTTAGATTCATTTACCTACTTTTCCCTGCAGCGAGTGTGTGAACCTTGAGAGCGAGCAAATGAACTACAGACTCGTAGTGGAAAAATTAAGGGGTAATTCAAGCTCTGTTTCCAGGTCTGGGCTCTTCTACCAATAAATTATCTCAATTCTCTTGAGAGCATCATGATGCCATCCATATCTTTAAATGAATTAATGAATTGAGTCAGAGAATTCCAGTCTTTCTAACTCATGTTTATGTATTCGGTTATTTTCTTCATCATAGCCTTTTCTTATTTTAACCAAATGCCTCGGCAGCATTCGTGTCAATCACTTTGTGATACACTTTCATTGTAACGAGCTATTCGTAATGATTTGATTCTAGTAAATATACGCAAAGTATTGTAGAAGATTCAAGCTGTTGTGAAAAAAGCTCAAGGGCCAAGTGGAATTTCTTAAGCAAAGAAGTGGAAAAAAATTGCTCCATTGTTGGATGCCAAAACTTGGTTGGGCTCAACATTTCACTGATTGGGTGACTTCTTGCTTAATGTCCATTCTGTGAGCAAGTTGCAGCAATATTATTCATTAGTGGATAAGTATCAGCAAATATTGAGTGTGGTGTGAAATTCTGGAAGAGCAATATGATGTCACTATAAGAATTCAAAGCAGGAATTAATAGGTGTGTGTGTGTAACTACGTGAATATTTAAAAGTTTCAGAAGTAACAACAAAAATTAGGGAAGAAAAAAAGAAAATCTGCAACTTCCATTTCGGCAGTGATTTTATGTATAGTTGCTGTTACTCTTGCTCACTGCAAATTTTGGCGGATAGTTTTTTACCTGTTGTTGCCCTTGATCTGGTGCAAAGTATGTATTGTTTTTTGTGACATTCAGATTATTTTAAAAGAAATCGCTGCAAGTTAATACATAGGGAACAAAGTTGATATTTCTATGTGAAAACACTGGAAAATCTTTTACATGGAAATATTTAAATAATCTTTATTTGAAATCAACATTTATGACCACTGATCCTAAGCCACTCCCGAAGACAGAAGACTTCGGCTCCAAAGACCTGGAAATTAGGAGGCACCACAAGAGTGACGTACGCGAATCCTAAACTGACCAAGCTATGACTGGTCCGGAAGGACAAGATCCATAGCGTGATAGCATCTACATCTACAAAATACCCTGAAAGCCACCTCAAGGGCGTGTGGCAGGGGCGCAAGGTCCGGAAGGATAAGCTCCATAACGTGATAGCATTTGTCAGCCAAGGTATTAACGGAGGTAGCTTTTTCTCACCGCTCCCACAGATAACTGTAACCGATGTAGCACCT
The DNA here is from genome assembly GCA_963573305.1 of Pyrrhosoma nymphula. Classification (NCBI taxonomy): domain Eukaryota; kingdom Metazoa; phylum Arthropoda; class Insecta; order Odonata; family Coenagrionidae; genus Pyrrhosoma; species Pyrrhosoma nymphula. Next base: position 101,007,825 of record OY754330.1, on the reverse strand, counting down.
AAGTGTAGTTTTGAATCAGTAACAATGACTACGATAAATTTTATTCATCTCTGAGCGCAACGAAAAAATACATGCAATGAATCAATCACAACGCACTCACCTCAATTTTAAATAAACCGCATGGCTCTTCACGTTTTTCAGCTGTTCAGAATTAGGAGATTGAAACAAAGTAATAATGCCAGTGCGTAGGCTAAGGCGGGAATTATTGGTGAAGTGAACTTTATTACCCCATGGAAGTTGTGAAGATGAATGGGAAAGAAGAAGCTATTAATTTCCTTCCATGGTATTGGCTGAGAAAATTGTTGTTTTGTAATTGAAATTTGCTGAAAAATCGTTGGCCAGATTCTCCGTGTGTCACCAAAGGAAGATGAATTTCTGTTCACCGTGTATAAAAGATTCATCCGACCCGAGTTGAGGCCTGTGAATTTTTGGCAAGTTGACTTTTCTTTTTCCTTGACAGTGCGTTAAAGTTTATTCAACTGTTAAAAAGTAATTATTACGTGTGGAGATCAATAACATACAAATATGAGGGATGCGTGTTGATACCATCGCAATGCCTTGTCATTTTGGGAGTAGTCGATTTTGTCAATCTCCAATTTATGCCGTAAAGAAGCCATTTGCTCTTGTAATTATTATATTGTCTCAAAAAAGAGTAATTATGTACCTGGATACAAGATACGAATCTGGTGATGGACCCAATCTTCTACGTGGTACAATTCGGTGTAGAAGATTGCCATTTAGTATGTCCGTAACATTTTGGAGGTCATCTGAAAACCAACCTACCGGCATGTTCCTTAATGAATTGCATTTCAACACTAGCCTGGAATTTGTTATCGCCGCTGGTATCTATGGCCTTCACACGTGGTTAGCTCATATTGATGGTCTGCAATATCATTTCTCATTTGGTAGTCCATCTTGGATTTTGGAAGGGCGCATCTCTCCCAACACGTCTTCAAGGCGTTATTTTTGCATTCATTGCAGGTCCGCCACAAATCCCCTCCACAACAATATCTGACTAAAGTGTTCGTCTTCCTTGCCATTCAGCTCACCATCTCCATCGTCTCCCTTCTTCCCCACGCCCATGCTCTACATCAGTTCATAAAGCCTTCTCGCTTCCTTCCCCTTCCCCGCTTACCCAGCATCCTTCCCTCTATCATGGTCTTAAACAACCCATCGCCTCTCATTACCATATCCAACCACCTGCTCTGCCTCTTCCTAATCTCCTCCTGCATTTTCCTCCCCTAGCCCTCTAATCAAGCATTTGCTCGTCTGTCTTCTTTTCTGTGCACCGCACTTTCTCCATTCGCCTCCTTACCCTCATCTCAAACTCCTGCAGCTTATTCTCGTCCTCATTTTTCGGAGTCTACGTTTCTGCCCCATACAACGCTACATCCTTCGTTTCACTCTTCTCCAACCCTCTCTTCACATTTTTACCCAAGCTTACCCGTCATCAGCTTCCTCCTTTTGCTGAACACCTTCGCTAGCGCAATTCTTGTTTCAATGCTTTTGCTACCTTGCCCACTTTCATCCTACGCAGTGGCGTATCTAGAATTTGGCTTGGGGAGTCCCATACAGCACGGGGTTAAAAAGGGGAGGCATCAGGCGAGATGTTGTGGAATATGAACATAATAACATCATCATAGTTCTTATTCAGCACGGGGTTAGATATACTCGTGTACCCTTGGACGAAATACGAGGTAAGACATAAGTCCAAAATTCGCCCATTTTTATGCGTGTTTTTTTCTGGTATAAATGTCGGCCCTAATGGCCATCTCCCAACTTTAAGGCTTACGGCCAGCCAATCAGAGCGCGCCGTCAGGGGTGATGGACATACGTCCATTGTAGACGGCCATTAGTAAGTGAACTTCTCCATAGTTACAACTTATGCGTATTTAAATGCCAGGGTATGCCACTTTGCCGTTTTTCACATTTCCAAGGGAAAAACTGCATACTAAAGATGAGCTACGTATATTATTCCGTTACGAAGAAATGTTACTTCAAAATGCATGTATCTACCAAAGAACTTGGTCTATACTGTACGCCTATAATCATCGTGGACACCTCATTTAGTATAATATGGGTGAATATTTTTTCTCCAGAAACAATGATTTTCCATGTCATCGATACTTCATTATTTTGATAATACGTACTTGGTTTTTCTGTACCTATATTTTGGTTCAATTGTAACGAACCAGAATTAATATCTGTTCAACGATAATATTATCTGCTTTCGTAAGACTGATAGACATTTCCAAGCATATTTGTGAGCATCTGCATTCATTTTTTAAACCAAATATTAGCAAATAGTTTCCTTCGGACTATGCCAGAGCACGATTATAGAATAATTCGTGGCCATGAATGCGTTAGAAGCAACTTCTTTGCATTACTCAGTTATTCCAATTAGCGTCGTGCCCGAGTGGGTTAAGGCACTATTTTTTTTATAGTGCAATAGACGGAAGTTCGCGGCTCTCCTGCGCGGTATATTTTTCCGTTTTGTTTTTCGGTCGAATACGAATCCAAACCTGCCGCGCATTTTTAAATGGGTTGTGATCAGTGGGAGCTTTCGGAGGGATTTGAACTAATACCTAGCTCTTTGCCATAAACGTGTATTATCCTGTTTGGGGCGGACAATCAACCGGCTTTATGCGGGATTTATTCTACTTCCTTCCTACGGAAGTTATCTAGTGTAAAAACGGTTTTTACACTAGATAACTTCCGTGTAATACACGGCCTGTTGACAATTTTGCGGCCGTTTGTGTTTTATGGGGTGGCGGGTCCAGAGTATTTTTGATAGGACCCAGCATAGTAATGGGTTCCGGAATGTTTTTTGAAAACTTTAACTGCAAAACTATATTTTCTAGCCCTTTTTGAAGTATTTAAGGATACCTGTTTAATTCGTTAATTTTTTATATACTTATATTGGTACCCTTAACAAAGTTGCTTCTGGGGGGGGATCCCGTTTGTCTCCCGTAATTACGCCCATACTCCAACGTATGTACTTCCCAAGCAATTAAATTGTTCTACATCGTCTACATCGTTAAGACTAACGAAAGCGACCCAATAAGGGACCACAGTTGAATGGATAGGTTTAATAATTCTTTCTTTCCGCGCTCCATTGATGATAACCGCAATGATTGAGCGAGACACTAATCCTTCAAAACACATCCCGATTTCCTTACTTCAACTCTTCCGATTCCCTGCCCATCCTCTTTATGCAGGCGCCCTAGGCGAATGATGAAAAAGGTGCCCCTAAAAAAATTACGCGCGATCGGCGCCAAAAAACAATCTTTTTTCCCAAAAATATCAATAAACATATATTTCAATTATTTTGTAGAAATATAGTTATATTTTTGATACATTTTATTTCTAATACATATTTGTATATATTTACTAATCACTAGATATTAAAATTGTACTCTTTATTGGACTGAATATTTCGCTGACACCGACATACATTGGAAGGAAAAAGCCTAATAGAGAAATACAATGTTGGTTCGAAAAGATTACATTGTTTTACGCAGAGTTATCGACCGTAAATTGAAAACCGTTTACTTTGTAAACGGGCGCGCCCGCCGGAAGGTTAAGTAGCTAACAAGCCCTTTACTTTATGAAATAGGGTTAGATATGTTATCGAGTATTAGGTAATAAGGTTGTCGGACTATAGAGTTTACTATTTCCCTCCCCCTTCTTTTTTTTATTTTTTCTCAATTTTTTCTCGATTTTTTTCCTTTTTTTATTTTTTTAAATTTTTTTTCTCTTCACTTGTCATTTCGGCGCCCCTCAAATCGCGGCGCCCCATCACTTCGCCTAGTTCGCCTATATGGTAGAGCGGGCCCTGTCTTTATGGTGGTGTCCAGTTCTCCCCATGCCATACGCCCTTACGCGGCGGCTCGCGGGGTGGTACGTAGATGTATACTTGTAGGCAAGGACCAGGGACGCAAACGAGGCTGCTCGACCATGCACCGAGAACATAGGCGTACTTCGGTGGCATTTCGGAGGGTATGCCCCCGTTGAGAAGTCACGCCTTAGGATAAACGTTTGCTTCTTTTACGGAAGCACCAAAGCGAGGAAAGTGGAAGAAAGTGACTGCTTAAGTGGGAGAGGGCAGACTAACTGACCTTGCTCCCTGCACTCTTCTCCTGTGCTCATAACCATGACAGATGAAACCGGGTCTCTGGAAAATTCAGTCGCACGGAGGTTTTTCCTCCCTTCAACCTTATTATTTTCTTTACAGCTACCGTTTATGTCCACTCTCTTTGCACGTGAGTGGCCATGTTTACCGCGAAGTTGCTGAATACGTCCTGTAAAAGGAAAGAAATGAAATTTTCAAGAGTTAGAAGGGCAAGACTAAACAGTGGGTGGACCTAAATTCTTGGTACAACTTATTCAAAAAGTCCATTACGTTAGGTGACAAATCTAAGGAACTTGAAGCAAAAGAAAGTTACGCTGCACAACGCTCAAAAACCAAGAAATCAATGCGTACTGCATTGCGAAATTTCAAGAAAAAAGTACTTGGTGAATTACTCGAAGAAAATCCGAAATCTTTTTGGTGATATGCGAGAGAGCTTCAGGGAAAATCTTCAACCGTAGATTCGTTATTTGATAAAGATGGCAAACTTGTCACCGATAATATTGACAAAGCTAACACGTTAAATTCCCACTTCGAAAGTGTATACACTACAGACGATACTCCATGTTATTTCGACGTTTCATTCACTGAGGAACCGATGAAAGAAATCACTATTCAATGTGATGGGATAACTAAACAGCTACAGTCGATCAAAAATAGTAAATCTCCGGGTCCGGAGGGAATACCCGCGCGTGTCCTCAAGGAATTAGCGCCACAGATCGCACCGTTCTTAGACATAATATTCAAGAAGTCATTGTCTGAAGGAAGGATACCAATAGACTGGAAAATTGCAAACGTTACACCGATATTCAAAAAGGGAAACAGACATGACCCAGGGAACTATCGACCAATTTCATTAACGTCTATTATAGGCAAGATACTCGAACATATCGTCGTTAGCAATATCATGACGTTCCTGGGCAGTCGTAACTTCCTTCATGGCTGTCAGCACGGCTTTCGGAAAGGTAGATCATGTGAAACACAGCTCGCGCTCTTTCTTCATGACGTTCTCAAATCTGGTGAATCGAAAATACAAGTGGACGCATTATTCCTAGATTTTAAGAAAGCTTTCGACACGGTACCTCACAACAAACTTTTATACAAATTACAGTCATGCGGCCTAAACGAAACAGTAGTAAACTGGATACGCGACTTTCTGAGTGATCGTAAGCAAAAAGTAGTTCTTGACGGAATTAGCTCTGATGCAGTTAAAGTGACATCAGGTGTCCCACAAGGAAGCGTAATCGGCCCCTTTTGTTCATTATATACATAAATGATCTATGCTCTCGAATTAGCAGTAAAATACGTTTATTTGCTGACGACGCTGTCATCTATCGCGAAATTAATGATCACTCTGACTTTGAAATTCTATCATCGGATTTAAACAACGTTCATGTGTGGAGCCAAGAGTGGGGACTCGAACTTAATCTGAGCAAATGTGCGGCGGTACATTTCTTGCGGAGGTCGTCCAACTATCCCCGTGTATATGCTGTGGATGGCGTTAAGATAAAGGCGACAGATGAAGTTAAGTATCTGGGAGTTACGATAACCTCAAACCTATCGTGGGGAACACATATAAGAAATATTTGTGGCAGAGCTCTGAAGAAGCTAGGATTCGTCAAGCGTATTGTGGGAAGATTCTCAAATGAAAAAGTAAAAGAGAGGTGCTATTTCGCACTCGTCCGGCCACACCTTGAATATGCAGCAAGCATATGGGATCCGGTGCAGAAAGAATTAATTCGGGAACTTAATAAAATACAAAGGAAAGCTGCGCGATTCGTCAAAAACTGTTACGGGCGTACAGACAGCGTTACGCAGATGTTAAACGAATTAGGCTGGGAGCCGCTAGAGACTCGGAGGCTGCGCGCTAGGCTTAGATTACTTGAGCAATTGAGAATAGATATCTTTCAGAGCGACACGGAGAACATCATATTAGAACCCCACTATATTTCCAGGTCCGACAGAAACGATAAATTAAGAGAGATATTTTGCCGAACGGATAGGTATGGGAATTCGTTTTTCCCCCGAACAATAAGGGACTTTAATAAATGCAAGGCGTAATTTCATAGAGCGTTTCCTTTTTATATGTAAACGGCTGGTGTCCTAACACCCCCCGCCACACGCCTATTGAGGCGGCTTGCGGGGTAGTATGTAGATGTAGATGTAGATGTAAATTAGAGCAGGTCGAGTAATTTATCTATTTATGTGGCATTTGGGAGGGATATAGGCTCAGCAGCAAAGACAAAGCAGGAGATCAGCTCAAGCCAAAGAAACTTTCACTTAAGGAGAGGATTTGCCGAGAGGTACCCTAAGTAAAAGAAGGTAATTAAGAATCTAATATGGGCATAAGAATTTCACGGTTCCGAAAATCAGTGTATGAGGAAAGAGGATGAGTGTAGGTCGTATGCTTCATCGATAAGTTAATGAAGACGGTAAGCTCGGTAGAGAATAAGACGAACGAGGAGGTGCGAAGGAATTTGATACCACGCCAAATAAGGCATTACCTCCGTGACTCTGTTGACTTGACCGTTGGGTTACTCGTCGCCATAGTTAGAGGCTATTTGATTTTTTAAAAATCCTGAGAATGGAGCAAATATTTGTATATTTGTTTCCAAAGTTGATACTAATCATACCGGTAAGAAAAAAATTGCTCACCATCAGCAGTCATCAATCCGAAGATTGGTTTGCTGAAGCTCTCCACTCCACTTTAGTCTCACAGCTTCATTTCTACATTTATTATTCACTTTGACGTCCTTCATAATTTGTTTGATGTATTCCATCCTTGGTATTCCTCTGCAATTTTGTCTATTTCTCCTTCTATTATTATTCTCAATGAGTTATTTTGTCGCTAATTCATCCAGTTAATTTGTCTCCTCTTCTTCTCAGAGTTTCATTACAATAATTACTTCACCAACCCCTCCCAGGCGCTCCACCATTTCCAGTGACGATCTAAAATATTCTTGGATCGGTTATTTACTCAATTTGCTTTGGTATATTTATACTAAGAAAGTGTAGCTTGTTACTTAAATCTTCTCTCTCGTGCATCATCTGTAACTATATCCACATACCTTTACCACTGGTGCGTTTGCATGTATGTACCACAGTACTCAGTACTACGGATTAGAAAGGGGCAAAAGGTCCGATAAAGCAGATTGTCCGTAGGTATCGACACTAAGGTTACGTTAAGACTAGTTAATATCAACAATTACATTGCGAAAGACATAAATAAATACAGTGCTGTGCCTCTGTAAGAGTGACAACAAGACTTACCATTTCATAATCACCAATCATTTTTGTGTATATGTGCCAAGTTTCAAGACGTTATCTCAAAAAAAAGAAATTTTGGACATATGTCCGGCGATTTTCGATTTGAGCCCACTGTGCAGCGTCCCGCAGTCGGCCCCAATCGTCACCTCTCCATCACGTCCGTAGCTCCTCTTCGAAATCCTTTTGCATTAGGGTGAATTTCCATTTGCAGTTTTGAAAATCATCCTCTCCTCTTAAATGATGAAGCAATATTTGTTCTCTTTCTTACTCTTAATAGTTTGCCTCGGTGCAAGGTTTGTAAGAGAAATATAGAAAGGGTCTGCAAAATTGTCTGCTTTAAGCGTCGAGCTATTTCGTTGCGTCGGATCTCGTATAACTAACTCACAAACTATTAATACCTAAGTAACAACTATCAATAGAAAGGACTATTACTATCGGCCAGATCGCTTGGCACGCCGAAATTTCCGCTCCTTTTCCGTCCTGAGTATCACAGCTTCGAATCATGATTTTTGTTGCGAAATCCTTCTGTATTTTGGCAAATTTTTATTCGTTTTTATTTCGAAAAGTATCCACTCTCCTTAGCTATGGTGGAGGAATAAAGGAGCTGGTAGGGAAGACTCGAAGGCTGCTACATAAGTGGCTGGGAGGTTTGATCTGGGGGAAAGGGCTAATAGAGTGAATATTTCTTTACCTCCTTGAATCATGCGATAGACCCCAGGAAGGGCAAAACTACCCTTTTTGGTTCGCTTAATCGAAATAGGAGAGAAGTACCGTCTCCTTTGAAAAAACCTGAAGATGCTTGTTTTAGCACTGTTATCTATAAGCACGAAGTTATCACCCTGACAGGCTATCAAGCGAAATCTAACAAAAATGTCCTTATACTTTGTAGTATGCACCCCGGTGTTCAAATCGACACAGAGACTGAAAAAAAGGAAAGGGCACTGTTGACCAAATTACTCGTAAATTCAGTGCGCGAGTTGGCACACGGCGATAGCCTGTTCGTTTTTTCTATAATATTCTAGATCTAGCTATAATCAATGCCAATTCCTAGTAAAAATTAGACTTTGACTCAAATATCTCACGTAAATGGTTCATTTTGAAATTTGAGGAAGAAATGTCCAAACCATACTTGGACTGTAGGATTACGCCACATGTCGCAGAAGTCGTTCCTTCTGACGTAGTTGGTCGCATACAATGCCAAATCGGACTCTGTAAACAAAACAAGGAAGTCATGTCACAAATGCCAAAAACGTGTGTGTGGTAAATGTCAAGGTGAAATAAGTGTTTGCAAGAAATGTGAGGAAACCTAAAAGTAAAAGATTTTACACAAATCCAGATTTTGCAGCTATTTCTGTAAAACATATTACTTTACTATTGGTGTCATTTTAGATATTCAATTATGTCTTTAAAACGCCAAAGTCACTTCCTAATTATGTATTTTAGGTCTGTTTTTTTTTATAAATATTTTAGCAAACCGCAACAAGCAAGTTATCTCAAGTAAGGAGATGGAGAAAGAAATGCTTGTTTTCTGTACACGATTCTTTTTTGGTTTCTCTCTGAAAAAAAAACATAGCAATTAAGATTTTTAATTATTTTATCGTAACGAAAAACAACATATGATAATTTATATAGTTGATAGCTTATTATGCTTATGATTAGCTTAATGCTTCCCGTAAAAGGCGATTTTTGCACTTACCCGCAAATTTGACTTGTCCTCCAGAACAACCGATTTTTCACCATGAAGTGTTTTGTCAGCAGATTATTCTTTCTTCATGAAATATATTTTTTCTTTTGAAAACAGTTTTAAATCGTTTAATGTCATTGTGTTCAGTAAACCAGTTTTATGTACCTTAACTGTGATAACGTTTTTTTATGATTAATACTGAGGTGTTATTACTTACGTCTTTTACCACCTTGAAAAATGGAAAACTGGTCACAAGTAAGACCATACTCACTTTGGAAAACCATCAAGGATCAAACTGAAGAGTGAAAAACACTTATAATATTCAAAAACATTAATAAGCGACATCTAAATGCATAGAGATCAATACAAACCCCTAAAAAACGCCAAGCGGTCAATTGACCGCTCGCCGGCCTTTTCGGTAGGCAACCGACTCCCGACCTTCTAGTGTTAATAAATGCTTGGTATACATTCCTTCCTATGTTTATAATATCAAATATAAATATATAAGCTCAATCAAATATAAATATATAAGCTCTTAAGGAAAATGCACCGATTGAGGTGTAGAAAAAATGAGCCGTTTAGGACTCAAGAATGACTAGTTACGATTCAATTGGTAAAAAAAATGGAAAATTTCCTGTGCTCAAGGAGAAGTTAAAGTATGCCTCGGTTTAACGGGTCAGAAATCATGTCTCCTTATAGTGGGGAAGAGATAGAATTTTGGACGGCGTGGGAGAGGATAGGAGTTAAAGAAGGCATGAAGAGTTAAAGGCTGCGCTAATTTTGGACATAATTAGTGATTGGAATTGGAAATAATTGATGTTGTTTGGGGTGGGGAGCAAGGTAGGAAGTGTCCTAGTTCTTTCCAATATTGTTAAGAGACCAATGGTGATGATGATGTTATTGGATTTGTCATTTGGATATTCTACCAGCTGATTGGTGGTTTTTTAGACAGTACTTATCCAACATCCCAAATTCTGGGAAATCATCTCACTTTCTCTCCTATCTTTCACTCGCAGCAGTGCTGAGAATCGATCTTATAGTCCCCATTCTGGCTATTGGACTATAAATTTGACTAAAGTCGACTCCTAGTCGTTGACTGTAGCCATTGGCAACAAGTCTTGCCTTGTATTTGTCAATGCTTCCATCTGGATTCGTCTTTAAACGAAACAGCCACTTGCAAGGAATCGCTTTTGCTCCTTTCGGCAAAGTCGTTAACTCCCACGTCTGATTCTTCTTGAGTGATGCCATTTCACTGTACATGGCCTTTCCCCATTGAATCCTATCGGTTCTGTTTAATGCTTCCTCCATAGTTTCTGGATCAAAATTTTCGTTGACGAATGCTTCAGCAACCATGATACACTCGCTGTATGTTATTGGTTTCTTCAATGTCAAACGATTCCTCAATCTCCCCAGAATTGAATGTGACTCTGCCTATTCACTTTGGTTGTTGTTCATTGAAGCCTTTTCCAAATCTTGTTCTTCCTCGCTGTCTCAGTCCTGTTGCTGTTCTATTGGCTTGCTCTTGAATTTGCTCTTGTTCAATCCTTTTTTCATCCATCTTGATGTCTTTAAGTGGCAGCATCACTCTCACTGCACACTCAGTGAACTTCTCTTGAAACTTGACATCTGTCGAAAGGATAATGTTGTTCTCTTCAGGTACGTAGACTCTGTACCTCTCTTATCCGTCTTAACCTACAAGGTACAGCTTTCCTTTACAGCTTTCACATCCATCTTCTTTCTCTTCTGAATAGGAATGTGAGTAAAACATGTCGATCCGATGATGTAAAGGTGTTTTATCCTTGGTTTCTCTCCAATCCACAGCTCGTAAGGACTGCAACTTTTAACTGAAGATTTACCAGCCCTATTAAGTACATACACTGCAGTACTTACAAGTTCAGCGCATATTGCTGCTGGAAACTGAACTTCTGGATTGGAATATTTGAACGTCCGTGCCAACTCCACTATTGTTCGGTTTTCACTTTCGCTGCTACTGTTTTGTTCTGGCGTATACGATGCTGTCAGCCTCTGCGTGATCCCGTGCTCTTGAAGAATTATCCTGACGTCTGCGTTGTCGAACTCTCCTCCGTTGTCGCTCAAAAATTCCTTGATGTTATGTCCTTGATTTTTCGCATGCAAAATCATCGTTTTCAGCACTTCTTTTACGTCTGACTTCTCCTCGATGATGTATCCGTAACGATACTTAGTGTAGCTGTCCTTGAAGACGACTAAATATCGTCCTTTCTGGAACGAAAAATCAAATGGACCACAAACAGCACCTGACATTAACTCTCCTGGTTTTTATGTTTTATTCCCAAATGGTAGCCTATGAGCTTTACCGCAGATGCAAGGCTCGCATAGCTCCATGTTCATCCACACTTTGATGCCCTACTCTCTCTCAAGCATCTCCTTGACGTGTCTCTTGTCCTGATGACCCCATCTCTCATGGTGCAGCTGCAAGACTGAACTATCAGCCACCGCTACATTTACTCCTTGCTCATTCTCTGGCAGTATACTGCCAGATATCGCTGTGATGTTCGCCTTGTAAAGTGTGCCTCCGACCGCACGACTTCCACAAATGACGGTTTGATTTTTGACTTTGAACTAACAATTCGTTACTGTTGAGTAGAACTGGCTTTTCTCATTTTTGTCATGAGCTGCAAGAACAGAAAACAAATTCCTTGAAATATCTGGAACATACCAAACGTCTCGTAATTCCAGCTGCAGAGTTTTGTCATTAACTTTAGACAAAATCCTAATTGTCCCTTTTCCAACTGCAACAAGCTTCTCCTTGCCCGCAGCCTTGGTAAAATTTGGACCCTTAAATTCCTGAAATTCGGTAAAATACGCAAAGGAATTCGTTACATCCTTTGCTGCTCCATTGTCAATCCACCACTCCGATGAATGCTTCTCTATTGCAAACGCTTCACTGCATACCAATCTCAGAGCCCCAACGGTGTCGACTTTATTTCTGGGTGCAACATTTGCGGCTCTCTTCTTCGTAGGTTTTCCATCTGCAATCCATTTTATGCAGTCTTTCACCAAATGGCCTCTTTTCTTGCAATAATTGCATACGTCTCCTTTCCTTGAAGTTTTAGCACCCGAATGTATGGTACTTTCCCTCTTCTGCTTCTCTGGTTTGACTACGAGGGCCTCTTGAGCGAATTTCTCAGTATCTGCATTCTTCCGGAAGTTCCTCTCGAACATACAAAGCTGCATAGTCAATTCGTCAAAAGTCTTCACCTCGTCCTTGGTCAGCAACATCCAACTTGATTTGCACGTCTCATAGGTGCTCGGTAAAATGTGTAAAACTTTACATATTAAAATTAAATCAGTCATCTCATTCTCACCCTTGACTTTGAGACACATGTTCATTTCGTCCCACAAGGTCTTCAATTTGGCAACGTGCGTGGAGACATCTCCTGCATTCCAATTAAAAGCAAAGAAATCAGTGCAAAGCTTAAACAACTGATCCTTACTTGTTGCTTCGAAGAGTAGCTTCAGTGCTTCCCAGGCCTGTAAGCGGTTTCCTTCTCCGTGATCTTCTGGTATACTGAATCTGGTACAGAGCTTGCGATCATGGACTTGGCGTAACTATTTACCTTGCGATACAAATCGCTATTCGCCTTGTGCGCCGTACTTTGTGCATCCGAAGCTCTATCATTTAATTCGGCTGGTTTGACTAACCTCTTATCAATGACGCCTAGAGCACCTTCGTGGTAATCCAGTAAATCACGAATTTTCCTTTTCAACAACGGCCAATCTGCTTCACCGGTGAGAGGTTTAATGTGCTTTGCCAGATCCATCTTGTCTTAATCCTTGGCAATTCTCAATTGGACGCTTCCCCACTAATTATTGGGTGTCTGGGCCCATAACATATTGAGCTTTATTAATCTTTACTGATAAAATCAACTCACAGACACCGATTCATGTAAAAAGTAATATAATTTGAATCACTAACACATCTTGTTAGTGTCTGGCTTTTTCTGAGAATTCCTATTATTAGTAAACAAACTTTCCCTTCATGAAAACTCTAATTCTTTTCAAATATTAATTTATATTAACATTTTATACTTCTACAATTCACTTTAAACTGTTAAGAATAACAAATATTTATATAGTTTTTTGTATGATAATTCACGAAACTCTGCTGGAGGTTGTGTTTCGGTGGAAAACAATGGGAAGTTTTGTCGCTATTCACGGTGTTTCGATGTGATTTTCGGCGTGATACCATATGCAGGCCATTTATTTTTGGAATTTTCGCTGAAATCTGATGAAGCGATTACGTTGTACCATATTATTTCGTGCTAAAAATCTTGCTTTAAGAAAGGAAGCCCGCTTCATTGTGACCAAGGATGACAAACCAAGATTGCAGAATTTCGAACTCACAAAAATCTCCAGCGTACACTGGTTTTAAAAACCGTCTTGGATGCCACTCAAAGTATGCTGGATGTGCTTGTGGCTGTTAGTATTAACTTGCAACCACTGTCTCAACGTGAAAAAGCCGAGATTCCACTATTTGTATTCGCAAATGTCCTTGCGAAGCTTTGCTAAAACCTCTTCCCGTGCTTGTGCCTGAGTGTACATACGGTCACACACCCACGACTCGTTATGCGGAGGAGAAAAGGGGAAACGTCTTCGGCTCGCATTTCAAGAGAACTCGTTTTCGAACCTTCTTCTCTTTTAAAGTCCCTTCCCCCTCGTGCCGATTTCTCATTCCCCTCACCTCCTCCTGTAAAGACCGCCAACTGTCTTCCTCCCGCTCTAATAAATCCTTGACGGTTATAATCTCTTCCTCACCGACATTCTGCGGGAACAAAGTTATAGCTCTTTTTAGATTAATGAGGATTTGGTATTATATTGAAGAAGTTTTATACACCTGCCAGCGTTTCTATTTATTTGTAAATCTTCTATGGGAATTAAAAACAAAATGTAAACTTTTAACAACTAGAATATCGTAATAGATAAGTAAATGGATCTGTGGATCAGATCAAACTGTTTTGCTCAATTCTTCCCTTTCAGCGTAGTTCGGAATTCCATTCCCCGTTCCCAAAATAAATTATTAAATGATAATTTAGTCCTGCTAATGAAAAAAATGAGAATGTTTAAGCTTCTATTTTAATCTGTGGCATTCAATAAATTTATTGAATGCCTAAAAGTACATTATAGCATTCTACATAAATGCTGAATAGTGGTCCAAATAATAAATTCAACCATTACAGTACTTGTTTCAGAAAATCTCTCAAGCATATGCGTATTCATTTTTTTCTTTTTTTTCTACCGATTATTTTCCCTAGAATTTTCTTGCTTGCATCTGAGGCCGCGCCGAAGAAATAGAGGCATCGGAATCCTTCCTCACTACTACCGCCGTTAAAATTTAAAACTTTTTTCGTGAAATAAAATCCAGAATTCAAGTGTGTGTCAGATCACGCAACAATAACATCCACAAATTTAATTTCAAACAAAAATAGTATATTCAGAACCTGACCTATCAAAAATATTATTTAAATGGATGGTACATATTAAAACGCAATGCAGCTGCCTGAAGTAATTAATATAAACCAAAATTAAGGATGATATTCTATAATTTAATAATAACTCTCAAAACCTTTTTGTAACTACTGCGAACATTAACAATTGATAAATATTTTAGTAACCAAATAAGTGCCAAATAAAAATTATCAACGAAAAATATAGGAGAGTCACAAAAAATAAGCACACTCACTTTAAAAATAAGTAAATGTGTGCAGCATGTGATTTTTGATGAATATATGTACCAAAAATGAATGACTAATTCTCTGTAAATACTGAAAACTTATTGTAGCTCTAATTAAGCAAAAATATATTTGCGAAACATTGGCAGCGAGGGAATTGTTGAGTATTACTTTATTTTATGTACCTAAGAACCAGCAGTCTTAAGACAAGACGTTACCTTCTTAAGCATTTTTATTTTAATCTAATGTGGTCCATCGTTACCTCTAAACAACAAAATCCTCACCAGGATACATCATATATTCAACACCATTCAACACTCTCTCTTAATTTTTTTGAGTTTGAAACAGAACACAAAACACATTACATTAACCAAAAAATTAAAGAGTTCATTACTTGTGAACAAAATTAAACAACACAAATCACAAGTTACAGTTTTAAACAAAATTAAATTCTTTTAGTCACTTTACATTAATATTTTTCTTTGAATTTTGAACTCAGTATTACTGATTGGCTTTGTAAATACACAACTCTTCACCCACCAGTTCTTCAATGAATGTCTTTACATACATAACTTCCTTCACTAAACATCGGAACATAGCCGCTTGTGCTCTTCCTGGTCTTTCACATCACCTGCATAGTCAGTCAGTGTATGAAGTCATAGTCAAGTCTGATTGTCTTTTCTACTGTATACCCACATTTTCTGTGCTCTATAGTTAACAGCAAAAGCTATGTCAGGTCTTGTTTTACTTGATAAGTATCGTGTTGTTTTAGTTATCAATATGATAGTTTTTACTTTAAAAGATGTTTTAATGTATAATGCCTTCATTTTATGATTTTTCCTGGCTGCAATATCAAACAGAATCCTCAGTGAAGTGCTGTTTACTACTGGACTGAAGGTTTCTTCATAGTCAATGCCTCTCTCTTGCTTACAGCCTCTTACCACTGGTCTGGCCTTATACCGCCCATCTTCTTTAACTTTGAATACCCTTTTACTAGTAAGGACTTTTTTCCTATAGCATTTTGTGGATTAACATATTTCCATGATTTATTTTTCATTAACGAGGATTTTTCATCTTCAATTGCTATTTTCCACTTCTCTTTTTCTTGCCATGTAACAACTTCATGATATGAAATAAGAGCCCATTTACAATCATAGTCCTTCAAGTTACTTGGGGGTTTCAGATGATTTCTGTCTCTGAGATTATAGCTCAATACTTCATATTCTGATATTCAGGCTTTTGGTTCTGCGATTAATTATTTAGTATTAAGCAACAGTTTCGCCGTGCTATGCTGCCGGCTTCGTAGGGCTTTCAAGAACAACAATGGCCTTTAAAAAACAAACAATTCCAGCAGCTGATGCTTTTGAGAAGTAAAAACTTAATTTCGAAGAAGTCTCTTCCACGTGTAAGGGAGTTTATAACTATCCTCTCTATTGATATTATTTGGTCTTTTTTCTATTTCAATCGCCTCCCTTATGAGCCGCAGAAAGTAGATGCTTTCTTTGTGTAGTACTCTTGCCGTCATAATTTGGAACATAATTCAAATGTATCGGCTCCTTTTAATATTTCTATGCATGATAGATCTTCCGCCATTGTTGCCGAATACGTTGTAACTTCTTTCTTAATTTTTAACGACGAATCTTCTTTCTTATTGCATTTACTTTATTCTGTTTTCACTAGAATCTTATTTTACGTTCACAGTAGGGTTCTGGGTCCATGACCTGTTGAGTATTACTTTATTTTATTTACCTAAGTACCAGCAGTCTTAAGACAAGACCTTACCTTCTTAAGCTTATTTATTAATCTAATGTGGTCCATCGTTACCTCTAAACAACAACATCCTCACCAGGATACATAATATATTCAACACTATTCAACAGGAAGAGCATCAATTATTTTTTAAACAAGGCATATCTTCTCCCGAAAAAAATTACATATTCGTAAGGTTTTAGTATTATGTGCGTATTCATTTTAAATTCCTGTTTTTTTCATTCACCTACCTCTTTGTTCACCATAATTTTCTTCTGTTTGCGTTCTAACTGTCTGAGAGTTCGACAGCGCACTCAAAAACTTCCGTCACTGAGACTTCCGCCATTACCTCCAGTGAGTGAGTGGCTTCTCTCTCCAACCCATTCCCAACCGTGCCCTTCGTATCTCCAGTGGACGTCTTCGGCTCTGCAGCCGGGGGTGTGTTCGGAGTCTTGGTGGATGAATCCGAATAAAACATCAAGAAGGGAAAGAAAGGAAGACATTGCCTTTGGGGTGGATGAGGAGAGAGCAATGGCGCGAGGAGAGATTGCATCAGGGCGAGGGAATCATTGGGAGAGGCTTGAATGCGGGAGTGCAGATGCGGGAACCAGATTAGTCGCGAGAATTCAGGTTCTCTCCTTCGCTAATACATTTCCCCCCCGCCACCGGAGACTCCCCTGGCGAAATCATAAATTTTACAGCGATTCTGGTTTAATTCTGCGGGGGAGAAAATATTTAAGAGCGCACGAGGTGTGTGATGTGTCCCAAGATATTTCCTCTTCAACACATGTGCAACGTAGACCAAAACCGTTTTGACTGACGTATGTACTATGGTTACCATACAACGAGTAGTAACAAATGAGAACAATTATAGTTTTTCGTATTTAAAAAAAAATACCTACTGCTTTCACTGCTAACAACTAGCCATGGAAACTGGGAACAAAAAATAAGTTGTATTTAGCAGAGTACAGGTTAGACGGCGACTCTGTTTTGTTTTAATTAATATTTTTTTTCCAAATAGTTTTTCGTGTTTTTTTAAAATACCTACTGCTTTCACTGTTAACAGCTAGTCATGGAAACCGGGAACAAACCGACTGCCTCGCTATTTCTATTGAAATGTCACTTTTACCATTCATTATTGCTGCAACCAGCTAAAAATTACGAAACTCAAAGATATGTTGGTGTGTTCATTTTATTGCAGTATAATGTCTTTGGTATTTTTCCTTCTAATATCAGTTTTTAGCCAAATGACATTTTTATAAGCCAGGAAAAATGCGCCTTTCTCCTTTTTCTCCGCGCGGATTTGGCCTCTATGGACGACATTTTGCGGGCACAATGGACACAATTTATGGTCAAAATTGAACGGAAAGTTAGGATTTTGTTGGCGTTAAAGGGGGCGCATTTTTCTATTGTATCACAACTATAAAAAATGACAATTTTACGGTGGAATAAGAATTAATCGTTTACTGTTCCCACTGTAGTTCCCTCATCCCAAAATATAGTTTACCTCATTAACGATTATGTCTGTGTTCGAGGGTTTGAAGGGAAACTTTGTTCTTCTAATACTCAGTGCCTACCAGTTTTGGTCGCCAAAATGGCAAAGATTCTTCCGCCTGATGCGACCGGTTTTGTTGGAGGAATGGCATTAAATTGATTCAGCCTGAACTCCCCTTGTCTCCATCGCGTAGGAGACAAAGTAATCGTTGATTACCCATAATCAGCCGCTGCAACAGGCGTAATATCGCGGGATTTCATCGGGAAAACTGAGAACAAAAACCGAATTAATTGAATGAGGAAACGTTAAGAAGGGAAATGGGAATGACAATGAATTCTGAATAGCGAATGGAATAAAATAATAGCGGCAGAGGTGCTTCCTGTTTCGGAATGTTCCTTGTGAACCTCTCATGTAACGTATTGAGAGTTTGCAGGAAGTTTTATGCAGTTGATTCGATGTATTTTGCCATGTAATGTACTCTTGCACACAATAATGTGTGGTAGAGGACGGGTAAAATTCTACTCACCACTTTTCGATGGTTTTCATGTATGGCTTTTTGTAAAGTCTTCTTTCAACTACCAAAACCTAAGCTGGTGCTGTCGAGGCATGGGCTGAGTAGGGCATCCCCATCGGCATAAATGCAATTCTTTTTCAGAATGCTGTTCTGGTTCATTTCATTGTGTAAAGATGGCATTGGCCACCTTAAACTTACATAAAAAATACTGCATGAATGTGGTAAGCTTTTTACGCCACGACTTTGATGTCGTTCATGTTTCTCTCGATGTCAGAACATCGGTACAGTTGGGGTCTCATTAGATATTCTACACCTAATTCCCCCTCTACACATTATGCACCCTGGTAGTTTTATATGTAATTATATCACGTGTATACATCTGTTCGTTCTTCACGAGGCTACTTGAAAAGACTACTGAGCTGAAATCAAGATCTAATCTTTAGCAAGTTTTAGTAGATTTTAGGTATATGAGGCGTGTTTGTCGCTTGTTCCAGCCTCCCACCGCCTACTATAATTTGCCCACCACCAGTAATACATTGTCCCAGACTTAGAGGACACTTATTTGTTGCAAGGAGGCGCCTCGCATTACTACTTCTGGTAAATCCTCATAATTTTGTATGATGGTGTGTCTCTTTTTGTATGAAAATTTTTCGCGCGGCTAGACAGATAATAAGTGAGAAATTAAAAGGTAAATGTTGCACGCGACGATCAAGTCTTTCTCCCGAAGTTTAAATGATGAATTTATCGATTTAGCGCTCGAGATGGTTCCCATAATGCCTTCCCATAATGTTGAAAATGAGAAAAATCTGCCTGGAAATTTGCTTTTCATACCTAGTCAAAATATGATTGTTTTCAATAAGTCAGGACCACCACTGTCTGTTGGTGTGTGGACTGGTGAAGGGTTTTTAGTGCATTGCCGGAATGAGGCATTGGAGCTCTTATTTGGTATTTATTAAGTAATTATGCCCCTAAAATAAACTTTTAGGTCATATTCTTGCAACTCATTTTGATGAAGATGGAATATTTGTTTCTCCTCTGATTGTGATCTGGTCATTCGTGGCCCCAGTCCCGGCCGAGACCTAAGGATAATATACCTTAAAAAATAAATCCGAATCTCCCCTAGTAGTGCTCGTGGCGGTGCTCTATTCGTTTGAAAAGTCCATTCCCTCCGAGTACATGCGTTAACGTGTTGTGACTTCATTCTTGCGCCTTTATTAATATACACACCAAAGAATAGAATTTTCACATGAAAAAAATGAAATTTTGGTCTGGAAAACCTGGAAAAGTCCTGAAATTTCATAATATCTGGTCTTTTGCAACTCTGTTAAATGTTCATATTGAGTCTTAAATTCGATTGAATTTTTTAACACCGCACATGTTTTACAACCGAAGGTTTTTTTCGTGGTTTTTAAAAAAGTATTCCGGTGAGTAAGAAATGAATTTTTAAGAATAATTGAGAAACTATACAAGCTACACACCGTTACATTTCTGACGCGATCTGTGCCTCAGAATATCCTCATATTTTTCAAAATAATTGTTTCCCTGAAGTCCAGGGTCATACCCATAGATTAAAGAGGAGAGTAGAATGCGTCTTGACGCACGAAAGTAAAGCCTGTTTATTTGTGAAGTATATTCCATCTAACAGAATTATCGAGCGCTATGTGTTCAATAAATTTCGTCAATAATGTACTCTCTGATTCTTTTGAAAATATATCATTATTGCATTTTTAAAGATAAATCATCATGGTACCACGACAGGTCTGCTGCTAATACATATGTATTCGGTATATTAATTGCACAACTGGTCCATTCAGCATGGCCGATTGCGGACTTGAATGGCTTCAATATTCCCCTGCGCTATCGAACCCTGTAGTTCCATCTATTTTCTTCTGTAATCTATGGCCGTACCTTATCCCATGGAAAACTGCTTGTATTTTAAACAAAAGTCTCGAAAATTAATATGGCAAGTGGCTAATATTTTGGCGTCATTAGATAGGTGAGATCTCTTTCTTTCATCAGAATGATGCCAAACTCGTGGAATTTTATGTTAAGTTACATGTATCTCGCTCAAACTACCTTAAGACTGCTGCGTGTAGACGAGGCATAGTGTCACATAGCTTTGTTCACCCTACATTTTCGTGGGCGGGGGTTGCAAATGCTCGGCCTTTCTCCCTCAAGATCTTTTTCTCGGATATTTTCTTGTCTCCGGGCCCTAGTCACGCAAGGCTCAGCACTGCCGAGGCACCGTGACACGGAAGGACACAACGAGGAGACATAAGGAGTCTCAAAAGCATCGGTACTGTCGCAGAGAGAGAATCTACAGGTAGCTACATACATTACGTCGTACCCCGCGTGCCGCCGCTACGGGTACTCGCTGGGGACTCCGGCCATTGATGTATGATATGAGTGAAATAAAAGTATTTCACGCATGCGTTACAGTTAGGGTTGCCAAAAGGGCGATATAAATATTTGGGACATCACCAAATAATGATTTCATCAAAGTAATAAATATGTGTTTTTTAAACTGCATATTTACAACTCGCATATTCAATTATGTACAAAGTGAAATTAAGTTAGCAAACTTGTTACTCTACATAATTAATTATATTAAGTGCAATAATATGACTCAGAACGCATTTTTTATGTACAGTTCTGTTTTTAAAAATCGTACAAATGTACCAAAATTCAGGACTCCCAATTTTTCAGGTCGCATGGCAACCCTAGTTATAATTAAGGTGACCAGATTCCTGCTCTGCTAAAAAAGGACTAAATTTCGTTTCTCCTGATTGATTAAAGCTTTCTCTGATTGGTTCCAAATACTTGCTGCTTATTCTAAGCACGGCCTTGCTAATGCAAATAACATTTTTCTCTGGCCTTCTCATTGTATTTGAACTCTTATTATATATTCTCATTTTTATTTTTTTGGATAGAGCTGTAATCTGGCGGGCCTCTTCCACGACCTTCTCCCGATAATTTTGGTGCATCGATGCTGGCCTGAATAGCAATATTCCCTGCTTTCGTGCTAATAGCTTCCTTCAGTGGTGTAGAATTATGTGGTTAGGTTCTCATTTCCTCCCTATGCAAATTAGTGTGAGAGGCTAGTTGTATGTGTAGTAGTAGGTATTTAACTGTGAAATTGGGGGAACCTTTTTTACTATCGAGAAAAATTATGATTGCTATGTGTCTGGAGAAGGGTGATATTTACGTAATTCGTATTTATCAATGAAAGTCGTGCTATGAAAGTTTTATATATCACAGTTAAAAGGTTGACCCGATTGGAAAGAAAACATTTGGCAGTTCCGCATGGCTCGCTCTTCGATTGCGTTCGTACGTAATCCTTTGAATACAGTAAAGCCTCTGGAGATTCACGATCCAAAAAATGGAATAATATCTGTCCGGGCATCAATTTTTTTTTCAAATTGACCTCACATGTTCGCGGGCTTGAGGAAAGTGAAACGAGGCGTATTTCATAATCCTTATCTCACCAAAACATTGAAAAGGTCCCGGGTCTCAAACGAAAATTTTGAATGATTGATGGATTTATTTTGTGGGTGCTGGTGGAAGAGTCGCCGCTGAGATATCCGGCATATGTTAACCGCCACAATTACCGAGGGGGCAGTTAGGTCTTTTCGTCGGCCAGTTTCCTCTACAGCGAACTGGAATAATGTGAAAACAAGGCGCCTGGGGTAATGTGTGAGTGGGCTGAGATTTGTGTGTTCATCAACCAAGTTGGCGACTGATCAGAGGAGGGCAGGGGTGACGAAACGCCGGGCTTCGCCGACCTGGACCATTCGGCGGCGGGCTTATCTCTCGTGGCGCGTGCATCCTCATTCCCGAAATGTACCACGCGCCGAGTTTGTACTTTTCTATTCGCTGTTATATAATATCTTCTTCTCTCGGACCTCTCGTGGAGAAAACATATTCGGCTCGGAATCAAAGATTACATCTTCTTCTTATTTCGGCAAGTGTTAGGCATTGAGCCTGTTACGACCTTCTTCACCCTTGGTCCTTCCATCTCTTGCGTGGACGTCCCAAAGATCTTCTGCCTCTCACTCTACATTTCCTTATTTTTCGGTGTTCTTCCTTCATCCATTCTTTCTACACGTTCTCTCCATTCATTTCTGTATTCTCGTAGTGTATCGTTGATGTCTTGTACGCCGATATCTTACCTTGTCCCCGGATGTTTTTGTTTTTCTGTCCGTTCGTGTATATTGCTGTATAAAATTGTATTAAGGTGTCTTATACCTTATGTTTTAAAGTTCGCGACACTGTACCGTTGATGTAGTTGAAACTGGCAATTTTCTTTTGTATATATATTGCATTGCAATTTTATAACGTTATTCCAAGAAAGTTGAAGGATGTGACTTGTTCTATACCTTGATTGTTTAAGATTATCTTCGATCTGACTGGTTCATCGCCTCTGAATGCCGTTATTTTCGTTTTTTAGGCCGAGATCTCAAAGTTATATTATTGTGCCGTCTTGAGAAGTCCAAAAGCGGCTTTCTGGAGTGCGTTTTCATCGTTGGAAATTGAAGAGTAGGATAAATTACTACACTTAAAATCTTAATAACCAAAAATAAATGTTGACACTACTCTTTGCAGATGACCAAGTGCTAATTGCTTCGAAGATTACTTTCCTGAAAGGTCTTCGGGCTCAGAACGCCCTCTACACACGGAGATACTCATCGGAAATTTGACTGGTTTGCGACTTCAATGTAAATTAATTAGTAACTGGTTGGTGACTCGACTTCCCACTCGGATCTACTCTTAAGTGACGAATTTATCTCTAGTGAAGTGCTAAGTTTGGTGCGGGTAGGTGGATGGCTAGCTGTTACACTGTGTCAACTACATACTCAGGTGATGGAGACGGTATGGTTGCGTTTTATTTTCCGAGAAGAAGGAATAGAAAAAGGCACTGGGTTCACCCATATCTTAAATGAAACATATACTACAGATTATTCGTAACAGCAAAGGAGCTTGAAGTATAGTACGGCCGTATAGCCGTTTTTCAATTTCCTCCACGAATTGTTGAAAACTTGTTCATTCCACATTTGTAACAACTAACAACAATGTTCTGCAACGCAAGTAAACTGGTAAACTTTAGAAACTTAATTCACAAGTGACCTGCTTGGCGAGTCACCTGAAACTGGACACTAACTTTTTACTTGAGGGATACCAACTGGTGGCGCGTGTGGGGAATTCCACTGTATTGCATGGAAAGTGACTCCAAGGCGAAAGTGAAGAAACTTGTGTTCCCAATCAGTTTCTAATGAGTAGCTTGGTGTGTAGACGGCCTGAGTAATACCGTGTGTTTCCTGAATAGTGGACACCTTCTTAATCGGTAAGCGCGTATCATAAATTATAGATCATACAAAATCGAAGTAGATCTATGCTTTCCTCCGCGTCCTTCCATGTCGAAATGATGAGAGGATCGGGATGTTGTGGTGGCTTGAGTAGGCACTGGCTTCCCATCCCGAGGGCCAGGGTTCAAATCCTGACAGAGGCGCAGATTTTTCATTTAAATCCCGATCCTGACTTAGCTTTGATACGCGCTTTGTGGAGAGGTCTTATAGGAAAGTACTCCGTCCGTCGGATGGGAAATTAAACCGTAGTCACATTGGCGTCATTCGTTGAGAGTAGGCTAATTCCGATTCCGGGTTTCTCTCCATCCTTCCTCCATTTCCCATATACCCTGCCCTTACCCATCTGTTCTTAATGGCACAATGGACCTCAGTAGTGGTCGCCTACCTAAATAACCAACCAACAATCTGACGATAAAGGGCGATATTTCACCGGCTATCCAGCTGGCCGTGTCCAATTTGATGACGAACTCAGGAAAACGCCGTTCTATACGCTGCTGAGATTGGCTTCTGACATATATGCTCAGTAATGTCAGCCAGTGCTGAACTTGCCTTGGTAGGTCGGGAACAAGGTACCCTTTTCTCCGAAGACAAAGGTTTCTGCTAAGGTAAATGATATTTTTTGTGTCCATTAGGGAAGCAGAAGAAGTAAAGAAACGCTCCCAAAACTTCAGTAGCCTTGACAAATATACACTCTATGCAGCATTTGAATCTTTATACTTAGAAGATCCCCAGCGGAGCTCTGCCCAGGAGGAGGACTGCCGAATTATACGCGGAGCTGTATCCCTGGTACTGTATGCCTCCCACGGTGCATAAGGTCCTCCTGCATGGAAGTGAGTTTTAACAAGATGTGATACTTCCGTTAGGTGAGTTTTCGGAAGAGGCACTGGAGGCCAGAAATAAAGACACTAGAAAATTCCGCGAGCGATTTACTAGGAGGTACTTCATGGTGGCCACCAACGAGGACCTTTTCAAGAGGCTATTACTTACACCCGATCCTTTACTTTCCTCCTCTACGCATTTAACGCCGAAGAAAATGAGAATGTCAAAAGAATTGAGAGACTTAAAAGTGGACGAAAAAGAAAAAGAAGTATTCGATTCAAAGAGTAGTAGTGATGAACGTCCGTCGGCTCCGTGATGTCATAAAACGACCATTTTCGCACTAGAATCCTGGGGGTTCAGGATGGGGGAGGAGGGAATGTATAAGTATCACAGCTGGTGTCTTTCTGGAAGGTCTTTCTGTATGGGTCTCTGGAACACTACTCACTTCTTCAAGGTTCGAACGCATTGAATATAAGGCAAGGTTCCCGAACGTATACAAAGAAAACTAACTTAACTTCGAGTACGCGTGCACTTACCTCGACTGAAAATCCTCCCGTTTCTTCACTATAGACTACTTGAGTATCGGTGCCCACAAGTACAGCTTAAAAAACGGTGCATACTGAGCGTTAAAAGCCATACCACTTCAATAACATTACCGCGTCGCGGCAAATCCAGCTCCCGGCGCGCGGAGCCGAACCCCGACGCGCGATCGAAAAGTCAAATTTATTTCCGGCGCCGCAAACGTTTTTCAAAGTTAACTGCATATAAACCTTAAGAAGTCTTCAAATAACGCTCTGATGTAAGTCGCTTTGCTTGACTTAGCCAAAATCCCATTTGAATCTCCTACATTATGTAAAATTTGGTCTAAAAACAGCGTCCGCCATTTTGTAACGGCACAGCAAGATTATATCAAAGCTATTCTTTAAAACTACGGAATTGTAAAGAAAAAATACCATTCTAACAGATAATATCGTTTTTTATTCCATAAAAATCCTCCTTAAACTTCAACATCAACTTAAGTTGGAAGATTTTCCGAGAAAACTGAAGACGGGTATTTTTCTGGAAATTTGCTCATGTTTGAGCCCCTGTATCTCAGAAACGGGTAAGAATCATGCCAAATGAAGTGCTATTCCAGATACATGAATCGTTTTTGAGTTTTCAAGCGAAGTTTCAAGTTCATATCTCAAAAAAAGCCATTTTGGGGTTTTGGCCAGCTTTTTCCGATTTCCGACCACTGTGCGACGGGGCGGTAATCCCTAGGATGGAGGATCCAGTCGCTCAAGCCCTGCAGAAGCTGACATCATGACCAGCTCGGACTCCTCGATGCTCTCCTAAATAATGAGGAAACGTAATACCAAGCAGACACGGTATTCTTGTATTTCAAAAAAGGTCTCCGAGGTCCCATTGCCGAAACTAAAACTACAGTCATATGAACGAACTTCAAAATAGTGAATTGGATCTGCGACTTGCTAACTAATCCCTAAGGGCAACTCATAATGAATTAAAAACACTTGGTAATCTTCCCCAGATTTATTTCTATGGCACGACGCGTTTCACCACACTGGCATAATCATGATTATACCTCAGTGTGGTGAATCGCGTCGTGCCATAGAAATAAATCTGTGGAAGGTTACCAAGTACTTTTTATTCATTATGAATATCGACAACTTCACCAGGTCCAGCCTGAAACAGTTATATTTACCCAAAGGGCAAGTTATCAATGACGGAAATAGTTACAACTTGATTCCGGTGACACCCGCTGATCTACATGGCTTTGTGATTGGCCCCTCCATGGCTTTGTGATTAGTCTTTTTCCTCTTTGGTACATATTAATTATATCAGTTCCGAGATTTATGGGGCTTTATGATGATGATGCGATCATCTGTCGGAAAATCGCCACAGAAGCAGGCACATATGCCTTTTCATTTGATGTAAACAACGATCTAAACGATTATGGTTGATGTCATGGGTTTGAAGTATATCGAACAATATTCACAGTGATACACGTCTATACACTCTAAATATATCGAACAATATTCACAGTGATACACGTCTGGACAAATAAATTGTACCAGTACTTATGGTTATTAGCTATTTCCATGAAACCTTCCTACCACTTGATAAACTACCCAAATTATGGTGCTCTCACTCGTCTGTCAATCCTTAATCTCGTTATTAAAAAGATGGGTCTATTATTTCTTGATTAATGCTGCAGCCACATTCGAAATGCTATCTGTTTTAACTCTATCCCTGTATAGTTTTTTATTTCATTTTTTTAGTTCATCTTAATCAATGCAATCCGGCTATTTTTGAGTGCTTAGTTCCGTTAAAGCACTACGGTTAAATTCTCAAGCAGGTACATACTTTCCGCCACATTCCAGGGTGGTGGCATTGTGTATGGCCTCAGCGGGATGCATTTCGAAGACTCTTGGGAGGTATGTAGTACTTTGGCGTCTACGAACGTATTACAGCTCTCATGATGGGGGGCGCGATATGAATCAACTGATATGTTTTGACTGGAAACAAGTCTGAGATGTAATCCGCGATACCGAGATCACCTTTAAGAATGGACCGCCGGATCATTCACGTGAGAGACGGCAGCTATAAATCTTGAGGAGCGTCGTGCTTCTTTTTTTATCTCGTCGGCCGAGAAAGAAGCCTTTTCACAGACAATGGCATGATCGGTTTGAGGCGACGTCACTTAATCGCAATCAGATCTAATTCCTACATGAACGGGGTCATGGGATCAACGCTCGCGTTTCAACTGATGGTTCTTCCACCTCGACCCATAAGCCTCCAGCCCATCACTTTTAAACGTTATCTGTTCAGAGACAACCGCATTTAGAGGTATCAAGATTCACTCGAGGAGATAAGTCGACCGATTTATAACATATATGTACATCGGCTCATGTATCGCTAAACACTTGCTGACTCTCTTCAAGACCGATAGCATGAGATTTACATCGCTGTTGTGCGGGAGTTCACCGAAGAATGGGCCATGCGTCTTTTGTCTTCAATTTTTTTTTAATAAAGCGATCGTATTCGACCGTACGGCATATTCGCCATAAGGTTATTCCGTATCGTATTTCCGCCACAGTGCACAGGACCTGGATTCTTACACAGGATGGAGGTCAAATCGAGCGCACGGCCGACCTAACCCTTGGAAGGCTTTTGTTTTTCGTGGGAGATTGAGCTTAATCTTAAGAAATGAACGTCAATACTGTTCTTACAAAATAAGTAACACCCACATCAAATCTGCTACGTCGGGGAAGGAGATGTAAGCGTAGTGGATGGGTTCAAGTACCTGTATGTTACCATAACTTCGGCTCAATCTTGGGAAAAACACATTGGAAACGAGCAGTATGATATTAAAAATTCACAGGGACTCACCGAGTCATGGCCCCTGGATGGAAAATGTGCAAGGGGGATGTTTTTTCTATCTAGCTAGGCCGTACCTCTAGTCAGCAGCATGAATTTATGGCACAACGTATCCAAATTTCATTCTTTAAGTCAATAAGGGACTAAAGAATACCGCGGGCTGTGTTGAAAACTAAGAGCGAATAAAGACTGTTACAAAGCCATTGAAAGGACTGCGTAAGAGACCGCTGGAAGAAACAGTAGTTACACTCAAGTTCTAGGTTGATAGAAAATTTTAAATCACCCAAGTTTAAGTTACCACGGTACCTCAGATATTATTCAACCCCCGCGTAGTACATCTGTAGAACAAAACCGTCAAAATGATAGAGCTACACTTTCTAGCCGATAGATTCCAGAATATCTTAGACACTATTTCATCAAAATATTTCACTTATCGTCCTTTCCCTCTTCCAATTCCTATTTGCTTTTCCCTTTCTTTTTAGTGATTGGTATTCTAACACCCACTGCCTCACGCCCTTGCGGCGGGTCGTAGAGTGGTATATGCAAATAACCTTCTAAAAATGTTTATATTGGGTGCCAGCTTTTACTCAGGGATGTATGTCAAACGTTTGAGGCAAACTTTGTAATTTTTCACCCTTAATTTTATTTGCCAGTCGGCATGGACGTTACCGCTATTATTAAGGATCTATTTTCTATGAGTAGGGCTTCGCGACGTCGACACCGCTATGCAATTAAAAATTAAACGTGGAAAGATACACAAACGTGGAGAGATATGCTTCAAAGCTTAAAATTGCTTGGATTCCACGAAGTGACGACACCTCCACGGTATTTGGCGCTACTTGCCCTCGCTCGTGTCTTTGTCAGTCCAGTAGGATACCTTACTCATTTTTCAGGGTCAAGGATAAGATATTATCTTTGTCGCGAGACTCCAAGACACTTCATTCTCATTCAGTACACTCTCGTTCTCTCTTACTTGCAATCTATTTTCCCTATTCACCCCCCTTTTCATGGCTGGTGTCTTAACATCCCCTGCCACAACTCTTTGCGGAGGCTCGCAGGGAAGTATGTAAATGTAGATTACATCAGGTATAGATTACAATATGCCATGTGTTTTCGATGCATAAACTTGACAATACTAGTGCAGTAAAACTAAAATTATCCTATTAAATGTTTCATATGATATCACATTTATCATGGCACCAGTATCCAAAATAAAAGGGATTTTAATACTATTAATAAATAAATCTATTTGCCATGCTGAAGACAAGACATTTGAAGACATCACAGGTATGTCATTACTTAAGTCTGACCCATTCTGACAGTTAACAATACCCAAAAACATAGAATCATTTAGACCATTTATACCAATAGAAATATTTTGACCATTAATACCAACTGCCACTGCTTCAATAGTGTTACGGAAAAAACAGAATTTTCCGTAATGACCCTTTTTAGAACATACGCGACAGTGGACATGTTCCGCTGGACACTTGTAGCGATGAACTTGACCACATTTGGAGCATTGTGTCTGCCGCTGTGCTGAGTTGAACTGCCGCAGCGGTGAGTTGAGCTGCTGCTGCCGCTGCGCATGCGCTGGCGACTGCTGACTCCCCGAGCGCCGTGGAGTTGCCGATCTCTGCGTAGCTGACCGTCGTGATGATTGTGCTCCGGGGCGGGAACGTTGAACATACTCGTAGCTTACATCAGCCACCTCCAGTTTTTCTGTATCTAGCTGTGGCGAGAGTATAACTTTGGCGAGTTTAACTGTTTTAAGGAGATCGAGGTCCGGCTCTTGCAGTAGTTTCTCTCGAACCACGTGATGCCGTCTATTCATATTTAAAATAAATATGTCCTTCACAAGCGACTCACGTAAATTGCCGAACTCTCACGCATGACTAAGATTCTGCAAGTCGGCCAAGAACACGTCTAAGTCATCTTGACGTTGAAGTCGTGAGAAAAATGTATGCCTTTGCATTGTCAGGTTCTTTTTTGGTAGGAAATGGTCATTCAATTCCTGCACCAACTCATCGTATTTCACTTCCGATCTGTCCAGGTTGAAGGAGTTGAACACGTCCAACCCGTAAGGACCAATATAATGGAGTAATAAGGCCACTTGACGCTCTTTCTTTTCCGACACAAGACCACTGGCAATTAAATATATTTCAAAAGACTGATACTAGCGTTTCCAATTAACTGCGACATTTCCTTCTGTCTCCATCGGGCGCACGTGGCCTGCCATACCGATCGAAGTTTGCGATCGCGTTAAAGTACCCGAATTTGATTGCGATTGTTCATTTTCGTCGCCTAAAGGCATCTCGAACTATTTTTGCTTGAAAGTGGACAACCGATTCATAATATTTTAAAAAATATTCAATCACGTAACGGAAGGGATCCCGGCACTTCTGACACCATGTTATATACCTACTCGTTTATTGTCTCAAATGTTACACAAGCGACCGTCCACACAAGACTGACAGCCGTGAGTAGTCACACAGACACACACCACGTAATAGGTGGCAGCACATGTACAATATGACGACACATGCATAACAATCCGAACTCCAACTATCCGGATCGCCAATTATCCGGATCGCTTTTAGGGGAAAAATCTTCGAAAATCGGCTTTTTACAGTCACGGCAATAGGCTATTCGTAACGTGTGTTGTATCTTTTATACCGTTGATTTCGAATGAAACGTATTGGTTACAGCAAATACGTTTCTTTAGCGTTCTTAGATAAATCCGAAGGGAATATGTTAAGAAGTTGCCAAAGAAATTACCTTTTTTGTGAGTCATCCATTTATCCGGAGGGGGTCCGGTCCCAATTGATCTGGATAATTGGAGTTCTACTATGCTTGTGTACACCCAGACATGGATGGCTTGATGAAAAAACATCGCCAGAAATTGTCGTTTTTAGCGATCGGGGGATTAGATTCGTTAGGGGAACGTGATGAGATCGGGCTAAGGGCGACGTCGGATTTCTTTTGTTCCTTTTTCCGCTCTCATCTTTAAGGCTCACACTAATTGGTCATTTCAGCGGTTTTACTGGCTTCAGCGCTCAATGTTAGAATCTTTTCGAGTTATCAACTGATGGAATTGATCCCTGAAGCTCTAAATGGGATTTATTGTCGTATCATTCACCCATTGGTACTTACCAATTTAGTTTTGAGTTATTGGACTGTCACTACGTTAACTTACTCATACTGGGGTCTTATTTCCCGAATTTTCTACGCTTGACAGTTTATTTGACTGCAGTTAAATATCTCATCATGGACTATTCGAGTATTCAGGGATCATTTAAGCTATAGCTTTTCAGTAACCGCGGAAATGACAGCTCAAGCTTTCATTTCGCCGATCACACGGCTAATCTTGCCGTCTATTCTAGCATCATTTCCACTCGCGAGGTATCATCGTCTAATTACCATTTTATTGACAGCCACACTGGCCGTGCACTCGGATTGGGTAAATGACGGGGTTCGAGGCGGAAAAAGGACATTCTCAAATGGTGGAAAAAGGGATAGGAATCCCTATCATTGCCTCTGTATTCCTGAAAGTGATCGCGTCATACAATCATTTTTTAAGCAATCATTTGAGCTATCATTGGTACTATCCCCGAAATGAGACTGGAAAAATGATCGTGTGATTCAGGATGAAGACTGTTCGAGCAATACATCAGTTTACCTGGAATTTGATGAATTTTACCTCATTTTAAAGAAAACACTCTTGTTTCCAATGATATCAAAATATTAACCCCTTGCCGAACTACTTTTCGAGCATTTTCCTAAAAACATAACCTGTTTAACGTGGGATAGATAACGGCTGTGCGCTCCAGAGGGAGAATATTGAAAAACATTAGGAATTTACAAGGCCTAGATTTCATTAAAAAACTAGCGATGTGTAGCTTGTATGTTTTTTCAACTATTTATAAAAAATAATTTATGACTCACCGCAGTAATTTTTACAGAATCGCAAAATCAATTTTCACTGTACGGCGTGAATAAATGGGTTAATTTAGAGATTTGTGTAGCTATATTTATGTAATTACTGAGTATGTTTGTCACATATAACTATATTTTAATTCCATTAATATTACAATATTATTTACTTCATACTTTTTTCAGTCGGTGAAATTATAAAATAAAGTTCGAAAATTGTCTCCATTATGGCTTGGGAAAAATCTCGCTCAAACTACCTTAAGACACCGTAACATTTTATAAACCCCTCCCCCCCCTTTCCTTTAAATTTCTTACGTAAGTTTCCATATAGTTTTGTTTGCATGAAAATAGAAAAAAGTTTCCGTGAACGACGATTGGCGCAATTTCGTCTGCCCATGGATATAATGAGCGCGAGGTATTCAAGGTTTTTTCTGGTAATGAGCAAGTGGCTTTAGAGTGGCGACGGTTCGTAGGGGCAGTGGTCGTGCAGGGAAAGGACGCGCTGTTTGCAGTGATGCAGATTAAGGTTTTTCGACCGACGATGATTCCAAAAGTCATGCAAGTACGATCTCGTGGCTAACACTTCCACTTTTAATTAGTCTGGTTAACGTTTATCGGAAGATGACGTAGCCTTTTCGGTAACTTGATGCTTACTGATAGTTCGCATTTTGTGTTCTACGCCCGACTGTCGGTTAGCTAACGTGAGCGTTATCGTTGGTAGAAAGGGAATTAACTTCGATTTTCATACCGTGAAATTATTTAACCAGAGATTATATAACCGGGCCGAAATCATTACGTGAGATGATCTTTAACCCCCAAATCCTCTACGTTAGATAATTCATGAATGCAAAATTCCACTGAGGAAAAATAATACGCTTGACTGGGACTCGAACCCGGATCCCTTGGTATCGCACTGAGTGCTTTAGCCAGTTAAGATAACGAGGCGTCCTCATCCCTTTTTGATTTTTGAGGGCTTTATAGAAACAAGTTGTTCAAGGAATTTCGCACTTCTGTACATTTGCGGGTGACTCCGTAAAAGGTAATGCCGTGGCTAGTCCGGGTATCCTAAAAATAAATTCATAATGTATGAAGAGCCCATCCAAGTTGCCAAAACATCTTACTTGGCCTCTTCATATCTCATGTCTCTTCTTATGTTGTTCAAAAATCTTATTGTTTTCCTCCTCTTCCCAGCATTCTCCCCTCTAACACCCTGTTCAAAATTCCGTTCCCTTTCCTTGCGTTCACTTCCACGTCACTTATGCAGCCTTTTCCAAATCTCTTCGGCCAATTTCCTTCCTTCCCTCTCCAACGTATTCCTACGCTTCATCGTTCCTCATCCACAATGCATAGCTCACCCTTTCCATTCTTCTGCACGCCCTCATGTCATTAGCCTTCAGTCCACGCACATCCTCTTTCCGCATTAGCGAAGTCTCCGAATCGCAGAGCGCTAACCATATTAAAGATAACACTTATTTTTTTAAAATGTCCGTAACTAGAGTCTCCTTCGCAAAATCGTTTTCTTTCGCATATTCTGCCATATAGATTTCAATTATGCTCCTCATGTCCAATCCATTCTCTTCCCAGTGACGCGGACTGTCCTGACTACTACGTACTAAACCCTTATTGTTTGACCTTTTGGGAAGACTGTCTATACCGTGTAAAAAGTCTTTGAGAAATTTACTGAGAAATAATGCATCATTACAGATATGCCTTAAATAGTAAACTAAAAATTTAAGTCAGAAAACTTTTCATTTAATTGAAAAAGTCGACTGAGGGAACAATGCGAAAAAACATTTTCTTCTTCTTTTCATTATGCCATTGACATCAGGGCCTTGATATACTCCTTCCACCTCTTCCGGTCACTTTCTTCATCTCCTTCTCTGTCTTACCTCTTCTCTTTCCATACTTTTCAATTGCTCCCACCCATATATCTCTAGTCGACCTCTACTTCCTCTCCCATGTGGTTTTTCTTCCAATACTTTTAACACACTCTATTTTAGTCCATTCTATTGAGATGGCATCTTAGTTGGTTTTTCTGTACTTTTGTCATGAAGGTAGTTTGTGTGAGATTTTTCCCTAGTCATAAAGGAGACCATATTCAAATTTTATTTTTAAATTTAAGCGGCTATGAGAAGCATGCAGTAAATATTGTGACATTAATGACGCAAAAACTTCGTTTTAAATTACTGTGTGATTATATAAATATGCATGCATAAGGAGTTAACTTGGCTCATGTTTTTCTCTCCGGACGCTGAAAACGCCATAGCAACTAAAGATTTTTCTGCGGTTTTGTAAAAATGACTACGGCGAGTAATTGATTTATTAGTGAGTAGTACTTGAATACTGGAAAAGCAAAATAAACTATGCTTTGTTAAATTTTTGACGAGATCTGTGTGTTATATATTACTCATTAAAAAAATAATATTTCTCTTGAGTGCATGTACGTGCATATGCCATTAAAAATGGCTGGTATATTTTGGCAAATATCTCAAAAAGAAGTGCGCTAAGTGGATGGTATTTTGGTATATTTGGAAAGATTGTCTTTTTCTTTATAATGATGCCAAATCCATGAAGTGATATCTCACTCAAACTACCTAATGGGCTCCTGCAGGAAATTTTTTCGGGATTGTGGTGTTGCTTTCCAGATCTCTTTTGGTTTATTTCCTACTTTGTTCAAGAATTTATTTATTCCTGATATTATTATTCCTTCTGTTCTGTATTTAATAGGCCAGCCTTGAGAGACATTTGTTGGAAAATGAACAAACATTAACAGTTTTATGTATGCGAAAAAGTTATTGACGCTTTAAAATATACGCGTGAAGAAAACTTTTTTTCCTGTATCTGCTGCAGTCCCTCGGTTGATTGGCTCATCCCGTTAGTTGATGGGTTCCAGATCTCTTCGTCCCGGTTAATCAATCAGAGAGAAAGGATCTCTTTGATCTCCTTTCTTCCTCATTCGGGGAAAGTTTTCGAAAGCCCTATTGAGGTGCCTTGTTTATTCGCGAGAAGCCAAAGGGGAAGAAGACGTGTGTATTTTATTCGATCCGCTGGGAGGGAGTAGGAGGGAATTCACGATTCCAGCAAGTCTCACCATGCGGGGGAGGCAAGACGTACTGCCGATGGAGGACATGAATAGCCTCCACGGGACGTTTGAACAGCAGGGGAATCGATGACGGAACAAAGGGGAATCCGAACGTCCATACCCAATCCCTGCCTGTGCCTATCTCTCTTGTGTCCCACGGTGGGATTCGACGATCCTCATCTCTGCTCGTGAATCCGCCTTCCCGCGACTTCCGACGAGAGCCTTATCGGAGAGTGAGGAAAGCTCTTTCGAGAGATCGATCTCGTCTGCCGTAGCAATAGAGTAGGGGGAGGTGGAGTTTGCTCATCACGCGCACGGATCCGCTTGACAGGTTCACGTCGTCTGCGGTGGCACGGGCGCGAGAGCGTTAGGAGCGTTTGAGTGTCTGCGCCTGACATTCCACCGGCCCAGACGCCTCCACGATGTGGATCGGTGCACGGGGCAGGAGTGGCGAGCGAGACGATGGTCACGACCGGCGAAATTTCAAAAGCTCCACCACTACAGGCCACAGAATTATTGAAGGACCTATTGCCCAACCGGTTGCCTATAATCAGCCGTAACCGAAAGTGAAGCCTCTTCAGCTATTTTGAGTGTCCGTGATTTGCCATTAGCGTAGTAGGCCTGTGGGGGCACATCTTTTTGGTAGTTGCAGATTGATGATTAATTTTTTGTAATAAATGAAAAATGGCAAAAAGCATAAGTATCAAAAATGACACATTACAGCCAACGGGGTCAGTTGTCATAACGGGGTCGGGGCCACCATGTTGGAAGAAGTACCTTTTTTGTGAGTGCATTCCCCAAAACCTCAGGGCTAACCGTGTTTATCTACAAGTTTTCTGTGGGCATGGGAAGCACCTAAAAAGTAAAAGTAATGGACTAGTATTTTAAAGCAATACTTGTACTGGACCTTTAGTACCAATGCACTATTATCGGTACCTATTCCGGTATTTTTGTCTGTTGATTTCGTCGAGGATTCCCGCCTACAATCACTATGTTTATCCCACTCGTGTACATATTTATCTCACCCTTATAATTTTTACGCTCAGCTATATGCTTATTATTTTAATTTTGTGGGAAAGATCTCAAAAATACTTTTAATGCATGTACGCAGTGAGGTTTTTGGTGGGAGAAAGTACTAATTAGTATCGCAGTCTCCCTCGTGAAGAGCATTATTTATAGGACCCTTGTTAGAGTCACTCTTCTTCTTCACAAGATCTCTCTTTTCAGTTCAGTTTACCTCGTGCCTCCTTTCGTTACATCCAAAATTCCTACTATTCCCCGACTTCCATCCCACTTTCCCTTCTTAAGTTGCCTTCAGCATCCTCTAACTCACTTTATATTCTTACATCCGCTTACTTCCAAGAAATTCTTCGTTTGTCTTTCTTCATTAGGTTCATTGCTTTCATTCTCTCCATCCTCCTGAACTTCCAAATATGGTATCGCCTCGAGAGAATTCTGATCCTCTCTTTCCAGGGTCTAAGGTTCGCTATCATGTATTGCCGAGCTACTACGAAACTACCGTATCAGGTTCCTCAGTTGCCTTTTATTGACATCTTTACTTGAAAGGAAATTGAATAGATAAAATTCAAAGAGAGGAACTGAAGGACAAAACTTAACCGGGGTCGAAGCTACTCCGAGTTGAAACCAAACGAGAGATTATGAATCAAATGAAACTTTTGGGTCTTAACGAAACGATATCGAATATATAAAACCAAATTAAAATTTTAAGTATTGAAGTTTCGCGATGTTAGGGCTGTGTGATTTGTTTTCGCACGGTTAAGTTTTGCGCCGCGTTTAATCATGGAAATGGTGTTATTGAAAGCAACAAATGGGGTGTTAGATAAACTCTTAACGCAGTAACATAGCTGCGGATGATAGAGTTACGAATAGTTTCATTTTGTTCCAGGCAATACAGTTCCGAACTATATCAATGCTAAAATCTCTATAGTTATGTTACTGACTAACGCAGAAAATAAACTGTCGAAGGTCTTTTTTTCGATCTGGGTTGAAATTAAACTACCGAAACTCTCATGACACAATGTGACGGAGCGAAACTCGGACCAATATTTATAATTTCGCTCCGATAATAAACAAAATCCTTTCATTCCGCTTCGATGACAATTCCTATTCAAGAAAAGGGGTGTATATCGGACGGACGAGGGAGGGAGGGAGCCAGACTTGGTGGTACTCACCAGCGGAGTATTAAAGGTGACTGAGGGTGAATCAAATTTTGATGAGCAGTAAAAGATTTGGAAAGATCCCCAGAGAGTTTTTTAGAAGGACCCTCGGCCCCTCTATCCCACCCCTCTTATGTGCTTTCCTCTCCCTTGCTCTATACTCCTCTTAAGCGAGTGCCACCAAGTTTCGCTACTCCTATGCGTACGATTCGCCACCTATTCCTTCTCTCACGTCGTCCGTCTTACCGACTCCTTCGTTGGAATCTTAAAAAGGGTTTTGGGGAATGTTTTTTCCTTTCCTTTTCCTTATTTCAACCGCGTGCTTTTTTTCTGTTCCCTCGGGAGCGCCTTTAGAATTCTCAGAATAGGCGACTTTTTTACAGTGACCGCGTACTTAACCCTGCTTGCTCTCTGTGTTTCTGCGTGCTTTCGCTCGAGGAGCCGTGCCGTGTCATCGGTCGCCGGTGCTCAGAAGGGCGCTCTCCGCACTGACCTTGGGAGCGGAGAGCGCATCGCCAAAGTACACTTCCATGCTTCACTTGCTATTGATGTTGGTCTATACTCTTCCATTATGCACGCTTGTGTCCTTACAGTTCTTTTTTCCGTGGTCTCGCTAATAGCATCGCTCATTGTTCTCACTGTCAACTTTAAGAATACCTTGAGAAAAGTTTTAGAAAAAAAGGGTTGGGTCCCTCTGCGATTTTGTTCTGCTGGTGCCCCACCCGTAGATACTTGAGGCGAACTGATTTGTGACGTATTGTCCGCGTGTGTCTTTTGCACGTTCCGTTACCCTTTACTCATTTGTCAGGCAAGTGTGACTTTTTTATTCGATATTCCGCTGGCTTATATTTATATATTTATCAGGTGACTTTATCAGTCTTGATTTTGATCTTGAATCTCGAATCAGTCTCACGAAACTCTCCCAAAATATTTTGTGAATGCATCAGCATCATCAGCAGGCATCAATCCGGAGTTTGTTTTAATGCAGCTTTCTACTTCACTCATGTTGCCACTTTATTCTTTCAAAGTTCTTTAAGCTTAAATCCTTTCTGATTTGCACCGTGCTGGTCATAATTTGTGTTCCATCCTTGGTCTACCTCAGTAATTCTTCCAATTCATTTTACATTCCAGAATGGTTTTCAGGAGATTATCATGCCTCAAAATGTGCCCGGCTCCTCGCTTGACTAATTGTAAAATAACTTGAAAAATACATACCACGAGAGTTACAGGGTGACACGAAAGATATCATTTGAACCCCGCGGCATTTGTCTACATCTACATACTACCCCGCAAGCCGCCTCAATAGGCGTGTGGCGGGGGGTGTTAGGACACCAGCCGTTTACATATAAAAAAGGAAACGCTCCAATGAAATTACGCCTAGCATTTATTAAAGTCCCTTATTGTTCGGGGGAAAAACGAATTCCCATACCTATCCGTTCGGCAAAATATCTCTCTTAATTTATCGTTTCTGTCGGACCTGGAAATATAGTGGGGTTCTAATATGATATCCTCCGTGTCCCTCTTAAAGATATCTATTCTCAATTACTCAAGTAATCTAAGCCTAGCGCGCAGCCTCCGATTCTCTAGCGGCTCCCAGCCTAATTCGTTTAACATCTGTGTAACACTGTCTGTACGCCCGTAGCAGTTTTTGACGAATCGCGGAGCTTTCCTTTGTATTTTATTAAGTTCCCGAATTAAGTCTTTCTGCACCGGATCCCATATGCTCGCTGCACATTCAAGGTGTGGCCGGACGAGTGCGAAATAGCACCTCTCTTTTACTTTTTCATCCGAAAATCTTCCCACAATACGCTTGACGAATCCTAGCTTCTTCAGAGATCTGCCACAAATATTTCTTATATGTGTTCCCCACGATAGGTTCGAAGTTATCGTAACTCCGAGATACTTCACTTCATCTGTCGCCTTTATGTTAACACCATCCACAGCATATTAGGGTGTCCCTTATTTTCCAACTCCGAAATTTTTGAACGCTCACCCTCCAATTTTGTTTGAATGACTCTAAAACATGCCTATACAAAATTTTGTTGAGATCGGAGCATTCTAACCCGTGCCGACTTGAGCGTGAACTCGCATGAAGAAACTTTTCGTCCGGACTTGCCACCCAGCGCTGAGTCTGGCCTCAGCCTGTCACTACATGCATTGCAGTCAGTTCTTTATTTGTTATCCATCGTGTCACACGTGTTTTCGGGTTGCTCATCTAACATAATGTCACATCAATTGCCTAGAGCCAGGGAAAGTGTGTTTTTAATAGGAGATATTAAACACCAAATAACTGGGCATAAATTGCCATCAAATAGACAAGTGCTTGAAGTTTTATTTTATAACATAAAAAGGTAAAATTAACTGTCAGTGTAATTGCTAATCTTGTGATTCGTAAGTGCATTATATTTTGGGATAAAGCATAAATTCCGACAAGAGATATTCAGTATTGTTTACTACAAATACTAATTAACTTGCATTCGTAGTGGACAAAATTGCAAAAATACGCAATCAAGTGTGAACATATTTTTAAGTATCGTGAAGAGGAGTTTAGAAATAATTTGGACAATCTTTTTGATATTGCACATGCCAATGCTCATCAAATGATCAAGTTGGAAGTAGACAGGATGCTTTTAC
Source organism: Pyrrhosoma nymphula (assembly GCA_963573305.1). Taxonomy (NCBI): domain Eukaryota; kingdom Metazoa; phylum Arthropoda; class Insecta; order Odonata; family Coenagrionidae; genus Pyrrhosoma; species Pyrrhosoma nymphula. The sequence continues at coordinate 100,967,890 of OY754330.1, read as the reverse complement.
TTCGGCAGCGAGAGCCAGGACGTAAAAGCTACCTTGCAGGAGTATACCAAATACTCGCGGATAAAGAAGAAAGGGCGATGAAAAGAAAATTAGAAGTAGAGAAAAGCAGTGAGCAGCATCTACATCTTCTGCTGTTCCTCCTTCTTCATCATCTGAAGATTCAGATAACGCACATGCAAGTTCCGATGAAATCAACGTTGGTAAACTTTTAGGAGTGACTTCTGAGAGTACATCAATGCAGAATGCTGCAAGGCATGGCACGAAAGATTTTATCACACATTATAAGAAATTAGTGACTGCTTTGGATAGCTGCCAACTGAGTGTAAGAGAATCTGTATACATCCTTCTTGGTAAAGCAGAGGCACTTAAATTAGTCACAATACCGAAGAACTCTATTAATAAATCTCCTATTCATCGAATCAGTCAGAGGAAGAGAAGAGAACGTTTTGAAACATTTAAATTTGCTTTCAAGAATGATATATCTGCAATTCTTACTGTTCAATGGAATGGAAAACTGTTGCCTGCATTAAATTTCAGCGACCAAAATGAAGAATGACTTCCAATTGTTAAATTTGGGGACAGTAAGTCGTTCATCGGAGTTCCAAAATAACAAAAATCTCCTGGTAAAGGGCAACCCAACGCTGTTTGGAATGCATTAAGGTATTGGGGTATAGAAGACACTGTACAAATTCTCTGCTGTGACACAACTGCATCAAAATCTGGACGTTTTAATGGAGCATGCGTCTTACTTGAACAAAAATTGTTCAGGGAATTGTAGTTTTTTTTCCATGCCATCATCACATAAATGATCTTGTATTTGAGCGATGTGTATTTCAATGTAAAGTATGTGATGTAACAAGCAGTCCTGACATACCACTTTGTAAACATTTTAGGGAAAGCTGGGAAAGTGTCAATGCCAATAATTTTCAAAGTGGCAAAAAGAATGTGGAAATGTTTTTTTGTGAGACTGAGTTTGCATCTTCTAAGTTCTTATTACCATAATGCAGTCTAAAGAGTGAAGATGTATTAAATTGTAACATAAAGTTACATATTAAACATGTATCAATAACTTTTTCACAGACTTAAAACTACAAAAATCTATAATTCCTGACATTCAAACTTTGCGCTCAAGTCGGCACGGGTTAATATCGGCCTATTGAGATGAAATTTTGTTTTTGAGGACACCTGACCGAATGGAAAATATTTAGGGGGTGAGCCTGAAAACATTCGCAAAAAATTTTTTTTTTGCCAAATAAGGGACACCCTACGTGAGCATATACATGGGTATAGTTGGACGACCTCCGCAAGAAATGTACCGACGTGCATTTGCTCAGATTAAGTTTGTGTCCCCACTCTTGGCTCCACACATGAACGTTGTTTAAATCCGATGATAGAATTTAAAAGTCAAAGTGATCACTAATTTCGCGATAGATGACAGCGTCGTCAGAAATTTTAGACTTTTTTGAAAGTTAATTAGATAAACCAACACTAAGAGGTGATTATCGTGAATTCATAGAGCTCTCTCTAATGCTTTTGGGAGAAGAAAAGCTTTTTTCTGTAAAAAACTTAAAATACGCCCTCCTGGGGCAATGCATCAAGCTCGATGGATGGCAAGAGCTATTTATTGTTTTAAAATTATTTCTGCTAATATCGCAACTTAAACTATCCCGTGCAAATAAAAATGCTTTATAAGATTTCTCTCTATTCATTGCAACTATTTATGTCAAACTGTGGCTTCAGTGCAGAGCAGCTGTAAAAGCTCCTTATCAAGATCTCTGCTTCTTAAAAGTTCTAAAATAATATGAAAGGATAGATTCCACACTTTCAAAAGCAGCTATAAAGAAATTTAGTCACCATATGTGGTATTTATCAGAAGACTTGTCTGTCCTATCGCTCTTTGATAGTGAAGTAGACATACAAATCAAAATCAAAATGGAGGCAAATTTAGCCAGAGAGAATCTACACATGGAAAAGAGATTTTCCCTGCCATCATCACATAAATGATCTTGTATTTGAGCGATGTGTATTTCAATGTAAAGTATGTGATGTAACAAGCAGTCCTGACATACCACTTTGTAAACATTTTAGGGAAAGCTGGGAAAGTGTCAATGCCAATAATTTTCAAAGTGGCAAAAAGAATGTGGAAATGTTTTTGTACTCCTCTTTGTAGAGAGTTGGATAGACAATTATATAGTAAGTTTAATTTTATCCTGATAGCCATTATTTAATTTTTTATTCGTTAGTATACATACATCTCCTAATTCAATCTTATCTTCATTTCGGTGAAAACAATGGACGACTTTCTGTCAACCAAAACTGTTCTCTTGCCTGAATATGGACAATAGTTTAATTCCAGAATGTCCTTTAACATTGATGAGCAACACTTGATATGTAGAAGCTCAAAGGATAGTTATGGAGTTAACAGCTGTGAATGACCGTGATGAAAGGTGTGTTAAATTTATACAAGATTTTTATGGACTACTGCTTGTAGATGAGGATAAAAAGCAAATTGTGTGTGTTCAAGAAATCGTATACTTTACCCAGATTACAAGAAAGAAACATTGAAAAGAAAGTATCCACAAGAACCATAAAATAAATTAAAAACCATAATACAGAAAAAGGGAGGAATCAGGCAAGATGTTGTGGAATATGAACATAATAAGAACTTATAAAAAGCAATTTTCCACAGATAAAAATTTTAATTCGACCCGGGTTTTGATTCACTGCATGATGATGCAGTGCATCGAAACCTGGGTCGAATAAAAATTTTTATCCGTGGAAAATTGCATCTTCTAAGTTCTTATTACCATAATGCAGTCTAAAGAGTGAAGATGTATTAAATTGTAACATAAAGTTACATATTAAACATGTATCAATAACTTTTTCACAGACTTAAAACTACAAAAATCTATAATTCCTGACATTCAAACTTTGCGCTCAAGTCGGCACGGGTTAATATCGGCCTATTGAGATGAAATTTTGTTTTTGAGGACACCTGACCGAATGGAAAATATTTAGGGGGTGAGCCCGAAAAAATTCGCAAAAATTTTTTTTTTGCCAAATAAGGGACACCCTACGTGAGCATATACATGGGGATAGTTGGACGACCTCCGCAAGAAATGTACCGACGTGCATTTGCTCAGATTAAGTTTGAGTCCCCACTCTTGGCTCCACACATGAGCGTTGTTTAAATCCGATGATAGAATTTAAAAGTCAGAGTGATCACTAATTTCGCGATAGATGACAGCGTCGTCAGCAAATAAACGTATTTTACTGCTAATTCGAGAGCATAGGTCATTTATGTATATAATGAACAAAAGGGGACCGATTACGCTTCCTTGTGGAACACCTGATGTCACTTTAACTACGTCAGAGCTAATTCCGTCAAGAACTACTTTTTGCTTACGATCACTCAGAAAGTTGCGTATCCAGTTTACTACTGTTTCGTTTTGCCCGCATGACTGTAATTTGTATAAAAGTTTGCTGTGAGGTACCGTGTCGAAAGCTTTCTTAAAATCTAGAAATAATGCGTCCACTTGTCTTTTCGATTCTCCAGATTTGAAAACGACATGAAGAAAGAGCGCGAGCTGTGTTTCACATGATCTACCTTTCCGGAAGCCGTGCCGACAGCCATGGAGGACATTACGACTGTCCAGGAACGTCATGATATTGCTAACGACGATATGTTCGAGTATCTTGCCTATAATCGACGTTAATGAAATTGGTCGAAGGTTCCCTGGGTCGTGTTTGTTTCCCTTTTTGAATATTGGTGTAACGTTTGCAAATTTCCAGACTATTGGTATCTTTCCTTCAGACAATGACTTCTTGGATATTATGTCTAAGAACGGTGCGATCTGTGGCGCTAACTCCTTGAGGACACGCGCGGGTATTCCCTCCGAACCCGGAGATTTACTTTTTTTTATGGACTGTAGCTGTTTAGTTATCCCATCGCGTTGAATAGTTATTTATTTCATCTGTTCCTCAGTGAATGAAATGTCAAAATTACATGCAGTATCGTCTGTAGTGTATACACTTTCGAAGTGGGAATTTAACGTGTTAGCTTTGTCAATATTTTCGGTGACAAGTTTGCCGTCTTTATCAAATAACGAATCTACGGTTGAAGATTTTTCCTGAAGCTCTCTCGCATATGACCAAAAAGATTTCGGATTTTCTTCGAGTAATTCACCTAGTGCTTTTATCTTGAAAGTTCGCAATGCAGTACGCATTGATTTCTTGGTTTTTGAGTGTTGCGCAGCGTAACTTTCTTTTGCTTCAAGTTCCTTCGATTTGTCACCTAACGTAATGGACTTTTTGAACAGGTTGTATAGTTTTTCTCTGTCTCTTAAGGTCCCTCCTAACATCGTTGTTATACCAGCGAGGTTCTTTACTATCACATTTCAATTGTTGCGGAATATATTCGTTGATTCCCTGGCGTAGAATTTCTTAGAAATATTTCCATGATGCATCAGTGCTTTTATCCTCTGTTTTAGCTACGAAGCCCGTGTACGAATCTTTAAGCATCTCGCCAAATTTTATGAAGTTGCATTTATTAAATAAATAAATTTTGCGTTTCGGTTTTACAGCTGACTCTACTTCAATTTTTAAGGTTACAAAAATTACTCTGTGATCACTTATGCTGTCAATAATATCGAGTTGTTTTATCAACTTAGGATGGCTTACTGCAAAAAGGTCTAATATTTTAGTTCCTCTCGTAGGCTTGTCAACTACTTGGGCAAGTGAGTGATTAGCAAGTGTGTTGAGTAAGATCTCGCTGATTTCCCTATTCCTTGAATTCGGTTTTACAGTAAGAATCCCAATTTATGGATGTCAGATTAAAATCTCCCCCAATAATTATTACACTTTTACTGTCTCTCAAAGTAAATGCGGATATTTAATTTTGTAATTGGTAAATAATATCAACTTCGGAGTTAGGAGGTCTATAAAAAGAGCAAACATGTATACTCCTTTTGTTTCGTTGTTTAATTGTACACCATACGCTTTATATTTCATTGTCAGTTATTTCTAGTCTAGAGGTGATAGAAGCGACGAAATAAGTGATATATCCTACCTAACAGGTAGGCAGCGCTTTGGAACCGAGGTCTTTGGGAGCGGCTCCAGCTCCGGCTCCGTTCAAACTTTTCGTTTCAATTTATGATTTTGTACGTATCTGGGTAGTATATAATCTGATGCAGAATTGCCCTGGCTAAAGAAGCATTTACAAAGAGAAGGGAATTGATGAGGGGGTGTCTGAGAAGAGACGTAAAGAAGAGTCTGGTGAAAACTGTAATATGGAGCGTTGCGCTGTATGGGTCGGAAACTTGGTCATTGCGAAGGGAGGATGTTCGTAGAGTTGAGGCGTTTGAGATGTGGGTTTGGAGAAGGATGAAGAGGGTGAGCTGGGTGGTGAGGAAGTCGAACGAGAAGGTATTGGATATGGTTGAAGAGGAGAGGAAGCTTGTGGCGGAGGTTCGGAGATGGCAGAAGGTATGGATGGAGGAAGTTTTGAGAGGGGAGGGTATGTCGAAGAGAACAATAGAGGGGATAACACTGGGGAAACGTGGTGGAGGAAGGAAGAGGATAGGAATTCTGGACGAAATAAGAGGATGTAGAAGGTATCAGGGATTTAAGAGGGATGTAATGGCGGGACATCCTTAGGAGGGAATGCGAGACAATGTTTCAGAAATTGGGATGCAGGATGGGGACTGCCCAAGAACCTACCAATCAGCTGGTAGAATACTCAAATAAAAATCTTGATATATTCATATCAAAAGATTTTCAAGGGTATTCATATAATAATAATAAATTTTTCTTCGTGTTAACCAACTTGTATCTATTTCTTTTAAATAACTTTAATCATTTACATAAAGCAATACATACCTACTTAACTACTACGTAGAATTAAATTGAGGGATTCACACTCAAGTTTTTGTCTTTCATACAAAGGTGAGGACAACATTATTTTACAATCAAAATACTCATTGAGTAGCTTAGGAATTCTCAGCATATGTTGTGCGCCGCATTCACGGCAAATGCTAACTGGAGTGAAATTTATTTAATTGCAGTGTGGCACGGATACCATTTTGACTACCATTAAATAATCGGTGGTCGGAGAGAGATAATTGTACAGTTTAGACCTCCGGCTCCAGATCTGGCTCCAGCAAAAATGTGGTGCTCCGGGTCGCTCCAGCTATGGCTCCAGCTGGTAGGTGGATAATTTTCTTCTTTTCACGTACCATTGATGGCTATAACAAAGCATTAAAATAGTAGAACACTCAATTAACGTAAAATTGACTTGCGTCCTTTTCTTCTGCCAATTCCTTTTCCCGATTACCTCACTTAATTTTCATGGCTGGTGTCCTCACGCCCCCTGCCACACGTCCATCCTGCGGCTCTCAGAGTCGTATGTATATAGATGTAAATTTCATCAGGTATAAATTACAATATACCATGTGTTTTCGGTGCATTGATTCACGTATGTCCTTTGCTTGTGCCAATTCTTTTTTTTCCCGATTCGCTCCATTTTTCATGATTGGTGTCCCAACACCCCCGAACAAACGGCCCTGTTGTGGTTCACTTGGTGATATGAAGACGTAATCTCTGGTTCACACTTCATTGCACTATATTTTGCAGTGCAATGAATTGTGGTCTGGTGCCATTTCCCGAATGCATCGGCGCGCGCGTGTGTCTGTGTATGAGAGCACTCGGTGCCCTCGGCGCCCTTCGGCAAACGTCGTCGTATCGGTTACTCGGAGGGCTTTGCGCAAACCACTCCTTTGCGCGTGGAGACGAAGAGCTAAGCGATAAATATTCAACGGTCGACAAACATTCGTTAGCTCTCTCCGTCACCGTTCCGTTTCGACTCTCACGAGGCATTCGCATGTGGAGTTGCAAAGCGGACTCGGATCAAGTGTCTGCCGGCAATATTTTTCTCAAATAGAATGAAATACGTGCAATGAGACTCTCACGGACAAAGTGTTAAACGGATAAATGAAATGTGGGAAGATCAGGCCCTTAAAAAAAACCAATCACGCTTCTCTTTCAACTAGGAGATGCTGAAAATTGGATTAGATTCACCGGGATAAATCACAACCTCATGAGTTGACGTCTTCGTGTTTGTTGAAGGTAATAAGTAGGTTGTTGTCCTCCTTGCTGCGGGTATTTTTTTGCTTCGAATGCACTGCTGACTCTTGGAGCCTGCGTTTCCAATTAGCTTGGGTTCCTTCCCATCCTATTGAGCTGAGCAGAAGTTCTTGCAGAGCCTTCCTATAGTCTTTCCCATGCTGGCGGTATCGCATATCTCGACTTTAAAATGGCTAAGAGTAAAGCCTTTTTCTTATTTTAGGTAGCAGGAAAGCGCTCAATTAAATAAATAGCATTAAAAGTCTTTTTAATGTCTTTTTTAATGAAATAAGCTCCTGTAAATTTAAAGATGTACGCTTCTCATAATAGAATTGATCAGTGAATTTTACCCATAAATTGCCTTTATTGAATAGTACTTTTTAATATTTTACCGCTAATTTAATAAGGTAGTATGAGGACTTTATCAAGGAATTATGTCTACATAAGCGAAATTGCTGTGTAAAAAAGTCCTTTCCACTTCATTGTATTGTAGAGAAACTTGGGCATGCCAGGATGAGAATTAGAGTAGGCGAAATGCCGTCATCTTAGTAGTGTTCGCGATAAAAAAGAAAGGATAAGATTAGGAATAAGTGGGTGATGAAAGTATGTGGAATGGTTGTTCTGGTAGTGGACATGCACACAAGGAGCGTGCTTTATTGGTTTGGCCATGCAAAGAGAATGGATGAGAATCGAATAACGAAGCAGATTTATGATAGATGAGTGAATGGTGTGAGAAAAAGAGGTAGACCGAGAAATCCATGGGTGTATGTGGTGAAAGATACTCTTAATAGAAGGAATATTTGTGTCTGAAGAACAGGAGGGCGTGAACGAAGCAATGCATTAGTGTAACTGAAGCAAAAGAGGTATGCAATTATAGGGGGGAAATAGGGGGATGGAATGGAGGAAATTATTAAAATAGAGGCAGCTTTAGAGGCCTATCACAGAGAGTTAAACTTTTTTGCCTGGGCAAAAGGAACAGCGTGATGGGTATGCATGCATGTATGCATATAATTTTATTAAGGAACAAATTGGAAATTGTTAAAAATTTTGTACCTGATGATGACACCGCTGTGTCGAAACATGTCGTAGCAGGAAAATAAATCTGTGGAAGGAAACCAAGTTACTTCTTCATTTGTGAAACTCAACTTCCACATAGTTGAGCTTGAAACCATGGAACGAACAAGTAGAAAGTTTTGAGAAGTCGCTAAATTTTTGCCCCATGCGTAGCTATGAGTAGAGAGTTGGACAAGAAATCACTGAATTTGTTTCCAGCTTATCGAGGTTTTACAATTAAATTCATGAAACTTTAAAAACAAAATGAAATACTGGAAACAAACGTTTTAGCATCGAACTCTGAAATGCAAAGTTCCAACAAGACTCTTTCTTCACCTCTAAAAATCCTCGAGCCGTGTCTCTTTCGCAAGGATCTTATAGCCACCATAAATCTCATTCTCCATTGGAAAATGTCGTCTTCAATGCATAGAATATCCTTATGGATCTTGGGTCAAAGGCTAAATTTAATCCGCCGAACCGTGCTTGATTAATTCAAAACCACTTCAGTGGGATCTACATTTCGTGCTCCTGTGCGTGGTGACTCTCATGCTCTCTGGGGAATATGGCAAGGTTATGCATGCATGCGAGATCTGAGTTATATTTTAATATTACTATTATTAATATTACAAATTATTGGAACTAGTGGCGAAATCATGAAGCTGCATAGTTTTAAGATGAATGTAATAGGGAAATATTTGGGCCAATTCTTAGTTAAAACATACTTTTCTAACTTTTACCCAGTTTTAACCTAAGATATATGTAATTTACACTTATGTCTTCCAGAGATATACTATAAATGTATCCATGGTGAATATCTCTGCTGTTGTGCTCCCTTTAAATATATTATTTTCTCTTGACTGTTTGAATGCGCTCGCCTTTTCGTGTTTTGTTACGTTACTGTAAAAACGTAAGATTTTAACCACAGAGTAATTAAAAAGTTAAAAATATCCATGCTTGATGTCTTTACGGAAAATCAACTAACAATATACATTGCAGATGCGATTATCGACGTTCTTTTCTTGTTTAGCGCACATCAACTTTGCTCCCGATCTGTTTTAAAGTGGGCTACCTTCTGCGCTGGGCCTGTTACGAATGGATGGCAAGTGCGCTGTTTTGTTGTGAAGTGATTAGCGTCATAGAGCAAATGGAAAGCTCCAAATAGCTTTACTGTTGTGCCAATTTTCTTCCAGTATACTGCCCAAGTAAGTACAGTGTATTGCTTCAGAAGGATTGCTTAGGGCAAGATAATTTTTTATGCATATTATTTAGTTAACAATTCATGGAGCTGTTTTAGGTGCCAACGATGGATGCAAATCCACACCATTTTCCATCTCTGGCGCTCCATGAAATGCTCCTTGCTTCTTCACTTAGGTTCCACCACCACCACTACTACGGAATTATGTCTGGTGATAATTGCGAATCTGTCGCAGTGCCACGGGGATTGTTCGTTTTCCAGCCTATATTTAGAGGCGTGGGAGATGGAAGGCGCCGGGTCATCCCCTCTTATCTCTTCCCCCTCCCCTGTGACCGCCCTGCACCTCGGCACCTGAGCACGCAAGTGAATAAGGCCCTCTAGTGGGAGAGTCGCCCGTTCGTCGCCCGCCGTGCCCTTGGCCGTGACATTGAAGATGCCGCTTCCTTCTCCTCACCCCCACAACCACCTCACCCCGCCCTCCCCCCCTCTCTCTCTCCCCCGTAAGATGCTCATTCCAATCTGCCATCGTCTTAACCCACCCTCTCTCCTCCCACCCTCCTCCTCCGTCCCCCTCCCTTCCACGTATCCGAGATTTGTTTCCGTGCCTGCGTGTGCCATCTCCTCCCCCTCCAGCTCTTCTTGAGTTTTTGTTTTTTTTTCATGCTTGTCTCTTTCAGTCTTCCTCCTTCGTTACCCAGTTCCTTCTCTTCCACCTCTTTACCCCCTTGTCTTCTACCACGTTCCTCCTCTATTCCTTTTCCCTTTGCGTGACAGCAGTGGTTTTAAGAATTGACGTTTCCCTGCGAGATGTAGTGGAAATTCATCTTGATAGTCAAGGAGTTTCGGTCGTAATTATCTAATAATTTTATTTAATGACACTAAACGTGCGAAATTCCACCGAGGAAAACAATCATTCGCCTTGACCGGGACTCGCACCCGGATCCCTCGATATCGCAACGAGTGCTTTAGCCAGGTGTTTAAGCTACCGAGGCGTCCGACCTCTTCCCCTGTATCTTTCGAGTTTCGTGGGCTTTAAAGGAAGAAGATGTTCATGACTACCGGACATTCACTGCAACGAAACAGTCCAAAGCGTGCGCTTATCGCCATAGTCCGCGAGGTTAAAGCCAAACTTTGAACACAAGGAGGTGTTCGCTCATTTTGACATTAGTTAAGGATCCTGGGACTATCCACGGTATTACCAAAGGTAATGCCGTGGCTAGTCCCGGTATCCTCAAAAGTTGACATTAATCGTATTTAGACGTTTCGTTCGAAATTTTCCATGTTTTACTTAGGTTGAGAGACTACCAGAGGGTGACGTGAATACGTCTAAACGCGATATTAAGTCCTGTGTAAAATTACCGCTGAGAGTCCTTGATTATCTAGTGGGTGTATGGGCCAGTTAAGCCAAGCGCGAAGGACGCCTTAGTGGCTTAGATGAAAGGTAGAGACGAAAGGACGCCTCGGTAGTTTAACTGGCAAAAGCACTCGGCGCGAAATCGAGGGATCTGGGTTCGAGTCCCGATCAAGGTAAATGATTTTTCCTCAGTGGAATTTAGCACTTATGTGCACTTGCAGGTGACTCCGTAAAATGTAATTCCGTGGCTAGTACCGGTATTCCCATCCCATAAGTTTTCTTTCCTCTCCAACCATATCTAGCACTTCCTCATTTGTATTCCTTCCCGTCCACCGCACCATCTCCATCAATCTCGAAAGCCTGCAGCCTATTCTCGTCTTCTTTTCCAAGAGTCCACGTTTTTTACAGTGCAACGCTACACCCCACATTGCACTCTTCATCCGTCACTGCGTGAAAATCCTTGGCATTGATATCACATTAAAATCACTATGTACAAGGTTATTAGAATTTGATAATGGCATAAAATATCGAAACCGTGGCCAGCAGATTAATTTTTGTGACAAGAACAAATTGACGTCGATTAAATTCCAGCAGTTAAATAGGCTTCAAAATTAATTGCTGCGATTTACTACTTGAAACTTGGAAGAAAATGGTCAAAACTGAATAACTGAAAATTTCAAAAAGTGTAAAAATGAAGTAAACCAGTAATCCTTTCATCGACGATGTTGCTTCAGGTAGTTTGAGTGAAATATCATTTCACATAAAATACAATGAATTTGGCCTCGTCATAAAGCAGAATATCTCACCTTTCCAATGATACCAAAATATCAACCACCAGTCGCACTACTTTTCAAGATATTTGCCAAAAAATACCAGCCATTTTCCATGGGAAATGGCATGGGTAAATATGCTTAACAAATGAGGAATTTCTAAGGCATAGATATCGTCATAAATTTTACAATGTGTAGTTTGTATTAATTATCACCTATTAACAAAAATCAATTACCGCAGCAATTTTTACAGACTCGCAGAAAAAACTTCGGTTGTGAAGCGGTTTTCAGCGCACGGCGTGAAAAAATGAGTCAAGTAAAAACTTTAGCATGCACATTTAGTTAACTACTGAGAATACCAGTCGCACAAAGCAATATTAGTACGACAATTAATGTTACAATATTTACTTCATGATTCTTGCAGCTGCTGAAATTTTAAAATAAAATTCGAATATGGTCTCTGTAATGACTAGGGAAATCTCGCTCCTTTTCAAAATCCAAACTATTTATTTCATTTGCTCTGTAAACCGACGTGTAAAGCTAAAATAAATGTGGCGTTTTTTCTCGTCGTCAATGGAGGCTCAATTTCCGCTCGAGAGACATTCCCTGTACTGAGGATGGGACTTTTAATGAGCAGCAACGGCACGAACTTGTTTCTCAGCAATATTAATGAGCCTTAAACATTCCGTCGAAATGACTGGTTTTACGGTTGGATACCACGGATTGATAACTTAATTGATTTCTTGACCATTCATTTCGTTCGTCCTCCGAACCTCAATAAAATGCGAGAGTTAGGAAAATGTATTTGTTTTCAGTGTTTAGCTCAGCGATTATCAGTAAACGATCCATCATCGATAATTTGCTCATAATTGTTACTCTTTCTTCCTTTTTTGAAACAAAAGGGTATTAGCGCTTGTTATTAGTTTTTTAAACTGCCAATAAAAAGAGAGACCACATGGGAAAGTATTGCAGGTTAAAGGCTTGGCCCTTTCCTCACAGCGACACTGTATGGCGATTATACGGCATCGTAAGCCTCGTCTACAGCATGGCATAGTATTCACGCGGCGTTTATTAATCCTTGAAGTATGAATGCTTAGGTTTAACGTGCTTCGACGGCTAACCTTGAGACTGGGGAAACTGCCCTCGGACGAATCGGAGGATCTCCAGTCCGTATTCTGAACGATGCTGAACTTTAGTGTCTACGCGGGAAACGTTGTTTTCATCGTGGTTGGCCGTTTCCCTTCTTGGATGAAGCGCTGAGATATATGTTATAATAGGACTTCTTTGTTACCTCGAACCTGCATGAATAGCCATTTTGGATGTATTGAAGAGAATTCGGAAATACACTGAACTGAAGCGAGAGATCGTGTGAGGAAACAGTACGTTACATTGAAAGGTTCAGCCTTAGTACAGTGGCCATGATCCATCAATAATTGTATAATTCCTGTGTTGTTACAGAAAATAATAATAGCAATGAATACGAGAAGGAGAATTTCGTTTGCAAATGAGGCATTCATTAATAGATCGGCAGATAATGAAAGGAACTCAGTAAGTAGAGGCCGAGAAAAGGATATTGCGGAGCCTGATATGGAGTGTGGCTCTGTATGGTTGCGAAACTTGAACCATGGTAAGAGAGGATGAGAAGAGACCAGGGGCGTTCGAGATGAGGATTCGGAGGAGGATGGTATAACGGACGGAAAGGAAGAAGAATGGTGAAGTTATGTTAGGAGAGGAAAGAAAATTGTTTCAGGAAATCAAGAGGTGGGTAAGTTGGTGGATGGAGCAGGTATTATAATATATGGTGTGAGCATATATGGTGTAATACTGAGCTAAAATAAACTTTGGGTGTTTTAGAGAGGTGGGTGGGCATGGTAGCAAAAACATTAGGAGGAGAATAAGTATAGCGAAGGAAGCGTTTAGTAATAGAAGGGAGCTGATGACGGAGACTTTAAGTAAGGACGTAAAGAATAGGCTGCTGAAGAGCTTGATATGGAGTGTGGCGTTGTATGGGGCAGAAACGTGGACTCTGTGAAAGGAGGACGGAAATAGGCTTCAGGGGTTCGTGCTGTGGGTGTGGAGGATGGAGAAGGTGCAATGGACGTAAAGGAAGACAAATGAGGAAGTGCTTGACATGGTTGGTGAGGAGAGGAAGCTTCTCGAAGAGATTAGGGGGAGGTAGGGTAGGTGGCTGGAAGAGGTAATGAGGGGCGATGGGTTGCTCAAAGCAGTGATAGAGGGAAGGACATTGGGCAAGCGGGGAAGGGGTAGAAAGTGAATAGGTTTTATGGACGGGATGAAGAAGGGCAGGACCTATGCTGAGATGAAGAAAAAAATACTAGAGATAGATAGGGACCTGCAGTGGAGATCCTACAGATTTTTCATACGTGCAGGTCCTGCACGTATGAAAAATCTGTAGGATTTTCTCTGACTTTCAGTAAAACCTGCCTTTAACCGGTAGATGACTCTAATGAATGAGAGTTGGGAGGCATGCTCACTGAAGAGATAGATCGCGAGAGGAAGTAATGATATCCCAGTAAGCGTTATTGGAGACAACCAATGATCCATGAAAACCATTTGATCATCATGTAATAATCTACTTCTACGATGTAACCTTTCAAGCTACCTTAAGGTAGTGAGGCAGAGGGAGAATTCTTGAATCCATATACCATATCCTACAAATGTTACACAAACTGCGAGTACTAGTGTAGGTATTAGGAAATACGTGGAAGGGGTGAATTTTCACAAACATGCACTAAGTTGTTTGCTACAAATGTTATAGAAAATTTTAGTGTCAATACATTTTGCAACTGTGTTAATGCACTCCTATGCTAGATTATACAGGAAGCATGCGAGATATTGTTAGTACTACTTAGTATATTAATAGATAAGCACTAGAGGACAAATCAACTAATAAGCTATACTACTTGTCGCAAAGCCTTATTATAGTCTCAGTGACAGCGATGGTTCTATTCGTTCGCTGAACATATTGATCACGTACGTACCATACTGACCCTTTACTGCACAAACTTTCCCTGTTTTTCACCTCTATTCGTTACTTGAAAACGTCGTGCACACTGATGACTATTTTTATGTCAACTACAGGTGGCGAAATGTCAACCCATTCTTGAAAAGATAATTCATTATCATTCCATACGTGAACGGAGAGCATATCGACTGACTGGGAATTCAATGCATTTTATCACACGGCGAGCATTCCAGCAGCGTTGTATATCGACGACTCCATGCGTACACCAAGGTGGCGAAACAACTCCTCCCGCATTGGGACGCGCGTGCCTAGCCACCTTTCAGATGCGCGAGAACAGTCCACCCTTGAGCATCGCTTCAGAAATGCCGACCGTTTCGTTGGAAGTATTCTGGGCGAGTACCTACTGAAATTCCAAGCAATGCAGCTATTAGCATGGCATGTGAATTATTCTAGGGTTAAACATCGGGTCATGTCTTCCATTTCCGCCAACGTTTCGATGTACGTCTCGCTCATCGTCTTCAGGACTAGGACGAGCGAGACGATGAGTGAGACACACATCGAAACGTCGGCGGAAATGAGAAGACATGAACCGGTGTTTAACCCTAGAAGAATTCAAATGCAATATTCGCCGGGAAAGAAGTAGTTCTTACGTATTAGCATGGACTTTCCGTATCGATTTGCATGCATTTTATCCGTGTAAGTAATTATTCGCGGAGATCTATATACTCAAAGTAGTTTATAGGGAGATATCACTTCATGTAAAATTCGATGCAGTTGGCCTCATTATCAAGGAAGAGATATCATCTTTCCAATGAGAATGAAATATCAGCCACTTATCACTATACTTTTCGAGATATTTGCCAAAAATACCAACCATTTTCCATGGGTAGTGGTACAGGTATATAAGCACTACAGAGAGAGTTTGTTTAAAATATGCGGGATTTCTAACTCATAAATGTCGTCAGAAATTTTAAAGTAGTCATTGATTAATTAATTCTGCTACAGTCCTTGAATTATAAACAATAAATTCTTAAAAGTTTGTTTTACTGCTGCTTTCATTTTGAATTCAAATTTGAATTTGGTCCATATTGCGAATAGGGAAAATTCTCGCTCAAACTACCTTAATCTTACATGTTTAACTGTTCTTCCTCTTGCTCGTCCCTTGTCTCTTAGCCGCGCCCACTCAAACTTCTTCGACCCTCTCTCCACCCATATGCCTCTGCCCATACGACCGCCATGCCAGAGGAGAGGTAGAGAGGCCCTCCTCATGCCGTCGATCGAATGGGGCGGGGAGTCACGAAATGTCAATACCGGCCCTCATTCTCTTCCCCACCCTCTTTGGGTTTTCATGACGTAGTTTGAGCGAGAAATTTCCCTAGTCATAATGGAGACCATATTCAAATTGGATTTTTTAATTTCAGTGTAAAAAGTATGAAGTATTTCAATAACAATGGAGCAAAAATATAATTATACATGACAAAAATTCTCAGTAATTAAAGAGATATCTCTACATAAGTCTCTAACTTGACTCATCTTTTCACGCCGTACGGTGAAAACGTCTTCCCAGCAGAAGGTTTTTTCTGCGTTTCTGTAAAAATTACTGCGGTGAATAATTGATTAATTTTTATAAATATTTTATTCAAACATAAAAACTACGCACCGTTAGTTTTTTTGACGAAATCTAGGCGTCATGCATTCCCAATTTTTTTAATATCCTCCCTTTGGAGCGCACAGCCGTAATCTATCCCATGCAAAACATCTTATATTTTTAGGCAAATTGCTCGAAAAGTAGTTTGGCAAGGGGTTAATGTTTTGATGTGATTGGAAAGATGAGAGTTTTTTCTTTAAAATGAGTCCACCATGTTACGCCACCCACCATCGCTTTTAATTTAAAATGAGGTAAAATTAATCACATTCTAGGTGAAATGATACCTCGATCAAACTACCTTAAGGGTTTTTTTTTCGTCTTTTCGTCCATAAAGCCGTTCTCTATCGCTCTCCAACCTCTCCTTCCTCTATACGGAGAGCAGTTCCCACATCGCGCGAACAATGCGTTCGTTTAGGGATCGCGGTTCTTCTCGTTATTTTTTCTCCCACAACCCACCTCCTCCCCTTTCTTTGGTGGGTGGAGGTGGGCACAAAGGGCGAGGGTGCTCTGATACCGTGAGAGGAGAAGACGGGGGGTGCTGCGTCTGCGCTTCTCGAGTATTCCAATATCCCGCCTCCCTCAACACGCAGTTCTCCCCATTCCCATGTGGGTGGGCACCTTGAAAAAAATAAAGGGTTGAAGAGTAGTTTATTTTTTTTAATGCTGGAAAAATTTTAAGACATGGTTTTTTTAAAAGTCATGGTCAATTCGATAGACAAGGTTCTTAGTAAATTATTAAAAGAACGAGGTGTTATAAAGGTTTGAAGAATACTTTACTTAGTTCATGCTGAAAAAAAACGTATTTTTCATTTCTATGCAGTGCTCTTTCCTTGGCTTGGATCAAAACGGCTGATAGATCGTGTTTTACTCATAAAATAATTCCAAAGGATACACTTACGTCCTTTTTCTAAACCTTCTCGAATATCTTACCGACATTTAAACAACAGGAAGTGTTCATTTTTTATCATGAAGCCTAGATCGACCCTATGAGGCCGACGACGATGCCCCTAATCGCCAATGATACTGAATTGCGTCATTTATGTTTTTAGTATTTTTTGTGGGCGTCCGTCTGCCACTTTTCCGATGCCAGACCACCGTCGAAACCTGTTGTAAGGGAATGGGGAGCATGTATAATTTTTGAACAAATATTTGCAATTGAAGTTCATATTCTTTTATAAACAGGACGAAAACTTCGGCGACAAAAGATTTTTTTTAGAAAGATATTCCTTGACAAAAATTACGCACTTTTATTCAATTCATGAAAGATGATGAACGAGTATGATTAGATCCTAGCTGTAGATTTATAAGTGGAGCAAAGAAGTATATACCTTGCGATGACGTTAAACTATTGAGAAGCCGTTTTTTGCTGTTTTTATGCCTTTTTTAAAGTCAAATATTTAAGCCTACGCATGTACGAATAGATTTTACATTTGTGATCATCAGAAAATTTGCTGTCATGTGAACTTCCTAACTATGAGAGTTTTATACACGAAATTCATTCTCAAAGAACCGCAGACTCTCGTTCTGATGCCATGCAGCGTACATAGAACTCCGGCGTTTCCATCGGTCTTGAATGTTGTGAAACCTTTTTGAAGAAATTTACTCCAATAATAGCGCATCGATTCAAATAGTCCTTAAGTAGTAAACAGATCCATCAAAGTCGGGAAAATTTGTATTTCATCGTGGAATGACTCAAGGAAAGAAGGTGAAAATGTGTATTTATTGCAAACGTTTTGCATCGACGTTTTTAAAACGATAAACTTTTTTCCCTTTGACTAGTTGCCAGGAGCGAAATATGGGAGTGTAATGTAATGGAATGATGTCCAGTGAAGGAAACTAGATACAGGAGGAAATCATCTGGAGTCAAATATACTGACGATCGACGCTAAAAGGAAGCCAAGGAACGAGACAAATTGGATTTAAACGAAACGAGAGTCATGCAGCGTAACAAAACTGGGAGCGAAACTAGCCACCTTCGTCAAATATTTATGCTTAATAACTGTAAGACAGTGTACATAATTCATTTAATGCTCAACCGACTTTTACATTGCTGAAATAACCTAGTTGGATGCGAAACTTTTGGTTTAGAGATGAGATTCTAAGGCGGTAACTAATCCGGAAACCAAAAATTTGTGGGAAATATTTTTTGGAAGATGTAAAGGAAAAGAATGCTATGAATGATTCATATAAATATAAAATTTTCAATTTTTTAAGAAAAATCAACTTTATATTTTTTTTTTATAACTTTATATAATTTTCTATTTTTTCATAGTTGTCAGTTGAATTCAACTTTTGTGCTAAATTTCATAGATCTAATTTGTTGGGAAGTTGGTGAAAATGAGATCGTAGAATTTCACCCACGTCCACAGACAATGCGGTGAAGTTTGGATATACTCGTTTAATAATAAAAATGACCCTCAGTCATTATGAAGGATAGATTTTTTCCAGTGAAAAAATTCCAGTGACGCTTTGAACAACGGCATTAAGAAGCGTCATTTCCATCACCACATCAACACCCTCTTTCGTCAAACCCAAAGGGAAGGATGCACTTATCAATAGGTGGGATACATTGGCGAAATGAAGGCGGAGAGGTTCATACGTTGGTCGCAGACGCACATCGTACTTCACGATTGTGGCGCATGCAATTAACATACAATGGGACAAAGGGAATCCGCGTCCTTCCGCTGTAGGTAACTCGGTAAGTGCCCTCTTGGGATAGAGGGCGTTACGAGACGATTTGCAGCGCCGTGGACTTTTGGCAGAGGAGGCATTCCGGCCATTGAAACTAGGAGCGAACACACTCATGATGTGCCCCACGCCTTGAGTGTGGAAATTGGCGCTTTCCATTCGTTGCTATGCGCTCCTCACTTCGCAACAAATCAGTGTTCTTGCTTTCCATTCGTTTCAGACCTCCTCACACTAGGCAACGCACTTCAAAACAGATCGGGAGCGGAGTTGATGTGCGCAAAACAACGAATGAACTACGATAACAATCACATCTACAATTGTTTTTTGTGTTGATCTTCAGTATAGGCGTCAAGTACGGATTATCTGAAGTTTTTATTTACTCTGTGGTAAAATGATTAATTCCTTCTTTCCACGCACTATTGTGATAATAAGAAAAACCATGCCATAAACCCTTGATGTGGCTCGGAGGCATCTTGCTAACTGGGCATTAGTTAGATATGGGCAGCGCACTTCAAAACATATTACGTGATTACGGATCTTCAGAAAAATTGCGTTCGACGTTTTTCCAGCTACGCCTATTCTTTAAAATCACCGTTCTCGCGTTTGTAGTGCGAGTAGCACGAACTGACTGCGAACAGTTCGCAACAATGGACGTTCGCGTATTGGATATCAATAGCGATATACGCGCGGGAATGATCCTGCCTCTCCAGCTTTGTCGATGTGCTCTGGAGTGTGTTTGAGAAGAAGAGAACTTCGATAATCAAATTTACCATTGTTTTTAATTAGCTGATTTACAGAATAGTCGTCAAACAAGCTTGTTCAGTATGTAGTTTAAACAAGCATGTTAACTTATTGTTTTGTTTCTTGAAAATTAGTAGAATCTGCACTCAATCACCCACAATTATCGCTAGAGCCTCCTGATGGCGCAAATTACCTCAGTTGTCGGTCGCCTTCCCCTAAAGAACAAAAAACCAGCCTTCGGGTGGACGTTTTCTTACATCATGTAATTCAAGTCCGTTCCGCGCGCATCGGAGCTTCAGACCGGAAGGATAGGAGTTAAAGGTAGGGTAGAGGGGTCTTGAGGAACCGGGCGCAGGCATTAGCATGATCTTAGGGAAGCACGCCAGGGGGTCCTCAGTATTTCGTCCCAACAGACAACTGCACTTGGGGAGTGCTCACCGCATAGCTTCTTGGTAGGGGTCCGGACTCCGTTGAAAAAAACTCCACCACTTCTAGGATTCGATACCGGGCCTTCGGGATGGGAAGCAAAACTCTAGCCATCAATCTTATCCTATATCCCTGAATATTGCTATCACTGATGTAGAATTCCGATGAAATTCGAGAAGAGAGCAATTGACAAGTAAATTTAAATTAAAGATTAATCCAAATTGACGATGAAAGCAATAGGAATTTTGACTCCTGTGTATGCATTTCGGTCATCCAGGTACCATCGGCTGAGAGAGTTTAAATCTCGTAAACACGCGCGTGTGTACGAGATTTGAACTCTCTCTGCCGATGGTTTCAGGGATCACCAAAACGCATACCTAGGAGTCAAAATTCCTATTGCTTTCATCGTCAATTTGGATTAATCTTTAATTTAGAACTCTGATGCGTAAGGCCATAGGAAATCATCGCAAGTCATTCAGTTCCTAAGATTGATTGACTGCAGTCCTCCATTGTACCCTGTCCCCTGCTAACTCCTCTATGTCCTTGTAGCTTTTCTGTTTCTTATCCCGTTTTACATGACCCTTGGTCTTCCCCATTGGACTATCCCTTCTATTATGTTCCTTACAAATTCGCTTTGTCTCTAAGTGTGGCATATCCATCAGGATCTTCTCTTCCTGACAGTGCTTCTTATGGTTTTCTCCTCTTCTGTTCTTCCGAACACCACCTTGTTTCTGTTCCTATCCGTCTGTGTGATCTTCTGCATCCGCCTATTGCACCAGGTTTCGAAAGACTTTGGTTCAAGCTTTCCAACCAGTCCATGTCTCTAAACCTAAGGAAAGCAAACTAATATTGTGAT
This sequence comes from Pyrrhosoma nymphula, assembly GCA_963573305.1. Classification (NCBI taxonomy): domain Eukaryota; kingdom Metazoa; phylum Arthropoda; class Insecta; order Odonata; family Coenagrionidae; genus Pyrrhosoma; species Pyrrhosoma nymphula. The sequence goes on along the minus strand of OY754330.1, from coordinate 100,947,054 downwards.
TCCGGTGACATATGTGACCATCCCTTCCTTCTGTACTGGTGGCCACAACTAGTCTTAGCTTTTGCTGAGTTAATTGAGTACGTGATGCATGTATATTAGATAATTTTCTCCTGGAAAGTGGAAGTGTTTAAAGAATGAAGGACGCAAATTTGACTGGTTGGTAATCGAATTAAGTTATAGGATTTGAGTCTTTCCCGGCGAATGCTTAAATGAAGAGCTCTCTGGTTTCCAACCGGTTTATGGCGTGGATCTGCACCGACGCGACTTTTCGATGGCGTAGCCTGCCATCGTCTTCAGGGTGAATTTCACCCTGAAGACGATGGCAGGCTACGCCGTAGAAACGTCGGTGCAGTTAAACACCATAACCCGGTTGGAATCGCGAGAGCTCTTCATATCTAATTAAGTTGATTGAATCTATATTTTTGTATCCATGCGTATCATTTGCCTTGCAATCGCAAATAATTCATTTCTTCATCTTTTCGAAATGATTTTTTGCTTCCCTACACCTTTAGTGGCCCGAGTCAGATATGTCATCAGGCTTACCATCAGGCTTCCCTGAAGCCAAACGAAGACACCCACCTCTGAGACTTGAGACTCGGGAGATTTGAGACCTGAAGTGTTAGTATGTTGGCCTCTTTCCCTTCAAAATCAGTCGTTCGATGAATACATCCTCGGCTATGCTTTCAATAAAAATTGCTGAGCTTCCATATTATCACTAAAATACTGGAGTAAAAACCCTAGTTTCCAGCCATTTTGATTGGAGTTTATACAAGTGGGTCATGAAATCTCTTGGAGCATTTTATTAAATTTTTATTTGGATATGCAATGTAATTACCAAGAATTTCTATCGGTTGATACTCTCTGTTATTTAATTAGTTAAAAAATTACTATTTAATTAGTTATAAAGAATTAATGCTGGTATACAATAAACAATTTTGATGAATCGATGTATTCTGTAGTCTTTAGCTTATGCTTTTCATGGGAGAAGAATTGAATAGGAATCATTGGCGACCCTTTTGGCATGATTGAATCCAAATTACGTACTACGCATGAAGAAGAATTACGATCCTTACAATGGGTAGCGGTTCCGCTATTACAGGTAGCAAGTGCTTTCCTCATGTGCTCCTTTTGAAAGGAGGAACACCGAATAAAAATGAGACTTGAATATGGCATCCTATAAAAGCTATACCTTTTCATCACCGCGGGATGACTGGGCGAGGTGGTTAAAATACATGACAGATTGAATTTTTTGCCTCATTTCAATGGAGTAGTCATCTTGTGTTTCGCTTTAGTCCAGGTCCACAGCAGTCCGAAAATGTTTTGTGGAGTTTTTCAATTGTGTCTTAACTGAATGTCGGTTCGTTGGCCTGTGATAACACGCTTTTGAGCCTGGACGTTTCTCTTCCTTTCTCAGCTCCACGAATCATTCTTGCGAATTTTAACTGGACTTTCTTTGATGTTTGGGTGGTTTACGTCGTAAATTAATGTTCTAACTATGCAGTATAGAGTGCATGAGCATAGGAATTTGTGTAAATAATTTTCAAGCTGATAAAAAGGGTGGAGTAATCAATTTGAACACCAGTAATAACCAAGCAATTTCATTTGCATCAATAAATGGTAAACTATCACGACTTTAAACATTTTTAGCATGATTTTTTACTCAGCTAAGAGTCGGAATCAATTTGAAATAATTGAACTCAATCAAATAAAGTAATATTTACGTCTAATTACGAAAAAGAAATGTATAAACTAATTTTTCAATATTTTCATGCGACTAGACTTAGAAGTGCATGTTATTGAAGTGATCGATTTAGTATTTAGCATTATTGTGCGTGGCTTGGGTTGATATTAAAAAAAGTTAAGCCGGATACAGTTTTGTAGTCTCGGAATGGGAAATAAATCCTGAGCTAATAAATCTTTGGCCCTTTTTGTCGAGGATACTGGCAAATTTTAACACACATTGTAATTAGCTCACATATTCTACAAATAGTAATTAATAATATTAATCTTATAACATGTTTATCTTGCACCTCGTGGAGAATTTGTACTGAACGCTATACTGACCTGACGGGATCTATAAATCGCTTTTATCGTTGAAAAAAGGGGCGTTGATTTGAAAATTTTAATTGATTAACATCGCTGAACACCATAATTTATATCCTCGGAGATTGTATTTTCGAAAGCGGCTGTGGAAAACTTGCACGAGAGCCTCCATGTTCTCCGTCGGCAAATGAAAAAAGGGACGTTCCGATGCAAAAAATGAGGTTGAAAGAACTCGGACAATGCGAATCATTTCGCGACAGAGGCTTAATTCAAACAAAATCTCCCGTACCTGCGGCTTCCCCATCACGGGCGATGGGGGGGAGGGAGAGGGTTTAAAACCTGTTCTGCCCGCATTGGTGCTAAGAATAGCGTGAGGGTTCGACAATGTATCGCTCTCTCCTCTCGCAGCACCCCTCCCCCATCATCCTACTCCCCCCACGCTTCTCCTTCCCCCCCCACCACCCCCAGCAACCCCCCAACGCGTGCTAACTTCCCTGCCTCCCCAAACCCCCCGTCGAGTTCCTAGTCAAGCTTCTCTATGGTATGCATGCAATTATGTACCTCCGGTGCCCACGCCCTACGCAATTTTTCGTTTCCTTCTCCTTTTCAACCCTCCTCGATCTTGTGATGAAATAGGTTGTTCTATGAAGGAAACATTCGAAAAAACTGTTCCTTGATACATACGCGTCACGCCGTTCCCTTTCGGGGTACGTATGTACTGTAATAAAAGTTGGATTCTCGGTGATGGACCTGTAAATCTGACTGTGCTTTTAAATTAAACATTAATCCAAATTGTCAATGAAAGCAATAGGAATTTTGTCTCCTATGCATGAATTTTGGTCATACAGGGGACCATCGGTTGGAAGAGTTTAAATCTCTTAAACACGTACGTGTTAACCAGATTTTAACTGTCCCTGTCGATGGTTACCTGCATGACCGAAATGCATGCATAGAAGTCAAAATTTCTTATTGCTTTCATTGACAATTTGGATTAGTCTTTAATTTAAATTTACTCGTCAATTTCTGCCTTCGTGAATGACTCTGCTTTAATAATTTCCTCAACAAAATCCCTTGCGTATCTCTTTTGCTTCAGTTACACTCAGACATTACACTTCGGGCACGCCGTCCTATTCTTAGTACCCTTAACATTCCTCCAGTTTAGATTCTCATTCATCACATTCACCCATGACTTTCAAAGTCTACCCCTTTTTCTCATACCATTCACTCCTCTATCATAATTTTGCTTCACTATTCGATTCTCATACATTCTCTCGACATGTCTCATTGGGACATTTGTTCGTTGGATGGTTGGTCTGAGGAGGCAACCAACTGCTTAGGTCATTTTCGCCATGAAGGATCGGTGGTTAGGCTGCTAAGGGAAGGATAAATCCGACTTATGCAGTACTGCCCTTGAAGTGCTCTCCGCATCGCACCCTAGTAGGGTACGGGATTCTACTGAAAAATCTCCGCCGCTTCCGGAATTGGAACCCTAGGGATGGAAAGGCAGTGCTCTAGCCACCACAACAACCCAGTTTTAATTAATTATCTTGGTCCATCTTTTCTCTGCCATGCGTGTTATATGACCTAACCATAAAGTTTTTTGGGGCTTTATGAAGCGAACTATGGTTTCTTCCTTTATCAGATCCTATGCAGATTTAATCCTACATTTCTCCATTCATATCTTTCCTCCTGTTTTGGTCTAAAAATTCGTTTGCGTATTTTTCTTTAAAAATTACAAGTATCACAATATATTTCTTTGTTAACGTCCATATCTTGCAACCATATGTCACAACTAGTCTCATTGCGGTTTTGTAAATTTGTAGTGTGGATACTTGTGTAGAATTAGAATTAGAGCTTAGATTCTTAAGGGCATTAAGGAATCTGTTCCTTGCAGATATTCTCTCTCTGTGTTATTCCCTTACTCCTAAATTGCGAATATTCCTCTCCGTTCTCTTTCCCTCCCTTCGATTATCTCTCTCTCACTCCCAAAAGTGAAGGGAGGCACGTGTTGTGGAAGCGAACACCGTTACGATCTGCACGTCCTGCCATACGGAGACTTCTCCTCACGGAACGTCGTCGGAGAAGTAGAAGAAGAAGAAAAAGAATAATGGAGAAAGGAGCTTTCTTTTTTCCTCTTCTCCCCCTCGACCATCATCATCCATTGGGTACAATCTCCATCCCTCTCGTTCCCTCTCCCGCCTCTTTCATTTGGCTCCGTTCCACACGACACTCCACAATGGAGCGAATGCTATGCGCGCCTCAGCCACCTCCCTGCCTCTCTCGTCCCGGGTTCGATCCCCTCTCCTCTCGCAATGTGAGGAGGCCGGCGAGGGCGGAAGAGGGGGGAGGGGTAGGCCGCTTTACCCGGTTGGGAGTTCCGTGCGTGAGTTGCCGTCGCCTCCCTTTCACCCGGCGGGAAACGACGGCGACGCGGCCGGGTATAAATTTCGCACGCCTCCATAGGGGTGGTTGGAGTTGCCCCAGAAGAAAGGTTTTTTCACCCGCCTGCGCCCTGCGGCTTTCGTTTCATCGTCTTTTACTTGTTTCTTCGTGAAATACCTCGTAAATCGGACCTGATAGCAGCGATGCAAAAAATTGTGCAAACCAAATATTTCTCATAACTCAGAAAGTGTAAGAGATATCGGAATGGGTCTTAAACCATTTGAAAGATAGATAAATTTCTTTTATTTTTGGGGTGTGAATGAGTCTTTGAGTCTCTCCTTCCACGTAACCCCATCTCATAGTTATTCAACCCTTCTAGGTGTCATTGGAACGCACAAAACATTCCACCACGTCAAGGTTGTAGCTCAATGGAATAGATGATACATCAAAAACTAATAATGAAAGGAAATAAGCTTCATTGTTGGGTTATTGTCAAATAAAAATGAATGTGATATTTCAATAGAAATGGATGCACGAATATACAAATGTTTAACATAAATATGCAGGATATGATCCAATCTCCAAACGATTGGTCACTGTAATAATAATATTAAATGCTAAGTTTTTACCTCCTGTTTTAATAAATATTTATCTCTTCAGGAGATGATAGGCTTGGTTAATGTTTTAAATAATGGATGTTAATTACGCCAATCGCAAACGTTTCGCGAAACTATTTTGCTTCCTCAGGGCTCTAAGAGAAAATTTCGCAAGTTCTTTTTGTGCAAATACTTCTTTAATATGCATGTAAAAATATAATTAAATATAATACTTATAAATAATTATTAATAAAATAAAGTAAATGTAAATTTAATGTATAAAGTTAAGGAAGATATTACTTTTAAAGAAAACCAAGGTGTATCATTCCTGAAAAGATAAATATTTAAAATGTTTGAGTAAACAATGTGTGACGTACTGGAAGAAAGATTTCTATACTCGTAGGAATAAATCAGGATTATTGTATATGCCCTTGCTAAAATAAATTGGAGAATAGGTGAGAAAAGACAAGATTAGGCTGTAGGCGTTAGATATGTGGGTATGAAGGAGGATGGAGGGAGTTTGGTGGACGGAAAGAAAGACAAACGAGTAGGTGCTTGACATAGTTGGTGAGGAAAGTAATCTTCTGGATGATAATAGGATGAGGCAAAGTAGGTAATTGGCAGAGGTAATGAGGGACTAAGGGTTTTTGAAGGCCGTGATAGAGGGAAGGGGAAGAAAGAGAATAGATTTTATGGACGGGATGAAGAAGGGTAGGACATACGCTAAGATGAAGAAAGAAATATTATTGGTGGACTGTGCCCTGCACATGTAAAACTCATGAGAATATTCACTCAATTCTATTTAAACCTACCTTAACAGGTATATTACCTAAATAATAAAACTGATAACTTAAAAACGCTCCGTGACATCAGTCACGAATTGGGTGCCCAGTAGGCGGAGCCTAACCACGGTGCGCATCGTATCTCATATCGGCATACCTCTCCTTTTTCCAGATACCTCCATGGTTTTCACCCCATTTCTCTCTCTCTCTCTCGATCCTGTCCCTTGTCTTAAGACTGGGCGTACCCGGTTTTCGGCCGCGGATTCCATCCTTCCTTTTTTGTCCATTTTTTTCAACTCGTGCGTGCATTTAACAGGGTCAACGATCGAGTAGAACATATCAGGAGGGCGAAACGAAGTTCTAATCGAAGATTTGCGGTTCTCCGTGAATTTTGTTAGTGTACATTGAGGAAAAGTTATGTGGCGTAGCTTTGTAACGTTGACTTTTATTCATCTGGAATTGATTAACTTTTTGAAAATTCACGCCGCTTCATTATCAACGGACCCTCGTATCATCTTCAAGGGGATCTTTACGTAGTGATTTTTTCGAGAGGAAGTTTTGGGGTAATGTTTGTTTATAAAAACTTACGTTTAGTGTCCACAGCCGAAGACTTCGTTTCCTTTTTCAGTTCAAAGATTGGTTTGCTGCAGCCCCCTAATCATTATTCAATGCTCCCCCTTCATTCCTTCGTATTGAACAGTGAGTGTGACACCCCGAGAGCGTTCCTCTCCTGCATACATCTGGAATGAGCCCATGTGCCTATCCTTTGGTCTTCCTCGCTGGGCTTTCTTTCTCTGTAATATTTCTAACGAAGTTTCTCTTTGATTTTTGTTCTCTATGGGATATTTCACCAATTCCTTGTGCCTCAATGTGTACCACATTCGTCTGGTTCTTGGTTAGTTGGTTATTTGGGGAGGTGATTGAGAGTTTAGATCATTAGCGCCATGAATGTTAGGTAGTGAGGATGGTAAGAAAAGGGTTATTTGGTCATCAGAGGAAGGGAAGAGAGAAACCTGGCCTCAGCAGTAGCCTACTCTCAACAATAGGCACGAAGGGGACCACAGTTTAAGGCGCCATCCGACGGGCGGAGTACTACACTAAAAGCGCCCTCCGCGAGGCACCCAATTAGGGATCGGAACTCTCCTGATAAATTTACACCCTGGCCGGGAATCGAACCCAGAACATAGGGATGAGAAGCCAGTCCTTCATCCAACGCGATATATATCTTTCCACACTTTCCGGATTCGAGCCCGGGCCATAGGGATGGGAAGTCAGTGCCTCAGCCTATATACCAACCCGATTCCCCCGTCTGGTTGTTCTTTCCCCTCTGTTGTTCCGCTCTCTCTCACTCTTCGGAGTACTTCTTCATTTCATATTTCATCCGTCCACTTGATCTTCAGCAGCTGCGTCCAGCACCAAGTTTCGAAGCCTTATAGTCTTCTTCTCTCTCTTTTAATCCAATGACCGACTTCTCTGGACTGTGTTAGAGTCATACTTCGCCCGAATCTTTCGAGGCACTTTTTCCTAGTTTATAATCGAATCCTGTGTAAACTCAGAAGCTATTCCTTCTTTGTGATTGTTTTATTTGTCATTATTACTATGAGTGAGCATGTCACAATTTGGAATAATGCCAGGTGATACATTAATTGTGAGTTAGAATAAAAAATGATTGAGCTAAGGCAACACCAGCAAACAAAAGAAATTATGCGCGTTACTTTCCTCGGAAAATTTTGATCGACTCCATAAAAATATTTTCATTGTTTGGAAAGGGATGAAATATTTCTGCAGAAAAATTTTAAGATGGGACCGGAAGTTCTCCTTACTATGGTGGCTAATCCTCCCTGAGATATTTAGTTGTGACTCGGCCTTTATTTGGGGGAAGAAAAAGACAACTTTTACTAATACCACTGGATTTTATTAAAACTCAACCCGGGTTTCCACTTGGATTGTGCTTTGGTCTGGACGTGAAAAGTGATTGGCCTTTATTTCTTTGTTCTCCTCATGCTCTCCTTCTTTAGAATATGTGAATTAGTCCACATAATCCGCCTCTTTTTCTCTTGAGCTCTAAAAACGTCTGTATCCTTAGTCTGAGCTTTTTCCATTGATAAAAGAATGAACCAACCGGAAGAATATCTATAAAATGTTTCAAAGAAGGTAATTAAAAAGGAAAATGAGAAATATCGTGCGTTGTAAGCATCGGTTTGTATTGTTCGCTCGATACCAATTCCACCAGAGGTCAGTGCATTTGTTCCCGACGGTTTTATTTGCTTTTCCTTGCAGGTGTATGATTGTGGAATTTATAATATCTTCCCTACTATAGACTTGACGAGAATACGTAGCCACTGGCGTTGTGAGATGGTTGGATAACCCAAGACTTAAGACTTAGCAAGCCTGGCTATTTTCGAGACTGAATGAAATAGTGCTCTTTTTTACTTCCAGACAGTATCATTCCCCTCCGCCTGGACTTGCCCACCATTTACCGGGCATGCGGCCATTAGTGCATGTGTACATGTGTCACTTGCCGAAGACTGTAAAGAAATCAGGCGAGGCCGCGGTACGGAGCTGGAAGATGCTATCGTTTATGCGTCCGCCATCCTTACTCCGCTCACGCCCGGTGGCAGAATGGCATTAAAATTGCTATTTAGGACGATTTTGATCGCGCGCACGGTAGGCTGTTGTTTATTTAAAGACATTTGCATTTGCTGGATGCATATCGCCAGCGACTTCGTTTCGTATTATTAGCCAGTTGGAGAGAATGGAGGTTTTGCAACATTAGCTATCATACGAAAAGATCAGCTAAGACACGGGAGGAATGTTTGAGGTCACTGTACTGAGTGTTATGGTAGGCGGAATTTAGTAACTGTTAGTCTCAATTCATTTCCCTGGGACAATTAAGCTTTATCAATAAGCACGATGATTATAGTTTCATGTTAGTCGTGGGCATCTTCTAGAGTTTACTCGGGGATTTTCGTACTTTAAACCGAAATATTAGTCCTTAGACCACTTCACATTCCTATCTACTCATTATCAGGTTTTAAAAAATCGTAAGAATATGGCACGGTTTTGTCGTGGACTTTCTGATGCAATGAACTTGCTCTTGGTTTTTAAAATTTTCAAATAACCACCACAACCATCGAATAAATAAAAGGACTAAAAATAAATACATTTCTCTTATAGTTTATGTAAAACAGTGCAGTTTTTCGATCAAAATGTTTTAGGGAATACCTGTGTATTCTTTAAAAGATAATAAAATATTAAACCCATTAGATAAATGTAAATTAACAAAAAATATATATTTTAAATTAGGACAGTTGTATATGAAATAATTAAAAATGTGCCATTAGCTGTTGAGCAATATAATTTAGTGAAGTTGATTGTCTTCTTTTGAAATTTTCTGTTCGATTTGGATGGATGTAAGTTATTGATCGTATAATGATAATAATATCGGTTGGATTTCACGAAAACTCCCGCTTAATTATTCGGTATACGATCAAGAAAAATCTTTTAGATACGCTTAGTTTCGCAATGGATTTGTTCATCTCGTCATCGGAGAACATAATATAAGGCAAGTTAAAGTGAAAGATTTAAGGAAAATATATGCTGTTTCGATGTGAGCCTATTAGGGCATAGAAATTGAACGTCGAATCGGAAGACAGTTGTCAAGAGTCTTTGTTAGAAAGAATAAGAATCTGGTAGTTTCGTTTTGCTGGTAGCACTCAGCCTAAGCCTCGAAATCCATTGCCAAAGTGGGATTGAAACCCAAGACCCTCGAATCTTTCGAATCTTTTGTTAAGGTAATCGCTAAGTCGCTTGCGCAATTTTAGCCTCCTGCAAAATTTCTGCTAAACGTACTTATTCTGCAGTAGCTTTTTATTCCCATGTTCCTGGATACCATTCCTTAAGGATGAATTTAGGAGCGTGTTTGAAGTCTTCTACTTTTCACGTTGCTATAGATGAAGTTCTAAATATTTAGGCTCATACCATTGGGATGATTAAGAAAAAATGGAAAGATCTCGGGATATGATACTTACGCAAGAACTTTAATGAGAGCCGTGAGTCTATAATATCCTTCAGGTTAGGCAGCCATAAATGCATTTACCTACAATTTCCGTGTGAAATTGCTACCTTAGGATGCCTCTGTACCTTGTCTGTACTAGCTGACGTGTACACGTAATTTACCTGTCGTCATGCCTTTACATTTATTGCATCATAATAAATAGTGGCTAGTTTCACAGAACATCACAAGAAAATATCAGAATAGTGCGAGAATGTTGTGGATGGTGTAACAAATGAATGTAACATCTCACACAATTGTCCCTTTACGTTTTTCCCTGGAATCATTTGTGACTGTTGGTATTTTGAGAAAATAGTAACACGGCAGTAGCGTTAGCCATTGATGACAGCAAGTAATTCACGTTATAAGTCATGCAACTCAGAGGGCAAAGTTATTACTGTTCACACGAGCCAAATGACGGTCGGGCTTGTTTGTAATTTTGCTCGTGAACGTTTTAATTACTATTATTAGTGCCGTTTAACTGTAACGACTTACTTTGGCACAATTTAGCATTTCGGAAAGCGCCAGAAAATGCTATTATCTTGCTTCAATGACTTCAAGTCTTACGGGACGGTGTGTTTTATAATACCAGCGATCATTCTTTACCCAAAGGGGCTATGAATCTTCCTTTTGCAGCAGCCGAAAATATTCGGCGACTGCACTTGCAAACACAAAAATGTACTTTTGGCATAAAAGTGCATTTTTGTAGAACCTGGGTATAATATTTTATAAATTTAAAAACTTGTAAATAAAAAAACTGCTTTAAATATTTCGTGAAATAATTTAATCATCGTGTAGAAATGTTTTTATTAGGAATAAAAATGTATACATTTAAACATAAAAACTGCTCTAAATATTTCGTGAAATGATTTAATCAACAGGTAGAAATGTTTTGACTAGGAATTTTAAAATAAGGAAATAAAGAAGTTTTAAAAATCCTTGGGAAATCGAAAAAATCGATCGGAAATATCAATTAAATTAATGTTTTTACATCTTCTTCGAATGAGCATAACGAAAACACCCTTTGAAACGTGTTCAAAGCAACGGCCTTGTCGCTCGATATCATTAGCCATATCTTGGATGAGGGCCTGAGTTTATTGCGCTCCATCCTTTCGCGCGCTTTAGGATGACCAAGGGTCCTCACACGGCCACTCGAAACTTAAATATAGTTTTGCGCCCTTGACTGATCACCCTTACCATTCTCATTGAATGTTATCACGAGGTGAACAGGCTGAATTTTCAATTTTTTGCTTAATGACACGAAAGTTCTTCGATTATCATTTGCGTCATCATCTTTATTGTAGGTGGCCTTATTTTATGCTTTTTTCAAATTTTCTCCCTCGTCTTTATTTCATTGGGAAACTAAATTCACCGTTTCCGTATTCATAAAATTTAGCACGTACTCTTTGTTCTTCAGTAGTTGATTCTATGCACAGTAACAATGATAGAGAATGTGTAGCTTCATATCTGTAAAACGTCATTGAAAAAAATGGAGTGGCGATGCGTTACTTGCAATTGAACCGGATTGAATGTCTATTTGAGCGAACGTGGTAAGAATTTAAGACCCATTGAAAACTTTTTGTAATGAATGTTTTTTTCTGTCTTGACCTTTGCTTGTAGTTGAGTATAAAAAAGCCACGATATTAAAAAGTAATATGATTTTTTTTGTTCAAATGGGAGGTACATATTTGTCCGTTTTTTATTCTTCGTTTTTTAAGTCTAAGTATTCATCTTCATTTTAATAAATTTTAGTTAGATTGTTTTTTCTCCTAAATTACCATCTTAAAGACACGCACGATGGTCCATTGGTTCACGTGCGGACGTATCATGGCGAACTACCAAGCACTGGCATGTGGATTTCGGTTGTTTATTACTGTCATCTTGAGGACAAAGATTTGCGTTAAGTACTTAATGAAAAGAATCACCTTGCATTGATTTCTTGAGGCTAAGAATATAAAATATAATGATTAGCCTTGATACTTTCATTGGCCATGAATTTCATCTAGAATAAAATCCCCATTTAGATATCATATTTCATTGATGGAAATAGCCTTCCGCGTGCGGGGTAACTCCTTTGTTATCATTCACCCCGAATGTTTTTCAAACTATTAATTATAAGTTTTTAAATTTAAATTTCAGTTTTGAGGTTATTTATGGGCTGTAGATTTTTTTAAAATTTACATGCATAGGTTGTATTTTAAATGGAAATTGCACTGAATAGAGCACTTTGAAATGTCCATGTCCATTACTTCATATTTTTGTTCATGATGATTTCCATGTTTTTCTCGTGCATTGCATGAAAGAAATTCAGTGCGTATTGCACCTCATTCAGTTAATAGTTAAAGAGGGTTTTGATGCTCATTGATAGTTTCATTGTTGATTCATAACATTAATTCATGCATGATCGTGTGCGTATTAGCTTAAACTGATCATGGTCATGAGGAAATTTGCTCCAAGATGAATACTATCAATTTTAAATTCGATCAGTAAGCGTTCGGGGAGAGCATCGATGTTTCTCGGGGCATGCACCGATAGACAGAGCATGAAATATGGTCGCTCTTTATCAGTAATGCTGGCTCTTGTTTCGAAGATCGTGCTATTTTTACTTTTAAATGCTTGCAGGAGGTTGAATGATCTCGTTATGGCACGCAGTTATTCTTTTCTCTCCTTATCAGCTTTGTTTTTATTTCCCCGAGGAAGAAGGGCGACCGCGTCTATCTTTCGTGTGTGTTTTTCAAATCCTCGTGGAGTTCAGAATCACGTCTCAATTCTGTAATCGTAAATCATTATTTAATCGATGATTTTCTCATGGAGATCTAAGGATGTCTCGATGAGAGAATTGGCAAACGATTTTGATTTCTATTATTAATCAGTGATTGAGTGCTTGAGTAAATATATCTAATTTATGTGTTTACCACCACTTATCAAGGAAGAACGCTATGAGACCTGTATTTTGACATTAAAATTATTGCGAATGGCATTTTCTTACGTTAGTTATGTGTGTGATAACATTCTGATTCAATTTATAAAATCCTCCTAATGCATATGAAAGAATATCTATTAGAGTAGAAGAGTATTTGTAAGCACCTTGGTTACAAACTAAAAGACGACTGCCGTTATTACCTAATATTTTGTAAAGGCGTTATACATTTTCTAAAATGACCTTCAGTTCATGAACAACTGTGAGACAAATTGATATTGTCCTTTCTATACGTTGGATAAGGTTCATGTTTTTGGAAATTATTTATTCAGAACTGTTATTTCAATGTGGCCACCATGTAGTTTTCCATTTTATCGAGTAATACCACTTGGAATGTATATTTCTCGGTTGTTTCGTAAAGCATTCTTAAGACGCACTGGGGATAAATATCGTCTGAGACATCGATCGAAATCTTTTGTTTTATAGGTATACTAGCCGATAATTTACAAACATGCCGTCTCATAGTATTATGAACATTCCGAAAAAAAATTTTATTCATGAATTTTAATGTTTGCAATGCGAAAACAGTTTTGAGAGAAGTATGTTCTCAGTGATAGTGAAAGAGCATAGTTAGGCTGTGGTGGATGACTTTTATTGCTGATACATGCCATTATTATCCGTTTAAAGGCTATGGTTTCAGTTGAGTCCATGTCCTCTGGAAGAAATCAAATGCAGCACTACCTTCCTCTCAAAATTGGTACCATCACTGAAGTAACCTTGTTCTACTTCGCCCGATATTCGTGTTTTACTGTCTGTGATTTCATGAACGCACATGATCACTTCTTGCGGATAACCTTTCCCTCTGGTAGTTTCTTATGTTAGACTTGCGGATTCCTTTAACAGGTGGAAAAAAGTCGCCTGATGTAATGTCCTTCGTTCGCATTTAATATAGGTATCAGTGACTTTATCTCGATGCATTCGATTGTTACGCGTCTGGATGCGTGTGCCTTTAATTCATTCACCATAGAACCAAGTGTGTATCGTGTATACGCTGTTGAGTTATTTATGTAATTTTGTCAGAATGTCTATTCAACCTTGTTTCTAGCAGCATCACGTCATTTCAATTGTTTGCCAATGAAAAACAAAGTGTTCTTAATTAAACTTGATTCTCAACGCTTCTGTGTGAATACACTCATTTTTAAGTGGCAATTGGAAATTTGGCGTGCGACAAATTCTTAATTTTTTTAGTTCTCAGGCTTCCTGTAACTGATTTCTATTTATAATCTTGGCAATATTTGATATGATTTGATAGTAGAATTTGACCAGATTTTTCATTTTATTCATATAGTCACTTGGCCGGGATGAACACAAATGCTTCCATAATCCTTCCTTTACAAGGCGAGCGTTTCACCGTTATGTGCCCATTTTTACTGTCTTAGAAAACACTGAGAAAAACTCGACATTGCCTAACGCGATTACTTTGAGGAAGAAAAATCCCGCACCTAATGTGTCATTCTTTCAGTATGATTCATTGTTTCTATAGCAGGTGTGATTATTCCATGTACTTATTACTTGTTTATATTTCATTAACCTCAAAATATACAATAAATCCAATTAAATCAATTTTTCGGACGAATTAGGAGAATTGCTCACTAATTACCATACACTCAGCAGTAAAATATATTTCATTGGTTAGAACCAAACCTATGATCTTCAAATTAACGGGCAAAGACTTGACCCCATGGATAATGAGACGGAATAAATTTACCATATGATGTAATGGCATTTGGCATCACTTGGTGGGACTCCTTATTTATTAAAAGGAAACATTGATGCTAGTTTTATCACTTGTCGTATGATATTTTGCGCCGCGAAATATATCAATAATCTTTGAAATGTGCATTTCTCTACAGCACCGTGATTCTGCCCAAATTAATCTCATAGCATCTTATTTCTATGAGTGTGATTGTGATATAGACTTACTTTTTGCTACATTAATTTAATTACTAGTAAACACATTGTTTTGAGGAGAAATTTAAGTAAAAGAGACTCCTTGTAATTGGGTAGGAAGGAGAAAAGGATGACAGAAAAGAGAAATGGATGGAGTGTGCTGATCTAAATAGCCGAAGGGGACTGGTTGATTTAGCTGTTGAAACGTCAATTCTTCAACTCACTGCTCGGCGCAGAACTTGCGAGATTTTTACACAGTCATTCCGGATGGAAGACTTGCAATATTTCATCTTTTCCATGGTATTTAGAGAATATTTATGTTTACAGTTGGAATTCAGTCTTCAATATAAGTTATATTTGAAGTCCATCCAACCCTGTACACAATAGACATTATATCATTATAGTAATGGCAAATTAAAAAAATTATTGCCTTGTTGCTATAGGTATTAGTACTTTTAGTAACACCCTTTGAGATGCATTGATAAAAGGTAAGGTCAGGATAAATTCCGTGGCGATAGAAATTCCGCGAATTCTCTATAGCGCTTGTGCAGCAATTTCTAGTAAATTAGTGTTAAAGAAGGTTCATGCTCACTGGTGCTTAACAGACGTATTTCATTTATTTGCTATTTTTCCATAAATCTATAAAGTATTGAGTATAAAACGTTTTACGTGTGGTTTGCTATTAGACAAATCTATAGACTCCATGCGGCATCTCAGCTCCGCTGTTGGGATAGATAACGATATGAACACATGGCTTTTGTTGCCAATTATAAATGAAACGTTTTTTAAGAAAGCAAAAGAGGTTGCTACGGGTAAATTTTTGCTAAAAATGTCTTCTCGACAATTTTATCATAGAGCGATGAATGTGTAGCAAACATTTACCCGTAAGGTGGTTTGAGCGAGATAATTCCCTAGTAATTAACATTTTATTATTTTATTACTACGTCTGTAAGAAGTATAAAATAAATATTTTAATATTAATTGCGCAAAGATATGGTTATATATGACCAAAATTCTCAGTAATCAAATAAATAAAGCTACATAAGTCTCTAACTTGACTCATTTTTTCCCGCCGTACGGCTGAAAACCCTTCATAACAGCAGGTGTTTTTGCGATTCTGTAAAAATTACTGTGGTGAGTAATAGATTATTTTTTATAATTAGTTGATAAAACATGCAATATACACTCTGTTAGTTTTTTTGACAAAATCTAGGTGCTATAAGTTCCTGATTTGTTTAATATTCTCCCTCTAGAGCGCACAGCCATAATCTATCCCATGTAAAACAGCTTATATTTTTAGGCAAATTGCTCGAAAAGTAGTTTGGCAAGGGGTTGATATTTTGATATCAATGGAAAGATGAGAGTTTTTTTATTTAAAATGAGGCCAAATTCTAGGTGAAGTGATTTTTTCGCTCAAACTACTTTAAGTCTACACGCTGGAGTTAACTCTTAACTGATCGATTTATATTGAGTCGACTACGATGTCCGACTCCACTTGTCGTGTCTACACGTACCTGTCTCGAATTATGCAATTTTTGGAAGTTGATAGCGCCGCGGTGTCATCACGCGGAATTTCTAAACAAAAAAATATGCACCATAAAAATAAAGAGGAAGAGGTATTCTTGCAAATATGAGTGCATGAAAAAGTGCCATAATATTATGATATTACAATATTATTGGCAATAACTTTATAAGTAAATTTTAGGGATAAAATTCCCTTCAGTAAGTGAGGAATACATGATAATACTATGACACATTTACACATTAGAGATTACACGATTGTTATCATTTTTACGTGAATTAAAGAGGAGGCTCGTATTATGTTTATTTTCAAACTCGAAATAAATCGACAAACCTTTATCTTAACCTCAAAGCTTGCTTTTCAACTTTTAATAATTCTATTCGACTTCTTATGAGGAGTTTTAACTCGCCTCCTTGTAATCCTTCTAGAGAGGCAAAATGTTTATGTTCATCTCCGATTAAGGCTCTTAATTTGCACCATAGAGTAATCAATCTAATTACTCTGTGCTTGCACTAACATCAACTTGAGAATACAAACACATTGATACGTTCAAGTGGGTAAATAACGCTGGAAGTCAATCGATAGCTTTGACAAAGAAATCATTTATTTGCACGATTAAAAGTAACATGCATGTCTTCTCCGACGATAATCGTTCTCTCCTCTGTTGAGTGGGAAATTTACCATACAGGCGCTATGCTGTGTATTTCTCATACTCCCATAGATGATTCCTTTGTTTTTGTTTTCTTAGCAACCTTTTCTGTATTGTTGGATGATACTTGTTAATGATACGCCAACGCATAGAGACTATTTTTTTAAAATGAGGGATTTCAAACGTATATTTTTCTCCTCAGAAATTTAACAGTGCGTAGTTCGTATTCTTTCTCAACCATTCGGAAAAGTACCATTTACTCACTGCAGTAATTTTTACAGAATCGCAAAATAATCTTCGGTTGTGAATCCGTTTTCAGCGTACGGTGTGAAAGAAATGAGTCAAGTTGAAACCTTATGAACGTATATTCAGTTAGTTACTGGAATATCAGTAATTGAAAACAAATTTTTTGCGTAATTAATGTGACAATATTTACTTCGTTCTTCTTGAAGTTGTTTAAATTATAAAATAAAATTCTAACATGGCTATTATGACTAGGTAAAAATATCTCCCAAACTTCCTCAAGAGCGCTTAAGCCCTTCCAGCTTCGAGCGCCCTTAGCAACGGATTTTTATATCCATTGAGTCTTTAAGTATCACGCGCCTTAAGTGAGCAGGTGGAAGACCCTGCCATATCCAGTCCTGGAAAAGTGTAGAAGTTGCAACTGCTCGCTGGCGATGGGCCGAGATGGGGGAGGAAGGGGGGTGGGGTTGTTCTCTTCCATTTGGGGTAGGAAGCAGGAATATGCTGGTGGGTGGGGAGATAGTTGGGAGCTGGCTATGAAAATCAATGAGCCAAAATAAGCAAAAGAGTGTAGGGGATCCTCGGGTAACGACAGTCTCGAAAAAAGTCTCGAGTTGACGACGCTCACTCCCACAAAAACTAAAAAAAGGAGACCTGAACTTTGGGTTGACTACTTTGGGAACTAATTGACTAATAGGTTGTTGGCAGTTCTTGCTTTAACTTCCTGCTTTTCTCAATCTTATATAAATGTCCTTTCACAAAACTATTTATTTTCCCTGTAAGCTTAGTAAGTAAGTCTTAAGCTTTTCGACCTCGGAGTTACAGTCAAAACATCCCCTGAGCAACGTGTGATTTTTGTTAAAATAATATTCCACACACATTTTGTCCAGTTACAATAAAATAGTTATTGATGTTTATTTATAAAAATGCATTAACATATTCTTACTATTCATATGTATGGACCCTCGAAGTTATCAGATAAACTCAAAAATAAAAATAACGCGTCAGATGAGATGTAAACTTTAAGGCAATAAAGGTGTGACGTTCGAGAGAGTTTTGGCAGTATTATGTCAATATGAGAGAACAAAGTGCTTATCTACGTATCAAACTGGCAGTAGAGTAATACTAATCTGTAGGTGGATCACATTTCCGAGTTCGTTTGGCAGCTGCTAAATCGGATTCGGAAGTGTCTTGGCAGCAAATATCCTTCCCCTACTATGATGTGAATCCATTCATTCTTCTGGGGAGGACGAAGTAGTGCAAATCAATCTGTCAATCTCGTAGCATCGTGTACGCGCATGGCAATTAGCAGTTATGAAGAATAGGTGTACTAGACTCCTTGGCCCAATTCATGATACAGAATGATAACCATAACATATAAGCAGAAAAATTATATCACAGAGAAATTTGACGTCCGTATAATAATGAGAATTTGATTAATCCCCTCAGGGGAGACACAAATCTGCCGATGCCGCATTGAAGCGTTTGAATGATAACAAGTGTTAGCGACTGGATTTGATTGAAACTCTCATAGTTCTTAGTTATTGTTTTATAAAATTACCTACGTATAATTATTATGTAGCACTATTTTCATTGTCATCTGCGGGAATAATCGTCAGTAATTTAGTGTTGTATAATTTAAGTGTAGGGCTTATACACATTCGTAGCTAGACAGTTATCCATTTTATACCTCTTATGTGATTCAGATTTTGGCTGATGCCCGTTAACCTCTTGAAATAAATGTACTCAAAGTAAAGTTATTTTGAAGGCAGCATAACGATAAAATATATAATTTTTTAATTTAAGGAGGTGTGAGCGATAATTTTCCCTAGTCATAATAGAGACCACATTAGAATTTTATTTATTTAATTTTAGCCGCTTTAAGAAGCATGTAGTAAATATTGTAATATAAACGGTGCAAAAGTATTGTTTCATACGACTGAAATTCTAAGTACCTAATTAACTAAATATGCTTTCATAAGTCTTTTACTTGACTCATTTTTTCCAAGCCGTAAGGGGGAAACACCTTCAAAACCAAAATTTATTTTGATTTTATAAAGTAAACCGCGGTGAGTAACAGATTTATTTTAAAACATAGTTGAGAATTAATAAAATTTACTCATTGTTAAATTTCTGACGAGATCTATGCATTAGAAATTCCTCATTTTCTAAAAGAAGTCTCTCTGGAGTGCTTACGCGTACCATTTCCCAAGGAAAGTGGCTGTTATGTTTTGGCAAATATCTCGATTAAGTAGTGCGGTAAGTGGCTGATATTTTGGTGTCTTTGAATAGGGGAGATTTTTTCTTTATGATTAGGCCTAATTCATTGAAATGTATTTGAAATGACATCTAAATCAAACTACCTAAATTGACTGAATGATTTGCCCAAAATAACTATTTTACCTTATCCTTCTTCTAAAACATTTTCTGTGTAAGAAAGAATAGGAATCTGACCAAAGAAAATTGATGTAATGAATTTATTTCAATTATTCGAGCTAAAGTAATTTTTTTTGTAATCCGTCAATAGATATCTGATAATATCTGTATTTCCTTGTGCGACTGTATTATCAAAAACATAAAAAATATACAAGTCACCTTAGGCAATGTATATGTGAAATCTAAGAAATATAATAATAATGAGAAAGTACTAGATTATGGGTTGAAATAATTGCTTCGTCGAATCAATCCGGTCTCGAATCAAGCCAACAAAAAATATCAATGGCGAGGCCTTTGTATTCGTTGATGGAATTCAATGAATAATGCACAATTTACTTTTTGTCTTAATAAAGTGGGGATAATATATTTTGCGCCAATTCTGAAGATTCTGGTGAAAGCGTTTCCATTCCGAAGCACGTTTGATTAGCTCCTACGGGGCTTACGACAGCGCGCGTACATTTTATATTAAGTAGCCCAGCACTATCTGAGTCTGCATCAAACTTGTGGCGCCAGGAATAATCGGAATTGTTATCGCGATAGTCGTTAAATTTTCGACGAGTAAATTCACACTGGACGCTAATTAATTCCACTTGCTATTTATGAATCCAATTTTCCAAAACTGAATGAAAATTTTGTATTCGCTCTCCTCCAATTGAAACCGTCATGTGGTGTGACTCGCCTGCAATCTATTCATCGCGTACTGGCAACTCGTCCGAAGCAAGAATATATGTTTGAGTATCAAAATGTTTTTATTTTATATTCCGATCTTATTTTGCTTGTGAAAACCGCAAGAGCGTTCAGTTTATATTTTAGTAGCATTTCATTTATTTTTTTGTGGATTCCAGGATAAAAATTAGAGCGCATTCGTTCGATAAAATAGCGCTACCCCAACGAACTCCACCATCCTTCACCTCCTATATTCCGCATGTGGGTTTTTTGCTCACTTCCACGCCTTTCGAGCGATTGCAAAGGGCGTGGAAAGCGATCCTTAGTGTAGTAGTCGAACCTCTCCCGCAAGCGGCACGATGAAGATGATAGATTCCTTCTGCCCCTTCTCTTAATAATCAAGATAGCTACACGTTCGTGATGTATGCATACATACCCGTCACGCCGTTCCCTTTCGGGGTTTGCTGAGTCAAAAAGTTAAATTCACGGTGAAGCAGAGTCAAAGCTGACTCTGCTTCACCGTGAATTTAACTTTTTGACTCAGCATGTGAAGCAGAGTCAAAGCTGACTCTGCTTCAGTAATATCCTCCATTCTGCCCTATCCTTGCATATATGTCTTTCACTTCAGGTACATTCATACACGCCCTCCTGTTCTTAAGACTCCTAATATTCCTCCTCTTCACATTCTCTTCCAGCTCATTCACCCATGACTTTCTCGCTTTGCCCCTTCCTCTCACACCACGCACTCATCTGTCATAAATCTTTGTCTTATTCGACTGCTATCCATACTGCCCTATCCTTGCATGCCTCTTTTGCTTCAGTTGCCCTCATACATTGCTTCATACGCACCATCCTGTTCTCAATACTGTACCGTGACGTAGCCTTCAATTATTTTACAACCTCTAGTACTTGCCTACTGTATGAATTCCATCACTTTTATCAACTTTTAAAAATTTTCGCAGTAGTTTGTTTCAATGATGGAAGCGGAACAGGCAGAGGTTTCAGATTGACTCGGAGGATGTTATTTAACCCATACGGTACATCTGTTATAAAAATACTAGCGACAAACTAAAATTTGAATTAAAATAAAAATGTATTGTTCTAGGACCTTGTCTTATGGAGCATATATACCTTGCGTTCATAGAGACTCTATGATGTAAGAAACAAAGAAGAAACCTTATCGAACATTATACAATCAAAAAATAATTAAAATTAAGCATGTAGGTATTTATACATGAAAAAGGAAAACTTTCTCTTATTCCACCAATTTATTTTACGGTATGACTAGTTTAGACGCAGCGGCGTCATCTTCAGGTACAAAGAGTAAAGGCAAGAACATGATCCATAAATACAATCCAGGGTAGGCGTTGGGGAAAGGAGGGGAGGGTGGAAATAAATTGGTGGAGTAAGACAAAGTCCTTTTAATTTATAAAATAAACTTCTACAAAGTTGAGCCTGAGACGATTGAGATAATGTTGCTATTTATTAACACTACTATGCATAAAACTTTATTAAATAAGTTATACTACAAATAGCCAGAATTTTCAGTTTAACAATGTCACAAAAAAGAAATCAAAGCCAAATGATTAAAGTTACCCATAGACTCGAACAGAGAGAAAATAATGCGAATGGGTAAAGGTGAGCTTTCGTCTCGCACGGTTAACAATTTTTTTTGAAAAACGTAGGAAACTGACAAAATTGAATGTGATACCTAGGAGTAGAGGAAGAATGCGTGGGTGAAAATCGCGTAAACGCTGGCAACGCTCACCTTTACCATTTTTGGTCCCGAATATCGTTCCATGCCCTTATGGCAGAATTGAGCTTCAGTAATTGATACGCAGCTGTTCTACAATTTACAATTTTGTAAATAAAGGAGATACACTCAATCGATCGATAATTAATATAATTATTTGATCCCAATCACCATTCACTACTGCGAATAAGTCATTTCGAATCACCATTCCACCAAAACACGCGTAGTATTTGTCCTTTTGCCCTCACGATTCCTATTCCTTATTTTGCTGTCTGCTCGTGGACGGTTCTTCGGGTAGATTGCCTCCTTTGCTTGCATTCATCTGCTTGCTTTATCTTTCTTGCTTCTTCAATCAGATGGTATCTCTTGTCCAGAATAACATTCTTATTTATGTCCCGAAACTTTCACGAGACCAAAAATAGGGGATTATCTGCCTATTTGAAGTAACCTATCGAATGGCTACGCTCATAATCTTTTCCAAGCGATAGAAAGGAATGGGATATTTTTTTATGCCCGATCGAAGACGGCCCCCGCGTCGTGGGATGTGAAGGAGAGGTCCTCGAAATCGGAGGGATCGCTCTCCCCACGACCGACCACCGCCGTCCCAGGTTATCGGGTTCGTCCGCCGAGTTCATTTTCTTTTTGTTACTTTATTATCCTTCACGAAGGCGATCAGTGGAAGTGAAGGGGATAAGAAGTCCCACCCTCTCCTTCTCCCCTCTGCATCTTTCCCGTCTCCTTACTTCCCGTTCGCACCACGTCGTTCTTCTCTCTCGCATCTCTAACTCCTGTTCACCCAGTAACTCTATAGGAAAACCAATCGTTGCTTCGTCTTTGCGCCTCAGTCCCCCTCCTCAAGCCTGCGGCCCGCCCGCCCTCCCAACCGCCCACCCACGACATTGATACGCCCTTGTCCGTGCTGTTTTCATTTCCTTTTAAATCGTAGAGGGTGTGTGGGGGGAGAGCTTCGGGCCGAGGAGGAGGAGACGATGCCTGTTTCTCCGAGTCGGACGAGGGAGATAAAGATAAGGTCTTCATGCCCGCCCCCGCTCGCCTCGGCACGCCCCCGACCGCCCCCGCTCCTCCTCCCTTGCCGCTTCTTTCGGCCTCACTTTTCCGACTCGAATCACTTTCGGGAGAAGTGAAGAAAGTTGGCTGGAAGTGGTTCCTCTGTAAATTGACTCAAATGCCATTCCATTCATATCCTGGCTTCTAACAGAAAAACGTGTCCATTGTTTGTTATGAGCTTTGAATAAAGATGAAAGAAAAATACGACTTGTTGCGTTTTATCTTTTTATGGGAAAAATGATCCACCTCACGTGACTACTGCGCGCAATTTGTTCGTGTATTTTATGAAAACGCTGGGCTTTTTTTTCGGAAATTATTTTCGCATCGTATTTTTCTAGGAAAATCATTACGTTACTTCGTCAATTCAGCTGCAATTACCTTTGTTTTTTATCGGCTGCTAAACTAATCCACTCAACATGGCCAATTGCGCATTTTAATGGCTTCAATATTTCTCCGTGCTATCGTAACAAATGATTCCATCTATTACCTATAATTTATTCATCTTTTGATATGAGCAAAAAAAATCATACCTTTCCGCGCTTTTTTCTCGAAAACTGAACTTGAAATTGAGTTAAATGCGAGAATAGGTGACTCGTAGGAAAAATAATAGTTTTTGCCACCCCTAAACGGAAAGTTCGTTTTTCTTTCCTGTTTTGCGGAAAGAAAGTGGCGCTTTTGCTGATTGTTTTATTCACGTCATCGTGTTTGGTTTTATAATTTCAAAAAACTAGTTAGGTATCTCATGAAATATAAAAACAAAATTGTTTCGCTAGCAATGACTTATTTACCCTACTAGAAGTCTTAGCTTATCGAAATAGATCAATTGAAACGTCAAATTTGAATTATTAATAAAGTGAACTAGATCTAATCATGAGTTCACTGAGAAATTCCAGTGATGGTGACGAAGAATTAGTTGGAGAATTCTTCAACGTTAGATTGTGGTTACAATTATCTACGTATTACAAAATGCCATAAATGAACACAATTTATGAAACGGTAGATAAACGTTTAGTGAAAAAAGAAATCCAGTATCTGTCAAAAGCATAACCGTATTTTGCTTCCATCATATGTGAAGTATTACTTACTCCTCGGCGCTACAGCCCTTTTAGGCCATTGGTCTCTCCGACAATGTTAGCCCAGATCTTATCTCCTGCATGCGTTCTCCATCTTCTTATTCTCATCTTTCTCAGATCATCCTCTACATCAGCGGTTCTCATCCTGTGGGTTGCGACCCCTTAGGGGGTCAAACAACCCTTTCACAGGGGTCACCCAAAACCATCGGTAAACACATTTCCGATGGTCTTATGATGGTTTCCATCTTTCCGGGGGTCACCACATCATGAGGAACTTTATCAAAGGGTCGCGGCATTAGGAAGGTTGAGAACCACTGCTCTACATCATCCAACCATCTTTTCCGAGGTCTTCCTCTCAATCCTCTACCACCAGCATGTCCAAGTATTGACAGAGTGGATAATGATACATTACAGTTATAAGGTATACAGTACAGTTATAAGTTATGCATTACAGTTATAAATTATAAGGGAATATTTTTTACGAACATTCCGTTCAGATGTGGCAAAAAATCGGATGCGTAATTCGGGAAAGAAGTTGGACGTCGCTACCCGCGTTTTTTTGCCAGGCTCGTCTTCGGCTTGGGTGGCAATATCACGCGAGCTTCAATGTCCTACTTCCCTCCATACGAAATATACAATTTATTTTGACGACCCTTAAGCAGATTATGGTAATAATAATATTTACAGCTAAGGATTTTTACCAGTGAAAGCTGTATTTTTTAAATAATAGAAGCGTAAAGGTGAAATTCAGTATTTGTCTTGACTCACGCAGAAGTTATAGAACCTCCTTATCCCCTTCCCTGTGTTAAATGATTACTGCTTTTACTCATAATGCACGCCAAGTGTCCACAAAAATATGTTCACCTTTTTGTGTAAAATTATAACGATTTTCCTTTATTTAGGCAGAAATTGAAATATTAGTTCTTAACCACTGTGCATGACAGTAAATAAACCGTCATAGATGATATATGCTCTGGGTTTAGTAACTCAAACTCGCTATCGGAAATAAAGGCCTGACACTCAGATAATCCACTTAGTTTAGCACCACTTATTGCAGAAGCCACAACTAAGAACTTAAAGCGGGGCTCATATCTTTATTTGCGAAACTTTAGTCAATCAATAAGAAGTCATATGGCCGCAACTGATGAGAAAGATCTAATTTTTACAGAAGCAGACAGAGTACAGCATAGCCGTGAAAGACTACTTTTTTTCTTTTCTTTCATCCACCCCCTGTGAAGTATATTTTTATTGCTGTGGCCAATTGGTGAACCTTTCGTTGTGTGTGTTATACATATATATAGTCATTAATTCGCTCAGACCGCTCAGAGGCGTAAATAAATAAATAAATATTTCGTTCTAATAGAGGGTGAAATCAAGGGGATAGGAATTAAATAAAATGTGTTAATATAATGGTGGTGTGAAGATGATGGAACGATGACCGATTACAAGTACAAAAAATCGACTAGACCGGCAATGGAACCGATATCACTATCCCTATCCACGCTACGCTATCTACTCTCACGAACTTCTCAGCAAAATGGTTAAGTAAAGCTAAGTTGATTGCGTCCATGTGAGAGACAAAGGCCTGCGGATCCGTGTCCCCTCGTTGAGTGTGTTCCCGTTTCGCGGTGACCGCTGCCCACATTTGGATGCCACCCCCTTCGGGCGAAATGCTTTCCTCTCTCGGCAGCGCGGATATACTGTCGTCATGCGGAAGGAGGGTACATTGAGAGTGCGTGCATTTACCCCCCATCCCCTCATCTGCGGTCGCAATCACGTGGACGGCAGACGTACCGTGAAAGCGACGAACCCCCCCCCCCCGAAAATGGAAAATTGAGAAGGTATTATTCAAAATTAGTGACGCTACCTGGGTGGAGTTTGGTCATTTCTCCGAAACAAGAAGAATTAGAGTCGGTTTATGCGGAACTCTGAATTAATCGCATATTTCCCCCTCAAAATTTTGGTGGATGTCTTCGTGCTCGCCACCACGGTTTCCCGAGCATGCATCGCATTTCTATTCAAAAGTACAGAGTCCTGGGGTTTCAGGGGAGTGGTGCTGGGTCAGAATACAAATTTAAGTTTGGAAAGAGAAATGCCGCTTTTGTTTCCAGTTCGCCGATGCAATGTGAATGACCTACCTGAAACTCTATACTCCAAAATACGACAATTCGCCGACGACTGCATAATATTAACGCAAATTAATTCCGTGATAGATGAATAATGGCAATAAAAACTCTGTGGACTGAAAAATACGTAGTTGTCATTGTCATAATTCATAATGGACTTCCACAAGGTTACGCCTGAAAGGATTGAATTAATCCGTGATTGATTACTCTGCAATGCAAACTGATATTAGTAAGGTGGCAAACTGGATAAAATCCCACGATATGGTAATAATTATGGCATAATGCAAATATATTACATTTTCCAAAAGAAAAAAAGTGTGGTGAGTGAATATATAGATAAAATTAATGGCTAATTGACCCCATCAAGGTATAACTGTAAATATCTTGGCGTATATGTTTACAAAGGTTTATGGTGGGGATTGCACATTAACTATGCAGTCGGTAAGATGTTTGAAATTCTCCTCTGGGACCTGTGAAATCTAAAGGGAAGCATTACGAAATCGAATAAATTGGCGTACAAAATAATTGTAAGATCCATATTGATGAATACGCTACTACTGTATGGGACCATCATGAAATTGGGTAAATTAAAAAAAAATTGAAATGCTTCAAAGGATGTTCAGACTGTCCAAGGCTGTATTAGGAAGGTACAAGAGAAAAGAGAGTGTAAACGACTGGAAAACTTAAAAATATTAGGTTGGACTTCCCTGTAAAATCGAAGGAAATTAAATAGACTGCGCGCGATATTTAAAACAACCAACGGGATGGAATTTGGAAGGATTTAATTGAAGGAATGAAAAATAGCATTAAAACTGGTAAAATCGGTCTTCCTTCACAAAATTAGATATAGGTCACAAAGGACGAACTCTGCTAAGTTTTCTTTTTTAAAAAGGGGAACCAAAGAGTAGAATAGTCTGCCTGAGGTACTTTTTGATCCCAGAAAGACCCGAAAGAAAACCGAGGAAGACTTGGCACTGTTTGCCTTATGTTTTTTTCTTCATCGAAGAAACGCATCACATAACAGTGACGCATCACATAACGCTACCTTTCCACAGGTACCCGATTGGGTGGTGCTCGTAAAACCCTCTGCCGTTCACCCAATCGTTATGGTTTCCTGGTGTTGATATCAGTGATTTCCAGGAAAGTGATCGTTTTGTAGAATATGGGGGCGGTTCATCAGCGTCGCTGAGAGCGTTGCAACCCGTCGACATTGTCTACGGGCGCGGCGGTAAGTAAGGGGTTTTTAAATAAAAAAGGTTCGAGGGAATGTATAGGTTCGTTGGCTTGTGTAACGGCTTCCCTCTCTCTCCCTGGGGGACCGGTTTCGATCTCCGTAGAAGGCTTAATTTTTCTGCGGTGTAGTTCTTAGGTGCTGCGCTTGGAGTTCTTCAAAGTGCAGCGAGACATACGTAAAATGGGCGCTGCTTTTCGAACCCTGCGGCTCCTCTCGTTTAGGACAGGTTACTGGCGATGCATGAAACCTGATTCCGTTAGTCATTGCTGAGTTTGAACATTAAAATTTCCAGTCCAGTGCCTCCTGATCAAGTCTAATTACCTTTGACATCACCTTCACAAATATTAATATTTTTGTTTGTCGTAATCATAGTTCTACAAAATTTAGCGTTTTAATTAGCCTAAATTTTATCTTGTTTTGAAGGTAAAATCTTCCGAATAATTAAGAGATGGAATTTTCAAATGCCTCTATTGGTATTGATAAGGTTAATTTAATGTGATCGTGATGGAACGAGGTAAATGTAAATGCGACCATTTAGTTATGTTTGACAGGTGTACGAAGAATGGCACCGTTGTGTCCTCACAGCTAGTGACTGAAAATCATGAATGCGTTCAGCTAATAAAATCAAATTTATCCACATCCTGGAGATCTCATCCAAAGGAGTTGCATTATGATTTTAGAGTACTGGGCATGAGATATTATTTGTGACGAATCATTGCCTTGGCCAATGTGAGAGAAAATAGAATAATAAAATGTAAATATTGGCCTCTCGGTAAGTCAGTCGATCCTTTGATTACTCTAATTAGCCATATCCAATGCGCAATGTGAAACCAATATCTTTAATCGAACATGCCTATTACTTTTTCTCCCAAGGATTTGGAGAGGTATTTCAAAGTAAAACTTGGAAATAGTCTACATGCCCAAAAATAGCTCGGGAAAGCGGTTGTGGAATCCGTAGTTACAAAAAAAAGTTTTAAAACTATTTTTTTCTCATTCTGCGACATGCCTAAATAAACAATGCAAAATATGTTATCGCGAGCGTCTGATGGTGTGGCTGCATTCGATAAGGCAAAAGTATCACTTAAATGCTTTATCTCATGCCCTCATTTATCACCATCGCGCCTCAAATCTTTGTTTACTTCACCCTCTTAATTATGAGAGATTGATTAAATCGCCCACGCCTCTCCTTATCTTTTCGTTTTCTAGTTAGTTAAGTGTATGTGCATGTCAAGGTGACACACCTACTCATATTTCATTAATTTTTTACTCAAGATGAAGCGTGGAATTTTCACTGTAGGGCGCAGGTGAGGGCAAAATATCGTTTTTCTGTTTAATTGTCGATAAGAACATCTCCATTCAGTGTTCTAACAATAAACCTGTAGATCTTTGGATGGACTCTATCTTAACTTTCTCCATATCAGAGTTTTCTCAAAAGTCAACGGATAACATCTACTAAATGCCCCCAACTAAGCTTCATTTGGCTTCACATACCTTCTTCTCCTTTCAAATTATCGTTTGCCCCTTAAACATTTTATTTAAAATTCTCATCTCCTTACTTACTCTTCTTCGCTCTCATCCTAGTGTACCATTACCCTCTTCAGCATGCCTTCACCTGTAAGTACTTATTTCATCCATTTTTGTTGCCGCCTCTGAATCTCTGCTACCAACATCCTTGTCACTCACACCATTTCCAACAACTCCTCGTTTGTATTTCTAGCAACCCAGCGTAATATTCAGTACATTGTTCACCCCCACATTTCAAAAGCCCATAGTTTTCGCAAGTATTATTTTCGCTGAGACCAAGTATATGAATCATGCAATGCTTAGGTCCATATCAGAGTTCTAACTCTAGTCTTTTTGTAATGTATATGCTCCAGTTTCCCCAATTCAATTTCCATCTCGTCATAAACGATTCCTTTGCTGATGCAGTCCTTTGCCTGATGCCCTGGCTACTAACAGTAAGCCCATTCTTATCCAGAATATCCCAAGGTGGGCTAAATGTCCTTCCAGCTATAGTTGATGCTCCATTTAGTCAATTCATTCTGCTCCGGGAGAATATAATTTCCTTTGTTTCTCAGTGATCAATCGTCATTTCAAACCTTACACGTTGCATCTGTAACACATGCATATACTGCAGTCTCTTGGCCGTCTGGTTAAACAATGCTTGTTCGTCTGCAAATCTGTCTTCATCAGTTCCTTTTCTTCGTTACTCCCCAACCTCCATCTCTTCCCAGTGTTTTAGCCCAGAATCCTCTTCATTAGCTCTCTTCTCTTTGTAAATACCTCCTAAGCCAATACGAATTCGCGTACAGAAGACGGCAAAAACACGCATATTAAAAATTATAATAATTATTGGTGATTTTAAATCAATGGAACTTTTCAGGTATACAGAGGCGTATTATCCTTCGATCAGCAGTTCTGCCACCGCATTCCATTGCCGTTACATGGTTGGCAATTATTACTTGCTGTTTCTTTCTTATTTAAACCAAGGTGATGGGTGATATCGCCATGATTTAACTTGTAATACATTTACTTAAGGAAGTCACGGTTAGCTTGGAGATAAAAACTTAAATTGTATCAGATTGTGGCTCGTAGCGTTAAAACAAAAGTTATTTCCCAATTCTTCGAGAGCTCTGTCTTTGGACGTATGACAGTGAAAACATTTAAAGCACGGGTAAATAAATAAGTATGTTGTAGGTATAATTTTACGCCCTTTGTGGTGATTTTACTTGGAAGTATATTTCTTAATTAATTACTATCAGCCCTTAATTAATTATTATTACCTATCAGCCCTCAGGGAAGCTATTCTTTCGCAGTGAAACCTTATTCGGGGCACAATTTGTATATTGATAGCATTGCTTGTTGCTGTTTAGCATTGTTGATGCTGCTGTTGGGAATTTAGAAGTCCAATATTTTGATTTGATGCTGTTAATAAACGAGCTTATGCGAAGAGAATTCAAAATTGGTTTAAATGCAAAAACATTATCCTGTAGTGGTAAAATAAATAATTCGTCGTGAATTGAGCTAAAGCTTTCCTCTTTATTAATTTTTATTGGTAGATAAAATGTTTTACCATTTGGTTGACCGTCATTTGAATACCAGTGGATGGTTTAATAATATTCAGCGTTACTAACAAAACTTTTACACCGTGCGATTTGTCCTTTCAACCAATGCTGGGAATATAATTAGATCTTTCCTAGTAAATATGTCCGTCAAAATAAGTAAAGGTATTAGTAATTTCGATGTACATAGTCGTATAAAAATTTCATTATGCCGGAGATGACGGCACTTCGTACCACAGTCATTGTTTATCGTATATGGTGATGTCGTTTGGCAAATACATGGTGTGGAAGGTCGTCCGTTCACTGCTTAGTATATGTCTGTTATTACTGTTCATTCCAAAACTATTTATGTCATTCGTTCGACTAGAAGTAATTTTTTCTCGGGCTCAAGAAATTACTTTAGTTCTAATTAATGATTTTCTAAACTCGGAATGTAGTTTAGGCGTATGAAATGAGATTATAATACTTAGTACATTGTTTATTCTCTCAGCTTTCTCCATGGGCATAAAAAATGGCTTTAATTTTTTTTGGAGTCACATGCTTTCGTGGTACCTATTTCCAGTTTTTATTTTAAAATTTCGATCCTTCATACAATATCCGAAGGTGTTTGAGGATATTGGAATTCGTTGGCAGCGTTGGAAATATTTTTAATATATTCAGGAAATCATCTTAAAAATAATGCGTCTCGGAAAAACCTAGTAACTTAGTTTTTGAATGCTTTTAGTCGCGATACTTGGCGGAATATGTGCATTTAGGTTCACTCTATTCCTATGAAGAACTGCAGCAAAGTAACCATACTCATCCTCTGAAGTAATTCCTCCTAGTCTTTCAATAACTACTGAATATTCCTCGATGACTGCGCTATAGGTTGGCTCCTATCAGTTCCATTAGAACTAAATAGAGACAACAAACGTAACTACTTGTTATTTTTAGTAAGCTAGTACCTTTGTTTGGGATCAAACCGGCCATCACATTGAACCCACAATCAGTATTTGTGGTGAGTGAACTTTGGATTCGAAACTGATATTTATTCGCTGTCTTTATTTGCATTATGAAAGAAAAAAAAGCTACTCTGAAATTGGAGCGAGATATTTGATAGCTCTGGGTACTTGATTCGGATTTGTAGATTATATCACATAGTCTGGAAAAAATCTTTAATGAAATCAAAATGTTATCAGGATTATCAGTCATCACAGTATTCGGTTTATTTTTTGCGTCCCTAAAGTGTAAGATTTTGCGGATAGCTCTGGATATATTTACAATTTGACTTTATGGTATTTATGATATAGAAGATTTATTGCTCAAAACGTAATATACTGAACAGTCTCTGATGTTCATCAAAATTAATTTTGTTCGACCACGTGACCTTATTATCATCATCTATTGCCATTACTCGTAGAATTTGTAGTGTGCATATCTTGCTTCATCTCGGGCTCGCTTCAACCATCCTAGTATCATTTATCCTATCGCCATCCTCCACCTGTTCATCTGTCCACGTGTCATCGCTTTAATGCCTTCCATTACGTGATTTATGTATCGCATCCAGTATCTCTCTCTCTCTTGTTCCTCCCATTCACCATTACTTCTGCGATTGACATTAGAAAGTCATCATGCCTCGAAAAACGTCGTATGACTTATCTTTTCGTCGTGTGGCTTTTTTGCCTAGTCCTTAAGCATTGTAAGGTTCATGTCCTTAAGGTGGTTTGAGCCATAGAGCTTACGGTAAGCTCTATGGTTTGAGCGAGATAGTTCCCTAGTCATAATGGAGACCATATTCAAATTTTATATTTTAATTTCAGCGTCTTTAAGAAGTATGAAATAAATATTATAATATTAATGGAGCAAATATATAGTTATATATGACCAAATTTCTCAGTAATTAAACAAATAAAGCTACATAAGTCTCTAACTTGACTCATTTTTTCCCGCCGAACGGCTGAAAACCCTTCAAAACATAAGGTTTTTTTTTGCGATTCTGTAAAAGTTACCGTGGTGAGTGATAGATTATTTTTTATAAATAGATGAGAAAACATGCAATCTATACACCGTTAGTTTTTTGACGAAATCTAGGTGTTATAAATTCCTATTTCCTTCAATATTCACCCTCTGGAGCGCTCAGCCATAATCTATCCCATGTAAAACAGCTTTTATTTACAGGCAAATTGCTCGAAAAGTAGTTTGGCAAGGGGTTGATATTTTGATATCATTGGAAAGATGAGAGTTGTTTCTTTAAAATGAGGCCAAATTCATCAAATTCTAGGTGAAGTGATTTTTCGCTCAAACTACCTTAACTCACTCATCCCGGGACTCAATCGTCAGTTCCTATGTCCCTTCATGTGGCCATCGTTTTAGTATATCACCAAATTTCGATTTCTTAAAGTCTTTTTCAGTGGTTTCTAGTATTGTAAGTTTCCTATTCGTAATAAAAAACTTGAGGTATTTTCCCATTTCTGATTCTTTGTCTCTTATAAGGTATATTTCTTTCTTTTTGTTAAATTTCGAAATCGCTTATAGAATTCTGCTATCTTTTTTTTCGTGTAAACTCTCCCCCTGTTAATTTTTAACTATGCTCGTGTCTTAGTAAAGTACATCCGTGAAATTCAATGTTTCTTTTGAATCTGGAATACTGGTACTTTCATATATGCGTACATAAATTTTCATTCGTTTGCGTATAAACTTTGATTGTTAGCTATGGAATTCGGAGAGAGAGAGAGACAGAGTAAACATGAAGACTATTACTTATCTAGTTGTTGCTATGGTTTTCTCTGGCTTTCATTTTTTCCTGGGACGAATGCTAACAACATATTTTCGTTAAAGTTTTTTGTATGTTAAACAATATTTTTTGTGTGCTTTTTTCCTGACTTTTGATGTGGTATGAGCATTTTTTCCGCCGTCACGTGTCGGACTTACTATTCTGAACACGTTTCTGAGGGATTCAATGTAATTTAAAACTTCCTAATATCTGAAAACTTTGTGATTTATGTTGTCGTTTCATGCTTGTAGTTACTTTCTTCTTCACTGGAATTATTTAATAAAAATGTTTATTTGATAATATCGTTAGCGTGGAAATTAATTGGCGTTCATTTAATTTTGAACCACTTAACATTAGTGAATTTCACTCCAAAACATGAAGGTATCTTCTCAGATATACTGGGATATATTTGTGTAAATTTAGTTGAGGCAGTATGACATAACCACTTCAAGAATTCATCGTTAGTTTATGGCTGCGCTTCTTATGTAAGTGAATTTTCTAAATGAAAAAGCAACGTAAACATACTGGCAGGTTTTAATGTATTGAAGTATAAAGTTCTAATTAAAAATGGATTTTAAGTACGAATAAAAATAAGCGTTTCAGTATTTTTAAGTAAATTTGTTCGTACTGTCTCGATGGAAAAGTCATTATGGATCTAATATAATTTTTTATATGTTATCTTAAATTAGTATATAACAGTATCGGATGACTCTACAAATGTTCCTATCCATTGGTTTGAAATTCTGGTATGGCATTTGCTCTAGCTTCATACCCAATATTTGGAAATTTTTAAGTTGGTGATGAGCAATGTAGAACATCAATATTTTAAAAAAACTATTTGTATTTTAAAAACGTATTCTTAGTATAAATGACAGATTTTATAGGTAGGCAATTTTGTTTCATTGAAATATTTCTTCTTAAAAAATACACACGCTTGGCTCCGTGGAATCACCACGTCATCGGGAACCCGGAAGATGACGCCGCGGAACGGTGTCGCTAAGAGCAACATGACGTATTTACTTATGAAATTCGGGTTGTTTTTCGTAATTTCCAAAAAATATTGTTTTAATTTTCTTTGCGGAAGACAATGAACTAGTATGATCACGTGACTGTTAATACAATTTTGTAATGCAATAATTAATTCCCTGGTTGTAGCATACACATATGGATTATATATTGGAGTAAAATATTTGATTTCCGGCGTGACTTTATGGAATTGGCACACGTCAATAAACGAATTTGTATTTTGTATATTCCACACTATTTTATTTTCGACTGTGGATTCGACAATCAATGTCATTATCAAGGTATTCTTGATAATGATAGTCGAAATTATGATCGTCGATTATCAAGGTATCCTGTCATAATGATCGCCTAAACCAGGGGTGGCCAGGGTGTCATGTTGCGGTCCGTGGAGCAAGTTGAAATATCTCGCAGTTTTTGGAAAAGTTATTGGTTTTGAGCTATTTTAAGTATCCCAAATTTTAGGGAAAATTTCACATGGCGTCAACTACTGAAGATGTTGAACCAGAGAAGAGAAGAATCACAGGAAATATTATTTCTGAAATTTGGCCCGCCTGATGAAATAGTTTGGCCACCTCTGGTGTAAATCATGGTCGGAATTAAAAAGTGTGGAATATTCAAAGTACAAATTCGTTCATATATATGAGTTCTCGAGGACATTTTTGTTGTGTACACTATTTAAATGTGAGAAATAATTTTCATGTACGGTCCCCATTGTACCTGCTCAAAGTATTCTCTCTAATCTCTTGTCCTTTCCCTCCGCGACTAATTGCAAGTTTTGCTTGGCTTGTTTACCACTCGTGGACTGAATGTAGGTGCCTTTTGTCTGCTGCTCGCGTGCGACGACTGAACGATTCCATACGAGGAAATTTTTTTTCTTGTCCCAGTAATTGACCAGTCTTTTAAGGGAGTCCAAAAATAACACTTATTATCCAAAGTTGTCTGAAAGAATTCAAAGTTTATCCGACTTATCTGTAATAACGTTGAAATCGCTCAGCAATTAAAATCTTGCATCATTGAGCGCATTCTCGACCTTGATGTCTCGCGAGATTAAGTCGGCACCATTTTGTAGAAATTAAATGCAGGTCTGTCGCTATTAAATCGAAAACAATGTGATGCACACCTGACGGTGACGTAATGTGACTGTTTCTTTGAATATACTGGATCACGATATATGATAAAAATAAGAAAATTTAGTTATTATAATCAGCTAGTTCCTTTTTTGGTGCGAGTTTTTTCCACCCGCTTCTCCAGAAGAGTAGAAATCAAGGAAAATACATTTCTTTTTTTAACCATTTCATTACTAACGGACACGTTTATCCCAGCGAATTTCTCAGCGAATGTCGTAAATGAATGATGCACGCAGTAGGAGCGAAAATTCATGGAATATGTACTTATGTTATTACAAACACTCACTGTCACTCAGTGATTCAACCCGAAGGTTGGTTTGGATAGTTGAGGGTATAGCTCAACCCGGACTAAGCCACAGGCGTGTGAACTACACATATTCAGGGTAGGGGGGCCAGTTCCTTTCCCTGGGCCACCTCGCACTCCGAGGATATTTTGTTCGAGGGCGTCCTAAGGCTTCACCCAGATTTGAACCCGGGACTCATCGATCAGTAGCCAAGCGCTCTTCCCACTAGGCCACCACGCTCCCCATCAGCCTTATCAGTTGCAGTAAAGGGTCGGTTTCAATCAAATTGTTTGTGGACTAAACGTATTATTTTAATTCCAACAAGTAAACATTTATTGAGTCTCCTTGCAGCTAGCAACATGATCTTGGAAGTAAGGAAAAAAATCATCAAAACATTTATTTGGAGCATAGTATTATATGGCAGTGAAGGCTGGACTATAACAGCTGCAGGGCAATGGAAGCAATGTAGATGTGGTGTTGCCGAAGAGTGAAGAGAATCAAATGGACGAAGATAATCACCAATGAAGACTCTCCTACGAGTAGTTGGCGAGAAAAGTTTCATGAAAACTCTGTCAAATAGTAGAAGCAAGCTTATTGGACGAATTCTGCGACACAAGAGCTTGTTGAAAAGAAATATAGGATAAATTAATTATAAGAACTAGGCACAAAGGAATGCCAAGGATGGAACACGTGTAAAAAGAGAATTAGAAACGCTAAAATGACGAATTATGAATAAATAAAGCTGTCGGCTGTGAGAAGATAGGAGAGGAGAGCTGCAGTAAACCAATCTTCAGATTGATGAATGCTTAGGGTAATTTGATGCTCGTCCTGCAACTTTTTTTCTCGTCCATAGTTAGCTCAGCACTTGAATGCTCATAGTGTAGAACGCTATTTATGTTTCATTGCATTACCGGTCTATGTTATCAACGTTATAAATCATACCAATTGTTAACTGCTTAAGAAACAAGCACTAAAAATTATATTAGTAATCATTATTGAAATTAAATACTTTGCAATTTTCTGCAGTTTTATCTTTTAGTTACCCGACGCGTTTCGCCGAATTACGACATGATTAGTTACGGATGCTAGGTATTAAATTTGTAGAATATTTTCTTTTATTCTGAGGATTTTGGTTGAAATAATGTGTTACGGTGCCTTCGCCAACGTTTCGATTTCATTATAAATAATCATCAGGGTGAAACCAACATACCATTGAGAGTTGCCCTATCAAAACAAAAAAAACAATAAATGACATGGATAGAACATACCCTGTTAAGTTACTGACATTAAGAAAAAGAAAATATTTTGCAATGATATTCAACGTGGTCGAGAACATGATCGATTAAGTGTAATGTTTGTTATTTTTCCGTTGTTTGTTGTCGTAGTTTCGAGAAAAAAATACAACGGTTCGGGGAAGATTGAGGGAAGCAGGGGCCAGCCATGGAGCAATGGCTGGGGTTGTGGGAAATGTTATTGTTTTCCAAGGTAATTTTTTTCCAAATTGTAAGATTTTCAAAGGAAGGAGTGGGGAGGGTTGCGGGAATAATTGTTCGTTGAGTGCCTGCTAATTTTTATTTGCTCGATAGCGTCAATTTTTATGTCTTTTGGAAGGGCGCGTAAACTTACTGGGGCAAAGTCGTTTACATTATTTTTCTGATGTAGGCGTTTTGCAATTAATTGAGGAGGAATCCTTATTTTGGCAACTTATGGCGTGTTCTTTGATGCGTGTAATGAAATATTTTCCTGTTTGACGGATGCATGCCTTGTTGCAGCTATTGTATTTAATTTTGTTAATTTTGAACTTTAGGAGTCTATCCTGTGCGTCTTTGGCCTTAACTCGAATGTGGAAAAGATTGGGGGAACTATGAATACGTACAGTCAAAACTTGTGCGAAGTGAAGCCAATTGAGTACAAAGAAAAATGTTTAAAAAAATTATGATTGGTGTTTTTTCTGGAGCTTTGGTCTATTATTATTTCAATTAATAAACCACCAATTCGCCAACGTTTCGCCCCTTCATGTAGGCTTCATCAGCCTACATAAAGGGGCGAAACGTTGGTGAATTGGTGGTTTTTTAATTGAAAAAATAATAGACCAAAGCTCCAGAAAAAACATCAATCATAATTAAGTGGTCAAGATTATATACATATACAAGTTAAAACATTATATTATTTTAGCGGAGTGTTTTTGATGATTAAGTATGCAGCAAACCAATCTTAGGATTGATGACTGCTGATGATTATGTTGAAAGATTTCCACTGAGTAGCGTTTCAAAAACGCCAACTTGATTCTCTTAAGAAAGTTTTAGGGGCTCGTGAACCAAAGCAGTCAACCGGAGAGGTCTAAACATTAACCTTGGCATAGAGAAACACCGCGCCTCAAAATGCCTGGCGCCTGCCTCATTTGGCGGAGATCCAGTGCATGCTCCCTACTACTAGAGCGCTGCTTGCCTCTTATGCATTGAGACTCGGATCCCGATCCTATGTAATTGGTAATTTGGATTCAAGGTGAGATAGAAGTCGCGGGTGGGGGTTCGCTTCGCCAGGCAGGCAACACCGGTGATTCGAGCGACCTCTGCTGCGGGCAAGAGGCCCGACGGCGGCTGTCGTATTAACACGCGAAACGATCCACTTCTCGATTGCCTAATCGGTTTAAATGGGTCGTCCATCGGAGAACTTTTGGATGGCGTCGGACCAGAGTTAATACATAAACATGGGAAAACTCCAAAGTTGACTGAGAAACAACAACAACGTTGTGTCAAGGTTAATTAGCCTTTGAAAAAACATAATAGAGTATCCTAATGGGACGTAATCATAATATCCCGTCATGATCGGCTTAGGCTACAAATTATACCCCTAAAATCTATCCCAACCGAGCGTTTGAACTATATAGGCTAAACCAATTACGTAAATGAAGTTCAACTCTGCATTCCAGAGATTCTACAAACTCATGCGTACTCCGTCAATACTATGAAGCTTTTTGCTTGGAGCATAAGGTTGGGGAGACTTTCTGTCCGGTATCCGTACATGCACGGGTCTTTTTACCTTCGAGACCATGGTAGCCATCACCGTAGATGTCCAGTGAATTACGCTTTAGACAAGTATGCCTAGCTCTATCTCTGCTTGAACCAATATTTATTGCGGAAACTACACAAATTATGCTTTTACCTATTAGTGTCATTTTTCATCTCGGAAGTGCATTTCATAGACTTCTCTCTCCACCCATGTTGAGAGAATCTCGTGTTTTTCCCTTTGACCTTTACCTGACAGCGCTGCATTTGCGTCGGCTCGAATATTCTTTCCCGAATAGTCTTTTAGCCGTTGAAAATTGTTTTCTGTTTATTTAAGGGTTAAATTAAAGGGCAGGTGCACCCGACCAGGTTGCATTCTAAAAACATCCCAGTGGAAGATTTTGTAGACAGCTGTTTAGGTATCCAACATTGTATGTATCATGAAATGCTCGACTTTAAAATTTACACCTTGGACGCGGTGGATGTTTATTGTTGTGCTTAGGCCCTACTTGAGGGGAAAAATTGTGATGCTTAAGTGTGATTAATTTCCCTAATTTATAGGAACGTTATCTCCCCCGCTTCGAATTTTGGTATTTCTGTCACTTTTTCAAGAATTTTATTTGCAAGAATTGAATGTGGAGTTGCGCTTACATATACTCTTCTTTTGTGAAGACCGCTTATCCTTTTGGGTTATTTTTCGTCTTGGTCAGTGCATCTTTGCTATTCACAAACCGCCGATTATCTTTGCTGCATTAACCGACTCGCCGCCTTTTATCTCTCCTTACTCTCATATTATATCTTATCCATTGTTAAAATAAATAACGCTTGACATAAATTTTAAAGTCACCAATATAATAATTTCTCTTTATAGCAAAATTTCACGGACCACTTTAAGATCTGGTATTATAATGTCTGGCTAACGTTAACAGCAATATATGGTAGTCTATTGGTTAACTAGATGTTAACTGAGACTTCGGGTTCTTTATATTATGCTAGATAACCCGGGTCGAGTGAATTATCAATAAATCTTTAATACATACCTGTCCTATATAATTGATGTTCGAAACAGAGGTATGCCATGCAATTTCTGTCGTGAGCGCATCAAGTTGTTGCATGAATGCTTTTCAAACTTTGCAGCCTGTAATTTGTACAAGTTAATATTGAATTCAGAGAGCAAGAAGTCTGTGGAAAAGTATCAAGTTTATTATTAAGTATGGATACTAACAATAAGTACTTTCACGAAGTGAAGCCTGAAACTATAGAGTGTAATATGTATTGTTATGTTCTTTGCAAAGATACTACATTGTTACAGAATCCCAGTTCTTTATTGTTATTTTTGGCTTCTGCATGGCTTTTATATTAATTGTTGTCTGACACACATAATGAATAATTGTGGATTTTTGTATTTGGTATAAAACCCCAGTTTTTGTCCACGGTAATCATGGTAATTTGGATGAGGGGCACCCGTTACTCTTCTGGTAACATAAAAAAGGGAAATAAGTTGACCAAAAGAAGAAGCTTCTCAGGAAATACATGTACTCATTAATCGTGGGTCAACTTTCACAGGATCTTCTTCTCGATTGGCTGCGCGAAAAGATTACCGGAGTTAGATTTTGATGTTATCCTTAATCTTTCCGAGGTAAATCCCTGGAAATTCATGAGTTAAAGGAGTTATTGGAAGAGCAAAGTGTTTAACGAGACACGAGGACTCGGGCCTTACCTTTGGCAACAGCTCTCATGAAAACTGAAGTGGTCGCCGATATATTCTTCGGCTTTCTTGTAGTCTTCATATCAAAATATTGAGATGAGACTTCGTAATATTTGGGTGGATTAGTCAATAGACCATTGACGACATTAGTGTTATTGCCTTCGTCTGTTAATCACCTAAGCCAGCGATGTAGTGTTTTAACTGTCCGCAAAAGAATGAAGCATTATCTTATTATATATATAATATTTTTTTACTGGAACACACCACTTTCGTAGGTTCAAAAATGCTTCCTCTACTTTGCAGAGAACTCCTCATGAAGATAATGGTAAAATTGTTTGCGAAATTATCACAAAATTAGTAGTTTCTCTTAATGTTTTGTGAGTCCACATAGTAATGATACCGATGATAAATATAAGGAATGCCAAGGAATATCTTGAAATTGAGGTTTATAGGGTCACCTGGATTCTGCTGCAAATGGATGATAATGTAAGGCTACATCATCAGTCAACAATTTAGTTGAATACTTTCGTGGTTTTTGCGTCTTACTCTCGATAATTATGTTTTGATTGAGTTTTAATCGACTATCCTTGATGAGTACGAGGTTGAATCTTGCAATTCCGGTCAAAACGGGGAATGAGGACTGGAAAAC
Organism: Pyrrhosoma nymphula; assembly: GCA_963573305.1. Classification (NCBI taxonomy): domain Eukaryota; kingdom Metazoa; phylum Arthropoda; class Insecta; order Odonata; family Coenagrionidae; genus Pyrrhosoma; species Pyrrhosoma nymphula. The sequence goes on along the minus strand of OY754330.1, from coordinate 100,905,941 downwards.
TGTGCGCATTTCTCGAAAAAAAACATTGGCGTTCCCGTGAACTCTTTTGTCTTTGACTCAGCATCTTGCACGCTGGCACATTTTCAAGTGGATAGTCCTCCGTTAAAAATAAATCTACTTTTTTCGGTTTGGATTCTTGGTTGCGCCGATAATTTCACAATTCCAATGCGAATAGAACAGCCACGATTTCAAAACAAATTTCTCGGGCCAAGGTTAGTGTTGGCCAAAAGATATTTTGAACTCGAAAAACCCTCAACACTTCCTAGAGTAAGTTCTCACGAATGGAATTTTCTTTTTTTTAACACATGGCAGGAAAGTCCTGGTCGTGGCTGTCGATTTTTCACAATCGATATCTACGGGCAATCTTCATTATTATTTTTTAAACTAGCTCATTTGATTATTATCTAATATGTTGAAGAGGATGATAGAGGGGAGAAGCGTGAAAGAGGAAGGAAGAGGATAGAAATTCTCGAAGTACAGAATTTGGGATGTTAGGATGAGGACTGTCCAAAAACCTACCAATCGGCTGGTGGAATACTCAAATGAATGAATGTAAATTAATACCCAGAGAAATGTTATCAGGTGTCTAATTTAGCTAAGAATTGAATGAATTAACTGAATACAATTCGCAAACTTCAAGTAATAGCCATTTTGTGATCTTTTGATGAGGATTGAGTACTGTTTACGAATTTGGAATTCAAATGAATTAAAATTATATTTAAATCATTTACTTTTTTTAATTATTTCGTAAATCTATGTAAAAAAAATTAGACATTAATTCTAAATTTGTTGCACTTGCACATAATTGGCATAACAAATTTTCATTTTGCGCCGAGGAACATCCCTGAAAATCAGTGCTGATTATCAGGGATTTACTTAATAATTTGGAAAATTCCTCCATACTCGTTAATGTACATAGATCTGCCGGTGGTTACCGCTCACTGACTAAAGATATAAGCTCAGAAAAATCCTGGGTACCTACATTCATCTGTGCGTGATTTTACTCTCGGTTGTCGTCATGATATTTGAGGAAAGCTGTATTATTATCCTTAGTAATTTCAAAACGACTCATAATGTTCGTATCGATGTGTTACGCTGCGTTTCCGGCTGGGGATTGCTTCCAAAGAACACGCAACGACATTGAACCAAATTCCCAGTCCAAAGGAAGAAGATACCTACTTCGCTTTGTGTCACTTCTCTAAAGGCTTTGCTTTTGTAAATCTCGGCAGCCAAATGGTGCCGCTCGCCTGTGCGTTGATCTACTTTTTGCAATAATTTGTTACACATTGAAACCATGTCAAAATACCAAAATGAGCATTGGAGTGGCTAAAAATGTATTCGGGATAAACGTAGAACCTTTGTAAAGAATTCCCAGTATAAAATTGAGATAGAGAATAAGCTAGTCCTCTTTTGTGGCTGTGTTCTGATATTTCGAAGGGATGCGATCAGTAATCAATAATTTAGAGATAAAAATCAATGGTCTAGGTGTATGGTGCTTAGCAAGAATTTTGAAAATAAGTTGACAGGTAGTAGGTATAGCATGGTTTAAGTTTATAAAAGGATAGTTAGCGGATACGCATTACTTTGTGTAGGTAATCAGAAGTAAGTGAGAATGTGCACAGCCTTTGCGCGGAGGGTCATCTGTAGAAAGACAGCAGCTTCGGAGTGATGAGCCTACACCATAAGATGTAATAGTAGGCAAAGAGCGGAATGGGTGGCAAACATCAAAGATTGGGCTACCATAGAGATTAATGAAGCAATGATGAGGCTGGTACAAAAGAGAACATGACAGAGGTCAATCAGAATCAACGCCATTCCCTATCTCTGTCCTACTTGTGGTTTCAAAGAAAGATTCACTTCCCAGAAGATCAATCAGTTTTTAAATTAACACAGGTTTTTCTGGATCTTCCCGATCCGGGATGTGACCCCGGAACCTCCGTTCAGGAGCCCAGAGAATTACCCACTGGACTACTTTGCTGTCGCTGCTTAATTAGGAGTCAATGAAATTGATTATATTATCCCAAATAAACTTTATAGAGTTGAAATGAATTGATTATAGTCGGAAATACATCTTCAATAGTGGAAATTTGCCAATAATTCATTAAAATGGTTCAGTTCAATCGTCCTTCCTGAGTCTATGTTATGAATAGAGACCTCATTTACATGTTAACCGTTTAGAATACCGAGTCATTTAGAAAGTAGCCCTCATTGTCATCCCTGCTATTTCGTATACCAAATAGTTTTTCGAAGAGTGAGTTTCTCTCGTGAGCTGTTCGTTTTGGGTATTTTTAATGGGTCGCTCTTAACTGCACGCGCTTTTCTATTCGGCCCCTTGGATTTATTCATTTCCAAATTCTACTCTTTCTAACGTAATCTTATTTTTCTTACCGAGAATTCTCATTTTCCTTCTCATCTTTATAATGAAATTAGGAAATAATCGTGTGCAGAAAGGAGTATTCAACGCGAGGACGCATCTAATATTTTACTTTCCTTTTGTTGCTTTCAGAATTCCTTTATGTAATTACTTTTTATTGCTTTCATAATTCACTTATATGATGAATTACATTACATAACCCCCTTTCAGGAATTTATTTAAATTGTTCAATTTTCCCCTCTCAATTAATTAGTCCTATAGAAATTTCCAGAACGAATTAAATATTTAGTATTGGATGTTTGTGTATGCTACGTTTTTATCCCGAGGTAAATATCTACTTGGACTCTAAAAATCTTTCAATTGTGATTATATGATGTTTGTAATGTACTTTGTTCTTTATACTTTCAGTGGTGTGTCAGCGGTTGGGTATGAAAATCGGAAATCACCCTGAGAAGCCCTTATTCAAAGCTTGATTCAATTATTGGATAACCTCTAAAAATCCATACGTGATTACATTTAATGGTGACTGAATATGTCATGGATAAAATACGACTTAAAAAAGGACTTCAGTAAGGTATCCTGTAGGAGTCGCTGCCCCCTCTGGTGTTGATCTTGGGCTACCTATGAAAACCCTTATGCTTATTATTTCTGGCGATTTCATCAATGGGAGACCGCGGACGACTTGAAAAAGGACTCCATTTATCCAGAAAAAATGGATTTACTCGCTCACCAGGCCATCTCAGATTTCAAGCCAACCATCAAGTTGGTGAGTAGATGTACTTCTTTTCAGTTTCATTTTTCCGCCGTTTTCAAACTATTTTTATTGTAAAATCAGCTATAATGCTCCCCCTTAAATTATATTTCCCTTTTCTTGTTATTTCTTATGTTGTAAAGCCTTTCTATTAGAAAAGAATGACTCCGTGCACTTGTCAGTATTACGAAGCGAGCTTAAGTACGGAGAAGAGTACTTCATTTCATCGGCATGCTGACATTTTTTTTTTAAATAGAAGGCTCATCCCCGCTGGAGGTAATTAAGACTTGGTTGTACGATTCCTGGTCAACTCTGGTGAAATATATGTGCTATTAATGTTGTTTCTATAGAAAGCTTAGTCAAGGAAAAGTACGATAGATGACATGTGCGTTCACGGTTGAATCCACTAGTTACCATACTTCCGCCTAACTCTTTGAAACCAAGCCTAAATGCGAAATCTCTTCGGTTAATTTTTTCCCCAGACTTTTATTAAAAAATGACTTCGCGCATGAAAATTATTTTTATTTCATTTGAGCCAGTCGATGTGGTGCCAAAGGGTTTCATGCTAGTTGTGGTTGGAGAAAGGATATTTTAGGGGTATTTTTGAAAAGGAGTAAAACACACACATTACGCGCTCCTGGTTAATCTTATACTCTCCTGTGACCACGGAGTACATGCAGAAATATTTAAGACGAAAATATTTGTTATTGTGACTGTACCTTGTCAGTAATTAACTAAATGTACACATGAGGCTTAAACTTGTCTTTTTAGTTCCACGCTGTACGTAGAAAATGCTTTAAAAGTCTTTTCTGCGATAATATATAAAGTATCACGGTGATCAGCGAATGTATTTATAAAAGTAATTGTGCAACATTTGAACTAGACAGCAGCAGACACGATCTGTCCGTCCAAACGTCCTCATTAAAAAAATATTTAATGGATAAAAATAATGTTTCTCTGGAGCGAACAGCCGTAGCATATCCCATGGTTAACGGCTTTTAATTTGTGGGAAATATCTCAAAAATAAAATAAATAAATTGGTGATATTATGGTATAATTAGAAAGATGAGATATTTATATCCATAATAAGGTGAAATTAATTTAAATCAATGCGTCGTGTTATCTCGCTCGAACTACCTTAACGTTAAGATTCATTCAGTTCAGCTTTCACTAATAACGGGAAGCAGAAAATGTGTTTTTGCCTGTTGGAGTTGTCACTCTCTAAATCATAATTAGCAATTCAGTCATCTTCCCGAATGAAATTAGAATTAGCACTCACTGGATTTCATTCGTAACCGAGAGCCTCCCATAATTTGAAGAGAGCGCCGAGAATGCAAAGTGGTTTCCTCTCGACGCCGTAGAGGCGCTGGCGTACCCAAGAGTGTCTCGCGACTGGGTTTAGTAGGAGAGAAGAGGATCGGGAACTGCATCTTCCGACGAGCAGACAGGAGCCCATCTGTACGGTTGCGCCTCTACGGTTGATAAATTTACTTTTCAATTTTTGAATAAGAAAATGAACTCATAAGAGAGTTTAATTTATAGAGTTTTATGATCTGCGTTTTAAAATAAATTCTACCTCTCTTTTTAACTTGCGTAAATTTTGTCTAGAGGTATAATTACAATATTATTTATAGTAAACATAATACAATATTATTTATAGTAAACATAATAAAATATGAATTATGAAAACATGGTATACTTAATCATTTTATTCTCAAAATTATCGATGAATGGTGTTAATGACCTGAATAACTTATGATGTAATTATTTTTCATGGGTGGCTGATGTAATGATGAGCGATCCCTGGAAAATACACCCCAAAGGCCTCGGCATCGTGATCTATTCTTTTTTATTGTTCTAGTTTTTGGAACTTTCGATGGAGCAAATGCTTAAGCCATAGAAATTGCTAAGAGCCAAGATAGACGAGCGAATTAAATACCTATGGAAAATGGCTTGGAATGGGAGAGGAAGGAAGACCTGCATGGAAAAACATACTGAAAATATACACTCCGTGCGTGTGGCGTGTGCGAAACTTCATTGGATGTGATTATTTGGAAGGAAGGATATTCCCTCGTGGAAATCTTGGAGAGAAATATGTACTCGTACTTGGGACACATGTCGAGGGACGTGGGACGAACTTAACTATCCGGGCAGTAGATGTGATCAGCCTAGGGTCGGCTGTTAACAGAGGGTTGAAGGATTCTTTCTCAGGACCGATACGCTAATGATGAGGATACATCGCCTTGGCGGTCATTAAGTTTTCTCGTCGCTCTCGACCTGGAACATAAAGGTTTTGCGGACTTATTTGGAAGTTAAATCCGTGGGCGTAAAATTTGGGAGGGGCCTTAATTTCGCCCAGTGGGTGGAATAATCAGCTGCCGTGAGTCATCATTGTTCTTCGCTCTCATTATGGAAGGCGCAGGACCCACCTTAAAGGATTAATGTGACTGAGGAACTCCTTGGCTTGGGAGCAAGGCTCACTCGCCGCTCGAGTAGGGCTGTGCTATATTTCGATGGACCTATCGATGTGCGGGATTCAAGAGATATCGCTTTCGATTCTCTGCTATCGAGATATGCAAGCTTTTGCTTTGCGATCTCATGCGTATTTTGATCTTATGGGATATTAGTTGGAAATAAATGAAATGGAAACAAAGCTTGCCATACATAAGAGTAGGTATATGCAATTAGAATCATTGCAATAGTCGATGCGAATGCGATGTAATGCGAAAGGTGATGTGATATGTCAAAAGATTTGAGTGATAACTTTTGCGATGAAATAGGACGCAAATGCGTTGGGCCAAACTCTCAACACTGTAATTTTAATTACCATCCCATACTAGAGGCAGCTCTTTATCTATGTAGTGCGGGAGCCTATTAACATTGTCAGTGTCAGAATAAACATAGGGTTCCCTCTACCCTTCTAGCAATATGAATATCGCATAATTGATTATTGTTTATAACTCCTATCATATTTCATTGAATAACTCAGTTACGCATAGATCTTTCCTAAGGCCTTTTTTATGTATGGCATTATGTAGCGCAGTGGCTCCCAACCTATAATACTTGTAACCACTGGGTACGTGCTAAGCGGTTTCAGGGTACACGATAAAAGTTTAGTTATTGCGCAAGTAAGTATAAAGCTGCAGTGAGAATATAAATAACTAACATTTTAAAATACAATGAGTACAAATTTTGGGAAAGTGTGTTACGCGTCACGCAATTCCAAAAAGGATGCAATCCTTGGCGTATCTTCTGTGAATTTAATGTTATTCTTTAGTGAACTCTTTCATTGACGGCTTCTAAATGTTGCTGAACATTCTAAGTGCTGCCTTACTAATATAAATTTCTCGACTTTCTTTGACATTTACCCTCAACTCTTTGGACGAACCTGTTTTTTAAAAGGCAGTCCCCTCTATTTTTCTATTGCATATCTCCTCTTTATCAACACAGCATTCATACCGCAATGCCATGCTGAAATTCAAGTATGGCATAGCCTTAAGAAATGTTTATGAAAAATTAATGCCAATTTAAGGCTAGCATCGAGTTAGTGTGACTTCTGTGAGTACCTACGGTCAATGGCGGAGTTAATGGAACAATCTGGTGGGAAGGCCGTGTTAAGTTACAGAAAATTACAGCAGGATATGATCCAATTTGAATTAGCGTGAATGAAAAATATGTATTGCGTTTAAAATCGCGTTGTAACTACTATAGGTCTAGCCAAACGGTATTCATGGTAACACTGACGCTGCACGCCGATTATTTGTCATTAATTCGTTAGATTCGAATAAATGGCATCGAAAGGGCGAGGGCTTAGCACAAAGATTCGTTGAGTTGACTTTCTTCACTTGCTTTTCAATGAATGAATGGATGTTGAAAGAATATTGGTTTGATTCTTCAGTAATGGTTTCTTCAGTAATGGTTTAAACAGCTTCGTCGGTTTTGCCATATTGTGAGAATGGACGAGAGTCGAAGAACGAAGCATAAATGATAGTAGAGTGAAGAGTGTGAAAGGAAGGGATAGACCGAGAAAGTCAAGGGTGTATGTTGTGGAAGATACTCTTAAGAGGAGTATTAGGAGTCTCAGAAACAGGAGGCGTGTATGTTGCAATGCATGAGTGTATCTGAAGCTGAAGATAGATAGGTAATTGTGGAGGAAATTGTTAAAATAGATTCAGTTGTCTAGGCCTAACAGCAATAACTTAGTTCTTTGACTTTGCCTTCCCCGGAAGGGATCGGCGTAATAGTTTTTTATGTATGTATGCATGCATCACTTATTACATAATTTAGAAAAAATATATTTCAAGAGTTTACCTTTGTTTTTAATCCAATTTATTATTTAATTATTTATAACCGGAGTCTGTCAGACGCCACGCGAGTATTGGTGTTCCAGAAAGTGACGCGAGTACCGAAAGGCTAACGCGGCCTAAGCAGTGTTCCAATCCACGTCAAGGCGTACCTACTAGATGTACTTAAGTTTCCCGAAATTCAGGAATTGACGTAACAATTTCAACCTTTGGACCAATTTGACGACCACGAAAGGGCTGTTACGGGCTAGTAAGGGAAAAGGCTTACTACTAGCCGGCCGTACCAGTCGTACTAATTCATCATGGCGTTCGCTATGGCAAGGGTCACGAACTTCGTGAGAGATCGCGAGGGTAAATTTGAATGCGTGCGTTAATTAATCTGCCATTATTTAATTTAAGAAATCTGATAATATCCCTTCCTGACCTAATAAATTTTCCTTTGCTGGTAAACCTTCCAATTCTTAACGTTTTCACGAGATATGACATGGCGACGGCTGCCGTAACTTATTTGTTTTGATGCATTTTTCGACAACAAGTACGTACAAGGGCTAATTGTCCGTTACACTTCGCGAGTATGGCCCAGGCTCGTACTGAATGTGGTACGTGGTATATACTAAGGGGGTTTACTTGAATTAAAACCCGGCCTAGCCTTTCGTCACATCTCCCTATTCCTTTTTCTTATTCCCTCCCTTGTTCACGGCTAGTGCCCTAGCACCACCTGTGTGAATACTCCTACCCCCTAAGGGAACGGCGTGATTGGTATGAATGCATGTTTTTTCAACCGTCGACCTTCTCGTTGGGAGTCCGCGGAGAATTGTCGGCTCCGGCCGTGGCCGATGGTGGGCTTGATTGTCCGAGTCCAATGTTGCCCCCCCCCTCCCTTCCTCCTCCTGCTCCTCCTCGTTGTCTCCGACCACGCCGACCATCCATCCCTCCTTCCTAGGCTTGCCAGCGACGCTCACTTGACGGTGGTGGCATTTAGTGGCAATCAGCAGCCAATTGCTCCGACCGGCCGTCCCCCTCTCCGTGATCTGCACTGTCGCTCTCGTTGCTTTTTGTGACGGGGCAAAAATACACGTAAGGGGCCACTGCCAGTGGAAAGAAAACACAACGAACACCACTCCTTTGCTCAATAGGCTCTGGCCCATTTTTTCCGCTTTGAAAGGTCAAATGCACGTTACGTACTTTCAAATTGATAAGTGACCTCTAGCTGTACTTTTTATCGATTCAAACGAGAAAAAATTCGTTATCTCCCTGTCAAGTGAAGCGTGTAATTCTAATAAATAAATATGGAATGATTGGAAATGAGATGTTGCAATTTTTGCGGTATTTATGATGGAAATTATAACGTCAATATACTTAATTAATTTAAAGAAAGAGCTATGGACACAGAAAGGAGTTGGTATGGTGCAGGGTTGAGTGGAGGGCTATAGTCAACCAGTTTTAGGATTTAATGATTCATGGCGATAGTGATATTAATAAAAAGAGTTTGTGGCGATTTAAATTGCAGTTGTGAAGAAGAGACCTAGGAAATTTCTAACAAGAAACGAATAAAATTCGAACTGTCATTGGTTCTCAAAGTACTCGTTGCAGTGGACCCTCGCAGGTAGTGGTGCACGTTTTTTCATAGATCAAAACATACCCTCTTTCAATTTATAGCGAGTGACTACTGGCATCGAGTTACGTACTTCCTCTCTTACATACCCTTCTATTGTTCGCCTTTACTCTCTAGTAGTTACGTTCGTTTTGAGTAATTAGCATCAAAATGAAAATATTCAAAGCACTGAAGTTAAATTTCGGGGTCATTCGGTATCTGCTTGTTAAAAAATCCGTGAGGTAATTTGCGAAAACAAAGTAAAAAAGAAATTTTAAAAATTCAGAAGACGACCGTTTTAAAAAACCGCTCCCTTATTTCTTATCTTAATTGCGGACCATTCGCCAGATCAGGCGATCCGTGCCCGCCAATGGCCGTTACATTCGATTGATTTTTTATCCGTGTCATGGCGAAAGTATGCGCCGATTTAATTTCCCCATAATTCACTTTTTTAAAGAATATATTAAATCGCGATTCATATGCACATATTTCCTCCTGCGGGATGTTGCTTTTCGTTTATGTACTATCAATTTTGGATGCATTTTACCGCTCTGTGATATCTTACACGTTGCGTTTTCAGTAACGAAAGATTCAACTACCTATGCTACTATTCGAGCTCATGAGCGAAAGAAAACTAGACTACGTTAATTACGAAATTTGAGTTTTGCACAGTCACGAAAAAATGTGAAAATGATTAACGAATTTTCTGATGAATAATTGAAGTCTCATATTTTTCATTGCAAGTGACAGGGGATAAAATTTTTTAAAAGTATTCAATGCATTGGTGCTATTAGCAAATTTTGACTATTTATTACCCTTTATAATGTGCATGGTAACAAAATAGCCACGTGTTAGGCATAGTCTCCTTATCATGAGGAACGGAAATTTTTCCATCCGATTGGCTCTCGGTTTTATCGTCCGATACGTGCATTATGGCCCTCCCATTACAAACCCCTAAGGTCTCAGGAAATCCCTCTGAATGCTGTCTTAGTTGTAAGGATGGATCGAAATCCACCCATCACTTAAGCCAAAATCTCCCTAATAAACATTTTACGATGAAGATAAAATATTTTCGCCGAGGATGGATCCAGTTCTGGCCAATTTGAGTGCCGACTCGGGTCAATGCGCTCTTTGTTATCAGCGCATTGGCTAACTCAAGCTCTCGATACGTGATTGCGTAAGGGCAGAGGAAAGTATTAGATATTTAAAACGATGATCCAGGAAGAAGAAGAATCGCGAAAGATGATGACTACAGGCCATCGGGAAATGGTTAATACTCTTAAAGTTATTACCTTAGCTTTTCGATGGAGCATGTTCATTAGTTCGTTGAATGAATGGTCAACACTACTTCGAAGTGAATTCTCGAAGAAATAATTTTTTCCGAATATGTATTGGTAACAGTGGCATACCTAAAATTGTCTTTTAAATTCAAACTATTGAACGAGAACGTGAGCTTTGTCATGATGTCATAAAATCTTCTTTCTTGATTATTTTTTTATGAGCGCAGAGTCGATCCAGTTGAAAGAACTAAGTCAGCTTAATCACGCCTTCTCCTTGAAGTAATGACATGAGCGAGCATTCGGGTCAAGTGCATCATCGATCGTTTTTTTCCTTTGATCTTAGTGAAAATTTATCCTGATTAATGGCTATTTGTTATAATAATAACCCATATTTTGGTAGAATGAGTGCATGGCAACCAGTGGGTCCAAGAGACATAGAAACATATGTAAGAGATGGGGATTTCGGAAGACAAAATACAGGATAAAATTACATTTAGAAGATTGACACAAAACGTCAAGGTTTCCGGAAGAGGGAAAAGTAAGGAAAGAAATAGCATCTGGACGGAAGAGAGGACTAGAAGACAAAGCGAAAGGTTGAAGATCCATTGGAGAACAAGAAATGAAACGGAACATAAGAAACGAAAATGAATACATTGAATCGTTTTGCGTGTGGTCCTTAGACGACCAAAATTGAATGAAGAGGAATCGGCTGCGTAGCCTTTTGCCCTGGGAGAGCTATATTTATTGCCTTAACCTATTTTATTGCTATTCGGAATCTTTTGGTGATAATATTCTGATCCTTGTGCCTGATTAGCCATTCTTAAGGTTTTATACCGAACCAAAGCGCCTATGCTCGGTTCTGAACTCGAGCCCATGACATTTGGGGCTCTGGGGCTGGCGCTTTGCCCTCTTTGCTAACCTCAATGTTCTATAATTTTCCATTTTTATATTCCCTCCCTAAAATTGAGTGGCGTTGGACTGGAAGACCGCAGACCACATTACTCTTGCCATTACCTACCTTTTAATTGGGATCCCAATAAATTACACACAAAAAATATTATGAATATAGTTCTTGTCTAGTCATGCTCGTGTGGTGAAGGTAGAGTGCAGAAGTCACTGAAAAATCCTGGACAAAACTATTTAGTTGTAGAAAGCCAAAGCTAAGTCTTACTAAGTGTAAATATATTACTATTTTCCCTCATGACAGTCACCCGGTGAGACCAAATATGTTGCAACAAATAAAGAGGCAATGGTTTTGTGAAAAATATTACGGTAGCTTCTTCCTCGTTTGGTCTACTATTTATCCTCAATGGCCAAGGAAGTACACGAGTAATTTAAGAACACTCGATAATGCATTTTTTAAACCAAGACTTTAGGGATTAATGTTTTGAAAAGTGTTTTGAAAAATTGCTGGAAGATATTTCCATGCAACCAAAATTTTTTTTAAATGTATGTGCTTTCAGCACTGATTTCGTAGAAGGTTTCATGGAAATTATCGACATGAGCCTCTGACATAAAATTGGATCCTCTGATTTTTCATCTACATCTACATATTACCCCGCAAGCCGCCTCAATAGGCGTGTGGCGGGGGGTGTTAGGACACCAGCCGCTTAAAGATAAAAAGGAAACGCTCTAATGAAATTACGCCTAGCATTTATTGAAGTCCCTTATTGTTCGGGGGAAAAACGAATTCCCATACCTATCCGTTCGGCAAAATATCTCTCTTAATTTATCGTTTCTGTCGGACCTGGAAATATAGTGGGGTTCTAATATGATGTTCTCCGTGTCGCTCTTAAAGATATCTATTCTCAATTGTTCAAGCAATCTAAGCCTAGCGCGCAGCCTCCGAGTCTCTAGCGGTTCCCAGCCTAATTCGTTTAACATCTGTGTAACGCTGTCAGTACGCCCGTAGCTGTTTTTGACGAATCGCGCAGCTTTCCTTTGTATTTTATTAAGTTCCCGGACTAAGTCTTTCTGCACCGGATCCCATATGCTCACTGCATATTCAAGGTGTGGCCGGACGAGTGCGAAATAGCACCTCTCTTTTACTTTTTCATCCGAAAATCTTCCCACAATACGCTTGACGAATCCTAGCTTCTTCAGAGATCTGCCACAAATATTTCTTATATGTGCTCCCCACGATAGGTCCGAAGTTATCGTAACTCCTAGATACTTCACTTCATCTGTCGCCTTTATGTTAACACCATCCACAGCATATACATGGGAATAGTTGGACGACTTCCGCAAGAAATGTACCGCCGTGTATTTGCTCAGATTAAGTTCGAGTCCCCACTCTTGGCTCCACACATGAACGTTGTTTAAATCCGATGATAGAATTTCAAAGTCAGAGTGATCACTAATTTCACGATAGATGACAGCGTCGTCGGCGAATAGACGTATTTTACTGCTAATTCGAGAGCATAGATCATTTATGTATATAATGAACAAAAGGGGTCCGATCACGCTTCCTTGCGGGACACCTGATGTCACTTTAACGACATCAGAGCTAATTCCGTCAAGAACTACCTGTTGCTTACGATCACTCAGAAAGTCGCGTATCCAGTTTACTACTGTTTCGTTTAGGCCGCATGACTGTAATTTGTATAAAAGTTTGTTGTGAGGTACCGTGTCGAAAGCTTTCTTAAAATCTAGAAATAATGCGTCAACTTGTCTTTTCGATTCACCAGATTTGAGAACGTCATGAAGAAAGAGCGCGAGTTGTGTTTCACATGATCTACCTTTCCGGAAGCCGTGCTGACAGCCATGGAGGACGTTACGACTGTCCAGGAACGTCATGATATTGCTAACGACGATATGTTCGAGTATCTTGCCTATAATCGACGTTAATGAAATTGGTCGATAGTTCCCTGGGTCGTGTCTGTTTCCCTTTTTGAATATCGGTGTAACGTTTGCAATTTTCCAGTCTAATGGTATCTTTCCTTCAGACAATGACTTCTTGAATATTATGTCTAAGAACTGTGGCGCTAACTCCTTGAGGACACGCGCGGGTATTCCCTCCGGACCCGGAGATTTACTATTTTTTATCGATTGTAGCTGTTTAGTTATCCCATCACGTTGAATAGTGATTTCTTTCATCGGTTCCTCAGTGAATTGTATTTCAAAATTACATGCAGTATCGTCTGTGGTGAATACACTTTTGACAATACACTTTTAAGTGAGAAGGTCAACGTGGCCCTTCTTATGTGGAAATGTGCTCGGTACTATAAACTGAAAATTTTGGGAAACATCCCTGTTCAATTGTGGCCAATATTGTGATCTGAAGGTCTTGATATTTTCACCACATTATTATTGTCATTCTTTTTCACAGCTGGAGTACTACACATTCAAGAGCAACTTGCTTTGGACTTCTTATCGTCTGGGATATATATGTATGCATTAGATGTGATACACTGGTTAAGGAAGATTCCGATGGAAAAGGGTATCTCTGTGAATATTTTCTTCTATACATTTCTTACAGATGGTTTCAGGGCCGGATTTAGGCTAAGGCAAGGGGGACATGGGTGGTACTCTTGGGGCCCCTACCGGTCTCTTCATTGAGAATAACAATTTAATTCTCGATTAATTGCTGGAACATGACCTTCCCCAATGAGGCTGATGTTACTCTGTATTTTGGCCATGTTTCTTTCTGAGTAAACTAAGTGTGTTCTGTCAGTACTGTTTTGACTTATAACTGAAAATAAAGTAATTTTTTTGCGTAATTCTGCGGAAATTATGGCTTGGAATCCTTGGCTACATTTCCATTGGATATGAATATTATCGCGTGGTGGGTAACAAGCAGCAGCACCCAATTTATTTCCTTGCTTATAAGAGAACATGTATTGTAAATCATCATGGGCCAGTGGTTGTTTTAGATTTTCTCGATTCCTGTCAATGTGCGTACTCACTGCTTGCATGCCCAACATGGTAGATTTACAGCAGATAATGATGTTATCATTAGAAGGTTGATCTAAAGGAAAAGGTAGTTTTAGATGGAAGAGGAAGTAAACATCTTCTGGACTTTTACAGACACAGGCCCATATCTTTGCCATATCATTGCAGGCTCCGGTAGCGATGGGGTAAAGTCCTCGTATGCTGAACCATAGAGTAAGAAGTACTTACTCTATGGCTGAACCAAAGGTCGCGGTTTCGCATCCCTCCTGGGTAGGATTTTCACCTCTGAAGGCATCGTTGTGAGTGTTTTTCTATATACCAAATAGGTAGTAGTTGTCTTCGGCTGTTACGAATAGAGAAATTATTATTATTATATCTCCATCCACGATTTCCGTCTTCATCTCACCATACGCCTACCTCTCTTCATCCCATTCTCAGAGCCTATTCTCTTTCGTCCCTTTCCCCGCTTACCCAGCATCCCTACTATCCCAACCCCAACTATCACGACCTTCAGTATTCCCTCGCCCCTTGTTAACTCTTCCAGCCGCCTACTCTGCCTCCTCGTAATCTTTCCTCTCCTCTTCCACCATATCAAGCTTTTCCTCGTTCGTCTTCATTTGCGTTCATCGCACTTTATCTATCCTCTTCGGCACCCACATCTCAAACTTCTGCGGCTTATTCTCGTCCACTTTTCTCAGAGTCCACACATTGAACACACCACTCCACATTAAACTCTTTTATCCACAGCTTTTCTGTGCATTCATCCACAAGGTCTCCATCATCCGTCCCCTAATATTGCTGAACGCTTAATTCGCTTGCGCAAACAGCGAGGCATCAACTCGAGCAAAAACTAAGATAGAGCACATCATGCCTTAGAATGAAGAGTCCTTGCAAGGCGACAAGATCCAGCCCGCGAAAGAAGGACTGGAACCAGAAGAAGAACCGGTTTGCGCAATTCTCCTACTAATGCCCTTGCTGCAATGCCCGTTTTCCTCAAACATATTACTTGTTCTGCGTGTTTGTGCCCTCCTATTTTTATGACCTACCTCTCATTCATCGTCTTAGAAAATCTCATTGCATTTGTTTTACTGTGTTGAGTCATCAAACCTTATTTTTAACTCTGTTTTTAATGCCGTGATAATGTTGTGTAAGTGGTATGAGAAAGAAGTGACCGAGTGGGGCGTTATATTTATTCAATACGCTATAAATTAAGAGATATAAATAAGATTCGTACGGATAGGAGGCCTTTGAGATTATAGTTTTGAGGAAGATGTTAAAAATAAGATGAGGTGAAAGAATGCATGTAGGGGAAGGTACGGGAGTGAAGAAAAGCCCACGGTGGAAATTCGAACGAATATTGAGTTAATTAGAGGCAGTTGGATGTTTTGAAGGCCGGGACAGTAGGGAAAATGGAAAGTGAAAGGAAAGAAAGCGACAAGAATTTTGAATGGAATGTAAAATGCAAGGAACAATGACGAGCTGGAGATTGAAGTTCGGAATCCCCTTTCATTCGGTCTCAAATTTGCGCAGAAATTAGTTCTTTTTTCCATTTTCAATTTTCAGGCCCAAGTTTCATTCCGTTCATTTTCGAACTTCGTAGATTTTTTTGCGTATTTGTCTACAATGGCAAAACGAATATGTTTATTTTTAATGCATTTGATCTCCTCGAGAAAATTATTAGTAAGTACTTAATTATTAAGGTTAGCTCTCGGAAAAAATACTATTTTTTTGCAGCCGCAACTGTAACCCTAATCGTACAAAACTCATGGAGATTTTGTATTTTCCAGGAAATAGTATGATAATTAAATGTAGGCATCGGCTAATGTTAATTTTAAATTTTCAGCAACTTTTTTCGATTTTCGCTGACTTAACTTGTGAGTGACGCCATAACGGTGAGGTAGTAATTTGATTTCATCCGCACTTTAATATATGTTGCCGCGATGGTATTGTCAGTTTAAAATTCGTTTATAGCACCTTGGTCACCCTTAAAAAGTGTGTATATTAGCTGCATAATTTGCATCTTTAATGCTTCTAAATTACTTTTCTGCAGCCTACACATATTATCAGGAAAGAGAGTAATTGTTTTTGTTGACATAGGTGGAGTTTGCCGTTGGCCGGCCTCGTTGGCGACTATGTAGGTTTTTCGCCATCTTTGATTCGTTGGCCGTGGTTGTTGTGTGAATTGGTGTTAACGAATGTACGTAATTTGGTGTAAAACCTGTGTGAATTTCATTAACTCATTATAGTAATTAGGTGTTCCACAAAAGTAGTACAGATTTGTCATTTACTTCAGCCCAATTTGCCGCGGGTCAAGATATTTAAATAGTTTGAGCGGGATTTCACTTCTCATATAATTCAATGAATTTGTCCTCTTTATAAAGAAAAATATCTCACCTTTCTAATGATAATACAATATCAGCCTTTTACTGATATACTTTATGTCATATTTTCCAAAAACTTACAGCCATTTCCCATGGGAATTAGTACGGGTATGCACTCCAGAGAGACTTTATTTTAAAAATGAGGAATTTCTAACGCATAGATATCGTCAGAAATTTAAGTGTGTAGTTTTTAACAATTCTCAATTATTTTCAAAAATAAATCAATTAATCACCGAAGTAAATGTACAGAATCGCAAAAAAAAGCTTTGTTTGTGAAGGCGTTTTCAGCGTACTGTGTGAAAAAATGAATCAAGATTATAACTTATGCATGCATCTTTAGTTAATTACTGATAATTAGCGTACGGCGTGAAAATAATTAGTCAATTTAAAGGGATGTATGCATCTTTAGTTAATTACTGATAATTCCAGTCATATAAAACAACGTTTTTGCGTTATGTTACAGTATTTACTTCATACTTCTTACAGTTACTTCAATTTAAAAATAACATTTGAATGTGGTATCTATTATAACTAAGGAAAAATATTACTCAAACCACCTTAAACGTCCTTTATATGTAATGCCGAATAATAAATGCTGAAAATCTGCCTGGTGCACTGATAACTATAAGTCAGATAGTAAAGGTGCTAATTGGCCAACCAATGCATATTGTTGAATTAAGTACTTTTGACCAAGCTCGAGGATCTGACTGAAGTGCCGTTTCCGTTGAACTACAGCATTACGGCATCAAATGCCGCAGGCATTCGCTTAAGGTTGTTTTAGCGAGATATCGCTTTACCTATAATTTGATGAATTTTACCTCTTTTTAAAGAAAAAACTCATTTTTCTAATCACATCAAAATATTAAACCCTAGCCAAGAGGAAATGGAAAGCGCTCATAATTAAATCAAAAGTATTATGCTTCGTATATTCCAGTCTTTATTTCAGTGGAGATGAGTGGGAAAAAACTCTGTTATTCCACATAATAGGTATATTTCATTTCACGACCCAGGTTTCGCTGCTGTGCAGCATCTTCAGGTGGAAGCCTGAAGCATCTTCAGGTGGAAACCGAAATAGGCTGCACAGCAGCGAAACCTGGGTCTTGAAATAAAATATTTTATGTGGAATATGTAGCTGAGTTTTTTCCTCTCTTCTCAATATGGAAAGATTCCACCAAGTCAAGCCTGAGACAAACTCCTTTATTTTATTGACCTCGATCATTTTCGTCTCTATGCCGACGTATACTTACAGCATAAGTGGGCACTTATCTTACTTATCCCTTTAAGTAATGATAATGAAGACGACTTCATTTTTGAGGGAAATTGGGACGGTGCAGTCCTTTCTTACATTTAACTCATACACTCATTAACATCCATGCCCTGCGTGGAGAAAAACCCACGACCTTCGGGTTAGCAGGTGAGGACGTTATCCCACCGCTGCCGAGGCTGGCATTTCCGTAGTCCTTTTGATAAAAACGCTGGTATTTTCG
Organism: Pyrrhosoma nymphula; assembly: GCA_963573305.1. Taxonomy (NCBI): domain Eukaryota; kingdom Metazoa; phylum Arthropoda; class Insecta; order Odonata; family Coenagrionidae; genus Pyrrhosoma; species Pyrrhosoma nymphula. Next base: position 100,887,879 of record OY754330.1, on the reverse strand, counting down.
AGATCGAGCACGGGCTCGAAACCGGCCGGGAGACTCAAATTTAAGTGTGGAATTATCGAAGCGTAATTATTTTGATTTAATTGTGTTGATTTAGTTATAGACATGAAACGGTTCTCTATAGCCAGCGCTAGTATGATTAAAATAAGATTTCCTTTATTCTACGGCAAAAACCTCCGTGATGTGACCCTGTGTTTACATAAAAATCCGGCGTTTGCGCTTCCTAGCAAGTGCCCCGCCCCAGTTATCGCGCGCGCCGGTGAAATTTACTGACCGAGTTGTTCTCCGTCTGCTTGCACCAGTCGTCGACGATAAATCACGGCCAAAGAGTCAAACCGGCCTCTTCCCCCTCCCCCCTTTACCCTCCTATCCCCCTCCTCCCTCCCCTCAGTCAATCCGTCACCTATTTGTCTAAATTTATCCCCAGGTCGCGCGATCGAGAGCTCTCGTAGGAATTTATTCTTATCGCGTGCTGTGTGCTTCGGCGTCTCAAAAACTATCGAGTGGACTCACCCTCCACCCCAGCCGCCCAGAGCACCGTCGGCGTCCGGCGAAACTAGGCGAGGAGGGACGTTAACCCCGACTTCGCCTAGGTATTTATTCTATTCATCCCGTTCCTACTTTTGTCGCCGCCGCAATCCTTCCCGACGATCTCGTCTTCATGTTATCTTATGATGCCTACCATGAGTACCATTTACTACTGTATATATTATACTTACCATCAATACCAAATATAGTCGTGTATTGTATTCATGGTAGGAATACAGTATATACTCTCGGATCTTTAACCGTGGACACTAGAGTTTAGGCTATAGTTGCAAATGAATCAATTGGCCTATTGGAAGCCGAGTTACACCAGCAATTTTCTGGTTTGATTCTGCGTTAGTCTGTTTAAAATAATTTTTTCCTTGATGCTCAGTAATAATGTTTATCTGTGGTTACAGTAAAACGTCCATAGTTTTTAGCTTCTTCCCTAAGTACTGCTCACTATACAAATTTATAGATGGAAGGGTATTTGTTCGATGGTAATGAAATTTTTTATATTTTATAGGCACATATATTACACTACCAACTGTGTTGGTAATATGTGCCTGTAAAGTATTAAAATTTAATTACCGCCAAATAAATACTTTTGCAGCTATAAACTTTTAAAGTGAGCAGTTCTTAGAGAAGAAGCCAAAAGCCTGGAAATTATTTTACTATAATCACACAAAAAAATTGCAATTGGACTTCAAAAATTGTTTGCCTAGTAGCCTAACGCAGAATTAAACCATGAAAACATTGGTGTGACTCGTTTTGAAATAATTCTCTTGGTTCGTTTGTAATTAAAGCCTAAACTTGCGTATCCATGATTATAAAATCCGACAGAAGTCTTCTTGATGCCTAATAACCCAAAGACTCTCCTTTTCCTAATAGTTTCTATCATAATAAATAATAGTGATTCCCGGATATGCAGCCCGCGAAACTTTACCGTATTTATCATTTCAGTTATTGATAAATTTCTGAAGTGTTGTTTTTGCTCTGATTCCAAAAAATAGTGGTTTTAGATCATATAAACAGAGCCTAGTGTATAGTTTCAAGAATTTTCACTAATTTAAAAAACACACACAATTTATTCCCCAGAGTAAACTTATAATAAGTATGTATTGAAAAATATATTATCATCTGAAAATTTGTACTTTTTAGGTTATTAGCAGTTAACTTGAACAACAAAAAATTAAAATTTTGTAGTGTAATACAATTTTTACAGCTTTGTGTTCAACAATTTGCAAATAAATTGACTAATTTTCAAAGGAAAAAGCATTGTCTTCAATTTGACACCAAATATAACAATATTGGTTCCTAAATAGTGAAATTTCAAATGTGATACATTTTAGCAACCTTCGTCAAAATTTGAGGTACGCATTTTGCAAGCTGTAATTTTTTCAAAATATTTTACTGAGGTCAGTTTTCATTAAAAAATCTGAGAAAATTAATCTGAGTTGAGTTCTTATGCATACCTATGCGAGAAAAAAAATTGAAGAAAATCCGTGTCACAAGGACACATGGTGCTAGGTGATCTCACTTGCAATGACCCTATGATTACTTTTGTATTTATTGTTAGATTTAGATAGAGATATATAACTTTTATCCATGTTTTGCCCATTCTCGCATTAGTGTCTGGAAAGGTTAAGGGGGAAGTTATTAACTGAGTGTCTGCTATTGCTGTTTAAGGCTCTCAAACCTAGGGTTGCCATACGTCCTGGAAAAGCGTGATTATCCGTAATTTTGGCTAGTAAAAAAAAGCGTTCCGGCTGAATTTTGAAAAAAAATCGACTAATATCCTGACTTTTCAGAGGACTAGTCCGAAATTCTGTTACATATAATTCTAGCATTAATATGACATATCTGCTTTCTTCCGATTTCAAAATTCAAAACTCGTTAGATTAGTGGTACATACATTGTACCACCGCACTGGGTATACTGCAATCTTAATTTCATCCAAGAGAGCACATATTTGTACTACTCTTCTACCTGAATCACGTGAGACCTAACCCTGCGGGTGAACTACAGTCAACTCATCCATTTCTTTCAACAAGAGGAAGAGTGATATATTGCAATTAGTACTCTGATGACGAGCTAACAAAATCGTTGTTCAAGAATGGAAACGACTGTGCTTACTTGTAAAAGTGATTCAGTTTTTGCGGCACCTCGATGAAAAGAACCCGTTGGTATAAGACCACTGGGAAAAAGCTGAACAAGCTTTCCTTGGATTTAGGCAATTAAGGCCCGTTTTTATGATCTCTTGTTAAATATTTATTCATTTTGAAAACCAATGCTAATGCATTCTCCCACCGATGACGCCCACGTCAAATAACCGACAGTCTGATGTATTATATAAAACCTCTCTCTCTCTCTAAAAAATTCTCAGTTAATGTCAAATTAACGTTAAGACTACTCCATCTACTAGTTGAGGTTAACGAGACATTCGGAATTTAGATACCAGGAAATTTTGACCTAAGCAGTTAATGCTGTGGTGACTATTGTGGCTACTTGGCGCAGTATTTTTCCCATGATTACTCGCGCCAACGTCTTGGGCCAATGCGTGTCACGTCTTAGTTTTGATACTGATGGCTTCGTTCAATGATGCCATCCATGACCAATGTATTCGACTCGACGCTTAAGAATGCCATGCGTTTCGTTGTAACTCTACTGCAATGGCTGTCTATCTTTCGTAATTTACAGCATTCGCTGTTGTGTGTTGCAACTTAGTCCAACATCAAAACAAGCTTATAAGGCTATATTTAATAGTTTTAGGCTGTACTTTGTGGAAGTTCAGCTTTTTTTAAATAATGCTTTGTATTTCCACACCATAGTTTATTTGGTCGACTTCGATCTTGAAATTGACTCTGTATCGTCGAAACCGCGGTCCACCAAATAAACTATTTTTGTGGATAAACACATTTTTCTCTTTTAAAAAAGTTTTTAAGGGTTAATTTTTCATCCTAGGATTCTGTGTTAAATACGGTTATAGGGTAAATTCTTTAGGGGCGTTCTAAAATTCTATCAAATAGCATACGAAACTTGCTCCTCCTTTAACCCTTTCGTATTCAGTGCCTAAGAATTCATTGCAAGACTAACTTACCACGACGGGATTTAAAACATGAAACTGGACCCAGGTTTTTGTGTGCTACTTGTCTCTGGATCGGATCCGCTCTGAGGAATTTTAAATTACAATTTACAATTATAGAAAAAATATCTGTTATTTAACGGCCGGTTTCATTACATGGAAGCAACATTAGGTGGCATATCACCTGATGATGTTAAGCTCCAACGAAACCGGTCATTAAATGAAAGTTATTTCTTGTAGAATAGCATTGTGTAATCTCTTATAATAATATTGCAAGAGTCTTAATTAGGTTCTTCTTCATGTTACATTCAATCTAATGTAAAATTTATCGAATTGGGGGTGAAGGCTAGTTTTGAAAATAAGGAAAGGGATCCGGGAAAGGTAATGAGAAAAGTGACATCCTGAAGGATTGGGTTGGTTACCAAACATTTTCTCACCTATGACATTTACCCCGTGTTAAAACCGCGCCATCTCCAATGTGATACACTCTAGTAAAATGAGTTATGGTGTAGTACTGATTTATTATTCTCCTTATGCATTCAAATTCAGTTCGTGGTTTGTGCTTTGATTCCCACTATGGTTTGCGGTATTTATGTTAAAAAATTTCTATGTGCATAAAACGAACGTGAATATTCATGGAATCCGATGTTAAAATTTTATACAATCTGACAAACATCAAGATTTTAGCACTAGATTTTTTAGTTTTTTTTCTTCTTCGTTCAGTAGCAGAGTCGATTGATACCCTCGTCTACAACTGCTTGGGTTTTGCTGAATGCTTATTAAACTCGAGCGTTTTGCCTAAATTATGCATTAGATGCGCTTCTTTCGGTTCGTTTGGTAAAGTGCCGGATAAGTAAAGCGGTGTGATTGATTTATTGTATCTTTCTGGAGAAGGGGTGTCAGTGGGTTTGTAGCTAGCGCGGTCTTTACGTAGACAATTATTCTTCGTCGTGAGGCCGCTACCATGGTGCTCATACGATAGCATGGTGCTCATTCGTTTGAGGCCTTAATCAACTCCCTTCCATCTTCTTCATGGTTGAGCGATTGCGTGCAATTGAGAACAGGTTTGTGAAATTTCTGATAAACTCCTCAGCTTCCATTATTCACCTCAGATCCCGAAAGACTATTTTCAACATGCATGCACACATATTATCCACCTTTCTCTTAGAATTGGCAGTCGAGTTAGACGCCCCCTTTTCAACAGCTAGCATTTTAACGAAACAATTAACTCATAAGACCTCCATAATTACAGTACATGCTGCTTTAGAAGTCATCCATTTTTTCCGGCCTGCCTGTAGTTAAACCTGCTGCAAATCTCTAAATTGGTTCAAGTGTGGCTTGGCTTTCGATAGGATTCTCTCTGAAGGGGCACATATTTTTTTAAATCCTGAAAATGGAATATGGTCCCACCATTTTCTCTTTGAAATATTGAAGAAAACAGGATAGTTGTGGAATTGATTACTTTTCGCACTTTCAACTCATATAGCATTTATTCTATTACGTATAGTCAATATTTTAAGGTTAGCAGTTGCACTGTACTGTTCAGGATCATTGTAGGATGAAGTCCGACTTCGTTAATCCCCGTTTAATTTAGTTTGATGGTAGACCTGATGGCTAGTGATTTGTCTTGCAATAATTACCCATGTACAAACTATGTTAACATGATGGACCCTAATTATGCGCATTAGAGTCCAGCCCGAAGGTTTCCTGAGTAATGCTGTTCAGAGGAATCGATAAACCCTTCAGAATTGAAGTGTGGTCATTTTGAAGATAGATATTAAATGACTAGCTTAAGCATGTTCATGGGTTCAGGAAGGGGAGGGAAACTCGGGATGAGATTGTGGTGATGAGAGCACGTATTGAAAGAAACATCTTATGTATAGAATAGAATGTTTGTTTTGTTCATTCTTTATGTCCGCCAATACCATTCATCCGATTGCGATGAAACTTTGGTGAGATGTTGTTTGCGTTCCCATGAAGGTTTCTAAATTATAAAAATGGCAAATATTGGGGTTGTTTTTACCCCAATATTGTTAACATATACTCCCATAAGAAAAGCATTGAATTCTGTGCAGGTGTTTCTCTATTTGCTTTTTTAAATTATTTGCACTCGAGATATTGGATGGAAATTTGTATCATAGAACGCATAAAATAATGCAGTTTTTAATTATTTCATTCAATTTTCTTACACGCTGCGTTTATACTTGTATCTCGAAATTCATCAATTTTTTTTCCCTTTCAACAATACAAAATTTCCATAGCAACCAGGCGTGAATATCTATTTAATAGCGATTTCATGAATGGTTAATCACTCCTGCAGCTATTGAAGGCCAGGTTCAGTGACTAATTTGATAGTTTTAGTCAAATGACTACAGTTCCCCGTTCGCCTTGCCTTCTCAATGACCATCAACAAGGTAAAATGTCAATCGCTTCAAGTGTGTGGATTAAATCTGGAAAATCCATGCGTTCCACGTGCTTACGAGTGGGACAGCCGAAAAATTTGTTAATGCAAGAACAAGCTTACTATAGTAAGCTTTGTAAGCAAGCAACAAAGCAGATCGTTTACGAGTTGCTCAATCACGTGCATCAGAATCGTATCAGTGATACATAATATTGCGTGCATTAGATTCATATCAGTGAGACAGAATTTGTTTTAAAATTTACTTATTTTATTTGTACGTAGAATAAGATTTGGTGCAGCGGTCTCTTTGTTAGCTTTTTTTAATTGCTTACACTCATGATATTGTTTTTAAAATGCTTATCATAAGATAACTGAAAGAAGAAGGTTTTGAAATCTTGCATTCGATTTATCGTACACGGTTCGCTTTTTCGTAAAATTGGATTTATAAAGCTCGAAAATCTAAAATCTTTGCACTACTTCAAAATTAGAATTATTTGTGCGTTACAAATTCCTGTGTAGGCACGAGGAATTCATTGGACTTCGTTTCAGATTCGTTTAGGGACCGATTTTGAACCCAGAAAAGATTTGTGTAGCCAAGCCATGGAAAGTATGGAAATCAATGGGGACTTCTAGGTAGAATATTTTATTTTGCGAATACACAAAAAAATCATTATCCTTCATTTATTTTGTACATCTCGGCTTTGTATATGTGTGCCTACTTAGAAATAAAAAGAGGCATTGCAACGCATGCCGGGCACAGCTAGTCTACTATAATAATCAGCGAGGTGTATATATGTATGTCAGTAACTTTTACACAAGAAATACACGTGAAGCTGAATCTCCAATTGACTGCAGACCTTTATTTATTTTAAAAATTAAATTACATGTCGTGGTTTTCTGTTATTGGGATAGGTACCAATAGAAAGAAAATAAAATTAAAATTCTTATTTCTTCAATTGAAATTTGTACTCCGGTCGAAATTCCAAAACATTTGCTAAAACGTAATGCCTGTTGCTCACGGTAAAATTTTCCATAAAACAGTTTTATAAAAATTTTTATTGAAAGTTTTATGAATCGTACGTAAAACGTACTAGCTTGCTCACGGTAAAACTCAAGAACCTTATAAGAGGAAAATCGAAGCAGTACTAATATGAACCGCTATGCCGTAAATGGCGCTAGCATCGGGTCAACCTTGAGGTTAATTCTTTCTCCATTCTCTAACATACCCGTGGAAGAAACTGTGTAGGAGAGGTGTGTATATGCTAGAGAAGCAACTGCTCGATCGCTGCGCTACGTACAGCGGATAAGAGGAAACGGCATTTTTTCACAAGATGGCGGAGAGGAAAAATCGCACTTCTCAGGTTTGAAAGTTTCCCATTTCTAAAGTAGTTGATGCATTGTTGTGTTGAAAGTGTTAAACAAATTTGCAAAGTTTGCATAATAAGTGAGGTGAATTTGGTTTCGATATCTCTGTTTAAAGTGGGTGAAAATCGCGAAAAAATGTGCGAGACGAAAGCTCACCTTCGCGATGAGCGGAACATCTCATTGGTTGTTGCATAAAACGGTTTTATGGAAATAGAACCTGTCCTATTCCGTAAAACGTTTTATAAAACTCGGTTTTATAAAACGGTTTTATCGTTAGCAAGCTCATTTTTATAAAATTAGTCGGTTTTATAAAACGTTTTACCGAAAATTTTACCGTGAGCAACAGGCATAACGATTTTTCGCAATATTTTAGCGTTTTTGAGTCATCGTCCCCATAACAACCATACTCATTGCTAAAGTCGAGATTCCGTGTATATCCATTCAATCAATGATTATTTGCACTAAATAAGATATGAATGGTTTATTACAGTCAATGTTAATGATAATATTCTTCCTGTTGATATTCAACGGGCACCTTCTCTAGTGAAGTACAATCAGGATGTATTTGCTTGCTTTATGGATTTTGAAATGGCGTTTGATAGAGAAAGCTGGGACAAATGCATATACTCGGGGAAATAGGAATAGATTGGTGAGATAGGAGACTCATACGAAACTTTTATGTGGCTCAAAGGGCACAGGTGAGGGTAGCTGATGGAGAATCAGGGTGGGCATTAATAGGTCGCGGGGGTACGCAGGGCTGCCTGTTGTCGCCTGGGATTTTTGACATTTATTCTTAGGAGATTGTTATAGAGGCATGAGAAGAACCGGATGTGGGAATCAGAGTATCAGAGAGAATGTGGCCAGCTGATATAGTCGCTTAGATTAGCGGACGACCAGGCGTTGGTCAGTGGGTCATCGAAGGGAGTGCAAACTTCAGTAGATGCATTAGATACAGAATGAAGATTGATCTTAAGAAAACAAAATTAATGAGATTCACTTGAACAAATAAAGTGAGATTGGTCATAAAAGTTGTAGGGCACAAACTGGAACAAGTAGAGCATTTTAATTACTTAGGGAGTAAGCTAGAAGAAAATGGACATAGTGTCTAAGACATTAGGAGGAGAATAGCGTTGGCGAGGAAGCGTTTAGTAATGGAAGGGAGCTGATGACGAGGACCTTGGGTAAAGATATAAAAAAGAGGCTGTTGAAGAGCCTGATATTGAGTGTAGCGTAGTGTGTGGCAGAAACGTTGACTCTGCGATAGGAAGGCTTCTACATCTCCGCGTATGTCCTACCCTTCTTCATACCGTCCATAAAACCTATTCTCTTTCTTCCCCTTCCCCGCTTGCCCAAAGTCCTTCCCTTTATCACGGCCTTGAGCTACCCATCGCGCTACAGCTAATTACCACTTCCAGCCACCTACCCTGCCTCCCCTAATCTCATCCAGAAGTTTCCTCTCCACACCTACCATGTCAAGCACTTCTTCATTTGCCTTCCTTTCCGTCCACCGAGGCTTCTCCATACTCCTCCGCACCCATATATCGAACGCCTGCTGCCTATTCTCGTCCTCCTTCCTCATTGAGTCTCCGTTTCTGCTCCATACATACCCATACTCCATATCAAGCTCTTCACCAGCCTCTTTTTTTACCTCCTTACTTAAGGTTCCTGTCATCAGCTTTCTTCTATTACTAAAGGTTTCCTTCGCTGACGCTATTCTCCTGCTAATGTCTTTACTACTCTGCCCATTGCCTTCTGACGTACTACCCAAGTAATTTAAATGCTCTACCTGCTCCAGTTTTTGTCCTACCTTCATAACCAAACTCGCTTTTTTGTCCTAGAGGATTTATTCTCTTTTTTAATAATAAAACATGTCCCTATGGTAAAAAATTGTCCCTTGGGTAAAATAATTGTCCCTTTGGGTTCCAAATCTACATCTGCAAACTACCGTGCAAGCCACCACTAGGGTGTGTGGCACGGGGTGATTCCACACCAGGCATGGAGCACTCGTCCCAGCTCAAATCGGACCTCGCACGTTCCCCCGGGCGCTAGGTGCAGACCATAAAGCAGTCCGGAGAACAGAGAACAGTTGGCAGTCAAAGCAGAAACTGGGAGATTGCTACGTAAACGAACATGCAAACATGCAGTACGCTGGTAAAGAGACAACTACTGGGTAATATTACTGATACTATTAGTTTATGAATGCTACGAGATACTTCTTCATGCAGAAAACAAAGTTGTATCAAACATGTTATGGTCCCGAAGGTTTCGTTTCGACCACAAAAGCTTTCCTGTTATTCCAACATTTAGAAATAATGTTTTGGTCTCTTTTCTTCCCTCCTCCTCCCACATTGAGCAAACACTGTATTCTCAGAGATACAGCGTTTGCTCTAGAAGGTTCTTTGATAGCATAAAATGGAAATGTTTGTTCTCTCCTTGCCTAGATTTCCGGCTTCGCATTTCAAAAGCCACGTTTCAGCGACTATCGGATGCCTTAAATGTCCACAACTCAGCACCTTCCAGAGAAGTCGAAAATACCGAAGTTTTTAATTTAGATATCTTTGTTGACAAAAAACTAGGCAGATACCAATATTCCTGGGGCGTCGGATCGCTCTGTTTATCTATTGCTAGTGGCCGATTAGTTGGTGAAAATCTTTTCCTATAGATATTTGGTTGACCTTTTCATTACACATTTACCGATCTCTTTTGGCTTAAAAGTACAAATTACCTTCAGACTGATGCGCTGGAGTGAATGCTAGTGATGCCAATCCAGTTGTAAGACTAACTAAAGTAATAAGTTGAATACTTAGAGCCGTCACGCCTTTCACGTTACCTATTTGCCAGTTTTTTTTATTACCGATGCATGATGGCACCGGCCGATAGTCTGTAGCTGACGCGTGTCGAAATAAGCCGATGACATGTATAATAGGCCGTGGATTGATTTGCGAGTTGGCTCTAAAACCGTGTGTTGAAGTGGCTGCTGGAATTTAGCCAATGAGTATTCTTTTCTTCTTCCCGAAGCAGAGTGTGAATATCTCAATATCAATGAGACAAAATGAAAATAGTTATTACTCTTGTTGCTATGTTTGCTTTCAAATAACATAATGAAAGCCAACTGGCAACTCTTCAGTGATTCCTTGTGCATTGTTAACGTATAGTGCCTAGTACGCCCTTTTTATCCTCTTTTCATTCACTAGCTCTCACCCGTGAACAATCTAGGGATATGAGATTTAGTTCTCTATACATCAACTACCCTGGATTTTTTACCTGGATTACTAAGTTTGCGTATTTTAACGCCACCAATGAGGCTGAAATTATAAAAACATTCGAATCTCTTTTTCCTCCATTTAATGCGTGACTCACTGAACTCCGCTGACCCGTTTAAGTAAGAGTAACATTTGGTAAATATTGGGTGTTACGGACGGGCGTACAGTTCTGGATGAAGTTGACGTTATAATTTGTGGAATAGCATGGGTGACCTCTACGAGAACTTTCCTTGGGTAAAAAGAATAAAACTTGGGGAGTTAAGTTCGTTATATTAAGACAACATATGTAAGTAGCCTAGGTGTTGAGTCGCTGTATAAGGCGTTATTTATAACGTGCCAGACTCTACTATCGGCATGCCTGTTTAACTTCTCGAAATACTGAGTATTTATGCATGCAATTAAGTTTTTATTTTCTTTAATTTATTACCATCTACCATAATTTGTATCGATAAAATGAAACCTTTCTTCAAGCGTGTAAAATTGTGGCTATTTACCGAGGAAAACTTGAATAGTCTATTCATGTAAATTATAAGTTTGTGGTCACTGTAGTTGTGTACTTCAATTTAAAAAAACAGATAATACTTTCAATTATAAAATAACTCTTATTCGTCGGCATTGCTATTTTCTCGCAAGATGATCCCATTTACATTACAAATGCCTTATAGGTCACGTAAAGCTCCTTCGTTTATTCTGATTTTTTATTGTATTTATGTGTTTAAGGAGCAATAAAAATGATTATTATGATAGCTTAACCCATTAACAATCGTTAACTACCAGAGAGTTACTTAACATTTCATAGCATCTAATGAAATGGGTGCTATGTCCCAAATTACCCCTTGCCGTTCTTCCGTGAGATGGTCTTGGGGGTCGTATGTAGGTATAAATGATGCCGAAGATTATACTTCGAATGAATTTCATGTGCTGTCTAAGGCCCTATACTTCGAATCTTCCAGTGCTGCGCCAATTCGCGGTTCTCAGTCCGTCAAGAAGAATTTGTTAGCTAGCGCTGAGGCCAGCCAAGGTGTTGCATAAAACCTGTCCAACGCCGCACTCTGAATTTAGCGTGGTTCTCTGCTGCTTGGGAATGAATTTTGTCCCTTCTAAGGTGCCCGTGATAAAAAATTTCGCAGTTACTATTTTTGGGTGGTTGCTTATTTGGAGGGAGTCGACCGACAATTGAGGTCATTTATCTAATGAAGGATTAGTTGGTTGGCAAGTTTAGGAATATTTGGGATACGAAAGAAATCTGGCGTCGGCATTAGCCTACTGTTGACGAAATACGCCAAGGGTCCACAGTTTAACATCCCATCCGACGGACGGAGTACTACTCCTAAAGTTATCCACACGTGGCACGGTTGGATATGGATCGGTACTCCCCAGAAAATTTTCCATCACTGGTTCCTCGGTTTGGGAAGCCAGATCTCTTGCCACTTCCGACCTGATCTCCATCAGCACGAGTTTAGGGCCTCCAATCTATCAAGAAGGATTCCACTGACAGTTTGCGCTGAGGAAAAGTGTTGCGTAGGATATGTACAAAACCATGCATTAAATAAGTGTATGTAGGTGCTGCATTGTGAGGTATTTGCTAAAATATACGTTTATTTATGGTATTTATTTGAAATTTTTCTCTATTCATTATGATGGACGCATTCGTTTTTTTTCAAAATTAAACAGTTTTAAGAAGCATGAAGTAAATATCTAAATTAGTAAAAGGGGGTGAGGGGTACCTGGTGATGAGGCCGATGCGTCGAAACTAGTCGTACCATAACAAGTTCACGTGGGAATGTACATTTTGTTTTTACTTCAGAATTAATGAATTTCCGACAAAGTTCATCCCGAAATTATCGAATTTTATGTCTTTTGAAAAATAATTGAGAAGACAGACAACCTATCCATCTCTACCACCTACATGTCTGGAGCGCAAAGCCGTAGAATATCCCATGGAAAAGGGCTTCTATTTTTTGGCAATTATTTAAAGTAGTGCAATTCATTAATTTGTTAAAGTAATCTACTGCTTAAAGGTAGGTTTTAATATAAGCCAGTAAAAATCCTATAGATGTTTACACGTGCAGGGCCATATTCTACCTCTAGTATTTATTTCTTCATCTCAGCGTACGTCCTACCTTTCTTTATCCCGTCAATAAAACCTATTCTCTTTCTTCCCCTTCCCCGCTTGCGTAATATCCTTCCCTCTATCACGGCCTTGAGCAACCCATCACCTCTCATAACCTCTTCCAGCCACCCACCTTGTCTCTCCCTAATCTCATCCAGAAGTTTTATCTCCTCACCAACCATCTTAAACTCTTCTCATTTGCCTTCCTTTCCGTCCACTGCACCTTCTCCATCCTCCTCCACAGCCACATTTCGAACACCTGCAGCCTATTTACTTCCTACTTTCTCAGAGTTCACGCTTCTGACCCATAAAACGCTTAAGTAAGGCAATAGGCGGCTGATTTTTTTGGTATCATTGGAAATATAAAGATTTTTTCTGTAAAATGAGATAAAATTCATTTAACTTCAGACGCCCATGGTGATATCTTGCTCAAACAACCTTAGATATGAATCGCAGTCTCAGAACCGTGGTTGTGCGGCATCGTGGCATAGAAGACCGGATGTCCCTCGGGATTGCCATTCATAATAGCGAAAGGAGCGGGCCACACTGTTGACAAACAAGCATTCCCTCCCCGCCACAATCCCCCCGTTGATTTCGTCATCCATCTACTCTATCACACATCTTCTTTCTCCCCCCTCCCTGTCGCCCTCCCCCACCCCCCCCTTCCCCCACTCTGCCCCCTCAACAATCTGTCCTTCTCCTCCCGTCTCAATGGAACAGGGCCATCGACCGCTGAGACTCTCCGTGCACTGTCCTCCTTTATTTTCGTCGTGCGTCCTTCTCGGCGCATTGTGGTTTCCATTGGATACCTCTGGGCGCTGTTGCTTGCGTGATACGAATCCACAAACTCGATCGACCCAAACCCATCGTTCATATTAATATCGTCATAGTATAGGTTCTCGCCTCGTCCGTTCCTCCCGATGGGAGGTGGGAAGTGCAGTTCGGTGTTGGGAAATCGTGGGGAGTGTTAGGATGGGGAGGAAAAGGGTGTGACCCGCCTCATCGCAGGTGTGGAGTAAAATGTCTGACGCCTTTGTCGCATCGTCGTCATTATCGTGGATGGCGTGCCGGGCGTGGTGCGGGAATCCGCGTGTGCGCTTAGTGTGATGATTATGGATGCAGAGCGCTCGAAAATCATTCATTCTTCTCCTTAGGTTTCTCATCACCAGTCATCAATCCGAAGATTGTTTTCGCTGCTTCTATTCAATATCCTTTCGCTGCGTCTATTCAATATCCTTTCGCTGCTTCTTTCAACCGAGCGCTTTATTCCTTCATAAGTCTTTATTTTAGTATCTACAAAGCCCTTGTCGGACGGTAAATGTTTTCGTTAATTCATTCACAGAAATTAAATTTGCCATCAACGTGTGTGCCTGGATGTCACACGAGCAGGAAGAATCCTTGAACTTGTCGCTCATCGGCTGACGTCCCGAAATAGAATTTGGTTACGCTGACATATATTGTGTAGTGTACAATCGGTACGAAAAGAGCAAATGGTGAAGAGTTTCCCGCTTAGTCTACGAAACTAAGTATCGTATTTACAGGGAATTATCACAGCCTGATATCTCTACAGAATGAAATGCATGAAGAAACATACTGATTCACGATAATTCACGATTAACGATAGTAAATACCACCGTAGCAGTTTCCTATCAATAATGCTTGATTTATTGATTTAATTAGAATTTCTGATTTAACAGCAGATGTTTGTACGGAATAATTTTGTTTCTGACCTTCAATCAAATAATATCAACAATTCCCTCAAATAAACAATGTGCATTTACCTCGTTATTATATTGAAGCTAAAAATGGTGGACTTAAAACATGTTTTTTTTCCTCAAACTGTCGAAGTAGTATTTCCCAGGGAAATGGTCGAAGTTCATGTGCACTGGAAAACCAATCAGTGCTCGTGTTTCCTAAAAACTCACAGAGTTGACTAATTTTGCGTAAATTCTCCAAATATTTGCTCGCGAATGCGCAGCGCGATTCTAAGGGGTTGCATGAATTGTTCATAAATAAATTTACGAAAATATACAGAGGTAAAATGGGTGTTTAACGGGTTATTTATAGGTATAGCTGAACTTGGTAGCACTCATCAGTGGAGAAATAGAGGTCAGTAAGAATGAATCAATCGAAGATGAGAAGGCAAATGCATTAAAGGACTTCCGGAGGGACCTCTGTATGAACCCTTGGTCACTATAACCCACCTCTCTTGCATGCTTTCCTATCCCTTACGTAATGCTCTTCACAAGCAAGTGCCACCAAGTTTCGCTACCCCTATACCTTACGTATTTCATTCTTGGTCTTCTTCTCTGAGTTTATGTCTATTAATCTCTCCCCCATTATTTTATTTTTTAGAGACTGTTATGTGCCAGTATGTATGAAATGTATTATCTTCTCAGTTTAAATTCAATATATTTTCTTCTCAACTCTTCGAGGGACTTTTTTATCGGCGAGTCTCCTTCCATGTGATCGTCATCCTTATTCGATAAAACCTCGTTTCTAATACTTACGATCTTATTTCTTCCGTTGTTGTTATCATCCAAGCTTCACTGCCATATGAGAGCATGCTCCAAATGTATTTATTAATGTAGTGCTTCATTACCTCCAAGCCTTTTTATCTTGCTGCCAGCAGACTCTTCTGCTTCTGTATTACAGTTTTCTCTTCTGGTATCATCAGTATTACTTACCTTATGACAACTTTGAGATAAATTGGACCACGGACGTGTTCCCCATGCCACTTTTTGTAGCACAAGTTCAAGTCTTGGCAATAGGGTAATAATTGAACACAAAAGAGCAAATAATTGAACACAAAAGAGCAGTGAAATTTCACATTTTATTCCATGTTTTATAATTTAAATCGGTTAATTGTATGAATGCTTACAGCTTTCCAAAATTGTCAACGGTTGCTTGTTGCGCGCGCTGACAGCTGCTCTTTGGGTGAAGGTCACTTTTAACAAGGACTGTGTGTGCACGATTAAGTCTTCTGAACTTTCCAACGTTACATTTCAACTTTATAACTACTAGTTTACCCAACCTAATATTTTAAATGCCCTAAGTAGAAATTTTCTTTAATTTTTAATTTTGGCCAGCATCTCGGCTATGTAGCAGTATGGTTCCACATTGTTAAGCCCGAAGTCGTAAAGTTAGATTTTAGGAGAGTTAAACGGATAAGTTGATTAGTGAAATTAAGTTACTACGTGATTTTTTCCAGCGCAATAATTGTGGCTAATAAATTCAAACCCTCACGAGAGAGATATTGTGAACTCGACCCAAAGCAAATACCTGTATTTCTATGTCTTGAAATGAGATTCAGCAAAAACTAAATTTCTTCGGAGTAAGAAAACTGGTCATTCCTACATTTACGCTCGAGCATCGATTTATTTTCTCCGTCTCATCAATCACGGCATGATCGTGATGAACAACTCGGTGATGATTGGCGGCCAGTGGAGAAACTTTCGCCGGGTTTCCATCTTGTAGGTTTTATTTTTAAATTCTCGTCGCTTCGGCATTTAAAAAAACTGAGTACTGCAAACAGTGGTTTCAAGCGTTGATAAATGTAATTACCTGACCTGGAAACCCCTTAAAACGTGGCCGAGAATAAAATATCAGCCTCCTTCTAAAGAGCTGTCATCTGAAAATAATGGATGTTCACGTATTCCGAGAAAACGCCTCCGCGATCTCATCCCCCCGTGGAAATCGCATCAAATCGACGGGTGAAAAAATGAAAGAGCTGGATATTTCGTGAAAATCAAATGCGAATTAGTCAGGAAAGTAGCTCCTTTCTTCCCGAAGCACGCCGCGTCGCGTCGGCCCTATTGGCGGGTGTTGACGCCTGGTGCCCGAGGCGGATGTCGGCATTGTGAAACCACGGACGTAGATTTATTTCTTAAAAGTGTTGAACTCTTTGGAAGAGTCGGAACTCAATAGTGGTGGGCCAGTCGCCGGATCAGCTACTCTGCTGTGGTCAATTTTACTCCGTTTTCGGAAAGTTGAGTCAGACTTAGACTTTGAACGGCTCAATTAGGGATTTAAATCACATTTTTTCTAGTATGTAAATCTATATTGTTTTTTTTTTCTTGGAAGAGCTAAATCTCGGTCTCGGAATCAGTAAGTACTATGCGAGAGTATTGGCACTCACTTAGTGGAATTATAAAATACCCGCCTTGAAGATAGAGAAACACTGGGTAAAATTTCCACACTTTTAATTACCACCGGCCAAGGTTCCAGGCACGTTATGTGATCATCAGGATATGGTTTTACAAGTATACCAGCCTTATATATCGCAGTAGTAAATATAAGTATTAATAAACAATTATTAGTGAGTAATAAGTAAATAATTAATATTAGGGAATTGCGATATATAAGGCCGAGATATAAGTAAAACTGTACCCTGATGATGGCAGAACGTGCCGAAACCTTGGCCGGTGGTTATAATAAGTCTGGAAACTTCATCGTGTTTCTCAATCTTCAAGATGACTGCTAGCAGTGCTAGCAAGTACTAGCTAGATATTCACGGATTCAACTGTAGTGGTGGGCTAATCGTTCGAAGAGCAGCTCAGCTGCGGTCATTTTTACCCCGTTTTCGGAAATTTGAGTGATTCCGAAAGGTTGAGTGGGGAGGGCATCGACGGCTTAGAGGGCATCGACGTTGGCTTCGGCTAGCAGTTTTGCTCCGGAAAACCTGAAAAAAAACTAGGGCAAAGAAATTTTATCAACCACGTCATTTCGTCTTACCTTCCCTCATATCGTCCAGGTATCTCATGCCGCTTTACTTTACTTTCCACGCTTAAACACGTTTTTGAACCATAATTATCCTCTAAATAAGCCGTATTTCCTCTGCAACTTTGGCGGTCTCGGTGGTGGCAGTGTAACGTCCTCGCCTGCTAACCCGAAGGTTGCGGGTTCGAGTCCCGCCTGGGGAGGATTTTCCGCCTCCTAGGGCATGGTTGTGTGTGCTCGTCCGTTGTTAATTGTTAGTACCGCGATATAAAGGCCATATAAGTGCTGTTTTCTGTGGTTGTTGTTAATAAAAAAATCTTAACTTTCCTCCGTTCCGTTTTCGGAAAGGTAGGTCATTTCAAAAGAGCGACTGGGGCAGAGAGGAACTCGACGTTGGCTTCGGCTCCCAGTTTTGCTCCGGAAAACCTGAAAAAAAAACTAGGCCAATCAAATTTTATTTGCATGCATACTTAGGAGCTCCGTCAGTATCGCTATATTTTAGGTAGATTAGGATACATAAATACATAATGGAAGGTTTCGATTGCTAGCTCGATGCCGCAATCAATCGACCTGCAATTAATAGGAACCGATGAAGGAATGCGACAGCTGCCTACGAATCTGCGGATTGGAAACAAAAGAGGGAAGTTAAAGGACAGGTGACTCCCAGATCCTCCCCAAGTCAATCCTTAGCCATTCCCGTCACATATTACTTTCATGCCGTCCAGAATTCCTACACCTCTTACTGTACAACCTAATCTCAGTCACCCTTAACCTCTAAATAAGCCTTATTTCCCCGCTTACTTCCTTTCTTCCCTCTTAAATTTTACACTTCTCTCTTAGTTTGCATTCCTCTCTACCATTCTCCATCCACCTGTTTACGCTTACACTTCTTCCTCGAAGGCTAAATTCCATAACCATGAAACGCTACGATAAATTCTAAATGATTGATGTTATTTCTGGAGCTTTGATAATAGACTAAAGCTCCAGAAATAGCATCAATCATAATTAAGTGGTCAAGATTATGTACATATACAAGTACCAATTCTAAAGTTTGCGCGGTCTGAACTAATATTTTCTTAATTTTTGAATTAGAATCCCTACTATCCTCTTAGCTCCCTTCAAAGTTCTGCCTAAATACCGAAATTGCTCCATCTGCTTTATTTTATATCACCTTTTAGTTGAGCTGAAACTGTCGTACTTTGATTATTTCTATTACGTAGAATTGAGAGAGGAAAGTCTCTACATTTTCAAATAAATCGTGAAGTCAGGCGGTCTGTGTTCTCTTTACGAGTGTAGCTGGCAATTACGATTTAATTCCTTCTTTCATCCCTTCAGTAAATGGTTGATTGATATAAATGGTGCCTCTTTTCTACTGTGCAAAGACTTCGGAATCCCATTTCCGCTGATACTCAATCAAGTTTACTTAGGCTTTGAAAGGCTCACTGGGATTCAGACAGTCAAATTTATTCTCTAGTTTGCCAATCTGAATCGTTTTAAAAATTGAAGACGTAAAACTTGGTCTCGGATAACCTATAAGTAACAGTTGGAGATTCACGAATGCAGGATTGTAACATCCATAGTAAATTATATCATTTCGAAGCTAGTTTGGTGAAACTTATCCACGTTGATGTGGAAGAAAATTTCATTTTTCCTCTGACTGAGATTTATTTTACGATTATTTTTGATCCTTTCCAACATTTTCAAGTCCTTGAAGTGATATTAAAATCCCTTCCAAATCTCAGCAAAATGGTGCTATAACATAGCACAAGTCCCACTTGAAAAGCGTTGCGGTACATTTCATGAACTATTCGTATTGCATTGAGGCCGGGTGACTCCGAAATATTTAATGTATTCTGGATTCGAAGTACTCTCTCCCGTTCATCAATAATCGTACAAACCTCTCTGCTCCCGCTGGCCTAAAAGACGAATCCTTCTCACTATTGTGTACTTCATGCTCGATACCCTAATATCCTTTAAATATCCTGAATTTCTTCTTGCTACTTGAACGTACTTCTACTTATCCGTAAACAGTCGCTCTCGAAGGCGAATACTCGTGTTTTTCTTTTCAAGTTGGTCCAAACTCAGCAGATCGATTGGCCCTGAGATCAGAATTTTTATACATTTAATTAGTACCATGAAGGCCACCTTTTTCACGAAGCTGATGGGCATCCATACAAAATTACTTAGTACTCTAAAGCTTTCTCCGGAAGCAAATACTGAGGATTTAGCTATTCTTCAGAGAAAGTCTCCCCGCCATCCTGAAGATCTCGTGGCTAATACGTCAATTAATTTCTAAGTTGGAAGGACCAACACGACCGATTTGGATTGTCTCCGGTGAAATTGTTGAGGAAAAAATCTCAGTTGAAAAATGTTATTTCATTAGCAAAGCTTAGCGTGCAGATTGTCTCTACTTGCAAGTGGATGCCTGTTTTTAATTTACTTCTGGGTGAGGGACTTCCGGGTTTCCCCACGTTGGCTCCTCTTTTTGGTGATGATTCACGAACATTATGTATTCAGGTTTCAACAAGAAATTCAGACGCATTTATCTGAACGACCTCTGTCGCCACACGTCATGGTATAAAGCCCTGTACACACGAGAACATTTATTTTACCAGAAATGGGGATGCAAACCTATGTCCGGCCATGTCGGATGGGATGGAGGTTACCGGTGTTGAGCGACATTTCACCACTGTATGTTCACGAAGCCACAGGCAGTGAACAAGTCGTGGAAATGTTAACCGCGGGTGACTGCAACTGTTCGGTGAGAAAGCCTCCAGCAGAAATCCTGTTTTTAAAATTCCTATTGCTTCATTTATCACCTTTTCAACGTAAATGTCTTCATCAAGCATCTTTTCTAGCTGTGAATTTCTGATGGAATGGACTCATTTTCTGATGGAATGAATTCTTCGACAGGACTACTTAGCTCAGCATATCTTTCCTGTCCCTTCCGCGATCGCTGGAGATCCTACTTCTTAGATAGCTTGGTTCTTCCTTTCTCTTCGCACCGTTTTTCCCGTTTAAATGTGCTTTTCAGTCCCGCAGGCTAATGCCGGAATTTTTTGGCATATTTTGCTCAGTCATACATCCGAACTGGGTTACGCACGCACGGCGTTTTCTCAATGCAGGAATGAATAGCCGCCGTCACCACCGAAAGCTTTCCGTTTTTGCTTCGCGTTTGCTCTTCACTATTCTTAATCATATCCGCTTCGAATATGGATCGCACCTGTCGCCAATCGGGACTGAATCGAAAAGATAGGTTAAAAAATACAAAATTGGGTTAATCCCATGTAATTTGTTCAGCCATTAGTTTTAAACAGGTGCATGTGGAATATATCGATTATAACCGTACCGATGTTTATTCGTAAGTATTACCGCAAAATCATTTTTAAATAAAATTTCATTTTCCCTGCTCTGCTTTACATACTACATGACAGCATTAATGCAGGTACATCATACGCTAAGATTAATTGAAATATACTACATACCTTGCGAGTTTCAGGGCGAGACGGAGGATACTATTCATTAAATCTATACTATACTTTCATTAAATCTCTGGAACCAACAGTAGCGGCAATATGAGAATGATGTACTTCAGAACTGATAGAAGTTACTTAAAACAAATACAGTGAGGCTCTAAGAACCTCCGTCAAAACATAATTCACCCGATATCCTTATTATCTCCGAATTACTTTTCCCTATGTTCTCTCTTCTTTATTGCAGGTATCCTAACACCCCGAGCCACCAGCTTCTGCAATGGCTGGCAAGGTAGTAACACTGTGTAATATGATTACTCTATGGTAGTAGGTTGATTTGGATGTTGATATGAATGGTGTAAATCCGCGTTTCTCTACGTCGTCTTTTTTCTCAAAATAAATTATATCTGCCGAGACATTTCATGGTCCTTAGAAAACCCGTATTATGAACGGGGTATCAATGGAATCGTATTTGCCTTTAAGCTAACTGCTGAAGCGCAGCGGTGCACTCAATACCTTATTCTGAAACCTATTCTCGTGCTACTGGGTCATTATTTATCTTAACGTCTACAGAAATGCGACTCCAGTTTTGCTCCGCAAGTCGGCGAGCTACTTTGACTTCTCAAATCGATTGCCTTTAGCGTGGGAAAGGGAAGGGAAATTATTCGTGAATTATGGCTTCGCTTAACGAACCAACGGCCACTGCTAATCATTTTAAATGTTCAAAACTTCTCACATTCATGTGTTAAAATGTGAGGAACGTAATAAAGGCTCGGCATGGCGGCAGGGTGAGAGGACAACATACCTTAATTATGTTGTTGTGGCTGAAATCTAATTATTTGGCCTGAGTGGTTTAATACGCCGATAAAGTGTAGAAGTCAGGTAATATCCTTGGTAATAGACACAAATCAGAGTTTTCAGAGCCTCTAAACGACTCGTTCAATTACGATCTCTCCGTTAATGGTGGCTCTCACATTCCTACTTAAACAGCAACGCCATCGTGCATTAATGTTAGTTGAGTTGGGGCTTGAAGACGCCGAAGGCTGTGTTCATTTTGCTCCACGCACTTGCAAGTGATGTTAATTTTTTGTTTACAAATGAGAGTTGAATAACGAAACAGATGTATGAGAGTGGAGTGAATGGTGTGAGTGGAAGGGGTAGACCGAGACAGTCATGGTTGAATGTGGTGGAAGAGACTCTAAAGAGGAGGAATATAAGGAGTCTTAACCCTTTCCAGTCCACATTCTATTTTCCTAGTTCTTGTGGTCTAGTCCAAACTATTTCACAAGTTCTCTGAGGGGTCTACAGTTTTCGGTTTGGTCACAAAATTCTGTAAATATTACATTAATTGGTGGCTTTAGTACATTAAACATTTAAGCACATAGTTTGCAAATACTTTATCGCAACCTAAAGCAAAATATTAAAAGCAATTATACCAACTAACCATGTCGAGTGACACTTGACGTTGGACTTAGTGCAAGGAGAAACCATGTCGAAAGCATTTCGACGTTCGACTTGAAAGGGTTAAGAATGAGAGGGCGTGTTTATAGCAATTTATGAGGGTAACTGAAGAAAATGTGGCAAGGATAGTGTAGTATGGAGGAGGAAATTGTTAAGGAGGTGAAAGGTGAGCCAGCTTGCAAAGCTGATTCAACCTTAATAATTTCGTAGAATTTAATAGTCACCGAGAATTGTGCTCTTTTGTTGTGGCTACACCAAAGGGAACGGCGTGATGGGTATGTTTGCATGTGTCATCCGTAAAGTCAAAGCATCCGTGACTGCTCGGTTTTCGTCAATATTGCTCAACAATGAATGTTTCCATGTAAATTTCCCTTTTTAAAATACGGTCGAACCTAGGAAGCATCCTGTCGGTCCACGCAAAATGCGCTGTGGTCAGTACATTTTCGCAAAAAAATGCCCTTGCACGCTATTGAGGCCAACACTTACTCGCTGCATTAGCAGTTTCGAGGTCAATCTGGTCACACTGGTCATAATTGTGATACTGGAAGCTTTCCATTCGATCTAGTGCACGATGTAAAATTTTTAATTACTCTGTGGTAAAAGGCTAACGTTTTGAAACACTTATTTTGAATAATTTCGCAAACTATCCACAAAACACTCGGGCGTGACTGTTGTGAACCTATAGAATGCTACCTGCTGACAGGTTAGTAAACATTTCACCTAAACGTAAGTAACGTTAGGTAATACCGTGGTTAGTCCCGGTATCCTCAAAATTTGCTTTCACAAGCGCACATCGCTCCATTCAACGTCGTTCGTGTGCGCTGAAGTGCGCTGATGTGTTCCGATGTGCGTTAGCCCCGGCACCTCGAATGGAAAGCCTCTATTACCATCCATTTCTTATAGACTCTTTTTCTTACTTTTTCCTTACTTTTTGGGAATTTCACGCTAGATAGTGCTTATTTTCTACAATGAATTCCTCTTGCCTTCGGAGATGGTGTTGCGATGGGGACGCACGGTTGATGATCGGATCGGTTCCGGCCCACTTATTAGCACGGGGAGCATAATTTTCTCATATTTTCTGGCATGGAACACCGGAGGATGTTGCCCTCATCCGCCTGTTTGACATTCCATTTGCGGCTCCTGGCAGTCTAAATAGATGGCAAATTCCGGAATTCCATGGTGGCGAGTGAATCTTAATTAGATTCCGCCGGAATATTCGAACCGAATAACTTTTTGCTCCAGGCTTTGAACAGCGGACTGCGTCCGGGATATGTATCACCATCAATAATCGTGTCAAGGATTTAATTAACCGTTCAGGGCTCGAACTTGGATCTCACGCGGCTCTTCTTAAGAAATTCCGTGAGATTCACATCCGGGTACATGTATCATCTAGCGGGATAATGAGTTCGAAATGTATTTTCTAGGATAATTTTCCGACTTCTGATTCACGGAGTGAACCCATCTCCAGGGATTGTTTATGTGATCTTTCTATTCGATTGGCTCTCTTTTTGCGTGGTCAATGTGTTGGAAAAATCACCTGACAATGTTATTTTTAGTGTGAAACGAGCTTTTTATGTATCAAAGAAGATGTTAGGTTCAAAACGAACGGTTTCTCGGTGCTATCTATGCTCATCTTTACCTGAGCGTCATCAATCAATCATACTTTCATTTTTTTGTGCGTTATTAAAGATTTGAACCTTCGTACTGTTCCACACAATGTTTTAACATCTGATAATAATTTTTTAAACGTCGGAACCAGTGAATTCAAACATTATGTGGGATTGTACTAAGTTTTATTCTTTAATTTTATGTTTGTTTTTCGGGTGTACCCCGCGTACTATAACCAGGTGTGGTACCTGACGTTTCGTGGCCGTTGCTGATCACTTTATCAAAGGGATTCCTTTTGATAAAGTGACCAGCAACGGCCACGAAACGTCAGGTATCACACCTGGTTATAGTGCGCGGGGTACACCCGAAAAACAAACATACATCTATAATGACCCGCGAAAGTTTTATTCTTAATTTTGTCGAAATGCCACAGTTTCTTCACACATCCATTAATCCTAATGCGTTTTCCACTTTTCAGTTCTTCCTTTTTCCTTTTCAGAAATGCCTATACTTATTCCAACACTCAGTCCGTATCTGAGTATAAACTATCTCTTTATAGGTTTCGCGTGTTCTTATCCCCCCCTTCCTGTGTCGTTGTTTTACCGCTGTTGGGTTTTTCTTCAAGGGTTTCAGCCAGGGACGGCCAAAGGCCCTGACGACAGGAGGCTCTATTTTTAAGGGGGTCAAATTATGGTATAAGTGAAAAAAATTAATTTTTTAATATATTGAACATTTACTAATATTTTTAAAGCTTCCTTAGTTTTCGCTGGACAAATGAAGTGGCGGGATGCCGAAAAGTGTACTTTCCGGAGTGAAAACATTTTTTTTTAGCCGTTCTGCCAGCCTCTCTCCTTTCGTTTTTCTTGCTTGAGCAGATGACTTTCTCAAACTTTTTACACCTCTTTTTCTCAATTGCAAATATATTTTTTCTTAATGCCGCTTATATTTAAATAATGAATAAATAAATTATTTCTTCCGCGTCTCTCCATTTTTCTGGACAAAATTTCGCCCGCGTTCCAGCTGTTTTCTTCCGAAATATTGTCCAGAAAAATGGATATACGTGGAAGAAAGCCCGAAAGTCAAGTCTCTTCAACTCAAAGACTCCGCGAAAGCCTTCGCAGGAACTTGTTTCCGTGACCTTTGGACATTGCCCATCCCTGGGTCATTATATGCTAGGCGTTTTGCTAGTTACTGGATATTCAGAATGTTCCGTATATCTAACCCAAAAAGATATCATAACCTACTTTTTTGTTTTGTAGGTCTCACAACCTGCTACTGAATCCGCATTTGTTAAACGAAATTACATTATTATGGACTCAGTCAGTGGTAATAAAGTTCTGCGTTAGTCACAGGACCAGTGAGTTTTGAAACAATATTAATACAATAGTGGGAGTGAACAAACTGGATAAAGTAGAGAAATTTAATTACTTGGGTAGTACGTTAGAAGAATATGGGCAAAGCAGCATAGGCTTTAGGAGGAGAATAGAGAAAGAAGGAATCGTCCGTGGAAGGAAAGCGGTGGACAGAAAGGAAGGCAAATGAGGAAGTGGTTGGCATTGCTGGTGAGGAGACGAAGCTTATGAGATATCAGGGTAGCAGGGTAGGTTGTAGAGATAGCAGGGTAGGTGGATGGAAGAGGTAATGACGCGCGAAGGGTTGCTCAAGGCCGTGATAGAAGGTAGGATGTTGGGTGAGCGGGGGAGGGGAAGAAAGAGAATACATTTTATGGACGGGATGGAGAAGGGTAGGACGCACGCTGAAATAAAGAATGAAATACTAGAATTAGATAGGACCCTGCACGAATAAAAATCTGGAGAATTTTTTCTGACTTTCATTAAAACCTACCTTTAACTGGAAGACTACTCTAATGAATGAATGAATTCAACTCTTTATTTCTCAGAAACCGTGAAACAGATGAAGTTTCAATTTTCACATATCGCACGGTTACTGCTAAACAGCGAATGTTAGTTAATTTTTGATATTTTTTTCAAAATGTATCAGAAAAATATAAAAGAATACATGATAGTTACAGGAAAATGGACTGCGTTAGTCATGAGAGGATGAAGCCGCAGTTTGAATGAAACCGCAGCGTGAATGAAGCCGTCAAATGACCTGTATGATAAAAGTGTTTTGCGTGAGCAACTTAACAAAGGCGTATTTTAATTTGTTACCGTCGGAAAGTATTAAAATTTTGAAATGGCCACGTTTACCCTATGTAAGGAAAATGTATTTCTTATTAACTTCTCGCGTGTCAATCGCCATTATTTTTTTCTTGCTATGGTAAACAGAATGTCCTCTTCGCTCTATCTATCACTCTAAAGCAAAAACGTACTAAGATTTCTGTCTTAAAACACACTTAAGATTTGGCCAAGATATACCTTCACGACCTATGAAGGTATATCCAGGCGAAACACTTTCACTTAAACAAAAATCGTTCTATTTCACTATAACAAAAATCGCCATGCATGATACAATGAATATGCTTTGGATTGATGTGGAAAAAGGCCGATTAAATGTATCATTTTCATGAGGTTGACTAACTCAGTGCACCTTGTTTTTATGGTCAATGCACCTAGGTTATGTGATCAGTACGTCTAGTTTTACGTGATCAATTCACCTGGATACATACCATGTCATATTTTTTGCCTAGGGACCCTAATCCGTGTGGGAAGATTCTTCAAAATATGTCGTTACTCCTGTATATTTCGTATGCTCAATAGATTGAATCAGAAACCCAACATCATAGCAAAATTATCAGAAAGACTTTACTGTGATAATTGGTCGTTTTGGGATGAATATACGCCTCATTATTTATGTGGAAAGTGGGCGCAGTCTTGGAAATTAATGCAAAAACATGAGTGGCTGCCTGGGTTGTATATTTAACAAATAAAACCTTGTAAAAAAATGTAATAAGTTAAAAGAAAGGCAAGAAAAATAAACTCTCCTTTTTCTACAATTTGATTTTGGTTTTAGCAATGATTTACGGAAACATTTTTGAGATAGACGCACCTATCAGTTCTAAGATAAACTCAAAGTAAACAATAAAAAAGCTTGTATCAATTTCAATCATAAAAACTCGTCTTAGCAGTCAAACCTCGACATTGCCCCTTCACTAGTCACGCCTGAATCCAGTGTAAACGAGGGAAGCGCATTCCACCCTCCCATAATGGCCCTCCAAATGTTCGTCAAGTAGACAAAATGAAAAGGAAGGAACCAACGCAAATACACAAGCACTCTTCCACTTGAATTTTATCCAGGGCAATGACCCTTGTGAGTCTAATACACGTGCTTGGATGCACTCAGGGTTAACAAAGAAGTGCTCCTGTAGCAGTGACCCATCCGTCTTGCTCAGACAAATTTAGCGCCTTTGATGGTAGCGTCATTTTAGTTGCTATTTAGTATTAGATTATATTTAATTCACAACGCGTACGTTGTTCGGGTAAGGTCGAAGATATCTTCGTTCAAATGCACCTACACGACAAAAGAAATATCACATGATCGTTTCTGTACAGGAAAATCTCAGCACTGGCGAACTTAAAAGACGTATTGCCACTTTAAAAATGAATACATTCAAAAAATAAGTGGAATGGTGTATCATATATATAGCTAGCCTCTTCTATCGATGGAATTCGCTTATACTTGTACTGGAAGAAAGTTTTATAATAAATAATAAAGACGATAGGTACACCAAACTCAGTCGACTACCCCAAATCACGATGTGACTTACAACTCCGGAAAGCTTAACTACAAGCACGCATTTCCTCACTCCCTATTCTGGTCCCCTCACCAACGAATTAACTCACCAAATATCTTCACTTAAGTTAATGGTGTTTTCTGCCTGTTTGGCCACAAATGTCTTTAATTTGTTTCCACTGACCTTTCACATTGTCCAGTTACTCCTGTTTATCTACTTAAGAGTCCATAACCTATCCAAAAAAACTTGGTCTTTAAATTTTCTTTTCAATTTGTCTCCAGCATCCCTTCTCTGGTGAAGTCTTCTCGACATTCGAATAACCTGGTGTGCTGGCACTCTGTCGTATCAACACTCATATGTGACGAGTCACTGCTGCGGGAATATTACTCTGAGTGAGTGACAGTCTCGTGAGAGTCACCATTCAGAGAAATGCTTTATGTCGTAGTCATTGTGTGACTAGATTAATCCATTTATTTTTTAATGCTAATTTTTTGGCACATCGGTTCCCTCATTACGCTCTAGTGAATCTCTCTAATATTCTCCCGTGAAACCTGATGCGCGATTACAATTGAGGACCTTTTAACCCCAACGCATGTGGGAGAATATTTATGCCGTTATGGTACCTATTTCATTTGCTTTTTCTTACGCACTTTCTATTTTGAATACGGGTCGGTCGAAAGGAATTTCCACGGGTAGTTTCCGCGTCAGTCAAAAATGTAGCTATATTAGGATTATTTGTGCATTTTGTGTAGCATAAACACGAGTTTAAGTGTTGGAAAATATATGGAATGTAGCTTCCGATCTAAATATTCGAAGCTGCCACGGTTGTTAAAAATACTGGTCCTGATCTTTCATAGTTTTAATAGTTGTTTTCTTAACTGTAAGGATAAAAAAAAGATTGTAAATTTTTATCTTCGACAAATTTGGCGCTTATGGATTATGTTAGATGCTTTTGCCAACATCACCTCCCAGTATATTCTGGAATATAATTTTTTGCATTTAAATTACTTAACCGTCATTCTTCCTCTTCTAGAATTCATTTATTCTTATCTTTCGCTAACTCCCTCGTCTTTCCTCTGCCTCCTTTTGTACTCCTTGACCTTTTTCTATCTATCCAGACCCCTTGAAAAGCTTATTTGTTCTATAAAATTTGTTTAATCCTTTCATGCCCATAACTTTATTCACACTGCCTTTGTTTAAAGCCTCATATGTTGTGGAGGATGGAACTTATTCACAGATGTGAAGTCCTATTTTCGATATACTTAGTCGTTATGAGAAAATTGGTGAGTATCAAAGTGCCATCTGGGCTTATGTCCCGGTAGCGGCACAATTAAAAATTATTGCCGTACATTATCTACAGAAGTATAATTTTAAATCAATTAAGGATACTTTTTTAAGTGTAGTTATGTGTGTGTTCCTTTTTTATGATATACTAGCTGTGCCCGGCATGCGTTGCAATGCCTCTTTTTCTTTCTAAGTAGACAATAACATGTATAAAGCAGACATGTACAAAATAAATGAAGGACAATGATTTTTTTGTGTATTCGCAAAATAAAATACTCTATATTGAAGTCCCGATTGATTTTCATACTTTTCGTGGCTTGGCCCACAAATCTTTTCTGGTTTCAAAATCGGTCCCTTAACGAATTGAAAACCTAGTTCAATGAATTCCTCGTACATACCTACACAGGAATTCGTAACGCAAAAATGTTGGCATGTGTTTCTATTCCATGCCTATGCTTCGGTTTCCAAGTAAATTAAATATTCTAATGCTGAAGTAGTGCGAAAATTTAAGATTTTCGAGCTTAAAAATCCAATTTTAGGAAAAGGCGAAGCGTGTACGAAAAATCGAATGCAGGAATTAAATACCTTGTTCTTTAAGTGATTTAATTATGAGCATTTAAAATCCAAAAGCAAACAAATAAGCCACTGCACCGAATCTTATTCTACGTACGAACTACGTTCCTTTTAGCACAAATTATGTCTCACTTATATGATTCTGGTGCACGCGATATTATGTCTCACCGATACGATTCTGATGCACGTGATTGAGCAACTCGTAAACGATCTGCTTCGTTCCTTACTTGATGTTCCTTGCTTGTTTGAGAAACTCGCGTGCCAACACTCATTTGTTGAAACTATTCGCGGTCCACCTATTGTACAATGGATACAATAATTCAGAAACCTTCGTAGACGCACGCATAACGACTCACCCAAGTTTCCCCGGCATGCGTTGCAATATTTCTTTTTCTTTCAAAGTAGGCACACATATACAAATCAAACACAGTTACATGTACAAAATAAATGAGAGACAATGTATTAAGTTAAAGTTGAAAAATGTATTCAAGTGCTTTGGGATATAAATAATCTTTGGTCATACCGCCCTCTGCAAAAACAAATAAATTTTTCGGCTGTCCCACTCGTGAGCATGTGAAAAGCATGGATATTCCAGATTTAATCCACACACTTGAAACGATTGACCTTTTGCCTTGTTGATGGTCATTGAGAAGGCAAGGCTAACTGTAGTCGTTTGACTACAGCTATCAAATTAGCCACTGAACCTGGCCTCTAAATGCTGAAGGAGTGAATTGCCATTCATGAAATCGCTATTAAATGGATATTCACGCCTGGTTGCCAAGGAAATTTCTAATGTTGAAATGTAAGAAAATTGAATGAAAGAATTAATTACTGCATTCTTTTATGCGTTCTATGATTCAAATTTCCATCCAATATCTCGTGTGCAAGTAATTTAAAAAAGCAATTAAAGAAAAACCAGCACTGAATTCAATGCTTTTCTTATGGGAATAAATGTTGACAAAATCGGGGTAAAAAAAACAAAAAAAATGCCATTTTTATAATTCAGAAACCTTCATGGGCACGCGAACAACATCGTACCAAAGTTTCATCGCTATCGGATGAATGGTATTGGCGGGCATAAAGAATAAACAAAACAAACATTCTATTTTATATATAAGATTTACACAGTATTTTACTTAATACTACTATGAAGAATGCATCAAGTAATATAAATGCGGCTGGTATCTAGCTGTCAATTAACAAACAATGCTTCCTCTTTTAGTGGAGCTTAAAATTAAAAATATATAGTTGAAAGGGCACTTGGTAGGGAAATTTTTCCCTTATAGGGTAGAAAAGTATTTTTTGCGCATGACTGTGTTTAGGTGTGGGTACAGTTGCTGGCAGTCTTGTGGTTCACGAATAGCAATATCGTCAACTGACATGTGAAAATTATGAAGTGATTATTTTGCTGTCCACCCTGCCATATCTCCATCTGTCATAACTTTTCTTCCTGCTTCTCAGCACCCTACATGATCTGACCCGAGTTGAGTAGGGGAGTCCGAGAGGAGACTTTCTCTTTGGCCGAGTCGAGAGGAGACTCTCTTTCGCCGAGTCATTGGGATCGTCCTTGGTCGTCCTTGTCGGAGGCAATCAGTCGACTTGAGCGTCCAGATACGCGGAGAACGACCCGCTCGCCGCTAGGGGCCGTCTCCTGACCCCCGTCCGTCATTTTGCATTCTCTCTCCCCCCAGTCGCTGTCCACACCCTCCGGCTCATTGGCTCCTGCTCACTTGTGCTCGCGCCTCGCTCAGTCAACCATGACTCCTCCCCTCCCTCCTCGATGTAATCTTTCCACTTAGATGCTGACTCAAATAAGGAGCTTTTGAAGGTTTGTGTGGTCTGTTTAACATCAGCGTTCATTTTATTATTGATTGCACCGCGTGTTACTTATCGGATTCACGATTATCCGTTTAAATAGCTATTCGCGTTCCAAATATGTCATTGATTAACTTCCGAAAAACGGAATAAACTCTTAAACTCAACTGTTCTATCCGTATAAACCGTAAAAATATCGTGAAAATGAGTGAACCAATTTATCTCTCCAGCAGATAAGGCAGCGATTTTTGTTTATGTACAGGTTTGCGTGAAACTTTGCATACATGTTCTTATTAGTGATATCTATGGATAAAATTGAATAAACTGCATCATACCGATTTGTTTTTTTTTGGCAATTCAATGCTATTTTAACACGTAGCCTAATTACACATGACATATTTTTCATAATAATTCGATTACATTTGCACAGATTTTCTTCTTAACGCGAAATAATACATTTCATAGAATTAGAATTATTGATGCTAACAAAATATTATTTTTGTATCATTTCCTCTACCATGTATGGTGACCAACGTCCGTTACAACGCAGAAGCATGCCTTAAATGAAATGTGGTCCTAGAAGTTTTTTTACTTAATTGAATAATTATTAAAATGTGCACTTAATGACCCACGATTACCGCCCCAGCTGCAGATACTTAACGGATAGCGGCCAATCACTTCACCAGGAATGCTGATGTAAAAAAATTTTAATTTTTGAAATGAAAGAGTTATTACTTCGTATGTAGTGGTAAAATAATTATTTTTTTAATCAGAGGCGGGTGGGTAACGGCTAGCCACGATGGAAATACCAGTTCCTGATCAGCCATCGAAGTTAAACATTATTGGGCTCGACTCGAATTTGGAGGAGTGATCCTCCCATCTGTCTGAGTGCCGTTGTACCTGTCAGCTAATGTTAGACAGTATTTGCGAAATGTCTTAAGCCGTCGCAAAACGCTACACTCTAAAGTAGGTAAAAATGAAAAGTGCTTCGTTTATATCTCCTGAAATCTAATTATATTTCAATGTGAACAGCTACAGTTTTGTTGCTTAAAATTCAAAAGTAATAGCATGAATACTATGGGTCAGAATATTTGTAAGTATGACTGAGTCAGACTCATCAAGGTCCTTGATAAAATGTCATAAATGGCCGTTGAATTCGTGTTCAAATTGATACTCTGGAGCCGATATAGAAAGCTTTAGTACTGCCGGATAACCAGGATATTTATTGTCGTAGCAATAACATGTTTGTGAAAATAAGAAAAATTAATCCAGAATTGTCCTATTTATCAAGTGTTTGTTTCGCGCCTGTAATTTGACATTTTTGATCGGTAAAAGGTCGATATTTAAAGTGAGCGTATTTGCTAGCCGACTTTTCGGGTTATCCGGTTAACTGAAGGCTACTTTTTTATCAGTCAAACGTAATTTGGCTGTTGATTAACCGGACATTTTAACTGCTCAAACGGTTATTTGGCATTGAATAGCATCTTTTTTCTTATGCATGTTTAAAGTTGTGGAATGAACAGAGTTTCAGAGGCTTCCTCAGCTCCGCCAGCTAATTGAGCAACATGAGGTCGGATTTCGGAAACGGGAGTTATTTCGGAGTCGGAGTGATGCGAAATCAGAGCCGCTTTTAAGAGAATAGCGCGAGCAAGATCCAGGGACGTTTCACCACGAATTTCCAAGAGCTACACTTTGGGCTCGAGAGAGGGTGGAAGGTCATCAACCGGGAAAATATGACGAGGAAATCTGCGAAACTATTTCAATACGCTATGTTGTTCCATTTTTTGCGCCTTATCAGTGTATTGTACGAAAGGGAATACGAATCTTGGATCAGTCTGTTAGACCGGACCGTATTTGGCCTCTAACTTTTACCTGACGTGCTTCAAGTTGGTTCCATCGTAAAATTACTGTTATGTGATTTAATTAATATCCAGGCTACGCATAGACTTACTTACTTTTGATGTTAGATATGAATATCAAAATCATTACCCTTCTTGCTACTTTTTTTCGCATATTCAACTCATACATGATGTTAAATGCGAAAATGGGTGAAGCGTGGGGTAAAATAGTATATCTCTATGTAATATGAACATGGGCGTATTTACGGGGGGGACGAACGGGACCGGACCCCCCACCCCCTCAATCACGGAAGCAACTTTCTTAAGGGTACCAATATTAATCTATAAAAAAATAGCAAACTCTATATCTTTAAGTACTTCAAAAAAGGCTAAAAAATGCAGTTTTGCAGATATAATTTTCAAAAATTTTCCGCGGTAGGGCCCTCCCATTAGGCTGGGCCCAGTCCCCCGGTAATGGACCTATCGAAAATATTCTGGACCCCCCCAGAGCAAAATTCTAGATACGCCACTGAATATGAATGCCATTTTTGCGAAGAAGACTTTACAAGAAGCAAATGTTCCCATACGATTGAATGGTAATAAAATTAAGGCACCAATGCATCTGCAAGAACTGAAGTCAGAATGCGTTAGTTCGATACAAAATGCGCTGCAGTTGGCTCACATTACCGGAAAAAGTGTTCAGTACCGTATTTACCGGCATCGAAGACGCGGTATTTTACTTGAAATAAGTCTCAAAAATTTTAAGTGCCTCTTCGAGGCCGAAGGTTACGTTATTCATGAGTCCATGCTAAGTCTAGAGGAAGGTTAACACTACAAAGTAACTTGAACTCTTGAGAATGAATGAACTAAGAGATTGGATTATACATAGTTAAGAGAATAGCTTAACGAAGTATCACAAGAATGAAAAATAGACATGCGATCTAGTTATAACCTATTAAACTTTTTTTTTCCCAAAATGGGTGCATCCTTGACACCGGGAAATACAGCATTTCTCTAATCCTCTGCATATTTTGTATATTAATCTGGATTTAGTTATAGCTAAGGACTGCCATCAATAAAAAAAATAGTTTTTAATATTTTCAGAGGAATTGGTGGAACTTTGTTTTTGGTTTTTACCCACATACGTGGCGGAACCTCATTGTTACTTCATGCATCTTGCTCAGTATAAAACCTTCCATAAAGCGTTTTGACGAATTTGATATAAAACTTAATTTTATCATCGCTGCTGTGCTTGGTCACTATGAAATCTTTCTCTAAAATATGGTTTTGTAAAACGTTTCATGGAATAAAGCTAGTTCTATTCCATGTTATGTTTTACTTCGGGTTTCTATTGAATCTTTTTGTGAAATATATAGAAGATAAATAGTATAAAAAGCTCTCCCCGCTAGCCTCCGGTGTCATATGTAAAATCACTCGATTAGTGTATCACGCTTAGTTCAGTCCCCTTAGTCTAAAAAAATTGAATATGCTTGAAGTGTATCACATTCTTATCAACGCTGAACTTTATCTGCAAAATAAATTATTCGTCGCTGGTTAGGGATTCCCTTTATTTGAATCTTTGAATGATGTTGGAATAATATTTAGATGCTATTCATTTTGCCAATTGAGGGCTCAGAACGAACTTATAACTCCTAAGGTTCAGTCGTCGAAAATCAGTTCATGACATGATTGCATCAACGAAAGCTACTACTTGGTCTTATTTACAGCATTATAAAGATTTTGCACTACCGAATAAACGTGCTTATCTCAAACGGAGTAGGTACGCAGTGCAAAATTACGCCGAACGGTTTTGCGATCTGACCTTTACTAATGTATTATTGACATATGTTTGAATGAAAATCAATGGGACACTGCAGATTTAATTCCAGGATGTTCACATTTTTATCAGTCCTCCTATTGTATAGTTTTCTAATCATGAGCTGTCACCTCTTTTGGGGCTATAATTCTTCTTCAAGAGTGAAGTTGTTATTTTGTGACGCTCATTCTTCTTTCATAGTAATTTATCACGAAGCCGGTGGCATTTCTCTTGAATCTAACAAATCGCAGCCAAATTTTTATATTGTTTTTCTCTCTTATAGAAATATTGAATGCATAAAATATATGATATATTTCAATACTTCGTTTCACAATTAGGTACAATAATTTTTGTTGAAACTCGAGCATCGATATTCAATTTTTACTTTTCTTTATGGTTATAAACGCTAAGAATCGTTTTTTTGGGGACTGTGGCTTTAATCTCAGGGAGATGGGGCATTAGGCTTCGCTTTCCCCAGCATCATTGGCATTCTTACAGATATGTACTCCCACTTGACCCTCGTCCTCTGCTCTGTTTCTTCAGCAGTTATTACTGCTGTTCCCCGGGTGGTTTCCTTTTGCCTTCCACCCTGAAGTACTACAACCGTTGAATTATATTATTTTATCACGCCAGTAGTGTAGTGAGTATCACTGTACCGACTCACTTTGTCTCCCCCTTCACTCATATGAAGATGGCCTGTTTGCTAACGTTACTAGCTGCGTATTAACTGGCGGCTGCTATACGGAAGTCACGGCATTTTCACTTGTTTTGCAGCTTTTTGAGACATTTTACCTTACGATGGCTCCCTACACCCTCTTGAAACCACCGCCTTTAGTCCACTATTACCTTATTTGTCGAGTTAACTCACTTCTTTCGCAGCTAACCTCCATATCAAGAGGTCGAGCTATTTATTTTAGCCCCGAAAGTTATCACTGAGAAGAAGATTAAAAAAGAGCGGCCCACATGTATTTGCTTGTGAATGCATTCGACATTGTGAATGGGGAAATATTGTTGACTGCACTGAAGAGCAATGGGTTGACATTTAATGACAGAAGAGTACTATGCATGCTATAAAAAGAACACCTGGCAGCGATTAAACGTGGCGCTAAAGTGAAGGAAGCAAACGTGACGAAAGGAGTACGACAAGAATGTGCTTAGTCACTCATGATCTTCAATATTTACAGTGAAGAAGTGACAAATAAAATAATGGGAAAATTAAAAACAGTAATTCAAGTGCATAGAGATTAAGCCTGCCACGATTTCCTCATGATATAGCAATACTGGGAGAAAAGATAGAATATCCCTCGAGAATGCTGAACTACAAGGAAAACACTACGAATAAGCAACTTGAAGACTAATGCTAGAAAAACCAAAATTATGGTTTGTGGAATGAATCAAGAAGAGGCAAGCACTGTTGTACTTGGAAAGCAAAACCCAGTAGAAGTGGAAGAACTTTCCTATTTGGGAAACAGGATCCCCAGCGATGGAATAGGCGAGAAAGATACTGTGAGCTGAAGAGCCAAGGCAAAGAGGGAGTTCTGCCGTGGTGGAGCGTGGAAAAAAGCTGCTGCAGAGCAAAAGAGATTGGAAGCAATGGAGAAGTGGTGTTGTCGAAGAATGATGAAGATCAAATGGACTCAGAGAGAATCGCCAACGAAGAAGTCCTACGAAGAGCTGGAGAGAAATGAAGTATGACGAAAATTCCACAAAGAAGGAGAAACAAACTTATTGGACTCATTTTGTGACTCATAGCTTATTAAAAAGAATAATGGAAGGAGAAGTGAATGGGAATAACTACAAAGAAAGACCAAGAATGGTATAAATGTGGAAAATTATGATGGACGTCAAAGTGAATAATAATGTTTAAATCAAGCGGTTGGCTGAGAGGGGAGTGGAGTAGACAGCTGAAGCAAATCAATATTCGGATTTATGACTGCTGAAGATGATGGTATATTATTCATACAACAATTTTCATTCTCTTCCACATTTAGCGCCGAATTTTAATGAGCACAGCATAGCACGCCATTTATGTTCCATTACGTTATCGATCTATGTTAACAGAGCTGTAAAAATCATACAGTGTGTTAACTGCTTAAGGAACAAGGGAAGAGATTTGGAAATTTCCTTCGTGACACTGATTACAGGCTGGCCTTTTTATTGCATCGCTGCTTGCAATAAACAGCCTTTAATACTCCATTTAAATCACTCCCGAGATAGCGGCAAATCCTCCCGTAACAATGTTAAGGCACAGTTGAGCTAATGATGCATTGCGAGGATGCATTCTTCGATAAGGCGCTTTCATAGTATGCCGTATCAGGATTGAATGCTGTCTACACGGAAGAAGCATGCGAATCAGTTTAATGATATTTCCCCTATCAGTGCGAAATGCCCATTACACGGAGGATTCATGTATTTATTTATTATTTTTGTCCTAATGCTGGAAGAGTGATTGATTATTTCCGAATACGATAAACCATCATCACGGAGCAGGAAAATAAACAATGTGGTCCGCACGTCATGTCTTTCTTATCTCTGTGAGTTCAAATCCACCCCGTCCTCTGCTTGCCACCTTTCACCGTTCCCCCTAACCCCAGTCCACATTTTGCAACCGTGCTATTTTCTCCCTCTCATTCCTGAGATCAGTCCAATGTTTTTATCAATCTGAATAAACCCGTCATGAGTTTCTATCTATCTAACTGGCTATCATCAACTAGTTTATCCTCCTCCAGTTTTTTCCTCATCTCAAACATATCACCCCTGTGACAAGAGAGTGTTTTCTTGGGTTAACGTACGAATAAATTTTGGCTGAATGTAGCATGCTCAAAGCTCTTCGAAGAAACTCATGTGTCCGCTGTGACCTATTGTCGTCCTTGATGGCATTCTGTCTTGGTGGGATTATGTTTTACTATTTTCGGTGGAGCCGGAATCTTATTATGTATATCATACTAGCGGAAAGTACCCGTTGAAATTCAACGGGTATGAAAAACACTGAACTTATTTTATAAGAAAACCACAAAGCCTAATGAATACAGTCAGCGTGGTGTTTTGAGGCGTTCGTAACCTATCTTGTGTGTTGTGTTCTTAGTAGTAAACACGCTGACCGTTTTTCAGGTGCACGGAGAGATGAGTGACTGTTGGTCCTCTTTCATGCATGGGAGAACAAAATACTACTTAAATAACACCCAGGTTGATAGATGGTCACCTCGTCCCTCCGGTTCTCTTGAGCCGCCTTCTGAGTGATTCACAGCTTGATCGCTTCCCTTGTGTACATACATATATTTGCATTCAATTACTAAATTGAGTTTCGCAATTCAACATCGATATGTGCGTTGAATATCTTAATCAGGATTGGAGAGTAGAGTGCAATCCAGCGGTTGACAACGTCAAAAGGAGCATTTGCAGCAGCAGCAGCCATGTGTATTTGACCTATGAATCCTCAATCACCCGGACTGCGCCTTCGGCATCAAGGATAGCCAAAATCATTGGTTTCGGTTGCTAAATAAAAAATCTGTGGTGATTATTAGTGCACTATCGATTTTCATGCACGGATGTCGTTCATTGCGCAGAATTTCCATTCTTCTTTCGGGTAAGAAACATGTAGTGACGTCATTATAATTTCCGCCATCTTAAAACAGATTGGAATTTCGAAACAGATGAGTCTATACTTGAACCAGATTTATAGTTGGTTACCCGTCCGTAGGTTTGATTAGGATGAAATTTGTGCGGTTCTTAGCGCAACCCAAGAAACACCGCGGGGAGATGCTCATGAGATCGCTAGTGGCCATGTCTTTGAGCATCCAAGTCTTACCGTTGTCGTTTTTATGCAAGAAACCATTTACTCGCAAAGAAGACATTCATCTTGCTTTATAAAATTTTTTTGAAGGGTTACTCTTTTTTTAATCAGGCGTGTTGATGTATGCTGATGCAGGCGTGTTGATGCGTGTGTTTATATGTTTAAGTCCAAGGAGGGGAAACACAGCGGCGAGAGAGAGTATAGAATAGGCAACTCGATGATTGAGTGAATGTAAGTTAACACTTTCAACGCGGCGGCATTTTTTCGAGTTTTGCCGGTGACTGAAATTAAATGGCCTTTAAAAAGGCTAAGCGAGCTTGGACGACAATTGTCGTCCGCAGTCACCGGATAGCACCCGGCGGATGACAATTGTCGTCAGTCAGCGTTCAACGTGTTAACTGCTATTTAACAGCTTTAAACATATGTAAATAACTCCTAACGTTAATGATGTGGGAATTGGTCTAAAAACAGTTCGAAATCGCAATTATAGGCAGACGGTTCCACTGCGTGTCATGTATTAAACGATAATAAAAAACGCCATGCTTGTTGTAGCAACAGCGGCAATATTACCATTACTATTCACTGCACGTAAATATTCTTACGTTTAATTCCTTTATGTGTATCGTTTACTACGCAAGTGTTCTATCATGTACATGCAGTGCCCCTATGAGAGCTATTTTGAGAATAGACATTGAGGAGTATACTTGTCGTAAATATGCATTTAATTCATCGATTACCTCCCGAAGCAATCTATCATGGGGCCCTTCTTATACAGATTTACTTTCTACGTGCTACCATGGACCTGCAGGAAAACTTAAATGCCAGAGGCGCGAATATCCTTGGAAAATCAAATCTCTGGTATTCAAGGAAATATGCTATTTTTGATTTCAGAGAAGAATGTGAGATTTGCCATCAAAAAACATGATTTTCAGACAGTTACGAAGCGTAAAAAAATCGATTGAAAGAATTAGAAACTTCATTTAATCAGCCATCCAATAAAAATATTTCAGTCCTCTATCTTGAGTGGAAGTACTTTAAAAAACAAAAAAAATGATGCCACTGCACCGAACCCAATGCTTAGCATGGACCACCAGGGGCCTTCGGGGGCCCTGAGGGCTTTTTAATATAGCCTATGTTACATCCAGATACATTTTCTCAATAAATTCCAAATTTCAGCTCAATCAATTCAGTAGTATTTACGTTATTGAGCGACAGACAGACATCATTCAATTTTTATATATTCGTATGATTAAAGCTCCAGCCATTTTATCTCGTTTAATGTATCTCTAGAATTAAAATAAACTTTAATATTCCATGTATTTCTAGTCGTCTC
Source organism: Pyrrhosoma nymphula (assembly GCA_963573305.1). Taxonomy (NCBI): domain Eukaryota; kingdom Metazoa; phylum Arthropoda; class Insecta; order Odonata; family Coenagrionidae; genus Pyrrhosoma; species Pyrrhosoma nymphula. The sequence continues at coordinate 100,847,723 of OY754330.1, read as the reverse complement.
TACGTGTTTACAAGTGTTGTTTACGTTATTTTATAGTCCTACGCATATTTTAAGGTTTGCGCATAATTCTCTTTTTCTTACTCATCTCGTTCATTGAATTTATTCGAAGGCAACGCATCAGCGACGCACAGCTATGTCTCATGACAGACAGATTTTTATGTTATGTGACAATGTGGTTGACCAAAGTGCTGAATCACCTCCGCTTTACGAGGCATCGCTTTTAATACTGCGATAGTTTGAAAAAATGAAAATGTAATTTCAATCCTCTCGCAACGGAAAGCAAATACTATTAGCAGAATTGTGAATTAGCCAGTTTTTATTTCAAGTAATATGGCTCTCCAATTGTTAGAAAGTGGTATAATAATAAAATAATAATCCTTGTTTGGGCAGTCAGTTGAGGACATATGAAGCAATAAAATACAAATCCTTTTTCATTTAATATTTACTCAGTGTCATTTTCCTATTAGTTTTGAACGAAAGAAGCTTTTGTTCTTTCCGTTTATTTGACATATAAAAACTCACATTACTTGTTTCAATAAAAAACGTAATTTTCAAGGGTGACTTATCACGTAAAAGTGACGTAAATCGTTGAAACGCGTCGTGTGAATCTTCATATTTCAAATAAACGACGGACACAATAACAATAGCTCCTATTATTTCAACGATATTGAAACTGTTCCATGAATTGTGGCCAAAAACTGTTAATCATATAATTTCCACAAGTTTGTAAGTTCAGGAAGTTTCCTGCGATTACCACAATCTCGTATTTTTGTACCATATGCTCCAGTAAAAATCAAACCACAGAAGGACCATATACGTTGGCGCTGTGGTTATTTCGGCGGGCAACGCCCTCGTCAGATGACCCGATGGTTTCAGATTCCTTTCCCATGTGCACGGGGGAAAGAGCGATACGATCACCGAAGCACAGACGTGTGTACGTGTCGGACGTGGGCGACAGGGTTTATGGCACTCTTTATGGCAATATTCGTGACAATATTTACGATGAAACCGATTGGCTATATCTTTAGGAACGCCTTAAAATGTTTTTGACGTGTATACGTCTCTGAAATCAGTCTGACATTGAAGCGCCGGGACGTAAACTTTGCAGGGTGATCCATTCGAGCGCTTATAACTTCGTGACTAATCAAGCGATTGAAATGAAAGTTGCCTTGTTCGATCGGCCATGTGACTTAAGTTCGAGCATGGAGTTGAGTTGGCACCGCGCATGTGCGAGGCACATGTGGCGACTCATGTATCGGCCCTATCCTTGCATCTCACCTGATCGACCGCTCCTTACCCGCCACACAACCTAAGCTATGAAATAGCTCCAGGTTTCTCACGGGAAAATGGAGGGAATTACATAATACATAGATTTCCGGTGGTGCATCTATGCTGACGGGAATCAGACCCGGGCCCTTCGAGATGAGAAGCCAGTATATTAACCACCACAAAAACCCAGTACCCCTCTTAAATAATGCGCGGAGCAAAAGAGCAATGATCACCAAAAACAGCGTAGAAATCAGGGAAGTTCAGATAGCCCTGTTTCACAGTTTCTATTGTTGTTTGAGTTGATATACCTGTCAAGGTAGGTAAATAGAAGTAGGATTACTATGATCTTTTTTAAAGTCGGAAGCTCTTGCCTCGTTGCAAGATTTCATTCTTCAGCTTGGCATATGTGCTACTTCTCTTCATTTCATTCTTAAAGCATATACTCTTTCTTCCCCTTCCGTGCCCACCCAGCATCCCCTACCTCACATTTCTATCCCAGTCTCCAGCATCCCATATCCCCGTATTACGATTTACAACCGACTTCTCTGCCTCTTCAAAACCTCCTACAACAGTTTCCTCTCCTCACCACCATGCTGAGTAATTCATCGTTCCCCTATCATTCCGTCCATCGCGATTTCGCCATTGTCCTTCACACCCTAATCTGAAACGTCTGAAGTCTATTCTCATCCTCTTTCCTCCGTCTAGGAGAGTCTACGTTTCTACTAGACTTCATAAAGCGCTCCACAACACTACACTCCATAAAGACCCTTTTCCAGTATTTTATTTGTATTCTTACAGTAGGTCCGTCATTAATTCTCTCCTCTTAATGAACCCCTCCTTCGCTACAGCTATTTCCACTCTAAGATCTATATGACTATGCCCATTTTCTTCCAACGCACTACCCAAGTAACTGAAACGCTCCTCCTTCTCCAGTATGCGTCCTCCTACTTTAATGGTCAGCTTCGCTTTTTTGCCGTAGAAAATCCCATTACCTTAGTTTTCTTGCGAGTGGTATTCATTCCATTTTCCCGCATTAATTTTCGAAAGCATCTACCAACCTTGAAAAAAAGTGAAGGATATCCAACGATCGCAACACTCGCATGTATAAGACGGCGATAACAACAGCAACACTCTCTTCGCTCCTGAAGACTCTCACTACAACGCGAGAGAAACCTTAAAACTAATTTGCTTCCAACTTAGTAAAACTCGAAAGTCACATCAGCATCTACCAATGCCTTCAATCCTCTGGATTATTGAAGAGCTAACGCCTGGTCATCAGGAAATCTAACACGATTTATTAGCTGCCCTCCTAACTTTAGTCCAACATCTTCCTATTCTTCCTAAGCTTCTCCCCTATTGTTTCCTCGGCATAAAAGTTGTGGCCACCACTATAACCGATCGTAAAAACTTTTGGTTTTGGTATCTCGGAGCTTTCAAAGCAAATTTATTTATCCCTCTCATTTCCAAGTACCCTTCGCGACAAATCCAGTAATTTTTTTTGATTTCACCCAGCTTTCACTCCCGCGACAGTTCCACGCTGCCCCCTCCCCTGCGCTCTCCTCTTCTTCCTCACCTTCGGTGACCCAAGCTTCCTCTTGCGGAGAGAGAAAATACTGAGCCCCCGCCCCATCCTTGCTTATCACTCTAAAGGGAGACCTCTCGGACGACCCCAAGCGACTCACACCCATCCTCTTGAAGAAGGCGTCAACCCCTCACAATACTCAACAACAAGATATGAACAATGAGCCTGAAATCACGCGACTGCAATCAACCAAGTAAGGGATCTCCTGACTGGTACGGGCATTAGGAGAATCGCGGAGTTTTAACTCTAATTATCTCTCGCCTGTCAACATTTGTCACTGCTTACTCAATTATTCCGTTTTTGCTGAGTTTTGGCCAATTACTGCTTTCATAATGTGCTCTTGTCCTCTTTAAGTTATTTCTTCGTTTTTATATCCTCATCTCGCTTTCCCTCAATTTTTATTCTGCTAGTTGAGGCATTATCATGCCCTTCGTGTGTTTTTAAAAAATGCGTGTGGAGCATGTTGATACATGGCAACGAAGCTCCAACGAGAACATAGCCAGTTCAGAGAAAATTAGAAGCAGTGGGTACATGGGGTTGTATAAGAGTAATAGAGATCAATTGGAAGAAGAGTATCTCCAATATAGAAAATCTGCGAATAGTTCGGGAGAAAAGATGCTACGTGAAATCTCTTCGAAGTAGAGGAGACAAACTCAGTGGACACATTTTGAGACATAAAAGCCTCCAGAAAGCATTTTTATGAAGAAAAGAATGGGATGAATTACCTAAAAATACCGAGGATGGAATGAATGAAGAAAATCATGAGGAATATGAAAATGAAGACGAATTAGAGGAAAGGAAAGTGGAGTGAAGAGCTCCATCTTAGGATTGATTATGATACTCTATGTACTTTTTTCTCTCTTTACGATTTCTACTTCTCTAAAAAATAAAATAAGGTAAATTCCTGGATGAATTAATAACTTGTGTGCCAGTTTTGAAGCAAAGTGCATGGTAAATTGCAAAATTCACGTTTCCAATCAGTTGTGTGGAAGAGAGTACGAAGTTGCATGTACCCATTCATATAAGTCTGTTACTTCCAATATCCTAAGCGCGAAGATTTAGAATGTATTTGAGGCCAGGAGGCTTATTGGGCAGAGGTTGCCTGGGTGTTGTAAGCTATGGTGTCGAGGAATACATGTGAAAGAAGGGATTTTGGAAAGGCATGTTTCCGTTTGGCTAAACTTTGCAAGGAACAAGATGACAGCGTATTGAACGTAAGATGCTAATAATGAACGTATTAACCTTCCTTATTTCTTCAAGTAAATTAAAACATTCGTTTTAAAGTGATTGTCACACATTTTCATAAGTGCACAAAACCTCAAAGACTCGATCACACATGTGCGAAGTCCATTTTAATGGTAGTACTGTACTTTTCTGGATTATTTTTATTTTATTTCTGCGACCGTCTTCGCTTTGAAGCATACAATGTCTATATATTCATAACTATATAATATTATCTCGTGACTCATCAGAATTTGCCCAAAAATGCCTTGTCAAGAAGTAGTAAATAAAAAACTATGGAAAAGTACATAATTTTTATATTTGTATTTTGTTTTATTTGTATAAATATCCGTCATTTCCACGAAGTCACACCTAAAGTTATCAAATATATTCCTGTACAAAGCATATAAATAATATCTCTTGCCCATAAGGGGCATCGGGCAAAGATGGATTTTTCGAAGGGACGAAAGCATTCCATTCATAGTTCCAATGGCATTTGGTGAAGTAAGTCACCCCACTCTGGGCTTAATTTATTGCGTAAATCTTGTCGTTGTATTCTCGGCAGGTGGGAACTGAAATTTTCTTGCCCTTCGTTAGCTTCGTTCACTAGCCAACACACTACAACAGACATTCAAAGACCCTGATTCTGTAAATAAATGTTAAGGTAGGTTCAGGTGGAAGAGAGTGAAAATCCTCTAGATTTTTTCAGACGCAGGCACCTATCTCCTTCCAAGATTTCGTTTTTTTCACCTCAGCATGTCCTCTCCCATCCATGAGGCTTATTCTCTTTCTTACCCTTACCCGCTTCCCTAACATCCTCTCCTATATCTCCGCCTTCAGCATCCTTTTGCTCTTCATCATCACTTTGACCTTCATCACTTGTTCCAACCATCTACTTTGCCTTCACCTAATTTACTCAGGTAGTTTTTTCTCCTCACCCTTCATAGTGAGGTGAGTACAGACTACTTCCTCCTTTTATCTCTACATTACTTTCTCCATTCTCCTCTACGCCAGCGTCTCAAAACTTCATTGGTTACATAGTTTCGTTAGTGTTTCTCATCGTCGTAACTTTCCTTACCTTTGTCATTTGAACACCTATCCATTTGCTTCATTTCGTTAAGAATACTAGATAACAGATAGAAGAACTTATTATTTTTGTTTCTTCCCTTGTGTTCGTGGTGACAGAATCTGATTTTGTGGTTATAAATTGCGAACAATAATATTCTCAGGTATATGCAACCCCATGTCTTCTGAAATGTTTTTAAAGTTAATATAACATCATATGAAGACAAATATAGAAATAAATAGGAATGGAATCAATCAATTAATCAATCTTTATTCGCCCAAAAGATTATTATACAAACCCGTAGTAGGGAGAGTACAAAATATAAGGTACGTCAATAGTAATCTTTCTACCAGTGAACATTCTTTACAATCAGAACATTACATTACATTAGAACAATAAATTATTCAGTCACAAGTATCATTAAAATATTCTTCAATAGAGTAAAACATTTTATCATACTAGTAATTTTTCAGATTGTGTTTAAATTTATTGATACCATTAATTTGTTTTATATATTCTGGCAGATGATTATATAACTTGATACCCATTTCAGTCGGGCCCATTTTTATTGCTTTTGTTCTTATGGTTTTATAATGGATGTTATTCCTACCTCTAGTGAAACGATGATAATAATCACAATTTAGTGCGTAGTTACCAGTATTATTTTTAATATATATAAGTGGAAGTATTTGCAATTCCTTGAATAATGGTCTAGATGGAGAGTTAAGAGGTTTCCCTGAGATTATTCTAATGGCTTTCTTTTGAATTTTTAAAATGGGGATGGAAATATGGGCAGAACCCCAAAATATAATGCTGTAAGCAATGTGTGAATAAAATTCACCATAGTATAAATTTAATAATATCTTTTTACTAGTTGTTTTGCACAGTTGCCTTAGCAAATAGCAAGTTAAACTTAGTTTATGGCGCAGAAGATTAGTATGAGTTTCCCATATAACATTAGAACTTAAAGAAATGCCTAAAATGTACAGGTTGTTGTTTGTTTTATTGACCGACCATTTATTTTAACAAGTATACTATCATTAACATTTGCACCATGTGAAAAGTAAACCATTTTGCTTTTCTGACCATTAAGATCAAGACAATTATCAGAACACCATTTATTGATAAGATTCGTTGCAGACCTTGCATTATCAATTAGACTGTATTGATTGCATGAGGATAATATTACATTTGAATCATCAGCATATAATACAGGTAACAGTCCTTATATGTCTGAAAGATAGTTAGGCAGATCACTGATGTAGATTAAAAAGAGAAAAGGGCATAGGATTGATCCTTGAGGCACACCTAGAGAAATGCCCAACACGTCAGATGAGTATTTTCCCCCATCAAGTGCTAGCGTGACAATATGCTTCCGATTATTATGATATGACTTCATCCAGTTCATTGGGGTTCCCCTAATTCCAAGTCTTTCCAATTTCATAAGAAGTCGATCATGATTGACCCTATCGAATGCTTTTGAGAGATCAAAAAATAGTCCCAGTGTTTCATATTTGTTATCCAATGAACTTAATATTCAGTAAATAGTTTGCGGGCATGAAAGTGGATTGGAGAGTTGCAGTAAACCAATATATTGGAAAGATGACTGAGAATGAGGATGATGACCTCTTAAATGACCATGGTTAAATGCACGAAATCGAAAGAATAAATTAATAAGTTGGATCTGATGCTTTCCCGGCGTATGAGCTGAATGTAGTCTTCTCGGGTTCTCTTACTCGGGAGAATGACCGATTATGCAACTTATAATTAATCACTTGACCTGCTAATCAAAGTAAAGTTATATCATATAATCAATTTGTAATGAATTTTTTAAATGTTTTAATTCAATCTTTATAGACTCTGTCTTATCTGTAGTGTGATTGTTGAGCTTCTTATGGCTCGTGGGGTGATGGCAACCTGCACTGTTATTTCGATCCAAAAAGACAAGCCAGCCTTTTCAGGTCTGACCCTTATCTTATGCTTCTTCTTGATGGCTAGAGGAAGATTCATTTAGATACCTATACGTGTGTTAAGTGCATTGTGATGCGGTTTAGCGTATTCATTCAGTATAAATATCCGGGTATTCTGAAAATATTTTGGCGACGATGAGTTAAACTATAGAAATTTACTATTTAGCATTATACCATAGTTATTTAACTAACGGGCGAAGCCACGACAGGGGATTGGTGTTCTTACATTTGACTGCTCATGTGATGAAGCAAATGAGAATGAATTTACGGTTGTAATCAATATTATTACAGAACACGGATGATAATTTAACATATAATGTGATAGTTACATAAAAAAAATTCACTCTCAATTTTAGGAAGTATTTAGATGACTTATCCGAGGAAAAATTAAATAGGCTTATTTAAAGACACAAAGGAGACGAGAAGGCAACAGATGTCTCGGGCAGAAGGTCACCGTTCAGCTCGGTTCCGTTATGGAAGAGGACCAGACAAACAACTCTGCGTTTAGACACGGATAATCATCTCTCTCATGTCATGTTCTCGGAAAATAAGCAGCTAACTGTGAAGTTATATTTAAAAGCATTTCTATTTCTGCCAAACTTGGAATAGATTGGTATTCGATCGAAAATTTTATTTTAAGCTGTCACATGTGTTTTCAGTGACTCGGAACTGAATTTAGTTATCGATGCAGCTTTTTTGGGAGCCAGATTAACTTATTGGGAGTTGTATATTATTTTTAATCAAGCCGATATTTCCATTTAATACGGTCGTTTTAGTGTTTTCTCTTGTCAGATGAATCCATAAGGTAAATAAATAGAAATCCAACCTGGGAGTTTCTATAATGAGGCACCACGTTCAAATGTTTGCGTTCGACATTGTTTTGGAGATAAGAATTCCGTGGGCGCACTTATTCTTCAAAACAGTATAGTTTACTGTCCTTTGTCCGTTTTCTCAATGAAATTATAATTTGACCTCGTCGTCATTCCTTTCTAAGTGTACTTGAATGGCCACCGTTCATTGCTGGCTTCATATTGTTAGTGACGTTCTCCTCGCAACACAATGTAACTCTTGCTTACCGTCATGACTATCACTTAATTTTACTATCAAGCTTTGTACATTAATGCGTGCGCGTAAACACTCGGGGAGTATTAATTTATAATTCAGCTTTTTCCCCTATGACTATTACATGGTAACAATTACTGTTCATATTACGGAGGTTCCACTGCGACTGTGTGAGTCAAAACAATTACTAAATTCCTTCTTTTTGTTTATTTGATTTAAAAAACCCTGCTATCACTGATACCATGCGTTACAAATTCAAAACTGAAATTAAGTTACAAAATATGCACGTTATTCCACGAATATATTTTAAATGGATCTATTTTTCCAGCGAATGAATCCGACTGCATCGCCCTTTCTATGAAATAACCATATTTTGACTTCAATTATCGCAGTAATTAGCTAATAACTCAAAAAATAAGGTGGCTAGATTCCTATATTTTATTTTTATCCAATTTTTCAGGTTTTACTTCTAATGAACAGTTTTATACGAAAATGGCATTTATGTTACGCGGAAAAAAACTATTTTTCCTCGTGTTTCTCCTTTTCCTCCATTTAGCACCATGTAGTTTCAAGTTAATTTGCATAAAAAATAGCAGGGAAATATAATATTTTCTTGCTGATATCAGATTGTGGACACGTTTTTATACTAGTAGCCAGAATATGAATGAAATGACATTTAAGTCATTTTACGGTGGTACGGCCGAGTCACCTTAAATCAAAACCAGCTATTTTTTTAAACAGCTGGTTTTGCTTAAATCTCCCGACCATATTTCAAACAATTTATGCCATCGCCGAGGTCTAATTAATTACATAAGCTGTCATAGTCATGCTAGATTTAAGTCTGTGAGGATAGAGCGTTATTTTATTTCAATATGAATTTCCACGAAGTAACGCCTGTGATACTCAATTACAATAGTTTTTTTTCACCATTCTTTACTTCTCTGCATAATTTTGTACGGATTCATTGGGGTAGATAAAATTGTTGCTATTGACTCATTGGAGTTTTACTGCTTAGGTATTTCATGCGACTTTGTGGTAATAATAGAAAATTCTGGAATGCGCGGTCAAATATTTCTTGAATTTATGTCTAATTCATGTGTTAAATTTTAAACGTTGGATGGTCTTTTTCAGAATAATCTCAGTTATTTTATTGGCATTGATTTTTCTTCGTCTGTTTATCCTTATTCTTTGGTTCTCTAATACGTCGTTGGCTTTACTAGCTTCCTACCGTTGTATTCTAATACAATTGGAAGAATTAGTAATGCGAACACCGCTTTGGTAACACCATGGTATCGTTTGCTGCCCGGGTAAACCTACCAGAACAATGGCCACGTGATCAATCCTCATCATCATGAAGTGACCGGGAGGCGAGTAACAAATATGGAGCAGGTTAAAAGTAGTAAATAAATACCAGTTGTACCTTGATGATTGAAGATAGGTGCGAAGCTGGTAGGACTTACCAACGTATCGTACAATGGTAAAAAGCTAGTAAAGTGATATAAATAAGGAAATCAATAAATTTTCCATGAAACATAATCTTGATAAAATAATTTATTCGTTTGTTAGGGTGCATCGACAACTAAGGTGGTTTAGCACCTTGCTAAAATAAATGCGCAATTCTAACTTAAAGTTATACAAAACGATCTCCGCATGTTATGTTTTTCACCGGAATAGTTAAGAATCCTCTATCGAGGAATAAATCTTAAAATAGTGTTTAACTTCAAAATCATAGCAAATTCTTCCTCTCAAATTGTTTTTGGGGAATTCCTTCCAAATGAATAGGTAGCTTTATTTCTGTAGCACCTCTCGGCAGATAACGCATATTAGTGCAACTAAGACAGATGCTAAGCAACTAAGATTTTCTCTCCTGTATTCTCCTGTGCCTCGTGTCTTGTGATGCAACAGACCAGTATTATGACGAAACATGAAGCATTATCTCTTTGGAGAGAACGAGGCTCAGAGATTTAGGCGTTTGGAGCACGCTTATAAATTGGAACTGGTGTTTTGATTCTGTGCTAATGGTGATTGTGTGTTTTGAAACGATGCTGAGTGTTATGCGTCACTGTGACTCAATATTGAGATGATAAATTATGCTTGGAATTTGGTTACTCATCTCTTTTCCACGTGATATTGTGGAAGCTCTTCATCATCATCATGTCTCTTCTCGATATTTATCCTTTTGCACTAATCTCCACCGTCTCTGTTTGTATTTTTTTCAGCTGGGAGGGCAGAGAGTTCGTCTTTTAAATTAAGATTTGTTTTGGTGGTGCCAGCAAAAATGATCACGCTCAGAAAACGAACGAGCTTGACGCCTCACGAACTTATCTCACATTTCATCTCACATAAGGGCTATTAGATGAAAACCCATTGTATAAAATCATTTCGCGAGAAAATCATCATGTGCTCGATGAATGTTTTAATCGAAACGTTGAAGGAAATTTGTCTTAACTTTTGAATTTATAATTTGCGAAATTGATGGAATCGGCCTCAGCTATGTGCAAATTTATTTTGAACGATAACATGCAATATTGTATAATTTATATTTGGTACTACCGGTATCTAAGCATAGGCGTCATATTTAGCCGCAAATTATTTTATACATGTCCTGAGATATATGTAGTACATACTAAACTATTATAAGTGTAGGATGGGGGAGGGGAAGATCTAGTGGGATGAAACGGCGGGGAGGGGGTTGTAGAGCGGAGAATGGCTACAGGGGAGGGTGTGGAAGGAGTAACCTTCGCCACTTGTACCCTACCCCATTCAACCCTACTGCCATCACACTTAGCATTCCCCTACGCGCACCCTACCCTTATGTGAGCACATATGTCTCTGGACGTGCGTAAAATAATTTGCGCCTAAGGATGACGCCTATGCGTTGAAACCGGTAGCAAAAAAATAAAACTTTCTGTGAAAAATATGTCTTGTTGTATATCATCATGAAATTTTGATGTTTTGAACCAAAATAGTTGATTAAGTAATATGATGAAATTGAAGATATGACCTGGAAAAATGGTTATTTTTCAGCCTGGAATCGAGCCAAGGACCATGGACTTGCAGGATCAGTGTAGAGGCTATCTCGCAATCTGGTCAGTATTCTTTTTTAGTTTTGTCTCGAAGGAAACGGACGCTCCGAATAATATAACTAGTGATATACGTCTACAATGACAAACGTTTTCTACTCTCACAAGAAGGAGTTTTAATGATTCTAAATATATTTTTTAAATTAGAGTACCCTTACTTATTTTCCGCAAGGCAGTGCTTTTTGTGACGTGCAGCTCGTCTATATTATTAGTCCTCACATATATGTGTCTTAAATTTCTGAAATTCATCTAACTTAGGAAGTTTTGTGATGATTATTCTTGGGGAATATTTTTCTTCTGGTGTGTCTCTCTTCATGGTCCAGCCACTGCCGCCCAGCAACCTGCCTTGTGTTGAAATTAATTGCTTTGTATGAAGTTGAAACTTAAGTGCAACAAATGAAAGACGTTATCTTAATGTTACTGCATTTGCTTCAACATCTCTGCATAATTAAATCGTATATAAACCTGTGTAGATTACGTCTAGTATTAATAATGAGATAATCACGCTATGAAAATCACGTAGAAAAATATAGTAAGAAATAGTGCCACGAAAAAGTAGGTCTCATTTAGTGGTCGATAAATCCTAAAATTGGTTAACTGCATCCCTCTTTCCGTATCTAATATTAGTTCCCTTACTCCCTGGTAGTTATTCTTTTGTGCCTTCTTCTTGATAGGGACTATGTATTTATCCCTTGGCCTTCCTCTTGTGGCTTTTCCCTCTATTTTTTCCTCCAACTATATTCTTCACAAACACATTGTGCCCCATCTGGTTCTTCTTTTATGCGTAGTGTTCCACATGGTCCTTTCGTCATCTACTCTTCTGCATACTTCTTCATCTCTTATTTTATCCGTAAATTTTAATCTTCTGCATCTTCCTCCAACGCCATATTTCAAATGCTTCTAAACTTTATTGTCTACTATTCCATCAGTTCATGCTTCCGACCCATAAAGTGCCACGCTCCACACGGTCAAATCCAATATGTAGTAAAACTAATCAGAATTATCATTACATATTTGAAATTTAACAAATAGTTTTGTGGAACTCTTTCATTATTAAAGAAAGAAGAAATTTCAAACAGTATTAATCCACACTTTTATTCGTTATCCACACCATTATTTATTATACGTCATTTTCAAGGTTATCCGTTGAAACCTGGGTCGGCATTGTGAATAAAAGTGTGGATTCATACTATTTGAAGTTTCTTCTTTCTTTAGTACATATTTGAAACTTGAATAAATACCACTGTTTCAGGCTGGATATGGTGGAAGTTCTTGATATTCATAATGAATAAAGACACTTGGTAATCATCCACAGATTTACTGTGGATAAATCTGTGGAAGATTACCAAGTGTCTTTATTCATTATGAAACTTGAAGTTGAAAACACAAGGGAGTCTCAATATTTTATGCAATAAAATAGTGCTGACCAATTTTATTAAAAGACTTTGCAATTTTATTCACGGTCGTACTTGAGACTCAATATGACCGTCTTAAGCGAATTTAAGTTTACACATTTATCGTTAACTTTGTAACCTTGCTCCCATAACTTTCTCTTGCCACAGTTGTTTACCGGCGTCAATAACGAAGGGATCGAGCTACATCGAAGTCTATTAAGTATATATGTAATTCATTATTAATTAGCCTCTGAAGGAGCGGGTCCTCAGTTTTTACTAAATGTGCTGCGAATATGTCAATCGTAAATTTACTTCCGGCATCTAGAAAATATAATTTTCTCTCACTACATCGACTGATGAAGCACGGTGGGCAAAACAAGAGAATGTCTGTCACGCTATTACGTTCAAGGATTCATTTTTCACTCACTCCATTCATTATAACTGCGATAAAAGGTAAAAACATACTCGTTAAAATACATAGCCGTCACATATCCGTTTTAAACAATTATTTACCCAGAGCAAATTCCAGGTGTGTCGAAATTTATTTTCTTGCACAATCCAGCGCCTAGAGAAGTTATCCAGCCATATGGGCCCAGTCACTTGATAGCGAGGACATTTGCCTTAGTCACCAGGTTGAGAGTTTGATTGCTGCTGGATTAATTGACGAGGTGAAGAAATTTCACAAAGACGCGTATCAGCTTGGATTGGAAGAGGCAAAGGAAATGACCAGAGAAATATATTTGAATATTATTGTGATGAACTCTTCTCGGGCTCTACACCGGGTGAGTGATTTAAATGTTGCCGACGTTTCGGGTAGCGACTCGTTACCCATCTTCAAGGCAAATGTCACGTAACGAAATTGTCCGTTGGTTTTATACGGACGGTGGCGGTGGGGGATTGGTCGATCCCCGATTGTTGAGCTGGAGAACCGTTGACCGTTGAAATTTGACCGTTGACCGTTGGCCTTGCTCTGTCAACCTGTATTATTTTTAGGATCCTATTCCACGAGCTGCTGATGGTATAGCCCGAATCCCGGTTTACGTTCCTCCTTTCCATTTTAATCTCTATCGCTTCCTTTGTCAAGCGATCCCAAAATTTTTCCGAGCGCCAGAGAACTCTCGTATCGCCCCATTTAATGCGATGGTCCAGACTGAGGCATTTGTCAAAACATTTGTCTATCCGTGCATCCATAAAAATGGATGCACGGATAGACAAATGTTTTGCATAAATACATGTAATATATAATCCACTGTCCAAGTGATTGGTAATTTCCATAATAATATTAAAATGAGGAATATTAATACTAAAAGGAGCCGAAGGCATAGTACTAGATCATTTGTAAGATGATACATCATATTTATGCTACCTGTTATTGATACCATTTCAGTGGCAATCTCTCATAAGGATAAATATTACAAGTGTATGCTATTAAATAAACTTCTCACCTCTATTATGACATGTTTGGTATCCTATGGCCCTTGCCACAATCCATGAAGACTGCTTTTAGGCTTAAGAAATTTTAGCATATCGCCTAAGACACAACAGCCTATTGAAAACGATATTAGACGGAGAAATGATGGGAAAGAATTAAATAGGAAGATCAAGACAAACAAAAAGTCAGGGAAATGTCTTTTATTGGGGGGCGACTTTGAGATTTTAGAAGTTTAGAGTCTACTCTTCCATCCTGTCCCCTTGTCCCAATTGTATGAGCATATAACGAAAAAAACTAATAAAATGAGTATACAACATGGTCCATATTTTCGATTCGTTGTGAAATGAAAAAATATTCAACATATCCATAAAAATGGATGCACGGATAGACAAATGTTTTGCATAAATACATGTAATATGTTCCACTGTCCAAGTGATTGGTAATTTCCATAATAATATTAAAATGAGCAATCTGACGTAGTTTAAGAAAGATTTCTGCACTCGTGGAAAAAATAATCAGGATGATTGAGTTCAAGGATGGAATACATGACGTTAATTATGAATGATGTTAAAATTAATTGTTATGTCGGAGTACAAAGGCTAGCAGGGAGGAGAGTGGAGTGAAGCGGAGCTGCAGCGAGCAAATATTCAGATCGATGGATACTGATGACGAAACTATGTCGCGAGCGTTGGCATCCTAAGGTGATTACCAACATATTCGCGTTCAATGAATCCAAGCGTTGACTACCTAGTTTTAAATAAAACCATTTCTGGTAGCGTTGATTATGAAAAAAAGAAAGGAAAATTTGAGAAAGCCTGAGATAATCCTCGAAGGGCATTATCACATAGCCGATTTTTAATGGTAAAACATACTTTGCTCGCTGAAAGTCATAAATGTCAAATTTATTTTCGATGGTTTGGTTTCTTTTTTGGTGCTGCAAATTTTAATATTTATTTATTTGAAAAGTTGATCACATACAGCATTTCTGCCAATTTACAGTGACATAGTAACAAGATAAAAAATGGGTATCCGTAAGAGGTGTAACAAAAAAACAACAAGCATAACATCAGAGACAAGATTACAAAATACAAATTAAAAAAAAAACAACAAAATATGAAAAGGGAGTCTTAGTCCCTTTTCATATTTTGTTGCTTTTTTATACCAATTTAATAATATTATAATATATATTATATTATAATAATATACCAATTAATATTTTTAATACCAATGGTCTGTTAATATTTCACTGCTAAAGATCATGTCATTCTGTCAATATTCATTCATTTCAAGAGGAAGGGTTGCCACACAAGACGGCATGTTTGAATAAAAGTTCAATTCTGATCGGTGTTGCAATGAAATATGCCGTCTAAGATTCCTGGCCGTTATTTTTGCTCTCAGGCGATGAAAGGATGCGATTGAGAATGCCTAGGAGTAAAATTGCACCGGTATATTCGTTTGACACGATCTCGTATGTCTCGCGTTCAACAACATTTATTAGCAGCAGAAATTCGCCCGTGTCATGTAGGCTTTGTAGAGTTATTTTACGCGTGTTGAGCAAGAGTTGTTTTTTTAAACTGATTTTATCGTTTGGAAATTCCTGTCTCACGTCGAGTTCCGATAACAGAGTTGAAGATGGTTTTTTTTATTTGCAGTCTGTATGCGGGGTGATCACGTGTTCGGTGCGTGCGATTTGACTTTCGGGACTCTAGTCCCGATTTCTCTCTCTCTTTCACCCAGTCTCTCACACTCCGTCGGTCGGTCGGTTACTGCTCGATCAAGAGCCACCAGGTCCTTTGAATCGCTCTCCCGCTGTTTCTCTCTCCTTTCTCGATACCTTCTTTGAATCAGGTCTCATTCATCTCTTTCCTAGAGTCCCGCTCCCTGAAAACTTTGCTCCCATTGGAGGAGGACTTTTCCTTCCCTAAGCTCGCTGAACCCGGGGATTGGATCAGTGTGGTGGCTGGAGGACTTGCTCCAAGCGAGTCTTCCGCTAAAAGACAGACCTATCGAATGTTTTTCGGCCTTTAAATATTTATTTTGGGGAAATATGCTGCCGATACTTTGCAAAATTCCATTAGGGATTCCGTCCTTCCGGTAGGGATTAAAATCCAACTTAGCAATCGTCTGTTTGAGTCATCATCATCCTCATCTGAGTAATCTACCGGTTAAACGTAGGTTATGATGAAAGTCAGAGAAAATCCAACAGTATCTTACACGTGCAGTGCTTTATCTGCCTCTTGTATTTCTTTCTTCATCTCAGCGTGTCCTACATCTCCGTTTGAGTACATTTGTATTACTTTAGTTCATTATGTGCTAGTTTCGCTTCACTTTGGGGCATTGAGTTCTCCCATCGCATGCCACTCAATTTGGAAATGGCACCTGCATAATGAAGTGTGAGTTCCAAGGGAATAGAGAATTTAGATTTTTCAGATATTTTAGCGGTGTTATCAAATCCTCAGTGGGTTGGGATGGTGGCGGATGGTTTGAAAGTTTACGTCCCATCCAAAACTCCTGGATTCTAATCCCGACGTTTCCGGAGATTATGTTTTTCTCCTCCATTCCTTTAGCTACTGTTTTTGTTATTTTCACTTTTAAATACTCTAACTCGTTGTGTACTGCAGGATAAATAAACTCTTTTGACTTGGTATACAATTCACTCTTAATGTCGTTGCAGGTATCTTACCGACATGTAGAATAAGAATAGGTATAAATATAGGATTATGGAACGAGACTGCTTAACGGACAGATTGCAAATGTCTTTTTTCCCTGAACAAAATAAAATTGAAATTACTTTACTCAGTACAATCGGAAAACAAGTTATTTAAGACTGCGTGAATAGGTCGTTCGTCAGGTTGACTTAATACTTTTTGCTGTCAGTAACAAAAAGCGGAGTCCCTTGAGTTCAGGAAACTTTATCTTCATCAAAACTTCAAAATCATCTCATAGAATTCTTTATTTTGAGCAAGACACGATTTTCAGTTCTAATATCCAAACAAAATTAATTTTACAATGCGTTGCAACGCATTAACTAGAAGTTTTGAATTTGGGATTCGTAAACTAGGATGTTTTTTATCAGTCTATATCTCATTCAAATAAAGATATTAATATGCGGAAATTTTCCCCAACTCTTGTCAATGCTCTGCAAACTTCCAAATAAGTGACGCTCTTGGAATTTGAATCGTTTCACTGAGACCGTAATGACGCCGGTACAATCCAATAATGGTACAATTCACTACTGATGGAACTGACGGCACTAATAGTGAATTGTACCGTTTGTATAATCGATACCGATTTGTATTCATATTAACTTATGTGCTGTAATTAATTGCTGTATATAAAACTTTAATTTTCTACCCTGACCACAATAGGAGCATGTCTCCAATCCTTTCTTTAATTTCCAAATTTCAAATATCTTCTTTGATTAAGTACATATGTGCTTATTCTATCGATAAATGTTGATCAGATCTTATATTTTATGGATTTGAATTGACTCTCATATTGAACGCACCTTTACAAACCTGATTTAAATGTACATACCTACCTTTTCCACTGAAATGAAAAACTGATATGAAAAACTCGTGGATTTTTTTAAATTTACAGTTTGTTACGTTTTTCTCATAATTTGAAGAAAATAAATAAATTTTTCGTGTATGCATTGTTAAAGGTTAATTTTTTTTAAAATTAACAATACCTCAAATTGGGATGAAGTAGATCGATATGGGCATCACAAGCACAAAAATAAAACAAAACTAAGCGTATTTAAGTAGGTACAAGTCTCAATTCTTGACTGCCGTGAAATACAGTGGATCAATTTTCGAAATTGAGATTCCTGGAATTCTTTGAGACCCAGTGGATTTGGAGCAGAGTTCTTCCTAGAAAATTTCAACGACACTACCCCGGAGCACTAACCAAATGAAGAAAAAGATAAAATTTATTATTGATTTTTTACAATTTACTTATGAAAAATCGGAACAAAATAATATGGTAAATACATACGCGGTACCTTTGTGCTCTTTCTTCAAGTATCCCTCACGTAATTTCTCTTCATTCATTTTTTTCTAATTTTACTCCTGTGGTAACCATCAAAATCCTTAACTCGTTTAATTAATTAATTAATTAAAATTAATCATTAATCAAAATACTTACCTCGTCAACGCCTTCATCTCGTGTATGACTCGCGAACTGTTTGCTATTATTGGAGTTGTTTCCCCCGCGGCCAGGTCACTTACGCCTGCCTCTGAGAATAGATTTGAAAGTTATTAGGTAATTAGGGCGGACGGGGCGGAGGAAGGATAACGAGGAGAGGACGAGGCGGAGAGAAACAAGGCGTCTGAGTCGCCTTGACTGCGGCGATGAAAGACATCGGATGGTACTCTGCTGATCGGTCCATTACACAAATTGCGAGGTGCCCATCAACTGTTTTTCGCCAAGCAAGCTGTAGGCGAACGGAAAATAAAGAAATCCCGTTTCGAGAATGGAAACCGGCGCGTCGACGCCGCGGCGTCTCTGTGTGAGCGGTCATCGTACCATTCTGGTTCCTTTCCTGGCATATTCTTTTGATTTAAATGCCTGAAAATCACCAAATACTCGAAAACAGTCAATTGAACTCTTTAAAAACTTAATGGTTTCTGGCGTAACTTAGTGGGACTCTTTCATATTGATAAGCAATAAAGAACATACTATATCCACATAAAATGCAATTATTCATGATCTAAGCTTCGTTGTAGTACAACATCATGGAGACAGTCGCACTGATGTTGGAGGATGTTTATTGCTCCAAAAGCATTGCTTAATGCAAGGTGTATCTCATACATAAACATGGCACATGATAAAAATGACAGCATGAAACTAGCATAATCAATTGATCCTGTAGCTTTATGTATAGGTCTCTTACGGCCAGCCTTTGGGGCACTGTCAGTTAATAGGGCGCTTGGTCACAAAAGTATCCTAAGCAACTGAGAGAATATTCACTCAGCTGACTAAATAGAAAAAAATTAGGACAGCTATTACCAAATGTCCAAAGCAGAATTTTAAGTGAATACATCGAGAGAAGCTAGCTATACCTATATTTCTTAGCACGAAAATGAAATTAATTTTGCGCATCAAGCGATTAGAAGAAGCTTTCTAAACTTTCCTGATAGATTAATAATTTTCTAAGGTGCCTTGAGAAATATTAATAATGTTCTGATTGCTCCCCGGTATCTATTTGTACAACAACGAAACCTAGGTCTTGCTCAATAATGTATCCGGACGAACACTTGAACTTGGCTTTGAAGGTGCTTTTTTGTTAATGTATCTACATTTCGTTCCTTTATATGACAAAGGTGAGCACCGTATTTGATATCCTTCCTCATTTATTCAGCCTGTGTCACAATTAAAAGCAGATGTATGCGTATTCAGTCATACTTTTCCATATTTCACTGCACTTGCGATCTTTGTAAAGTATCGGAAGAATACATTCGATGGAGACATCGAAGTGGAATAAGGTTGTTCATAGAAGTTACGGCATGATTGAGGCGGTGATATCGGGAAGAATGCTGGATGAGCGCGCTTGAGGGAGAGAAAGGTTAGGAGTTGTGGAAGGTCTTAAAGGAGGAAACACGTTTACGTAGAAATTACTTAAGTGAGATTTTTAGATCGGAAAAGTAGATATTATTGTAAAGTGTACGTTTGAAAAGATTCTCCGCGGTCGGAACATTATCGGCAGGGCTATTCAAGGAACAACCTTTCATTTGATAGAATGTCAAAAATAATAAATGTAAGGATAGTTTTACAATGGCGAGATACATCCTTAAGTTTCTTCTGCAAGAGCTGGTGGGGAATTAAACTCTGACAAAAGATTTTCTCAAGTTAGTGCAGTGAAAATTTGGTTGCTGTTTACTTTGGCAACAATACGCATCTACAAGCGACTTGTCGAAACTTTGACAAGTTCTGCAAGGGGACTTGCAAATCTGTGTACACGTGGAATTTATGGTAAAATGGCTTGTGGCAAGTAACTTGTGCAATAAACTTGCCAGTGTAAACCAACCTTCAGATTTGAAATCGATTATATTGAACAATCCGATATATTTTTTACAATATTTTTAGAGTAATTTGCTTCTTATTGGGAAGCATTTTTATAACGACTGTTGATTCAGGAACAGTTTATAAGAAGGTGTCTTGGAATCAGAAAAATATGCCTTATCTAAGTGTAGAATACCCATTGCTGTTAGATTTTCATTTGGAGGGCTGTCCTCCATGTTTTTAAGCATGTCAATTCTGAGTGATCCAGAAGCAAGTGTCAAAGGAGTGAACTCAACCGGTTCAAGATCGTTTAAGTTGCCTATTCATTATCTGGTTACTCCACGCTTTTCCTTAAATTAAAGAGTGTGAGAGAAAAACGAATGTGATCTTTCTTGGAGAATTTTTATTGCTAATATATTTTATTGCAATTGAAAGCTACAAATCCATTTTTTTTTATCGAAAGAAATTCATCGGATTAGATTTTGACACTGATTCATTTTACTAGTTTTCACGGAATAGAAGAAATTCGATTAAACTAATTTTCATTAGGAGTGGATTATTTACAGTAAAGCTGCTCGTTTCGAGTCCTAGGAATTCGCTCAGAAGTCACCAAGTCGTAAATTTTGTTTGATGATGAAATATCGTAAGAATTTCGGCTTTTTCCTCGTTTTTTCCGAATTCCGTTGTTTTTCCTCAGTCCAGATGTTCGAGGTAAAATTGATTTCCGCGAAGAAACTGAAGATGCTCTCGCATTTTTAATGAAATCAAAATTTTACGACTTAAACCTTTGTTTCGGGAAATTTTTCATCGAGGATCATTTCATAACGTTTTCACGTTTGAGTGTCTCTTATTAATTTTAATCAGTAGTCGGATATGATAGCATGGTTGGTCATAAAATATAAATTGAGTGGGAAAAAACTCACTTTAAGTTGATGGAAACGAACTGAGGGTGTTATAATACCAGGCTTCAATTATCCTCTCGTGCTGAATCGTGAAATTGTTTTATGAAGTCCACGTAAAAGGATTAGGTGGATGACCGAAAGAGATTAGAGATTCGCTAATACGTTCAACTTTGATTTTTGGCAATTTGGAAATAATGGAAGGGCAATATGAGTGTTTAACATATCAGTGCTGGAGTCCACTTCTCTAATTTTATCGAGTTCGATGCAGTAGAGAGCTGTTACTTGGTGTACCGTGGAAAATTAACTTCTTTCTTTGTTAATTATGTTAGCTTTGTTTATTAAGTGCGATCCAATTTCTTTATAAATTGCGTGTCCCTATACGTGCTAAAAAAAGCAATTGTACGCATACAATTAGTGTGGGCTGTAATTCGGTTCCCAAACGGACCGGATTTTAAATTTCTAGTGCGCATTTAATTGCAAATGGCTACTCATAAAAAGTGCACATATTTGTGATAATGCATATTTCAGCAACCCATTTTTGCATTTAATACTGTCTAAAAAAAAATAACTGTGTTCTAGTGGCTAAGCGTGCTTGCTCTATATGATGAAGGTCGCCGGCTCGAATCCCGGCCTCATAGAGGGGTGTTGTGCTTTCAAGTAATGAATTCTCTGGGATTAAGGTTGGCGTGAGATATGACCTCAATGTATCGAAGCACCTGAAATGTCCCATTACTCTTTCTCCCTGCTCTCCATGAAGCCACTTGTGTCCACCTAGTCCATGGGTTTGCAGTGATCAATGGGCAACCTTGACGACGACGTCCCTTGAAAATCTTAGTATCTTATCAAATAAGGCAGCGATTCTTTTGAGTCTTCTTTGTGGAAAAATTCTTGCTCAGTTCTATCCCGTATTGATCTTATAATTCCTTTAACTGATATGCTAACACTTTTTTAAAACTATCGTGGTTTAGTCCTCGGATTATACAATAGCCCAAAACCATACAATATGGAAATAAACAACAAAGATTGAACAGCATCCATGAGATCGAAACTAGGTTCCCAAAGAAAATTTGTATTCATAATCCGTGCCGCATTCAGTGGGACTTATAAAACTAAAAAATAAATATTTGGTTTGTGGAAACTCTTTTTACTATTCAGCTCATAGTTTCGGTGACAGAAAAGTTGATATTTTTTCCACCAAGTTTAAGTCCATTGTCTTTAGAGTGCTCTATTTTCCTAAAACGTAGGCTGTTAATCAAGCTCAGCGGTTTATTTGAAATGTTGCTCTAGAAAATATTGATATCTAATGACGGACGGTTTTTTATTTGAGGATTAGGGATTCATTTAAGAGGGAGTGATCACTCTGTGTGGCTCACTTGAATTTTATTGTACGTAAACCAATGCCACTTTTCTGCCCATATTTCTTATATACTTATGTCCGTGTGAAAGACTTAGAGCTAACGGGCTAAGTGTTCTTTCTATTTCTATCTATTTATGGACGGAAATCACGAAGGTTGACTAAAGATCTCTATCTCAACATTCCTGCCATTCCGCTCATTTCAATGTAAACTCAAAGGATGTTTTGTTGATACATATCGATACATATGTGCGCGGAATGACAAATTACTGCTATTGCCTCAGATATTATTTTTTCCAACATATTTTTCTATTCTTACCACAGCCGTGAAGGTGTTTGACAAACCTGTCTCCCGTACCGCTATTAGTCCTTCGGTTTTCTTTCCGTGATAGAGAATTAGCGAGCGATAGAATTTTATCTGTAAAGCTTTGCTCCTTCGATTAAGTCCCTGAACGTGCCGCTGCACAGTATAATTATCGTCGATCATCAAGGAAATGGGCTCCCTGGACCTGATTCCCGTCCGAGATGCGATCACGCGGCCGCTTCGTGATCGTTTGTGGACGACGTTTGCGTATCCCCCCCCCTGGCCCCCACATGCTTTCTTTTCTCTTGACCACCACCTATAGACAACGAGGTAGGCCGGGAAGTTTGGTCGGAGGCTGGGTATGGGTAGAAGCAGTCCTCACAGACTCTTATGTATAATATGATGTATCCTATCAGCTTATTGACCACAATTTAGGTTTTCATAGCTGTAGTTTTTGAGGCTTTCTCCAATTTATTGCTATCGCTTATGTACCTATTTCCAACGTTTTGATTTATTTGTTAATCTTCGTCAGAGCGTATCCTTAACATGTTGAAAAACTGGTGGTCGCTTAATCCAGTCCATCGATAGGTATATAGATATAAAAATAATAGGTATATATGTGATATAGAAAAGCACTAAATCTACAAAATAGTGAATTTGAAAGTGTGAGTGCCTTTAAATACTTTGAATCAATGGTAAGCGTAAACAATGCAATCTCAGCTAAAAAACGCAGAATAGTTTAGGCAACATGTGTCTATATGCCCCAAAGAAACCTTTAAGCTCTTATATTCTACACAAGCAATCCAAACTTAAAATTTATAAAACAGCAATAAGACAAGTTGTTGCTTATTTTTGGCGTGGTCTTTTACACAGAAAATCAAAGGAAGACTTTTTTGCCAAGAAAGTTTTTGAGAGAAAATTACTAAGAAGAATTTTTGGGCCAAAACAGGAAGAAGGAAGTGAATGGAAAAGTAAGTGAAATCCATGAGCTGATAAAGTAAGAGCCCAAAGTTCGAGTCATATAATCACAAAGAATCCGATGGTTAGGTCACGTAACACACATTGCAGGGACAAGGTCGACAAAGAAAATTCGTGAATGGTCACCAGATAGAAATAGGCCCAGAGGCCCATGTAGAGAAATTAATTTTCCCTGGTTATGTCGCCACCACGACCAGCTTCGCGTTTTCCGTAATTTGGCGTATTTTGAAATCCCTTCCTCTTTTGGTCCGTGCCGCGCGAACATTTGCCGAAAATTGTTTTATGGTTTTCCGCTCGAGCCCTTTTTTTCCGGTTGAGATGCGTCACTTTCATAATTTGTTATCAATTTAGTATTTCTACAAAACGAGCTAACGGCTTTCCATGGCTCATTAACTCTTTCGTGGTATATATGAGGAGGAAAAAAGAATCAATCTCGGCAATTTTTAGTTCTCGTGATGATTTCTGTGGGGAAACGTACATAAGTACATTACCCAACTTTTAGCGGGACTTTGTGACCAATACGTTATTGAAGACGATGTTGAGGCGTTCGCATTTAGAATCTTTGTCATTTTATTTTGAAACAATACGGCTGCCGCTCCATCAAAATTTTACTGTTGATTGAACTTTCGCTTCGAGATTTTATCCATTTTATGTTATTTTTAGTAATCGTCGTGTTCACGTTAGAGGAAAACGTGGACATTTGTCCTACCTCTAATTTCACTCGTTTCTGTTACTTTCACTCGTGAAATTTCTCGTACGCTTCAACACATTTTAATATATTTTTTTCAGATTTCTCTGATACTGGACGAAATGTATAGCTCTTGAGCAATGTCTCATCTTTGTCTCGAGTATAACTAATCAGCATGTGGATAATGATTTTAAATCCTCAATGAATCAATCATCCTGCTAGAAGTACATGCATTCTTTCTGTTTTAAAAAGTAGCCAACCGTCCAAAGGTCAATTTTATTTGGTTTTAGACGATAGCTCGTCTAGTTCGAAGCCCTAAAATCGATAAAACTTAAGTATGCTGACTAGTGTGTCTACTCTCTCTTTCGCAGAAATATCTGATTTAAAAAACATATTTATAATCTTACTGTGGTTACTTTTACCTTATTTTAAAGCGAAGTTTATTTTTGTGTAGCGGAGTTAATTTTGGTTATTGTTTATACCTTTGTTTATTGGTTGTGAGGGGCTTGTTGGAAAATTGGGTGATTCGTCAGAAATTTCTGGTAAAAGAATGTGTTGATGGGACTGCTCTCCGAAAAGCTGAATTTCAAGATACATAAATTGGCGATTATCGGACATTGTTGATTTATTAAAAGTTGCCCAAGTTATTGATTGGAGTTTCCTACAAGACTTCTCCAGAATTTTATCCCGCGACTTGCAGTCAGTATGCGAACTTTCTGGCCACTGAGCTACCACGGGGTCCACATGCAGCTCTTATGACTTTAAATGATGTTTGGAGGCGTATGGTTTTAACGTCTCCTTTTCACATTTAGTATCACAACTCAGTCTATCCTGCCCATAGTGAAATCGAATTCAATTCCTCTCCTTGCCTGGCTACACGTATACCCTAAATAGTCCAAAGTTACATCATTCAGAAATCTCACCCCACCCCGGGACTCATGGTGGTGGTGATTGACGTGAGGTTTTAGTGCTCTAACTGCTGGCGTTATATCGCAACGTCTGTTACCAGACTTTACTAACCTGGCGACCAATATGACAAATTTTCCGCATGTTTTTACTAAATCTAACGTTTTACGGTATAAGCGATCACAAGTGCAAGATATAAGAAATTGATCGTCGATATATTCAAAATAGCACTTTTCCGCGGACAATAAAGGGACCGCTTTAGTTGCCACGGATCTTTTCTATGAAATTACCACTCTCGCTAAGTAGAATAGATGTTGCAATTGTTTTTAATGACTAATTATTATTGCCAAAACCTCACCCCTCATGAGGAGTCTCGCATGTTTTGGTTTTCTGCTTGAATTAATCTCCCATAGTATCCATAAACTAGTAGTAGGACAATTACCCATTGGTTAGTTATCTTAATGCGTGTATTGTACGTAAGCATGTTTGTAAATTATCTCTCTCCTAGGTTATGGCTTCGACGTGCATTGTTCTTCTGTCTGTTTTTTTCCTCGATTAGCGGCCTGGGGAGCCCTTAAGTGTTGTAGGCCTACTGTGGTGTCATCCCGTACCATACAAACTGGAGGGGGATAGAACTTTACTTCTTGGATGTAGTTGGGCTGAGATAATCTTTAATTGATCTCATTTACATAATGACGAGTGGTTTTGGACGTTGGTTTTATGATCGTTAATTGATGAGATGGTACAATGCCGTCTTACGTACCTAAGAATCCAGTCGGTAATTACCGCATTATAACATCTTTACCTGAGGCGGGATCCGTACCCGCGACCATTGGGTTGGCCGGCCAGTTGGGCCAGGCCGGCACGTTACCAACCAGGCGGCTACGGCGGCTGGCCTGAGACTCTTGCGCAACTGTGGGGTCGTTAAAACAAAAGAAAGAAAAGGAGCGTTCCCGTTAATGCCGTTCCGTGTTCCCACTCCTTAACCAGAATGTTGGCGGTGCCTCTGATCACGTAATGGTAATGAAGCCTCAGACTAAATCTCTTCTCGAGTCGCGACAAGTGGCGCTGTGTTCAAAAGGAGTACCTACAGCGAGTGGGACGAAAGGTCCTCGAACTAATGAAAGAGGAGTGTTTTTTGCCTTGTACTCAGGCTTCATTTAGGGCCTACCGCTAGCTCTTGGTGCGCACTACAGAAAAATTTAATGAGCGAACTGAAAAAAAAAATGCAAACGAGAGCCGCATGTTTTGTTAAAAGATTGACTTGAGAGGACATAAAATGTGGCACAAGCTTGAGGAGGACGCAATCCATGTAATCGACTCGTTTAATTTTGTATATAGTAATTTATTCCAATACTAGCGTCGTTATTTTGGAATGATGGAATCGGCTTCAACGACGTCATATTTAATGATACTATACAGCAATGTATAGTTTTCTTAGATTATTTTATTTGGTGCTACCAGTTTTAACGCATACGCGTCGTCCTCAGATACCCATCAGCAGTACCAAATAACAATTTCTTTGAAAATCGGTCATTGTATATGACCATTCAATTAAGAGGACTTAAAAGAGAATGTCTCTCCCTTCTCTTCGTGGAAATGTTTGACGTTCCACATATTGGATAAAGGGAGACACGCTCCTCTTTTAGTATATTTTAATTTCTAATAACAGGCCATGCTTCGGTACCTTTAAGCCACCATTCACTACAATTTTATCGGAATAAGACTCTAATCCCCCGAAATACACCTACCTAATCATCTCTTTGCTCTCCACATTCTTTTTCCCCACCCTCTCACTTCTTCATGGTTGGTGTCCATGCGTCTTTTAGCGATGGCTTTCAGGATGTGGCGTATTCCAGTTTTCGTGCCATTATTTTGTTGGGAAAAGTATCTTTTCGACCGTCTTTTTTTTACTGGAGTGGCAATGAAGTATGTTTCAAGAAGTAAAATTGATGGACAATCTTTACTTGTATTTGCAATGATTACTCCCTATGATGAGTTTTAACAATGTGTTTTAAGTAGACGTTGTTATCTAACTGGACTGTGCTATCTAAAAGTCCATTTTGCTTATAAAAATATTTGAGGTCATTTAATCTATATTTTGATTAAAGTCAAATGCGTACACTATCAGGACAGTGTTCTGTCCTTTGTGCCACATGCGCGTCCGTTTTTTGAGACCCTCTTGCAGCTTCCCCGATGGGTTGCTTTTGAGAGTGGAAATTGATTAGTTTTTGTGTGCAGTTTTAGGTATTTTATTGAAGTTTAAATGCTTTCGGTGTTTACTCATTTTTGAAGTAGTGTTTTTATTAATTCATTTTATTATAATATTTTTTTCAATGTATAGTAATGTCTCTTTTTTACTGGGGGGAGAAATAGTACTTGCTGCTGGTATTTCCACCCATGCCAGATAGGTCCAATAGTAGGGGCGGGACGAAAGGTAGTTCACCTGATGGTGTCACTTAAAATGACCTTTTTTATAATTTACCTTTTGAAAATTAAATTATTGGGAACCGCAATAGGAAGACAACCCAACTATATATTTCCCTGATCATATAAGGAGGCAGAGTAGGTGGTTGGAACAGGTAATGAGAGGCAAGAGACTGCTGAAGAGTAATTACTTGGGCGGTACGTTAAGTGAACTCGGGCATAGCAGGGGCATTAGAAGGAGAATTGCTCTAGTGAAAGAAGAATTCAACAATTGGAGGGAACTGATGACGGAGACCATGTGTAAGGATACAAAGGAAAGGCATGCAAAGAGTTGAATATGAATTGTAGCATCTACAACAATCGCGGAGGCGATCATCGATGTTCCTTTCTTTTCTGGCGCACTAGTCGACTCTGCTTCAGATGAGATTTGAAGAGCGCTGCCTGGTGCGCAGGAACTGAAACAAATGAAAAACAAGTGCGCTGTTGTGTTGCGGAGTGAGCAGCACACTACAGCGAATGGAAAGTTCCCTTCATTGTGCTTTTGTTTTTTTTTATCTATTTTATTGCTGATTTTTTTTTATATCCTCCGGTGCATTTACCTTAAATGTAGATGCAGAACCGTTTCGCGGCGTTGACCCGAGTGTTGTGGTCGCCCCAGGGGAGGTCCTTGTGGCTGCGTGGAGAACCCGTTGCGAATCGCCGGGTGAGGTCCTTACTCGACCCTCGCGGACTTGGCCGTGGAGGAAGATTGGGCGCCTCATCTCGCGGTGATCGAGAGAAGGCGGGGGGGGGGCTGGAAGGGGGTGCGGACGTAATGGGAGGTCGTGGATTGGGGGTCGAGGGGACGTTTCCTTTCGGGAGAGCGGGCCTCCCTCTCAACACGTGATCGTCCGGCGAGAGTACGTGAAAATTCAGGCCACGTACGGGTTTGGGAGTTGATGCCATCCGCTCGCTCCGAGCACGCGTTCTTGATCCGCCTGTGCCGATATAATAAGACCACAAACGCTCGTTCTTCATTCAAATCCACGCTCGTCCCCTTCTTCATGCTTCTTCCTTCTGCACGTGCCGTTTCTAAGCTCCCAACGGTAGCTCTGGGAGTTGCTTAGGAGAGATCTTCCTCGTCCTCGCTACCAAATCGCCGTCCATCGTACCCACCAAGAAGAATAAAGTTCTCTATTTCTCATGATACCTACGCATCATACTTGGCGAAAAACGCTACGCATGCGCGCGTATTCCTATCGTCGTAAATGTTTTTCTTTTTCTAGCACTTCCAACCTATCCTGGCAAGCGCTAGGATTAGCGGGGAGAAACAGCAAAAAATAAGCTGAATAACAAAGAATGACTTTGTGAATCCACATAAAATATTTTATTTACGACCTAAATTTCGTTGCAATAGGTACAGCATCATCAGCTCTAGCTGCACTGCAGCGAAACCTAGGACGTAAATAAAGCATTTTATGTGGATTCACAAATGTATTCTTTGTTATTTAACATGAAGCAGTTACACGAAGTTACGCCGGAAACGATTAATTTTATCATCTTAGCTGTTAGCTCCTAGTACAACCAACTTATCATGGTAAGCGCTAGGTTCCCGGGGTAGTCCGTTAAAAATGAAGTACGATTATTTTATATGGAAAACAAATTACATGCATCTACATCTACGAAGTACTGTGCAAGCCATTTCCATGGTGTGCGGCACGGGGTGATTTCACACCTTGTGTGCCTCGTCCCTGTGCTCAGTCACTTGGCCCGGGCCCGGGGGAAGAGGGGGCCGGATTGTGGCCTCACCCGGGCCAGGTTAAATAAATCTCAAGTCAAGTTAAGTCACCAGTGCTCGTCCCTGTTCAAATTAGAAGCTCGTACGTTCCCTCGGCCGCTAGGCGCAGACCAAAAAGCATTCAGATAAACCATAAACTAGGAGAGTGTAACATTAATAAATATGCTAACGCGTAGTGTACGGTTTAAGTACTAGTACTGATTAGTATTACTGATGCTATTTTCATGGATAGTACGAGATACTAATTCATGCAGAAAACAGAATCATGGGGAGGATTTCAGGCGGGGTGAGGTGTTAGTAAATATGATTAGTTATTAAACACAAGTACAGAGTCTAGTCCACCTATATTTAGAAAAAATTATCGGAACTATTATGGTCGCTTATTGTCCTCGGAAGAAATTACGTTTTAAATCTATTGGTTCTACAATCAATTGTCTTCAACTTATGCAAGTGATCATTGCTACCATAATTCGTTGACTATAGCAAAATATTTTGAACGTCTTCCAGTATGTAATTAGCTTCAAACTTTCGTTACAGATTCAACCTATATATTTTTCATCGATCTGTTAGAGATTCCCGTCCTTATTCCTCTTAGCAATTTGGTCGCACTGCTAAGTTTATCATGAAGTATATTTATCATCACATAATTAGTTAGTATAAGGGTAAACGGGTTCATGCCATCGTAAATTTTCATTCCTAGCACTGCCAAGTAACCGTGGCAGGCGATGAAGTACGATTATACAGCAAGGCAATGAAAATGGAGATGGTTGTTTTTATTTTGAAGCAGCAGAGAGGAATATCATTTAATTTTGAAAGCATCATCAAAGTGTCAAAGCATTACAGAAATGGGGCTTTTGTACTTTTTCTCGGATTACATTGGATAACTTCGACATCTGAGGCACGGGAAGTTAGCGCGCAAAAGTTAACACTCTACCTTTTAAATAACGTGAACAGCCAGTGGAATCGCTGATTCGATGTTGGTGGTTTGTACAAGGAGGCTGCGGCGGCTCGGAGGGTAGTGTGTAGATGTATCTACAGAATTCTATGCATCAGTAAGCTAACGAACATTTCGCATGCCCACATCGTTTCATTTCTCGTCGTTCGTGTTCCGATCTGAGCTAATTTTCACGTATTGAATGAAAATCTCCGTTAACATGATGTTTTCACAAATGTTGAAAGTTCTGGGAATAGCCACGGTATTACCATTGCGGAGTCACCCACAAGTGCATATAATGCAAAATTTCTCATAGGAAAAATCATTTGCCTTGACCAGAACTCGAACCCGGATCTCTCGATATCGCGCCGAGTGCTTAAGCCAGGTGAGCTTCCGAGGCGTACTTCTTCCCTGTAGATTTTTAGGGCTTTAAACGTGTTGTTCAGGACTGCCTGACATAGGATATAGCAGGAGCATTCCAAAGCGTGCGCTTAGCGCCACCGTCCGCGAGGTTAAAGTCGAGCATAGAACTCTGTGCGGTGTCCGATCTTTTGATGAATTTTGGGGGTACCGGGACTAGCCAAGGTATTACTTTTGCAGAGTCACCCGAAATTGTTCTCAGGTGCGAAAGGACGCCTCGGTTGCATGAGTGGCTGAAGCACTCGGCGCGATATCTAGTCCCGGACAATGATTTTTTCCTTTGTGGAATTACGCACTTGGTGCACTTGAAGGTGACTCCGTAAAAGTAATATCGTGGATAGTCATGCCGGCATAGGTTCTGATATCCCAATCTTTGACTGGCAAACTTTCGGGTTATTTCTCAACTTCTTGACCACAGTTTCTCGGGCCATTCTATGGCTACTTTCGATCTCATAATGTGTGTCGATGCTGCGAAGCAGTTTTATATACCAGGGTACGCCGCCAATTAGCCAGCTTTTGCCCTAAGTCCTTTATCAGTTCCCCAACTGCATGGTCATTTAAAGCTCCTTGCTCTCTGGTATTTTTTATTTGTCCCCCTCTCTAATCTTTGAGGAATTCTTTTATTTATTTTATATTGCTAGAGCCTATCTTTTCAATGTAGGCTATATGCATGTTTCTTACGATTTCTCGCATAGGGGTAATACCAGTTCTGTCATATATGTCCTTGACTTTTGTCCATTTTCTTAATCGAAAAATGGATCGCAGACATTGTCTCTCATTAACTCCCAGTTTTTGTTGCCTTCTTTTTTGAAGTACTTCGCTCCATGCGGGGGCTGCATATAAAATAGAGAGCCTGATGAAAATGTCATATATTCGGGATTTTATTACGTTAGGTGTGGTTTTGTTGTATAGAATGTTTGAAAGATTCGCCCTCATGGCGAATGCTTTTCCTGTTGTCTTATTCAGGTGATCTTTCATTGACAGTGTGCTGTCAATTACAATCTTTAAATAAGTGGCGTTTGTTTTCCACTCTATGGATTGTTGGCCTATGCGCTCACAGCTCCCTGTATCTATGGCGGTTCTTGGGCGATGGAATGGGACGAACTGTGTTTTTTTGGCATTAAGTTCCAATCGCCATTTTTGTACCATTTAGTGGCTTTATCAAGTGATTCCTGCCCGTACACTTTGGCTAACTTTCATTTTTTACTCCTAGCTAGTTGAGCCACGTCGTCGGCATAGAGAGCTGTTTCTGCCATCCAATTTTTGTTTCTGGGTAAGTCCATCGTATACAAGTTAAAGTGTGTCGGTCCTAGGACTGATCCCTGGGGAACTTCGGCTCTTATGTTCTTGGTGTCATTTATTTCACCATTCCACCTCACTCTGAAGGATCGGTCACTTAGATAGGAGTCTATCCATGTTAACTTTCGATCTATAGACGCGATGCACAATTTTACTCCAAATATTCGGCCACCTCCGACCCAAAGACGCCCGCAGAATGGCTGAAGGAACTGATATCATGAAGACCAGATCGACCGATCGATCGATCAAAGAGACCAAAGCGGATAAAAGCCCGAAGATTTATCAGCAGAAGACCTCAAAGCGTCGCTTGAACCTCAGAAGCTTTCCATCATTTCACATTCTTCTTCGGATTGGCAAATATTATTGACGAGATGAATTGTAACCGTGAAATTGCAGTTAACTCTTCAAGGCTGGTGGTTTTTGGTGGGGATGGTCATTTCTTATTCCAAAATAGGCGTGAAAGTACTGAGTAAACAAGTTAACGTATTCTTATTGAGTTAATTAGAGAGTATTTTAAGGGACTTATTCTTCTTCCCCGTATCAAAACTCATCAACCTTTCCAATGGGATTTAACTTTGACACATTCCCTCATCCAGCCCTTCACAAGGTGAAGGCTGACTTAGCCACTAGATGCAGTTCGTGGACCAAAAACAAAATAATTGTATGTGTTAGCCCCACATTTAAGTTTCATTGTAAGATAATGGCGGAAGAGATGCTGTGGTAGCATTTAATGTTAACAAAATTTAACTTGCATTTTTAGTCCTTCTGCCTATCAGAATCGAAACTTAGGATTTATATTTCAATGTAAATTTCAGAGTTCGCGGATGTAGCAATGATTCGTGACAAAATTGCCTTTTTCTCGTTGTCATGATCATTTTTTAATTTTACAAATAACATTTTAATAAATATATTGGTTAAATATTATGCCTTTGCAAGGTTATATCAAGTATCTATAAATACGTATCATTCATAACGTTTCCTTATCTATGTTTTTTCTGTCCATTGCCATTGTAATTCATACCATTCCAAAGCAATGTGGATTCCAGTTGTGCGAAGTACAGTGAGCACAAAGTGCAGATAATTCCATAGCACAGAGAAGATAACATATTGATATTCCGTTGGTAAATTTTATTTAATGAATAGTGTATCTACTCAGTGCCGTCTTTAGGACTGGACCGACCGGGCCTGGGCCCAGGGGCCTCGGGGTATTAAGGGCCCACGAGGTATCAACCGTGGTGAAAAAGTACCAAACTTGACTCAGACTTTTTCAGACTCAAACAAAACTTAAGGTCTGAATTTTGATTCTTCTTTTATACTTCAGTGTGTGTATATAGTTATACCCATATTTGCTCTCTCTGCAGCACTGTTGCAGTTCTCTCTCTTAGATAACTCCCATCTCCAAACTTTCCCCGTCCAAGAGGCATAATTTCATAAATGTTTGTCTGATTTTAATGCTTACTGTGACATAATTTTAAATTTTCCATATTGTATAAATTATTCATCCATTAAAATAATATTTTCAAACATTTGTTTTGTTAAATATTCATCCTGATCACGTGACATTTAATTGATTAATTTCATCTTTAAAAAATAAATTATAAATTTTCTGCCAAATGCAATGACATTTGAAAATGTATAGGTTTTGTGAGTATGAATGATGAGCAATTATTAATAATAGTATTGCATTATTATATGAATTAGCAATCTTAAAAGATAATTTAATCGCGGTTCTTGTGTAACAATTTGAAAGGAATTGTGTTTATGCTGCCCTTAAGGGCCACACACTTTTTCGGTTCCAGGGGCCTCTTGATCCCAAAAGACGGCTCTGTATCTACCGTTGTTCTATTTTCTTCTCCACAAATTACTTGATGTGGTGTGCATCTTTGAAATCAGATTTAAACATTTTTTTCTCTGGAGGTCCTCACCGAAGTCTGGCGATTATCATCGTGTTCTCAAGCATAAAAGCTTTCTTTTCGCACATGAAGTGATTTCTCTAGAAAGCTTAAGATTAAAGTGAGGCACGAAAACTCTTTGATTTGACTTCTCCTCAGAAGAGATACTGTAAAAAAGTCGTTAATCTGTCGGTCGTGCGTTTGGAAGTAACGCCCATCCTCTGCGACCAACTTTTCTTGGAACCGCTTTCCAAGAAATCGAGACACCCGCCGTTATAAGTTGAGCACGCTGAAAGGCTTGTGGACAGTAATTGACCGCGTATGTGGACAATCACGACACCGACGCGTCGCTTCTTCTGTGTGATGGTCGAAGAATACGTGATTCCCTTGAAAGGGTAATGAATTCACTTCGCACAATAGCGATGCGAGAATGAGATGATGAAAATTTCCTCACACCTTCTAGTCCAATCGCACCCTTGGATTGAGGCATTTAGTTTTTTTTTCATTCCCTGGCGGCGTACGCACATGCTTTTTCTTAAAGGTGGTCATTTCTTCGATAAGCATCCTTACTTCCCTGATGGAAATCATCCCCTTTCCTTTTGTATTGACTCAATGGTGGGACTATAGTGAATACAAGTGGAGAATCCGGATGCTGTGTGACTGAACGTATTAAGGAGCATGAAATGGCAATATGGAAGAAAATTGGTATTGCTCTACCCCCGCAAACCGATGTAAAGAGGAGCCACTCTCAACCCTGGTTGAATGAGACTAAAAAACTGTCTATGGATAAGGAACATATCCCTAGAAGCGATGGAAATATTAAAAAGACCAGAAAATTTCAATTGGGAACATGGGTACCACCATCCATACGTGTGAAAAACAGTGGTAAAAAATTCAAATCGTAACGGTTAGGTGTCTCCATTGTTGCACCCGATGAATATATTCCTTTATATATATACTAGCTGTGCCCGGCATGCGTTGCAATGCCTTTTTTTCTATGTAGGCAGACATATACAAAGCAGACACATTTGCATGTAAAAAAAAATGAAATAATTTTTTTAATTATATTAAAGTTGAAAACATTTATTCAATTGTTTTGGGAGAAACAATATTTTTGGTTTTACCGCCCTCTGCAAAGACAGATTTTTCGGCTTTCCCACTTGTGAGCATGTGAAAAGCATGGATATTCCAGATTTAATCCACACACTTGAAGCGATTGACCTTTTGCCTTGTTGATGGCCATAGAGAAGACGAGGCAAACGGGGAACTAGTCGTTTGAAAACACCTATCAAAATTGTCACTGAACCTGGCCTTTAAATGCTGCAGGCGTGAATAGCCATTCATGACATCTCTATTACATGGATATTCACGCCTGGTTGCCAAGGAAATTTTTATTGTTGAAAAGGAATAAAAAGTGATGAATTTTGAGATAAAAACGCAATACTTGGACAAAAACGAAGCGTACAAGAAAATTGAATTAAAGTCTTAAATACTCCATTCTTCTATGCGTTCTATGACAAAAATTTCCACGCCATATCTTGAGTGCAGGTAATTTAGAAAAGCAAATATGGAAACACCTGTCCCGATTTCAATGCTTTTGTTATTGGAGTAAATGTTAACAATATTGGGGTAAAAAAAACCCAAAATTTGCAATTTTTAAATTAAAAAACCTTTGTGGGTACGCGCACAACAACTCACCAAAGTTTCATCGCAATCGGATGAATGGTATTGGAACGCATAGAACACGAACAAACAAACAGGCAGAAAGAATTTGATAAGGTAAATGCAACTCGCTAAAAAATTAAGATCAAAACTTATTGTGAATACTATTCACCATTGTGAATAGGGCCAGAGAAACGTGAGTAATATCATGGCGTAATCAGAAAGTGAATTTAGGGAGAGATAATCGATGGAGAAAAATGGGCATATTAGCAAGGACATTAGAAGGATAATTGTGCTAGCGCAGGAGGCGTTCAGCAACAGGATGGAACTGATGACTGGGGCCTTGTGATAGAATATAAAGAAAAGTTTGGCGAAGAGTTTTACACGTAGGGCAGCGTTTTATGATGCAGAAATGTGGGCTCAAAGAAAAGAGGACGAGAATAGGCTGCAAGAGTTCGAGATGTGGGTGTGGAGGGGAATGGAGCAAGTGCGGTGGACGGAAAGGATGACGAACTAAGAAATGCTTGGTATGGTCACAGACAGGGGCGGCGTGGGTGCTCAGGGGCCCGGGCCGCTGCCCGTCCAGAGGGGCCCGGTTTTTGTGACCCCCCCCTCACCCCTTCTGAATAAATTTGTGCGTTAAACTACAATTTCATAGGTATTTATGATAGATATCACAGTATGACTAAATTGTACTTTCACTCAGAGATTTGCTGGCTGTTCAAAGCTCGGGGCCCGGCCCGCCGGGCCCTTCGGACCCGAGCCCGAAACCAAGTGCGTGGCCCGGGGCCCGGGCGGGAATTCCCGCCTTCCCGCCCTGGCCACACCGCCCCTGGTCACAGAGTATCACAGTGTCTTGGTATGGTCCCATACTCTGTGGTGTGGTGGGTAAGGAGAAAAAATTACTTGAGGAAAAGGAGAAGACAGTGTAGGTGGTTGAGATTGAAACGGGTTATGAGAAACGAAGGGATGGTGAAGGCCGTGATTGCGGGAAGGGTGTTGGGTAAGCGGGGAAGGGACATAAAGAGAATTGGCTTAATGGACGGGATGAAGGGAGGTAGGATGTATGCTGAAATGAGGAAAGAAATCGTGCAAGGGGATGGGAGGCTGCACATTCAAAAATCTAAGGATATTTACTCTCTTCCTCTCGTAACCGGTAATGCTTACCGGTAATGGTAACGGTAACCGGTAATGATAGAGTACTCTTATAATAATAGTGACCGAGTGGTAAGAAATGGAGAGAAATAGGAGGCATTTGAGGTGCGGGTGTTGAGGAGGATGGAGGAGGTGCTGTTGGCGTACAGGAAGACAAATATGAAAATGGTCGGCTTGGTGGGTGGAAAGAGGATTCTGCTGTAATAAATTAGGCGGCGGAGTAGGTGGATGTTGCAGGTAATGAGGGGCGAGGGGATACTGAAGGACGTGATACTAGGGAGAATGTTGGATAAGCGGTGAAGGAGAGAGAAAGAGTAGGATTTCTGGATGAGACGAAGGGAGATGGAAGAATGGCGCTGAATTAGAACGAAAAATGAGTTGACGTAGCCGAGTGCGGAAAGTAATATGTGCCTGGGCTCACTGAAGATCAGTTAACAGTACTTCTATGTCCATCCAAAGGTGTCCTAATTGGTAGATTGCCTATTACAAAAACAGATTTATAGATCTCAGTTAATGCTCATCCTGGTCAACCCGATCGGATTGAGTCGAGTCTTACATGTATTTTTGTAAATCATACGTCCCGCCAGGCTTTGACTGGCCATATTTCCTTCATTTTGTGTCTGAATTATCAAATAAAATATCGAATTATTTTTTTTTAATTTTATAACCGCAATAACTTCTTGTACTTAACACACAACCACCTTTTGTTCCTTATTTTTGTATGGAAAGATTGTTGGTTTTTAAGAAAAAAATCGAATACCTTATACCTATCGTGAGGGGTTCACATGGCTCGCAATACTGTTTTCCGCATCCTTTAGGAACTAGGTTTTTGAAGTATCCCCGTATCATATCTTTTGCTGAGCCTTTCGGGGCTATGCGCTTTGCCTTTCCATTTCAATTCTTAAGGTACGCGTTGCCTGAAAATTATGAGATTTCAAAATACTGCACCTTGACTGTGAATCACTAACCATACCCGGTTTGTTATAGCGAAGGGGTGTGGTTAAAGAGTGCATCATTTACTTAAATATGATTTAAAAGGTTAGCATATGGCAGTAAAATCATGCAAACATTTTTTAAATGTTGAGATTGAGCGTTCCCGTTATCAATTGAGTACATATGGATAGATTATTACATTGACAGTAATATACAATAGCTACAATTTTTAAAATAAATTTGTTACATCAGAAAAAAAGTTAAAAATAATATTGAAAGAAAATGGTTCAGTGAAATCACACAGTTTCGCAATTTGTATCTTTCCGAAAATTGCGTAAAAACTGGTTTTCTGCCAAATCTAATGAAAAGAATTCACATAATATTTATCCTTATAACGCTCTACATTTTCGGCCCAGTTACGCTTTCAGTGCATTACCTGTGATTCCAGTGAGTATTTCTAATTTTGTCTAGTCTCGTTACCCTGTTCTGTTAATGAAATTGACGGAGACCGGTACATGGTCAGTGGAGACGGTGAATGCTATTGCGGATATGGTCAATTGGCCATCCATTTTTCTATTCCACCGCTAATTTACATTTTCCCCGATTCACGAATCCAGTAAACCCGCGGAAACATCTGTATCATAACGAAAATTGGATTTTTTCATTGTAAATCATGTATTAAGGTCAAACATTCTTAACACATACACTCCTTATGCTTCAGTTAGGACGCCTGGAAGTACCTATCCAGTCCTGCACCTTTCATTGCTTTGGATTGAAGTGGAATTTTTCTATTGCATTTATTTGACTCGTTTTCATATGACTTTCCTCACGAGTGTTGTCCCTGATAAGCAGATAAGCATGGTGAAACTTGGGGACGCTGGATGTGGTGGACAGTTGATGCAATTAGCCCGCGTTATTGGTGCAATCCGGATGCTTGAGTGTTTACTTATATCAGTTTTTATTCCCTCTTAGACTTTTTCCTTTGAACTCAGTCCGTATCTAATAATATAATCATAATTACACGCTATGCTAGTCTTAGTTTATTCTACTCTTTTTGTGTTCGGAGTTAAGTCATCCCCTCGGTTACCAATTGGAGTATAGAAGTTTGCATGGTTTTTTAGCTGGGCAAGATATCAATTCGGCCATTATAGGAATAGTTTTTATTTATAAGGATAACTAAAAATTAATGGCAATACTGAAAATTCATGAATAAATATGAAATATCGGATGTCCATTTAAAAATAATATTGTTCCCTGTAGAATTTTATTGCTGACATTTATGCTACTACTCGTAGCCGACATCAGTCGAAATATATTAGGTTATAATTAATATTTATAGTTATTATACTATACCTGCTTTTGCCAACTCATATAGTAACTAACTGATTTACACTGAATGGTTGAGATTAACCCACACATCGTTACTGAATACTTCCTCTCATTTTCCTAAACAACTGTTAAAATTTCCCTTAGTGTTCGGTGGAACATCAAATAGTAAGTTGACTTCCTCTTTACTGGTTAAGAGACGAAAATCGTCATAAATTTAAGGCATATCTTGTTATAAACCTCAGAAGGGTGTTTTCGGATCGTGAAATGACCAACTGTGGATCGGATTGGTGTGGTTGTTCTTGAGTACTTACTGGTTTTCCATCCCAAAGGTCTGGTTTCGAAATCCGCAGTAGCAGAGATTTTTGCTAGAATGGGAATGTGTAGGAGGGAATACTATGTACCGAATAATGAAATTATGTGTGAGAATCAATGGAATAGGAATGGGAAATAATAAAAGTGAGCTGCAGATGGAAATTTAGGAATAATTATTGCGATGAGACTTAAAAATCTTGGTTTAAGGGTGGAGGCGTTGAGGGAGATGCACGAAAGGAGAAAATGGAAGCATTTTTGCCCGGACTCAGGCTAAAGAATGTGCAGAGAAGTATGAAACAAACTGAAACGAAAAACCAAAAGGGCTAAGATCGGATCAGGTGGATCTGTAACATGGAGAAGATAGCTTATCGATGCCTTGGACAAATTTATAATGGGAAAAGCGGATAGGAAACTGAAAGAATTAAGATGGGGTACAAAAGCAGGAGGCTTCCCATCGATAATTGTCCTGACCGGTAAGTTAATATTAGAACCGAAAGAGCTCCAGGAAAGGTGAAAGAAATATGTGGAAGAGATTCATGTTTAAGAGAATAATATATAATGCAACAATAATAATATGAATTTATCTAGAATGATATTAGGACAATGGAGTCCTCTTGCATTTAACTCATCAGACGTAACACGAACGCACTGTGATAAATTTTCCACCGAGGTGGGATTCGAACCGGTGACCCTTGGGTTGTCAGACGATGATTTCACCCCGCCGATATGGAGGCCGGTATAAGATATTTCTTGGAATTTAAAACGGAATTATGACGTAGAGAGGGTTACTCTGGTATCAGGAATACTAGATAGTTCGAACGTAAGAGCGCTCCTAGGTATGAAAACGAACTACACTCTACAGTACCAATAATAACTAAATAAGTAATAAAAGTTTAGGAAAAGGGATGAAGTGAACGTTTTGGGCTTGTTCGTTGGATCAAAGAGGGAGTGTGGCCGGAAGGTAGTTCTAATTTTCTTTGCATATTACAATCGAAGGAGAATAAAGCGAAATCAGGTGAAGAATTATGGACCATAAATCTATCACTGATCATGGCAGAAATATTTGCTAAGAGTTATTGATAGAAGATTAGTGACTAAGACAATTGACAGACATTTATGCATTATAAAGAAAAATGAAGAAATACCTTTTTTATAAGGTTTCTGTTTAGGGAGGGACATGAACGCATGACGGTCTTAGAGTTACCAAGACGCTAATGGTGAGTATTTTCACTAATGAAAAAGAGAAGTTAGTTTTATTCCACTAATTTTATTTCGGGCACAACTAGTTTCGACACATCGGTGTCATAATCATCTACAAACATTTGTTTTTTACCTGATGACGACACTGATGTATCGAAACTAGTTGTACCAGAAATAGAATTGGTGGAATAAAACAATGTTTTTTTCATTAGTGAAAATGAACTTCCACATAGTTGAGCCGGAAACCATTGAGCACATGAGAATTTTTATACATAGCGCAGAAGTTTTTGCTTGGCTGCTAGAATTCGAGATGGCATTCGGTGGAGAGGATTGGACGAAATTAATAGAAGCTCTGAAGAGATAGGGAGTAGATTTTAGGGATAAACTTCTTCTAAGGAACCTATATATTATTCATACCGCCCAGGTAAGTGAGGATTTTTGCTTACCAGAATGGGCCGCGTTAGGGTGGGAGCTACGAGGGAATTCTGAGTGAGACTGGGAGCAGATGGAATTGGGTATGAAAATTGACAGTCCGTGCTATTTTCAGGTTTCTTATGTAGCCAATGTTAATGTGCCGGTTTCTTTGGAATGTTTGCCTGCTATGAGTTTGATTTACCTGATAATGAAACATTAATTTAGACAGTAAATTAATGGACTGCAGCCAAAAATGAGCGTTAGGGATGCATTGTAAAATATTTGTAGAGGTCAATCGTAAGAAGACAAAGGTTGAAATGAAAGAATTAAATTTTCGTCACTTTCTAGTGTAAGCACTGGAGTTGTTGTAGTATTTTAGTTTAACGTGCTTCGACGGCTAAGGTCATTTCGCACATACTGTCATACAGCACTCGGACGACAAATAGAGGCACACCTCTCCAAATTCCAGCCGAGCCCAACGATGCCCAACTTAGGTGACTGAGCGGGAGCCGGCATTTCCATCGTGGAGGACCGTTCCGCATGGACAGTTGAAAAACACGGTAATCGTTGAAACGCGGTGGGCAAATCTTTGTGTTTTAAATATACGGTGGGCGGTACAAACTTTTCCTCGGTCATTTCGACAATGTTGACACTATTCCTCGAAATCTCGCCGAAAACTGTCAGCCAAATGCAATGTGAGTTTCGCGGTGAAGAAAGGGTACAATAAATTTTAGCTGATGGAGCGATTTTTTTTTCATATTTACGTGAAATTTGGCATACATGTTCTAAATAGTGATATCTATAGATAAAAGTAATAAAAATTGCATCTCACGGATTTGGTTTTATGCTGTTTTAACACGCAGCCTTTCGGCACATGGGATATATTTCATATTAATTCGATGGCATATGTACAAATTTTCTTCTGAACGCGAAATAATGCGCTTCTTATAATTATATTGGATACTAATAAATATCAAGGTGTCACACCGATTCTGAATAAAAAAAACTTATTTAATTGTATTTTTCACCTGATTTCGAATATTTAGTCGAAAGCCGAAGTCTTAGCAGGATTTAATTAAGGTATAAAACGAAAAATATAATTATATTTATCATTTACATTACTGCATGTATAGTGAGTGTCACCTCATAAATTTATTTTCGTCTTAGCTGAAAACATTATTAAAAAATGCACTCAGTGACCCACGAATACCGCTCCAGCCTCCTTAAACATTTGAGGGAATGAATGAGAGCAAAGTAAGAAGCTCTATTACCCATTCTGCATCTTTCTCACTCAAATGGAAAATGTCAGATGAGCCTGTGTTCGCTCGAGTAGCACGCCCCTTTCCCAGTGTCTCCAGTCCGTGCCATTCACATGCTATTGTGGCTCTAGTATCTATTTCCCAATCCCGCGAGAGATTACATCTGAATTATTACGACGGATCGGAAGATGTTTACGATCGTCCAAAGAGTACTTTCCTTCCCTTCGTGGCGCCGGCGAAGGCGTTATGGCTCATCGCCCGCTTGCCCTCTCGCGATACCCTCGGAAGAGTCGCCGACGCAAAACTCACGTTGCAGCAGCGTGACGCGAGGTCCAGTCGCGGTCGCCTGGAGACGTTTGTAAACAAATGGTGGCCGCTTCTCCCTCGGGGGCACCCGACTCAAGATGGTAAGCTTCGGTAAAAGGTTCCTGCGTGTGATCATTGGCTCTAAACCACGGGGTAACCATCAATGTGAACAAAAGCTACAGAGTTGGTGACGAATTCAGTTGTCAATAGAAACACAGTCATATTTAAAAATAAAGTAGCGACTCTAATACCATTAATGAACAACGCAGTAGTGGTTACCTTGGGTTTTAGGGGCTGTAATTGCTAAAGCGCCGATTTTGTCATTAATAGAAACAATCATATCTTTTAAAGTAAGCTATAATCCTAAGGTGATCAATGAACAGAGCAGTAGCGGTAGACTTGGGTTTTTGTGGCTCCGATTGCTAAATTTATATCGAAACGTCTAGCTGAAGGCTGTAAATCTTACATCTTTCCGTACGCCTCCTATCACGCATTTTCCTTTCGGGGTAGACACATTCGAAGAACTTTGTTGTTGCTGTTAGGCCTAGGAAACTAGCTCTCTTTAAATTATTTCATCCATAATTCCCTATCCTTGCATACCTATTTTCCTTCTCTTACACTTATGCTTTGCTTCACACATGCTCTCCTATTCTTAAGACTCCTAAGTCTCCTTCTCGTTTCAGTCTCTTCCACCACGTTCCTCCATTACTTTCTTGGTCTAACCCTTCCTCTCACGCCATTCACTCTACTATCATAAATCTGCTTCACAATTCGACTCTTACTTCGATACACTATCCAACTCTTCTTTGCTTTAAAGCCTAAGGAAAACAAACACAATACTCATGCCCGAGGCTGGCACCGGTACCGCTACCATTAGGTCACCTGCCTGTTCTATAGGAGTCGAGTGCTATTTTCTAACTCGTTAAGAGCTTGACGAGAGATCATCAGTATCTAAAATCTATTCGCCAGCTCCGTGGTTTACAGTCACTATGTCGGTATGGAATTACCCCTCTTCCTAATGACAGAAACGAAAGCAGTCGCTTTCTTACGAAAATATCACCGACAAAAATCGTAAAATCAACTAGCAGATTTGTTTTTTTCGTTCAATAGTCTTTACGACAAATGTCACCAGCAACCTTAACGGCTCACCGAATAG
Source organism: Pyrrhosoma nymphula (assembly GCA_963573305.1). Classification (NCBI taxonomy): domain Eukaryota; kingdom Metazoa; phylum Arthropoda; class Insecta; order Odonata; family Coenagrionidae; genus Pyrrhosoma; species Pyrrhosoma nymphula. The sequence goes on along the minus strand of OY754330.1, from coordinate 100,804,034 downwards.
TACGGCTGGATCGTGACCAATCTGGCCTCCTTAGTCACCATTAACTGACAATGAGTATTTGTGATTTACTCACGAGTATTTGGTATTTATATGAGTGTATTTAACAGGTTTTCTGTATTCGCTTCCAAGGTACAGAAGTTTAATAGATCAATTTAACATAATAATTAGAAAGGATCATTAGATCTCGTTGGAGTTGAAATGCCGCCATCGGGAAAATCATAAAGTCTAATTAGGTACAGGACAAAACGGGCTTGTGGAGAGACTTAGTGATAGACTCATAACATCTGAAATGTAGTTATAAATAAATGGAAAAGCCGGCTTTTATTTTCGTAGCTAAGGAGAATGCTGTTATCCGTCTCAAATGGCAAAATATCCCTGCATAAATGTCGCGTATCTCTTCCATCTCACTGATGAAACTATTTCCACGAACGCCTTGCTCAATTTACTTCCAATTCCCGAGATTACTTGGGTCAAAGTTCCCATGTTACGAGGACTCGGGGAATCCTGTTGACTGAATATCTTTCTCGCGCAACCTTGCTATATCATTGGCCATTCCTGGACAAAAAAAGTGCATTCGAGCAACTTTGGAAGCTATTTTCTTTCTCCTCGAAGGATGATGACTTTTTTAAATAATTTGGGTAGATGAGTGAGTTTTCCGAATGATACAATTTTGTGTAATGAAGTCAGACGAGACAGAGAAAGTTTCTGAATCATTTCGGTCAAGAGGAGAACTTACGCTAATGTCCACATTTACGATCGGAGTTTACGATCAACCTTGGCGAGTGCCGTTCGTAAGTATACGCTCGCTTCGGCAGATACTCCAGTTTTAGTATCATTTGCTAATTTTAGGTCAGTAGACGCAGTTTTGAGTAGCAAAACTATTTTGATAAAATTAATTCCCATCATTTTATCGTGATCAAAGGAAAGTCAAGGATGATGAAAAATATTGTGTGGATTGCCTTGAAAAGGAACCTGCGAATCCCGTATGAAATTTCCCACCATTTCTTGTACATACTTGCTGTTTTCGCTTTCTTTTGAAATCATCAACTTTTTTTTATTTATTTCATTAAGATTATTTGAGAAGAAAATAAGTTACCACGTTACCTATATATGACTAAAGTAATTTTTAACGCTGTTTCTGAAAATTTGTAAATTTGCTCATAATATTTTTTATGATAATCCGTTCCGCTCCAATAAAATGCTCCGCTGCGTGCTTCATGAGTTCCATAGGGCTATCAAGTTCCATCCTGAAGTACTGTGTATTAATCTTGTATCTCTATACATCTATTTAGTGACGAAATACATTAATGTTCATAGTTTCCGTGACATTGGTAGCGCATAATACCGTGCATTTTGGTGACATTCCACCTCCTGACAGGTATTTGCAGGTTTATGCAAATGCATTTATTCTGACCTAATCAAATAACCATTAACTTTTATAGGATAAAGTTTAGTGAACGTTGGTGAAAACTCACCCCCGCCACATACACGAGAGGTGACTTGCAGAGTATTATGTAGTTGTACTTTTGACAGCAAATTTACTTCCCTTAATTTCCATTAGGCGCAGAGAGTTTGGTTGCTCGGTAGCACTATAAACCCTTCGTGATAATTTCAAGAAGGAGTAATTCGAAGAGAATATGCCTGCTGATTTTTTAGCAGAATCAATACAAACTTTGTAAATTTCACAATGGATTTTATTTATAAATACCGGCTTCGTCGCACAGGCGACATCTTCATTCATAGGTCACCTGTCGATGAAGCCAGTCGTATTAAATAAAATCCATTGTGAAATTTACAAAGTTTGTATTGATTCTGTCAATATGGATTTTCACAAAGTTACACCCGAGAAATTCGAGTTCATACTGATTTTTTAGTTCGCTGTTATTCTAATTTGCAACATGGGATTAAATGGCTTCTTGCTGGATGATAACTAAGTGATACGATAGAGCGGCGTCTTTGGAAAATAACGTACATATACTATAATGTTCTTATGGTGTATTCTTGTATGGATTGTCTGTGGTAACAGAAATATAAGCAGACAAACGTCCTTTAAGTACTTTTGAAAGAGAAAATAAATTAGTGGTTAACTAAACTGCCACGGTAAAGAAGGCTGAAAAATTGCGATGAATAAATTTGAGCATTTAGTCTTGTGATACAAAGGTAAGAGGAGGCAGAATTTGTGACACGAATTTTTTTCTTGGGAGTGTTTATATGTGCCTAATAGGAACCGACTTGACCATGCAGGATTCTTCGTAAGAGAATATTTTTAATATTATCATGATAATGAATGCTTTAGTAGACGATATTTTAGGGATAATCGTTGATCACAAATTAATTTCACCTATGGGCACGTCAACTATAATAGCATCAATAGGTCCAACTCAATGACTTCACAATGTTACAAGACTGTAGTACAGAGTCATGCAGTCTCAGTATCGTTTCATGAGCTTGCCTATTAGTTTTGTGGCTAAAATGTTGGCAGTGACTGCACTGATCCACCGGCGATGGATTAGGCATGATCATCTCCAAAGCATACGCTGGTTCAAAGTATAATAAAGGATCTCCTGTTGTTATTTGAATAGAGCATCTTTGTTGGTTGTGTTTTGCCTTTCGCCTCGTTTATCATTCATCCAATGGACGTGGTACGCTCAATATCACAAACAAGGGTGATTACATAAGTGCGCTGAGTGTGAACGTGTTGTTATTTCCCGCCTCCGCTCCGTTGAGTTCCGTAACTAGAACACAGATCCGATTATTTTATCTCATCGCTAGGGAGAGAATTTTGCTAAAAGAGGAGTTCAATGAACGGAAGATAAGTATGACTTTTTGAACGGAGATAATTAGATGAAGTGAAGAGAGCCGCATGTAAATAGTAGCTAAATAGGGTGTTGACGTGGAGATCAGTTTCATTACACAGTTTCATGACGGAGTTGCCCAAAGTTATGTCACATAAAATTGGACGGGAATCGGGTTGTGTGAGTTCTGGCTTCCCTTACCGAGCGCCCGTGTTCGAATCCCGGTAGTGGCGGATATTTTTCCGTGGAATTTCGAAGACTACATGCAAAGTACTCCATCCATTGGACGGGACGTAGATGTAACTGCATCCTTTCACGCCTAACGTTAGGAGCAGGCTGACGTCAGGTTTCTCTCCACCCTTCCTCTATTCCCATAAGTAGTCCTACCCTATCCTGTCCACCTGACCTGAAAGGCGCAAATGACCTTAGTGTTGGATTGCCTCCCGTAGTAACTAACTATGCAGTACGGTTTATAATTACAGACGCCAATTAATTACTTATGTACCTAGCAGGTCATTGAATTTATCAGAGTTGCAAATGCTACTGTGAAAATTCTTCTACTACTTTTTTGACGAAGCATTGTGCTTTCTCATCATCATCATCTTGTCGTCTTCATTCCAGATCTAATTGAGGACTTTGTAGTATTTTTTACAGTAGCTTGTTAATGACAATTCACAAACACCCTTATCGTGGGTACTTAAATCCTTACCCTGGCAGGACTCGTAACTGCGACCTAAGAATTAGCAGAGGGCTATACCCCGTCGACACCGGGGCCGACAAAGAATTTTATGCATACGCAGGGAATTAAACCAGGGCTTCTCACTTGGAAGGCGAGTATTCTACCACTGAACCACCGATTTTCTTACGATTATGATTTAACTATTTTTTCACAGCTTTATCACGCCTTTATAACTGCTAAAATGCCCGCTTTCTGCAGTTTCATATTTCCATAGAAGCCATCGTACAGCTTTGAGCACTGGATATCATATAATTATGTAGGAGGAATACCACAGTCATTGAGCATGGAGGTAATGTAGCTATCCAGTCAAGCGGCAGAATAGGAGCATTGGAGTAGCGGTGAGATTACGGAAAGTACGCCGAAAGTACGAGCGGATGCTCCATGTCACTGCTAAATTTCATTCGGAAACGATACAACGTTTCAAGACAGACAAAAATCTTACATAAATTGGTTCCAGACCCCCTGCCCCCCCTACATAAGACAATGTAAGATGATCCCAAACCCCTCACCCCAAAAACGTCTTACGTAACACTTGAATGGCCCCTAAGCATCAGAGATTTTTATAAACATTTGTAAATATGAAAGAGTACCTATCTGAATATTTTATTTATTAGGGCTTTCTGTGTCAACGTACCTAGTGAATAAATTGAAATCGTAAATATTCATCAAACTAGTGTATTAATTTCCAGAATTCAGACAATTGTATCCCACATGAAGGTTTATATTTTGAGACTTTTTTGAAAGCATTCCACACACTGGGCTACAGATAACAAAAACTTATATCAATGAATCCCCGAAATGCTAATTGAGATTACATGATACAGCATTAATGTGGGCAGATCATATTTCACCAATTTAACATTTAAAGGCGTGAAATATATAGCAGAAGGTAAATTAGATAGGCCTGACGAAAATTCATATTTACCAAAATTGTGGTACTGACAACAAATTCAAATAAAGTTGAATAACTTTACAGGTGATGCACAAATTCACACTCATTTTGATGTACCTGTATTGAAAATTTTCGATCGAAGGTTAATGCTATCATCTAACATAAGAAAAAGCTTATAATAACTTGACGGAAAATTACATGAATCTGTCTCAGTGGTTTGCAAAGCAAGAAAGGATGGATGAAAGACAATTGCTTCGTAAAACAGTACAGATTTCGCACAGCGTAACATCTTCAATTTAAATATCTCTCATGTAAAACCATTCATGAAGATAATAAACATTCACTCAAAACAAAAAGTATGAGGAAAGAGAAAAATTAATCAACGAAGACTTTGTTTACTTATCGTTCTTACCACACTAACGGATCACACGGAGTACGAACGCAATCACGCGATACTGTAAGTGGTAGTCGTGGTAGATGTGGTAGCTCTTCTCTTTGGGGCCATAAAAGTATTACGTAAGGTGATTTTGGCAACATTTTGAACCCCTACCTCCCCCATGTAATGCAACGTAAGATTTCATGAACCCCTCCCCTCCCAATCTTACCTAAGTTGTGTTAAATGTTTGGAAGCATCCACATAGATAATAATACACGACCGATTCCATGTTCAATTGTGCAAAATTTCAACTCACCCCCTCCGGTTTTTAATTTTTTTTTGCAAAATCATTGGCCCTTTTGAGAAACGTAGAAATATGAATTTTTAGTCAGATATTGATAACGATTTTCGATATTTCGCGATTCACGGCAAATTCACGACTCGCAAAACACTAGATCTTTACAAATGCCATGTCTCCAAACTAATGAACGCAAGGAATTGATCATACCTTTTTCTATAGTTTAGCATTAATTCAGACGTACTACCGCAGCGGTAATCTTAAAAAGTAAGATTTTTCGTCCGAAGATAATTTAATAAGTTGATAAAAATAAGATCTCGGAAGTAAATTAAATCGTATGTAAGATTGTCTCGGACCCCCTCATCCCCCTACGTAAGACAACGTAAGAAAACCTAAACCCCCTGAAAACGTCTTACGTAATACTTGACTGGCCCCTTAGGAGTCTCTTCCGCCGCATTTACCCATGACTTTCTCTGCCTACCCCTTCCTCACACACTATTCACTCCACTATTATCATATAATTGTAGTGCACATACGCCGAATACATATAAAATACACTCTGTTCCAAGAAATGCACATACAAATTTCAATGTTGGTATTTATTGTGTATTTATATTATTCATTATCATGAGTCACATTAGCTTCTCTAATTGTAAGTAGGGTTTCGCAGGTTTTTCACACTCCCTTTCATGTGTGGGTGTTTTCCTGCAGTGGGTTTTTTCCGTGACGGATGCTGGCCAAAATCCTCATGTTTTTCCCACAATTGTACATATCTTTTTACACTTATTTCTGATACTTCATTATGTCGCGTTAATATTCTATCTCTATTGATTTAGTATTATTTCTCTGATTTATTTATTGCAGTGTTTATCGTATTGACTGTATTCATGTACTGACGAGGGGTTAGATGGAAGAAGGAACTTTTAAAGTCTCAATCTCGCCCCAATAAAGACGTTTATCTAGCTATCTATCTATCTATATAGCTATCCATAATTGTGTCGTTATTCGGCTCTCATCCTTTCTCGCGGCTTTTCTACTTGAGGAAAAACTCATTGCCTCGTTCTTCCTGCGGTGTATCATAATTGAAAGCTTGAAAGAGGTAGCGCTGTAAATGGGGTGGGAAGCATTTAAAATCGCGTGAGTTGAGTATTTATTTTTAAATCGGCAAGAGACGGACTGTGTTTTGCGGTGCTGTGGCCCTGACCCTAAGCGTGACCATTCCTCCCCTTCTCTGTTCGCGGCGGAGGTAAGGAACGACTGGGGGGAGGAGAAACCTGTCCCAGATCTCGACGACTGTCCGCCCAGAGGCGTAAACTTATGATCATCCCGCGTGGAAGAGTATAGTGATAGAGAAACATGGTGGCAGTCGCCTGCGCGAAGTGTGACTTTAAAAAGCGAAAGCATCGTTTGGAAGGGGTCGACTTAGGAGGGGAAGGGAGAGGACAGCACACGGTAGGTATCGATGCCAACATAACTGCATTTTAGTTGAGAGGGCGTAAAAGTGTCTGCAGCGTGTGTCTCGAAAATGACTACGATACAAACAAAACTGGATCAAAATACGCTGATAGTGATCGCAACACATCGGAGAAGCTCATCTGTAACTTTACCTTCTCTAACTTTATCTATATGTAACATCTGTAACCTAACATATATACCTACATCTTTACTATAACCAACACCTGTTGATGAACAACATTCCTTGGAAAGGGAAAGTCACGAGTGCGGCTTCTGATAATACTTCGGAAATGATGTTACCTTATTCTCGATGGAATACCTTAAAAATTATTGTAAATGTTTAAGGATGGCTGTGTTGATAGAATTTGATAATAATGTAAAGGCTTAGCAATTTCGTTATTAATAAACTATAATTTCAGTTTTCTAAGCAGTGATAATCTTTAGTGTTCTCTATAGTAATTCTCTTGAAAATGCAAATATTATCTTAAAATATCTGCATGTTAAGTCTCTTTAACCGCGTTCATGGCATTCAATCATACTTAATATCCACAGAGGTTCTTATTATTCTCCTAGAGTTCATAATATTCTTCAGGAGTTAATTATAAATCAATTGGAATAGTAGCCGTAGAGAGATAAAGTGTTGATGGGAATAACAGATTGAGCTTTTTGAAGTTGACAGTGAAGAAACTTTAATTTTTTTGGCTTCACTTCGTAGAGGGTTTGAACATGAGTATTCATAATTATATATGGTACTTTGTACTTTTCTAGAGTTTAATCTTTTAATTACACGACGCATTTCACCGAGTTGCAGTTAAGGAGCCCTCCCACTCGTCCTGGCAGGACGGACTAGAGACTGGCCTCCAGTATCATAACGTATGAAGCAACTGACTGGGTTATGTCCAGCTTTGCTCCATACAAACCTGAAGGGGGGACGGGAGATGGAAACACTTCTTCCTGTAGGAGGAAGTGTTTCTCGCCCTTAAGCTTCTATTCCCGCTCATCCGCATATTTCGATCCTGTCTGGAATATTGGTATTAGCTAACCCATATATAGAGAAGACTTTTCCGGTACTTTTCACTGAAAGAGGATAAGGGAGGGTCTTACTCTCCCCTCCCTACAAGGAAAGATTCTCCGACTCTCACCATCAATAAAATATCTGGGACAATTCTGGATACCAAGGATATTGGAGGAGCATCCGGGTTCGAGAAACAAAAAAGCATGTTCAACTCTTTGGGTATGTGGCCATCAACAAACTCAACCACATTCAGAGAATGCTCTCTCTAGGTACCTATCACTGGAACTATGCGAACCGCTCCAACTCTGGCTCGGGAGACTCTCCTGGATCTACTCTGTTTGTTACACAGATGGCTCAAGAAAATACAATAAATATGGGGAGGATGCCCTTCAAGATCGTTTTATTATCCCCTAGGAAAATATGCAACGGTTTTCCTGGCTGAAATTTTTGCCTGCGCACACATAATTAAGGAGTTGGCCCTTACTAAAGGACCTGTCCATATATGCATCGATAGTCTGGTAGCCTTAAAAGCGCATAACTCACCCTGGTGTACATTACGCTTAATACAAGAGTAGCAAGGCATTACAGAATCAAGATTTTTTGGGTAACCGGACACAAAGGTATACTGGAAATGAAAAGGCAGACGAACTTGCCAAAGCAGGTGCAAGTCGCAACCCGACTGCTCCTCAACTAGTCTTACCCATTACTCCTGCTATGGGGAGTTTCGAGATCAGAGAGTGGATATCCAGACAGCATCTCAAGAACTGGGACTCAACTCTGGAACTAAGGCAAGCCTGAAGACACATGGTGGGACCAAGGCTTAGCATGGCAAGAAAACCCTTAACTCTGGATAGGAGTCCACTCATAACGATAGTTGGACTACTGACAGGCCACTATCGTGCCAACAGGCACCTAAACCTCTTAGGTGTAGTTGACTCACCTAGATGTCGATGGTGCGAAGATGAGAATGATATAACATCACATATACTTTTCGAATACCCTGCAATTTCAACGACTTGCATGCCTTGGGTCCCCATTGCATGACTTGCACCTTGGGTCTCCATTTATGGACCCTAAAGAAATTAAAGACATCCCCACAGGAGACATATTGCCCTTCAGCAATACTATAGGACTCTATGGGTGATGAAATAGTGTGGATGACACGATCGACCCGCAGATCTAAGTTCCTCGGGACTCCTACTTACGGAGACCTGCCGCTCTAAACAAATATAATGAAGGCAATCCCCAAGCGGAGCTAGTCCTTAGGACATGGACTCCTCACTGGAAACGAAACTGCCACCATGCGATGCCACTTCTGCGAAACTGCCACCATGTTTCGCTATCACTATAGTGTCCACTGAATAATGGGTCGTGTTTGATGCATTAATCGTAATCGAACGAAATTTAGATAGAATAACGTCTCGCACGTTGCGAAATTGCGTCATCATCAGCGGGAGTCATCAAATGAGCAGTGAAAGATAAGTGCCGAGTTCACTCTCTAGGCATATCCATTCATTCATGCCCATTCAATGTTGCTGTTAAAGTAGACAGCTTCCTCAACATATGCCGTTTTGTGTTACCTCCTTATGTACGCATCGTTATCACACCTCATCATTGATAAAATTTTGCTGTGAATTTATTTCTGCAGTGTAGTAAATGCCTTGCCTACCGTGTATTTTAATTACTATTTCTTTTGATTATATTTTACGTGATCATGTCACGTAATCATGTTATGCCAGTAGGGTTAATAAACTCAATATACAAAGTTAATTTAATTTCGGTTGATAAATACAGATAAATTGTTGAAAATGCTTTTCTATGACTGACACTTGCCGACCTCTGCCTGTTTTTTTTAAATAACTACTTCCCGTAATATTTTTTCATGGCCTTGTTATGCCACTGTGATTTATGCATAATTTATTTTCCATTGATTAATATAGATATGAAACTGTTAAATATGCGTTTCCATATCTAACACGTAATGATATATGATATTCCTTGGAAAGGGAAAGTCGCGAACTTGGTTCCTGATATTATACTGTAACAGTGTTATATTCTTGGTTCAACTTAAAAATGACCGCGAATGTTTGGGTACAACATTTTTCATAGACTCCATCTAACATTTATAATATTTTCTATAACTAACGTCTGATGGTGAACAACATACCTAGGGAAGGGAAAGTCACGAGCACGGTTTTTATATTACTTTGGAAATGATGTTACCTTATTCTAGATGAAATAACTTAAAACTTACTGTTAATTTTATAGGTTTGCGGTGTTCATAGAACTTGAAAATAACGTCTAATGTAATAATTTGAAAACATTTTCAATCAAATTTCGCAATATCGTAATCAACCAACTATAATTGCAGTCTTTTAAGCTATGACAAACCTTTGGTGCTAAAAAAATTGTTTCCTTAGAATACCTGCGTTTTGAAGTCACTATTGAAGGCGCGTTAGTGACATATATTCATACTAAACCTCCGCAGGAGTCCATATTATTCTCCATGAATTCATAATAAATCATACCTTTTGTGAAAAATAAAGTTACAACATTTTTTACACAAATATAATAGGCTGGCAAGTTAATACCATTAAAATTTGACTACTTTAAAAATGAAGGTAGATTTTTTTCGGGCAATTCTGCATTTTGTTCATTTTTTTACGTGCTTAATACGTGGGGCCATAGAAATAGCCAAAAGGACAAAACACTTCAATAGGGAAGATGGACATAACCTGAGCCGGGTTTGGAAACGGTTCCTGGCAGAAGCCCAACGGTTAACGTTGGCTGCACAAGATTCAAATAGGGCCAGCAATGGTGCAACGGACATCGATGCTTCTATATAAGACCAAACTGAAGCTTGTAAACGCTTATTACATTGATGACGTTTCCAGTACGATAAGCGAAACGTTGAGATTTTTAAAAATGAACAAAACGCAGAATTGCCTAAAAAAATCATCCTTCATAGACCAGAAAAGCTGCGAAAGTCTTCAAACAAAACTATAATAAGGATTTACCCATTTGCGTAGGATTTCATTGGTTGCTTTCATTTTTGTAAAACCGATTGACCTTTGGAAATATATTTTAACATATTTACGGTCTTTCATTTGGTTAAAAAGTATGTATAAGGTGCCCAGTAAGAGTTAACATTTCACGGAAGCCCAAAATAATTATTCCCTTTCTCTGCATATCTTTTTCCGAGTTATTTCCAGACCCTCTGCCTGCGCCGCATGTTAACATTTTGCGAAGCATTTTTTGCGGGCAAACTGGCACAATTCCATGCGTGAGTAGGCCATCGGTGTCACGCTCTGCATTCTCGGAACGAGGAGAGGAGGCAGTCACGCCGCGTCCCTTTTGTCTAAATTTGTCAGCCACCGTTTCCGCCTCTCTAGATTCTCAAATGTATTATTTTTAGCTTCCCCGAGCATTAAAGAAAGAGACGCGCTATTATTAAAAGCGCTCTTCGTCATTAAAAACTGCTAAAATGATAGGAGTATAAATGGTGGTGTTTCGGTCAAAATAAACGATTTATTGCCCACGGCTACGCTCTTTTTCGTACTGTAAAATATAGTCCAGTAACTCCTTCGTTGTTATCTATCTGCAATTTCATAATTCACTTTGAAATTTCAACTCTACTACGCCTTATTGGAAGATAAGTTTATTTCCTGTGCTTTCCTCGTTAAGGAAAAAAGTTAAATAATTGTGACGAATTGGGAAAAATTCCGATTTGGAATCGGAAATGTAAAAAAAGCACGATGCTAATACAAAAATTAATAAATATATAAGGGTTCCGACTTTTCCGCGTTAGTCCATTACGCTGGGACGACAGTTTCGCCGACGTTGCAGTCGGCTTCTCATGAATGGCAAAAGAACGTTTGGCCATGTGCTAGTGTGTAAGTGGTGATAGAGTAAAGGAAGCACCTCTGCTGATATTGAATTACGAGTAGAAGATACTTCTAAAATAAAAATAACTTATTTTCGCTCTTGATTACTCATAAACGAGTATTTTCCGTTAAAAAACAGTATAGGGAAACAATAGCGAAAGTTTTTGCTAAATTTAATTGGAAGCAGTCAGCTACTAATTTACATCGTATTTTTCGAATTATTCCATCCAGGAGCCCAAGTCTGTAATCAGGTCCCCCTATTCCACTACCACCTATCATGACGATCACTTTTCAGCGGAACGGGCGGTGGTCCTTTAATAGAGGTTCCTCTGTATTCTGTAAGATATTACTTATTCCGTAAAATCAACACTCTTAGTTAGAGATATTCCAAAGTTCATAGCCAATTTATATTTCGTCGAGACGATGACGAAACTGTTTAACCACAATTTATTGATCCGGGTCAACCCGGAAGACCTGAGCTAACGGCTCTGACATCAGCTCATAGATTCGTTCAAAATGTCGTTCTATTGGGTCTTTTTACCGTTCATTGAATGCCTCAATGAATGAATGTCGACATGATGAACGTCGACATTCCCGGATAACCCCCCTGTATCTTCACGTTCATTACTTCATTACGTTCTCATTCCTCTTTGAAAATTTTCTTCCCTCGTTACTGAGGTCCTAAATACTTGCCACTATGGTGCTACAGTGATTGGATAGTGCCTGAAAACATTTATGTGGATCGTGGTTCATTAAAGATGGTTGCTGTGGATCAATAGGGCGGATGGAATTAGAAATGAGGAAGTAAGTACATGAACAGAAGAGTGGGCTGTATGGTGTACCAAACGGAAAATAAGAACTTGATGGGTAAGGCACACCCTGAAGCACAAAAAAATCAGTAAAAAAGTCATCACCAGGAGTAAAAAATCCGAATCATGTATATCTTTGGTCTTTCTCGTCAATTCTTCCCATTTATTTCTTCTTCTAGTGCAATTTCTAAGAGGCTCCTGTGTGACTTTCGCTCAGAATGTGTCCGATTACTTGAATGCCACACGGATAAAACCAAGGAACAGCTATACGGGAGAAAGAAATTATATGTTGCTGGCTGTATGAGATTTTGCATAAATTAATGGGGTTGCAGTAAACATATCACCAGATTGTAAAACTGGAATCCCATGGCAACGTACATCTTTTCACTAGTTCCTCTTCTGCGGGGTTTATTTTTATTGTTGTACAATAAGAGCCATTTAGTGGAAAATTTGCTAACAAATCTTTAAGATACGTACAGACACATACGAGTGTTTTACCACTATGCACATTGTCTTCCACCAACACGCACGCTTGGTTGAGTCCGATGCATGAAGTTCGAGAATCATCCGGGGATGTTACATTAGTGCTTCTTCGTGAACTCATGGGCAAATATTGCCTCTTGACGGCGAGGAAATATGCACGTACCTGATCCGAAAATTCTTTGGCAAATTCATTAGTGATACCCCATGCAAGGGAAACGGCTCACCGTTGCTACTTGCGCCGCCGATATCTTTTCATTGCGCTTGCTTGCGTGCCTTATTATTACTCGCTGCTGGAACACGCAGTTCAAATATTACTTCATAATTCGCGCTAATTGCATTAAAGCATGGAGCCATGAAGTAAGCTTTGCTGAAAAGGGTGCATGATTTTATTTTTCGAGAAAAATACTGTTTAAGTGATCAAAATATTTAAATTTCTCTGCTTCAGGTGTGATTTTTTTCAATTTACTGACCTTTTAAATATTTAATTTTCCCCATAAACATTTGAAAATTAAAACATTTTAGATAGATTTTCGTGGAAAACAATTAAACTTGGTGGATAATGTATAGGGCGAAGGAGAAGTATCTTTTTATATTCTTGTAATTCTGGTAACGTTTAATTAGAAATAGAACGTATTTCTTCCTCATTTTCATATTGCGTATTTTTCTTTCTAAGTATTGAAGTTATTACTTGAAAATGTCTCTGCTTCTGTGATATTCTTCAAGTTTTGATAAAGTTATTATGTATTGCATATCGTAGGTGATGGTAACCCTGCTCTTACTTCATCTAATGATTAAACTAACGCTTCGTAGCACATGTTTTAAAATCTGTAGTGAATGAATTACTTTATTTATTATTACTTACTTGTGCTGTGTCCACCGTGTCTACACCTTCAGAATAACCTGAAAACTTGTGGTTCGGGCTTTCATGCTTAAGAAATGAAGACAGAAAACAGTATGCAACGATATCTCGTGCAGACACCAAAAATATTATGCCGCGAAGTTTTGTGTCTGGCATTCATGCTATGTTAATTTATCGCTTATTTTCGGGTTCGCTTATAGAGAGGATTAGTTTGTTTCCCTAGGGTTGCAAGTGAATCGCATGATTGTTACCTTTACGATTCAATCATGGATCTCGTGCTGCTTACCCGTGAATATCGGTTAATTATATATTTAAGAGAGGGGTGGTATCCGTAAAGTTTTACATTCACCCGAGTTCCTCTTGTGTTTACTATTAAAAGTTTACTTTCTTCCTTACCCTTGCATGCATTTGTACGCATTGTAAATACTTCCATGGCTTTACATTTTGACCTTGTGAACTGCTTACAGGTTTCATTCACATAATGTTTCAACTATAAAAAAGTATAATAAGTATAGACTTTCACTCTGTTGTCTCAGGCGTAACTTTATGGAATTTGCTTAGCATATTGAATGAAAAGCCGTAACTTTGTGATTCCACCTTTATTTATTGTAAACGACCCGGGTTTCGACGTAGCACGTCATCATCAGGTACACTTATCTTAGAACACTCAGCATATATAGTTACAAACATAAGGAGGGGAAGGGGGGGAGAGGAGGGGGGTGGAGGGGCAATCTACGTCACCCTCCCTCTCGCCCCTCCACCCCCCTCCTCTCCCCCCCTTCCCCTCCTTATGTCTGTAACTATATATGCTGAGTGTTCTAAGATAATTCTACATCTACATCTACATACTACCCCGCAAGCCGCCTCAATAGGCGTGTGGCGGGGGGTGTTAGGACACTAGCCGTTTACACATAAAAAGGAAACGCTCTATGAAATTACGCCTTGCATTTATTAAAGTCCCTTATTGTTCGGGGGAAAAACGAATTCCCATACCTATCCGTTCGGCAAAATATCTCTCTTAATTTATCGTTTCTGTCGGACCTGGAAATATAGTGGGGTTCTAATATGATGTTCTCCGTGTCGCTCTGAAAGATATCTATTCTCAATTGCTCAAGTAATCTAAGCCTAGCGCACAGCCTCCGAGTCTCTAGCGGCTCCCAGCCTAATTCGTTTAACATCTGCGTAACGCTGTCTGTACGCACGTAACAGTTTTTGACGAATTGTACCTGATGATGACGTGCTACGTCGAAACCCGGGTCGTTTACAATAAATAAATGTGGAATCACAAAGTTACGGCTTTTCATTCAATATAGACTTTCACCTTTTTATGCATGGAATAGATATTAAATTGTGTTGTTTTGTGCAGTATTGTTATTTTAAACCGTTTTTGAACAGTAGTAAAAATGCGAATATACATTTTGTGTAGGTACACTCGTTATTTGCAATAGAGCGAAAAAATCATTGTGGTCGTGGGGTAAAGTCGAATTCCAAAGCCAGCGAAAGAAAATTCGAGCACATACAAGTATTGCAGCTAAGGGGATGGTTCTTTTTGTCCTATTTTATACATGCACTTTGTGTATTATGCATTGGTTTTTGTTCAAAAAGGAAAAGAGGCTAACTCATTAACAGATTTGTTAAAACAGAGATCAATCATAAGTGAAGATTACTTACAAATTTAATTTTCGTTTTCCGAAGTTCTATTACATTGGCCTTCCATTTTTCCTGTATTTTCGTAATTATAATTTTTTATTTTAAATTTTATTTCATCATTTTCGACTCAAAATGTTTCAACAGCCAATTTTTTCTGTATTTATAGAGGTGAGGTATTAAATGTTGAATGAGGGTACCTACCATGTTAGATTACCAGGTTACCATGGATAGATTAACAGGAAGGTGAAATGGGTTATTTTTCTTTTCAACCTGTTCCTTTCATTAGTCATGTGCCACGTAGTCATTGAGTCAATTACATGGCATAGTACTTGAATTCGTTTTCGATTTTATCTTGAAATTAAATGGTGTTCAATAATACCAAGAGAAAAAAGAAGGAAACTCTTTCTGCTATTGGATACCGCCCGGCATTTATATTCTGAATAACATTTTGGCAATTCAGCAGGGTTGGAATCGATGTACTATCAAAGTTACCTACACTTAACTCCCTCTATTAGTTTTCCTCTTTAATCTCTTATATAAAAAACTCAAAGTATCAGTTAAAGGGCTGTTTTCCATTTATAATACACATGATTTCCTCTCTTCTTTCACCTAAAACCGAAGCCTACCCATGAGACACGGATATCACACTGCTTACTTACGTGGAATTCATATCATGTAATGTTTTTTTTTTTCATTTTATCTCGTGAAATAAATAGTTGATTAGGCTTCCTATTACCATTCCCAACGGTATTTTTTACGTGACACCATCACGTGAACTCACGTGAGCGTCCAACTCAACATCACGTCAAAGAGAGGAAGGGGAAGAAAGAGAAAAGGCTTGTGGGTGATATGCAGAAGAGCAGGACGTATGACGAGCCGATGAATGAAATAATGAAATGAAACATGGCCTGTGGCTGCAAATGATATTATTGGTATGTTTTTTACCATTCAAACGTACCTGAACCGGTAGATCACCTCTAATAAAAAAATAATTTCCCTCTGTAAGTGAGTCTTCCTGTCCAGCAACTAAATCAAGCTTTTCATTCTAGTTTGTGTCCGAAACACCCCAGGGTTACCCGCCGAATATCTGTGGGTTGTAGTCCTAAAATGACTACACCTTGTCTTAATTTTTGCTTAAAGAATATTTGCGATTATTCGCCGTTCGTATTGGAAATTGATGCCACAGCATCGGAGTCCGTTGTGTGAGCTACCTTAGATGCCTCGGGTGCTCTTATGCGGAAAATGATTTATGATCCTTGTGTGTGAAGAAATTAGTTAGTTAATGGCTGCGTCCATTATTCGATGGACTCGTTTCTCAATGCGTCCATCGCTACCCATCACATGGCACCTTTTATAGTCAAACTTTGTTTGGAACGAGGTCCACAGGTGAAATTTAAGCCTGTCAGTGAAAGCCTTTGCTTTACATCTGCACTGTCTCCCGCGAGCCTCAATAGGGCTCCATATATTTATTAACTATCGAGACTTTCTCATTAGTTTGTTTGGCTTGTAGCGTTACTGGTTTTTTAAAATCCCATGTAATGCTGTTTTTAATTTGCTAGTACTAATTGCGCGTCATGTATGCTAGCTTTCATTTCGAAATTCTTCTATCTCTATGCATGCATGTATTTGTAAAATTCATAGGCGCTTCTATTTCTTAAAACTTAAGTAGAAAATATATGAAGGACCCAAAATCTCCGTGCACGTTAAGTTAATGAGACTCCAGTGGGCAGGACATGTCCAGCGGATGCCAGAGACGCGGGTCGCCAAAAAAGTCTTCACTGAGAGTATGGGAGGAAAGAGACCAGTGGGCAAGCCAAGGGCAAGATGGGAAGATAATGTAAGCAAGGATGCAAGAGACTTACTAGGGATCAGGAGCTGAAGAGAACAGTCAAGAGACCGGGATGAATGGAGACGGAAAATTGACGAGGCCAAGGCTCAACTAGGGCTGTAGCGCCATCGGAGAGAGAAAGTAGAAAATAGTGTAAGCCATGTTTTGATGGAAATTCACCCCCTGCCTCACACCCTAGATATGTCATGCAGGGTACTATGATCATGAACAGGAGGGAGTGTGCCAGGTTGTATTAGAACACAAGGCATTTTTGTTTTTGTTCGTGTCGTAACCTCCTGAATTATGCATTGCAATAATGCATGGTACCATTTGAGGTGCTTGATATCAGCAATGCCTTCTTGAAATTGGCAAGAGACTAGATGAGTGAATCATGACTAGACTAGAGGTGAGTCATTAATCATAGATCCGAAAATTGGTTTGCAGCAGCTCTCCAATCCACTCTTCTTTCCGTCAACCATTTCATCCCTACATGATTCTTCACTTTGACTGATGACTTACTCTTAATTTGCCTGATGCATTCCATTCTAGGTCTTTCTCTGAATTGCTTCCCATTTGTTTCTCCTTCCATTAATGCTTTCAATGGGGTATTTTTTTCGCAAAATGTGTCCAATATCATCAATTAATGTATTAAACAGTAAGTCACTACCGGGTGTGAGCTATTGATTCCTCAGCTGATATACACCATCTAAGTTTCACACAACCAAGGCATTTGGCGATTTTAATTATATTATTTTCTCAATTTTTCTTTTAATGATATTAGAATTTCTTATTCGATAATATTCTGATGATTTGAAGAACATAACATGCTTTAATATTTATAACTGATTGGTTTATACATAATCTAAGACGAGATGTTTATGGAAGCCTTATTACTAGAGGCAAAAATCGATGCGATAGAAAAGTGGTACTTCGGAGTGTGGGCAGTGACGATTTTTCCTCCGTAAAACGACTAAGGTTTGATTGATCACCGCAGTTCCTTACGTATGAGATCATTTTCAAACTTTAAAAAACTAATACATAAATAGCCTGGTAGTTTTTCTCACTGTTTGTATGTTCATCAAAGGAACAAATCCCAATAGTTTCGAAGCCCAGCCATCGTGGCCTGCGGTTGGCCTCAATCGTTCTTAAGGATGAATTGGAAAAAGTTAGCATGACAAAAAGATCATTGGAACAAAAGCATCGCGAGTCATTAGAGTCGTAGCCAATCTAGTTAACGCTCCCCTGATAAAAATCGAACGCTTGCTCTAGCGTAGAGGCAGCGTCAACGGGGAGTTCTATACTCTTGGAGGAGCTTCCTTTACTCCCCGATAACTCTCCGAGATTTTTAACTCCAAACACGTTCCCAGAACTCTTCCGCAAGAGCGAACGGTGAGTGCCTCATTGTTTCTTTGACGCTTCGTTTTTCGTCTCCCCGTCAACACTTCTAAAACGCTTCCGGGGAAGGAAACGAAGAGTTGTCTGATGGTTTTGTTTACTCTTCGATTTCACTGCTGCTACTACGAGAAATTTGTAATTTTTGCTCTAAGAATAGGCTTGTGTAAATAAAAGCTGGTTGTTCAAACGTCCCAATAATTTGAAATACTTTTAGTTAATATCATGATGTACCTTCGTTGACGGACAACTTAAACTTAAATAACATACCTACGGTAATGATCGCTTCGTAATATAAGATAGGAATTGAATATAAACATACGGTGTAACTAATTAATTGGTAGCTAGCCAGTTCGTACATTTCCCCTCGGAAATGCGTTATTTTGTCTACATCGTATTTAAAAACATGTGCATGATGTACCAACTGCGTATACTTCATGTATTCAAATGAAGATTCATTAAGGTTGATGGCATGTTTGGCATGGACGTTCGCTTACTTGCAATTATGCATAGAAGATAAAAAAATTAGATACCATAGCTATATATGTATTTAGCACCTAACTTGTTAATTATCTAACATATTCATGGCAGTTTTACACGAGGCATAGTCGCGGTAATCAATTTGAATTAATGGCATACCTATGCATAATTATAGAGTGATGATGACATAATGACATATATTGTTCATCTTCCACTCATTTATACTCTTCAAATCTCTCCAGTTGTGGAATGAAATACTTGGAGGATGAGCAAGGTCATGAGGAATAGTAATCATGAAAAGTAAAATGTAGAACAATATCTACATTAACAAGGAAAATGCTACTATAAGAAACATAGAAGAACTATTCCTCAACATTATCCCCAGTTATTCATAGGAAATTATATTAACTGGTCATAGAAAAGCAAAAACTCGTGAAATCCAAGCATCTAAAATCCTTTAAAAGCACAAGTCAAGTATGTAATAAGACATAAACCCTGTGAAACATTGAAATCTTAAGAAGCGGTGATAGCCTAGTGGTTAAGGTGAGCGACTATGAATTGAAAGGTTACGAGATCGATGCCAAGATAAGGTACAATTTTTTTGCTCTGTTTTCCTAAGTTTTTTTTGTTTTGATTTTTATATATCGTGTTCTTTACATCGTTACTTCAATGAAAACTATTTTTAGGCAATTTTTAGAATGTAAATAGAGGCGGTAGTAGACTTGTACCCCGTCTACGCTCCGTTAACACTCCAAGACGACGCTTCGTTTACTCTCCGGTGTTCCACATTACGCTCCCCAGTCTCTCCGTTCACCCTCCCTTGCGGCTTGGTCAACTCTTCATTCACTCTCCGATAGGAGCTTCATTGACGCCCCCTTCACGCTATATTTTCGCCAGGGTCTATACTAATGGAATTAAATTACTGGGCATTCACTGGTCATGGAACATCGTAAAATAGTTTAACTTTCGAAATATGAAGTTCGAAAGCTGAAGTGGATAGAGGAAAAATTTAATTATTCCTATTCGTTCAGCAACTTCCTCGTTTTATGCTTGTATGTACGTACGTTGATCATATCGCCTTCGACAGCGGAAACCACGGGCATCGTCCTATTGCTATCCGAAGCAGCAAGCAATCGTAAGAATTCCCGGGAGACTTCAATAGGTTTAGCGCGAATCAAATCTCGGCAATGTATCATGCGATAGGAACTTCTAAGTTAAACCATACGACCTCTTTTGTCAACCCCTAATGAGTCAGTCGTACTGGATAAGCGAAGGAGGGGGCGAGGAAGAATAAGATTTTGGGATGGGATAAAATGAGGTAGGAAGCATGCCGAAGTAAAGGGAGAAATCGTCTGAAGAAGTCGGTGTCTGGGGTGTATTGAAAATCAGATAGGATTACTAAAATTTTCCATCCTAACGTGCCTAAATCTGTATTCAAATCTAGGAAATCCCCTGACTATCTCCTCAAGGCTAGGTGGAAGGAAGTTAATTTACCCCTAGCATGAGCTACTTAACATCTACATCTACGAAGTACCGTGCAAGCCACCACTAGGGTGTGTGGCACGGGGTGATTCCACCCAGGCATGCAGGACTCCAGCACAAATCAGAACCTCGAACGCTCCCCCTGCCGCTAGGCGCAGGCCAAAAATCAGTCAGCAGAACAGTGCGCAGTCCAACCGGAAACTTAACGTGGTAGGGAAGTTTTTTTTCTATCCAGTCTTGGTGACATCTATTTCGATCTCTTAATACTCGTAGAGAAATTACGTTTAAAACCTGTCCGCTCGACTATTCAATGACCTATTCTCGTGCTTATGATCTATAACGTGGTGGCAAAAAAAATGTATGAGATTGTGACCGTAAAATGTCCGGCCTCCCATAATGAATTAGAAGTCGTGCGAAAAAGAGGCTGGCTGCGAATTTACTATGTAGAATTCGGTATTTTAACCCCCGCCCTGATTATGATTCCCATCCAAGCGTTTATGATAGGCGTCTGGCACATAAAATCATCATAAGCCTGGTGTGAAATCACCCCGTTCCACACACCCTAGTGGTGGCTTGCACGGTACTTCGTAGATGTTGATGTAATGTCTCTTTACAAATCTCCGCACTTGTCAATCACCCTTTTGATGGTTGGTACTTGATTTTCGAATAGCTCGAATCAGGTGTGAGGAGCTTGCTCTTCTTGGTCATTCTGTAATGAGCAGATCTCACGGGGAAAGTTGGAATGGGGGAAAAGTAGGCTAGGCTTCACGGATGAGATAAAGGAGGAGGTAAGGTTTCACGGATGGGATGTAAGAATATAGAATAAAGTATTTTTCTTTGAAGGCTTTCGCAGCTTTACTTGGCTCCTGCAAAAGCCCAACGTCTCCCGAAAAAGATTCAAATCGGCCCAACAATGGTGCAACGAACATCGATGCACCATTGTTGCATGCACCATGCATCTATATAAGGGCGAACTGATGCCGGAAAACGCTCATTCTCGATGACGCTTCCAGTAAGAGAAGCGAAACGTTGAGTTTTCAAAATAAACAAAACGCAGCATTGGCCGAAAACATCAAACTACATAGAATAAAGTATCTTCACGCAATATCGTGCTGAAGAACGATATGACGTGATTACCCCCCAGGAAAAGGGGGGTTCGTGGGTCTCGTCCCGGAAATTCGTAACTATGTGCAAAATAGTTTGGGGGGGGGGGGGGGGGGAATTGTCCCCCCCTTTCGGGCCGCCAATGCGTGAAGAGGTTTATGTCCACAATAGTAGAAAATCGGGCAGGAGTATTACTGATGTATCCGTTGAAACGTACCTAAATCG
This sequence comes from Pyrrhosoma nymphula, assembly GCA_963573305.1. Lineage (NCBI taxonomy): Eukaryota > Metazoa > Arthropoda > Insecta > Odonata > Coenagrionidae > Pyrrhosoma > Pyrrhosoma nymphula. Next base: position 100,782,268 of record OY754330.1, on the reverse strand, counting down.
GTAGAATAGCACTAATACTGATCAAGTCTAAGTCATCACTCGCACGAGAAGATTAATCCTCGCAATTCAGCGAACGTATTTAGTCCATCTTGACGAAAACTTTAGGAGCAGAAACACTCGCGCACACGGAGTAAAACTTATTTCTTCGTCTCCTCGTCCTGACTGCATCCATCCTTTATCCCCGTTTTCGCACAGTTCGATGCAAAAGCGAAGAAGCCCAGTTCCTTGAACGCCCGACTGCCTTCTTCTCCTCCCGCTATGCGTGGAAAGGATCCTAACGTTACCTTCTCCTCCACCTTACCTGTCCACCTCCCACCCTCCCGAACATATTTTTCTCCTCCACCTCCCCCTTCTCGTACAGTCTCTCTCAACTTGTCCTCGCATACATCGGCGTGTTTATTCATCCCAGCCAGTCAAGTCGTCTCCTCTCATGTCCCCCATATCTCCTGTGTTCGTCTGTCGACTTTCTTCCCCCTACCCCCGACCCATACAACCGTCCACGTGCTCTCGCGCTCCCGCCATTGGTCGACACGTGGGAATCACGGCGCACGCCCCCGAAGCTGATTGGCCGAGCGGAACCGGTCACGTGAAAACCACACGCTGGCCCCATCGTCGTCGCGGGACTGTGTGGCATCTACGGACGGAGGGAAAGGGGGGACTGAATGTGGTCCGAGGTGGGAGGGCAAGTTGTAGGCGCCGTTTTAAGGAAGCCCATAGCCTTCTTAGTAACTCTCTCTCCCACTCGTGTGAGATCTAATTTTTTTCCTCACGACCAACCGACCGTCGGATACTCATTGTCAGTAGGTGGATGAAAAAACCGCTGCCTTAATCGCGCCGTTTCTTTCAATGCCCTCCGCGCTCTGCTCACCCATCATTATCTCCCCACTTCTACTCCTGATCTTTTCCCACCTCAATGGCTTTTCTATCCCCGTCTATTTTTATCCCGGAGTTTTTTCCTGCTTCTAACTAGAATATTTTTTTCTTCTCGTCTGCTCTTTGCCGAGATTCCCTCATTCATAACACCCGGATAGTTTGTCGACGATTCCTTGAATTCCGCCGCGTGATGCGGCGCGTTCTCGACGAGTTTTTCGCGAGTGACTCATAAATCTTGCGATGATGACAATTTTATACTGGTAGGAGGTGTTTTTAATGCCATCAATATCAATTATAAAGTGTCTTAAAAAGTGCCGGATTGGAAAAAATTCGCTTCGTGACTTCTGTTTATTCAGATTTCTTCGGATTTTTCTGTATCCAGTCACTTAATGACTTTGTGAAAAGAGTACTTGGCAAGTGCGACGATAAAGTTAGGGAAATCAGCTACTTCTCCCTCGTTAGACCCCACATGGAATATGCTGCTAGTATTTGGGATCCTTGTGAGATAGGCTTGGAAACTGAGTTTGAACGCTTGCAGCGAAGATCGGCAAGATACGTAAAACATGAACATATAATTGTTAGTTCAGTTATGAGACACCTCGATATAGAAAACTTGTTAACAAAAACACAACACGGATTCAGAAAGGGAAGATCTTGCGAAACTCAATTAGCACTTTTTGCTCACGATATTTTAGTCTCGGGTGAACATAACGCTCCAGTTGATGCAATTTTTCTTGACTTTAAAAAGGCATTTGATAAAGTTTCCCACAGTAAGCTACTCATGAAATTAAAATCCTACGGTTTAGACGACGACGTAATTTCCTGGATTAGAGAATTCTTAAGTAATCGCGTGCAAAGGGTTGTATTAGATGGCGCTATCTCTAATGAAGTAAAAATCACATCGGGTGTCCCACAGGGAAATGTCATAGGCCCGCTTCTGTTCCTTTTGTACATAAACGACATCGGTGACAAAGTTGACAGTAAGCTTAGATTATTTGCTGACGACGCAGTGGTGTATAGAGAAATTCGTAGCTTTAATGACAAGGAAGCGCTAACTAAGGATCTCGAGGCAATACAAGAGTGGTGCGATGCGTGGCAGCTAGAATTAAACCTGAAAAAAATGCGTTGTTGTGAATTTTTGGAAACGGAAAAACGCTCCTTGTAACAGCTATTGCATAAACAACATAAAACTAGACACCGTAGAATCGGTTAAGTACCTCGGAGTTAAACTGACTAATGATCTATCGTGGAGTAAACATATTCGAGAAATTACCGGTCAAGCTAATCGTAAATTGGGATTTGTTAAAAGAGTACTTGGCAAGTGCGACGATAAAGTTAGGGAAATCAGCTACTTCTCCCTCGTTAGACCCCACTTGGAGTATGCCGCCAGTATTTGGGATCCTTATGAGATAGGCTTGGAAACTGAGTTAGAACGCTTGCAGCGAAGATCGGCAAGATATGTTAAAGGCCGTTATGATAATCTCGTTAGTGTTACTGACCTTTTGCAGCAACTGGGATGGGAAAAGCTTTCAGACCGTCGATTAAAATTTAGACTAAATCTATTATGTAAGTTCCAAACCGGTCTATTCTCTGACGACGTTGATAATATTTTACGAAATCCGACATACTACGGTAGATCAGATCATGAGAGTAAAATTAGGGAACTAGACTGCAGAACGGATAGATTTAAGATGTCATTTTTCCCACGAACGATAAGGGACCATAATAGCTGCCATGAGACTTTTATCTAGGTTTGTCGTTAGGTAGTGTAGCTCTTAGTAGTAGTAGTACTCCTAGTACTTGAATCCTTATCTGTTACGTAGTACATACTAACAGCACGCCTAGCATGTTTTCTACATGGGTCTTGAGTCCCTGTCCATCTGTGTAGTTGTAGAATGCATGTATATTGAGGTCACTCTCCATTTTGATGACATCGGTAGTGTAGTGTTGCATGCTTGTGAGGCTTCGCCTCATGACAAGCATTAGCGATTTATGCTAATGCATAATTAGTCGTAGTTACACTAACTTTATGGTATAGTGTAATGCATGTTGGTGATTACTCACCCCCTGCCACACACCCCTGAGGTGGCTTGCAGGGTATTTTGTAGATGTAGATGTAAAAGGCCGTTATGATAATTTCGTTAGTTTTCGTTATAATAATTTCGACCTGTTGCAGCAACTGAGTTGGGAAACGCTTTCAGACTGTCGATTAAAGTTTAGACTCAGTCTATTATGTAAGTTCCAAACCGGTCTATTATCTGATGAAATTGATAATATTTTACGAAATCCGACATCTACATCTATATATTACCCTGCGAGCCACCTCTAGGGTGTTTGGCAGGGGGTGACAAGTCACCAAAATGCAGCATGCAAGCGGACCGCCACATGCACACCGCACGGTCATGAATATTAAGGATACTAACCAATTCCATCGTTAACTAAAAACCATCATGCAGCATGCAAGAGAATCCCCACATGCACGCCACACATGTACGATGACACATAATATTCTACATGCTACTTAAGAGGGCAATCTGCCTATGAAGCTAGAACATGCAAAACATGATGTTAGAAACACCATAAAACTCCGTAAACATGCTTTAAGAAATACATAAGTTAGTAAGCTACACTACCAGTCAACTAATCTATTTCTAAGTCCTTACACTGCGGTAGATCAGATCATGAGAATAAAATTAGGGAACTAGACTGCAGAACGGACAGATTTAAAATGTCATTTATCCCACGAACGATAATGGACCATAGCAGCTGCCAATGAGACTTTTATCTAGGTTTGCCGATAGGTAGTGTAGCTCTTAGTAGTAGTGGTACTCCTTAATACTTGAATCCTTATCTGTTTCCTAGCACTAACAGCACGCCGTGCATGTTTTCTACTTAAGTATTGAGTCTCTGTCCATTTGTATGGTTGCACAATACATATATATTAACGGTCCCTCTCCATTGTGAGCATATATGTAGTGTAGTGCATGCTTGTGAGGCTTCGCCGCGTGACAAGCATTAGCGATTTATGCTTTTGCATAATTAGTCGTAGTTACACTAACTCTAGGGTATAGTGTAATGCATGTTGGTGACTACTCACCCACTGCCACACACCCCTGAGGTGGCTTGCAGGGTATTTTGTAAATGTACATGTAGAATGCTCTCATAGGACGCACTTGAATTTTGAGATCCAAATACAATGTCTCCGCACCTACTAGGAATATTAGGAAGGTGCTACTTGTTGGAATTTACCGTGTCAAAATCTTCATCGACGTAATTACCTTCCTAACGACCTCATGGATGTGTGAAAGTAATGATGATAATTTATAGAAACGGGTGGGTTTAAAATGTCATTTTTCCCGCGATCGATTAGAGACCATAACAGCTGCCATGAGACTATTAACTAAGTTTGTCGATACGTAGTGGAGGTAATTATTTGATTTGCTCCCTATTGCTTGTATCCTTGTCTGCTGACAGCACCTCGTTCATGTTTCTTGTAAATCTCTTGCATATATTGTTGCAAAACACATTAATACAAATAGTTTCTCTAACATTGGTAGCATATCTGTAGTGTGTGCTGGTTGGTGAAATTTCTCCTCCTGACAAGTATTTACAGTTTTTTGCTAATGCATCAAATTTCTTAGCTTCATTAACTTTATTAGGGTACCTACAGTGTAGTTGGTGATAACTCACCCTGTGCCATACTCTCTTGAGGTGGCTTGCGGGGTATTATGCAGATGCAGGGGAAATTATTTTCATGATGCGGGGTTTAACAAATAATTTCTCGCTAAATCTTTGGAGAAGATCTCAATTTATATTATTACACAGGTTTATGTGTTGTGGGATATGATTAAGATTTACTTACATGGCGAAAGCTTGTCTTCTTAAGGAAACTGCATCTTGAATACGTAACTTTGTTTCCATTGATGCCATGTCTTCATACGTTATAGTATACTTGAATGAGAGTATAAAATTCAGATATGTTTTTTGGTTGTGAGTGGGAAATACAGTTTACCAATGATGGACGTGTGATGGGATACTTCCTGACAACCGTTTGTATGGGAGAAATTTGTCTATACACCTGAGTGTTCATCATTCTGGCGTCCAATTCGTCATGCGAGGAGACATTTCACCTGCCCCCAACCAGGACGAGCCGAACGAAATTCTTTCTTCGGCGACGAGTCCTTTTGTGGACTAGGGAAACGTTGGAATCCGTGGCTGGTGGAGGGAGGTGGGGAAACAGGTTTGGGCGATGCATATAACCAGAGAGTGCATTCCAAAAATAGATCCACCCAAATTTAGATCCAAGTCACGACAAAGAGAGTGAAAAGTCTTCATCCTTGAATCACGAAACGTTTCGTCACACTAGCGAAGGCAGACTCAGCTGAGTGTAGGTGTATAGACATACACGCTTAACAACCGTTACTCCGGTGGCGTGCTCCACGTTACAAAACATCCCGCCCGTATTACCGTGCTATATAGCCACATAGCGTATATAGCCACATCAAGGGTATCCTTTAATCCAAAAGAGAGACGATTCATGGCAACTAGAATTAAAATTGAAAAAAATGTGTTGCAGTAGTTCTCTTGAAAAATTAAAACTCTCCCCATTACACCTTCTGCATGCAGCATAGCTAATTAAAGAGCGTAGAATCCGTTTATTACCATGGAGTTTAAGTCTCATAATCTCTCGTTGTGTAAACATATTCAGGAAATAACTGGTCAATCCAATCCGAAATTGGAAATTTTTAAAAGGGTACTAGGCAAGTGCGACAATTATGTTAGGGAGCTTAACTACCTCTCCATCGTTAGACCTTATTTGGAACACGCTGCCATCATTTAGGATCCTTATGAGGTAGGCCTAAAAACCGAGTTAAAACACGTGCAGCGAAGATCGGCGAGATATGTGAATGGTAGTCACGATAATTTTATTAGTATTTCAAGCATTCTGTGAAAACTGGGTTGGAAATCACTATTAGGCCTTCCATTAAAATTTAGACTTCATCTTTTAATTAATTCGCGAGCCATTCTATTTTCTGACGATGTCAAAAACATTTCGCGAAATCTGACATGCAAGGGTAAATTAGATTATGAGTGTAACATTAGGGAAGAAGACTGCAGAACGGACAGGTTTAGAATGTCATTTTTCCGTGAACGATTATAAACGATAATAGCTGCCATTGAGATTTTAAAATTTGGTTGTTCAGTCGGTAGTGAAGCTAATTAGTTGACTTTCTACCCAATGCTTCTGTGCTATAATGACAAGCAATGCCAACAGCTTTTCTACCACCCTTACTAAACAACTCATATCTCTATGCAAGTTTATATTTGCATAATGTATTACTACCGATTGATTATATAAAATCAGTTGCATATGATATTGTTCTTTTCAGTGAAAGTCACACCTGTCACACATTTTCATGTGATCTTATTGTACTGTATCACTCGCTGTTTCTGTAACATTTGTAGTGCATGGTAATGAAAATTCACCCCCTGTCACATCCTTAAGATGACTTGCAGGGTTCAAGTAGATTCACACTAAGGATGTGTGGTAAAGAGATACATTTTCCTCGTTATGAAATACATTTTATGCTACTATTGTTTTAGGAAATGTATGTGTTAATGGATGAAGCTCATGCATATATGGATAGAGATTGGAATTTCGGGAGTAAAGAACGTGTAAACCGAGACGTGCTCTTAGATTATCTTATTAAATAATATTTCTTCAGAAATCCAAGTGATTAGACAACCATTTAACATCTAATATATTACATTTATTGAGTCTCATGAAGAAATCTAATAATTATTAGCATATACTTTACATAAGAAGACTTTGTATGAGAAGTCTTAAGAAAATTAGTTAAGCCTTAATGTCAGCTTTTATCATCAATAGTCAATCGCGGAAAAACCGGCCATCTAAAACTTATCCGTGATGCTGACTTAATACAATAACGTTATGCATACGATTTAATCAATCAAAGTCAGGAAAAAATATGGGGTTCAACATTTATCAAAGGTTTTGTTGACATTTTAGAATAGTGGGATTGTTCGTCGTCGCTTTGGCCTCTTTCCCCTAGCTCTTGACTTCGTGAACTACCTGTGAGCTCTTAGTGAAGTGGTGCCACACGAGAGTGACTTTGAAGATTCGTTCTCCGGTCATCCATCAATCCAATACAAATCATCAAAACCAGATATCTTATCAAGTGGTTGTGAAAATGTGAGATATGCGGTCCGTGGGTGAAAATGTGAGATAAGTTAAATATCAGGTGTTCGCGTGAACGTAAAATTTTCTGATTCTATTTTATACCAGCCTGTGTTGAATGGCGACTCTGGGATGTAAATAGGAGAACATGAAGCATTTATCTCGTCGTAAGACACTTGGATTTCAGTCGTAGGTCTTCAGTGATTTCCATGGAGTTCAAAAGTGAAATTTGTTTGCAGAATTTGGGAAAGAGGATAGCGAACTTTTGTACCCATTGTACGCTGATTTCACTCTTAATATTTAAATTAATAATATGTGTTATTGAATTAAATTTTGTTTAAATGTGAAGCTAAGTATATATGCCACTTTAAGTGCATTTTACCGAGAAGCTTTTAGGTAAAACAGGGGCTCGCTGCATCTGCACTCAGTGTAGTCTGTTGGCATCGAACACATTTCAAAATCGAACTGGATATTGCATTTAATGAGTGTATATCATAACATGAGGTAGAAAAATGTGCTATTTGGGTAAAAGTTGGGAGGTTTTCTACGCGCTCATCTTACTGAAGCATTAACCCAATAACTCGGTCTGCGAATTAGCTTATCCTCCTTGAATGATATAATGTTTTTCTCCTGTTCACCCGGTCTCAATAACCTCTTTACTACTTGCTAGTCTTGTCGTTACTCAGTCGTACATATTTGGTCATTATCTTATGAAGAGATGTCATGTTATCTACAACTAGAACAAATGTAGCATTAAAGAGTATAAGATAAAACCATGAGATAATCATACTCTGTCGAGCTTTCCCATACTAAAGGGATCGCACGAGTATTTGTCGGCCGCGTGAGTGAGCTAGCTAGTCGACCGCAGTAGTAGCCTTTCATTTTGCCTGCGGCGTGAACCCACCTGCCGACAAACTTTATGGCATGTGTTGTCAAAACACGAAATTTCTGTATGGAATGATTCATTTGGTTTCTACGCCTGGCGCCGTGGCTTAGTTGGTTAAAGCGCCTGTCTAGTAAACAGGAGATCGGGAGTTCGAATCTCCCCGGTGCCTTAATTATTTTTTATTCGGGAAATCGATTGCCGAACGGGCAAGTTTGAATTTTCATTTTTTTCGTGTCGAGCGATTGGAAACCACAATAGCTGCTATTGCGACTATAAGTAAGTTTTGCGAAAGTAGCCTTGTTCTATAACATTCTTCGTGAAACTTCATAATTATAATACCATAGTGCTATTGCATTATTGGATGTGCATGGTGGAAAATGTCATTTTTCTCGCGAACGATGAGGGACCATAACAGCTGCCAATGAAACTTTTATCTAGGATCTAAGTCTTTCCCGGCGAATGCTTAGGATGAATAGTTCTCGGGTTTCCAGCCGGGTTATGGTGTTAAACTGCACCGACGTTTCAATGGCGTAGTCTGCTATCGTCTTCAGTGTGAATATCTGAAGACGATGGCAGAGTACGCCATTGAAACTTCGGTGCAGTTTAACGCCATTACTCGGCTGGAAACCCGAGAACTATTCATCCTAAACTTTTATCTAGGTTTTCCGATAGGTAGTGTAGCTCTTAGTAGTAGTAATACTCCCTAATACTTGAATCATTATCTGTTTCATAGTACTAACAGCACGCTGCGCATGTTTTCAACATAAGTCTTGAGTCCCTATACATTTTTTTATTTACAAAATAAATATATAATAACGGTCCCACTCCATTGTGAGTATATCTGTAGTGTAGTGCATGCCTGTGAGGCTTCGCCTAGTGACAAGCAATAGCGATTTATGCTAATGCATATTTAGTCGTAGCTACACTAAATTTAGGGTATATTGTAATGCATGTTGGTGACTACTCACCCCCTGCCACACACCCCTGAGGTGGCTTGCAGGGTATTTTGTAGATGTAGATTTAAAATTTCACCTCTTGTCACACGTATTTACAGGTTGCAGATTATGCAGTAATAGCTTCATTATCTTTTTTTAGGATATGATTTGGTGCATATTAATGCAAACTCACCCCCGGCATCACCCTCGTCAGGTGGCTGACAGGGAATTATGTTGATGTAATAGTATGTCTCCCATGCTTTGTTTTTTAAAAAGGAATTCTAATGTCTCAGTGCTTTTTTTGACACAGTCTCTTTTATCACCGGCGCCGTGCCTGGTCTCTAGATTTTAAAAAAGCTTTCGATAAGGTCCCTCATTCAAAGTTACTCGTTAAATTGGAAGAATACGGAATACACCACGACGTAATATGTTGGATAAGAGAGTTATTAGCCGACCGCGAACAGAGGGTAGTTCTAGATGGCGTTAGCTCAGATGTGGTGAAAGTTACATCAGGTGTACCTCAGGGAAGTGTCGGTCCCTTATTGTTCCTTTTGTACATTAATGACATCACTACCGTTGTTACTAGCAAAATTCGATTCTTCGCAGATGACGCAGTGTTGTACAGGGATCTAGACAATGAGTCCGACAAGATTGCGTTACAAAAAGACCTAGATGCTATAAATAAATGGTGCAATACTTGGCAGTTAGAATTGAATTTTAAAAAGTGCGTTGTTATGAATTTTTGGAAAAAGAATAACTCGGTCAACGATAGGTACACAATTAATCAAACAGACTTATCAAATGTAGAGTCAGTTAAATACTTAGGTGTGACCCTTACTCAGGACCTGTCTTGGGAGAAACACCTTCGGGAAATCTGCGGACAGGCTAGTCGCAAATTGGGATTTATCAAAAGAATATTAGGAAAATGCGACGAAAAAGTTAAACAGCGATGTTATTTTTCACTCGTGAGACCTCACTTGGAGTACGCCGCTAGCATATGGGACCCTTACGAAGTAGGACTAATCTCTGAAATAGATAGAATACAACGGAGAGCAGCAAGATTTGTGAAAAGTTGTTACGATAAACTTAGCAGTGTTACCGAATTGTTGAAGGAATTAGGGTGGGAATCTCTAACTGATCGAAGGAATTAGGGTGGGAATCTCTAACTGATCGAAGGGAGAACAGGTTAAATCTTTTGCGCAAACTCGGAGCAGACAGGTTTTTGCCGGAGGTTCAACATATACTGCTAGAGCCAACGCACTACGGTAAAAGTGATCACAGGAATAAAATTAAGGAAATTGACTGCCGAACCGATGGATTCAAAATGTCATTTTTCCCACGTACAATAAGGGATCATAATAGTTTTGATAGATCAATCACATGAAACTCCCACCCTCAATAGGTAGAGTAGAATTTTCACTTGTGCTTAATAACACCACATCATTACTAACTCTTCACACCGGTCGATTAGTCCGGCATTATTTTATTTTGTTCTTTGCATGAAGTAGCATCTCGTAGTATTCATAAATTAACAGTATCAGTAATATTAACCACTAGATGTGTCTATAGCATTTCTCTGCATGTTTGTATTTTCTTTTACGTATCACTCTCCCAGTTTCCGGTTGGACTTCGAACTGTTCTCCTGACTGCTTTTGGCCTGCGCCTAGCGCCAGGGGGAGCGTGCGAGGTTCTGATTTGTTCTGGGACGAGTGCTGCATGCCTGGTGTGGAATCACCCCGTGCCACATACCCTAGTGGTGGCTTGCACGGTACATCGTAGATCACTCGTTGTTCCTAAAATTTTCCTTTCTCGAGGTGTAGTGTATGCATTGGTGAAAATTCACCCCTGCCCAAAGCCGTTCTTTGAGCGTTCTTCGTAGGCGTACATAAATGTCCATTTCTTCTAAATAAAATGACTTCATTTTTTACGCACTCAGGGATAAATAATTTATAATCGATATTTTATCTATAATATTTCTCATCGCGTATACATTGAATGCAAGAACCTAAGGTATCAAAACGGAGGAATATTGAGAGGTATCAGAGGATTATTCTCCGTGAGCTCTTTTGCTTTATATTTAAGCCGATGGATGGGCCAGCTGAAGGACCTGGGTGGTTATCCGGGAGTGTCGACAATCTGAAATTTCGTCATCATATTTCAGATTTTCTGAAATACGTCATCAAATTTCCACGGCTCATTTTGCAGTTCTTCGTTCACGGACCGACTCAAAACCGAAGAGTCAGTGTCGACCGTAATTTTTCGGTGGACGGCGCTATCGTCGCGGCTGAAATCAAAGAGCATCATGGGAAATCCTTCCGCCCCGCCTCCGCAGCCAAGCTTTTCGGAAACGGAACACGAAACTGAGCCAATGGCTCTGACATCAGCTCATAGATTCGTTCAAAATGTCGTTCTATTGGGTCTTTTTGCCGTTAATTGAATGACTCAATGAATGAATGTCGACATGATAAACGTCGACATTCCCGGATCACCACCCTGGGGCGCTTCGTTTGGAATTTCCTCTTGTGACTCCATGCAACTTAGCTCGAACCGAAGCGACGCCGCGCCGCCGGGGACCTTTCTTGGTAACGCCCAAGGACCGACCGCGCGGGCTCTTCGTAGAGTCTCGTATGTATGCAGGTTCTTACGTGCCGGTCTCTGCAGGAGCGAACATATTTTTTTCAAGCGTATTTCTTTCCCCGCTCGGCAAGAGGCCGTCTATGATACTGCTTGCACATGTCGCTTAGAAAGTGGTCATAAGTAATCATATGCAAGACGAAAGACGAACCCCTTGCGATTTTCCACTGAGAAATGATTAATGCGACCGATATCGATGTTTTGACATCTACATACTACCCTGAAAGCCAACTCAAGGGTGTGTGGCAGGTTATATTTCAACAATATGCCCTACACTATACTCTGCTAAAGGTAATAAAACGATAAAATTATTGAAATGAGAGTTATGCATCAATGAAACCTGCAAACACCTTACAGAATGAGGAATTTCTACAACATGCGCTACATTATAGGTATGTTATCAATGTTACAGATAGTATGAGCATTCATGTATTTTGCAACTATGTAAATGCTCCGAATATGAGAGTTATACAGGAAGCATGCAAAGACGTGCTGTGACTACTACCATAGAGTAAACAATAATATATTTACTCTATGCTACTACGTAGCAAGTTAAGAAACGAGCATTGGAAAGTAAATAAACTAATTGGCTACTATAACTATCGACAAACCTATTCATAAAGTTTCGGTGACAGCTATAATGGTATCTTATCGTTCCCGAGAAATGTGGCGTTCTAAAACTGTCCGCTCTGCAGTCTTTCTCCCGAATTTTACATCATTAAGGAGATCTAATGATTTAAAACATTGAAACAGGTCGCATAAAAAATGTCTCAGTGGAAAACTGCAATCAGTTCTTCTTTTGTAATGTACAATTCCACCACATCAGGCCTGGGACAACATTATTATCTTATGCAAAATGATAATACGAACATAGAACACTTATAAATCGCAATGACGATATATAATTAAAGTGTGTTAAAACCCCTTACATTACTATGAAGGATTGAGCGTTGATGGATATGTTACATGTACGTGTATAGATGTATACCTACGCATGGATCTCTTTGAAAACCCTTTTTACTACGCCGAATAACTACTATCCGGTCTTGCACCCATGCATTATAATTTATTATTCTAATTCCTATGTGGATGTATATTTTTATTTAAATAATCAAAGTAGCTTACTTATACACCAAATCCTTTCAACCACATCCAAAAAAGTATGGTCCGTAGTGCATATTTGGTGAAGGTTCACAAATCCTCACCTCTTATTACCATACTTAAGTATCATCTACTTTCTATTTAAGCCCTTATTTTTTCCTTATTGAATTTCAAGAATGTGTAATACCCATGGGTAACATCCTTCACCTGCAGTAATATACGTACTATAATTTTTTAAATATTATATGAAATGATATTCTTAAAAAAAATTAAACCGTATCAGTACGGAGTAATCTTTAAATGTCATATGAAATTATTTTCACCGTAAACAAAAATCCTTTCAATATAAATTGCATAACCTACCAAACTACAGATATTCAATAGTTTCACACATTAATTTCACTAGATCCATGCTGTATATATTTATTATTGCGTCAGAATAAGCAAGGAAAGTATAAAATAAAGGTTTTGCATAGTATCGCACTGAATTCATGGATTGTCCTGCTACACTCACTTGAAGAGGCGCACTGAAAAGGCTGAATAAGTGGATGTATGCACATTCACCTCGTGAAACCTAGTATAATGTGGAAAATTTAACAATTTTTAAAAGATTTTTTATGACACGCTGTAAAGCATGTTGAAATCCATCTAAATTATCATACCGAGTAGGCTACTTGTTTCGTCACTAATCGATGTCACAACATTTCGTTGTAATTCAAATTAATGGATTATTAAGGCGTTGTGTCATATTATCCCTTCAGGTGTCGTCTTAAAAAAAATATTTCGTGGCACTAAGCCATCCTGAACGTGTAATATGGATGGAATGATGGGGAAAATAGAAATAAATATGTTTTTTTAAAGCCGAATGACAAATCGTTGTCAATTCATGAAGATAGTCTACGGGTTCAGATGGATGGACACAATCCAACACACGGAAACACCATGCTTCTATGAACCTTAGGTACAAGTACCTCAAGGAAACGCAAATTTCGTAAGTTTAAAACTCCCTGTGATTGAATTTGAATTGCTGGGGTTCGATAAGTGTTCATTGATAACCTGGTTCTTTTTTTACGAATTTGGGTTTGAGGAAATAATTTATAATAAATTGTAGGTACCATCAATGAACTGATTCTGAATTAAAGTTTATTTACTAAGCTTCGATCAACAAAATTATATGAAGTAATTTCATCGTAGGCTGCGTGCATAAGTGGATAATCGATTAATGCTCTTATGCGTTGTTTAATGCACACAAATAAAACGAATATATCTGAAAATAGATCTCAAATTTTACTTTTTTCCCTTATTTGCTAATTGCCTTACATTTCCACAGCTCAACAAGTGTGCTCTGGTAGTAAACGATCGTATCAAAACTGACGCCTCTTTTTGTATAGATTTTTATTTGACCTGTATGACCCAGATAACCATTTGTCGATTAAATTGAATTTAATGGGGAAAAAATATTAGGGGTGACTACTAAAAACGACGGACACACCTCTAGATTCTTGCTTAGGTCAACTAGAAACCAGTGCGTAGATAGTCATGTTTTCTATGTGTAAATGTCTTTATATTAAAAAACAACATTATTTTCACTTTAAACGGTGACATAGAGAACATTTGCCGAGTATATTTTCAATTTGACCAATCACGTCCAAAGTACTGCGCAGTTACCTTTGCAAGTATTACGAGCGCCTTGACAAAGCATGATGTAGATCCAGATAAAATTGTTTATAGCCGTGTATCCTGATATTTTACCTCGAGAGTCAATTATCTAGGGTCAGTATATGATTTCTTTCTGTTGATTAAGGCGAAAACTGAGGATCATAGGCCAAATCTCTGCCCGGGAAACGCACCAAAACATTGGTGCCTGGAGAAGGAGGGGTGGCTATCGATCTCCGGAGAAAGTGGCCGTGAAAGTCAGGGTCTCAGCCCGGGGACGAGCTTTTTAAAGAGAAAGGGACCTTAAAGGGTTTCCTTATCAGCGTGACCAGCCTCACGCCGCCGTGCACGAACATATACATCTTTGTACCCTGCGTGCCGCCTGAAGGACATGTGCCAGGGATCGTAAGGACACATGCCATTCTTTACATTTTGTGAATAAGTAATTGATATAGAACCTATTTGTTACTATATTGCATGTAACTTGTCTGGTGCTTTTCCTCGCGGTCATGTGGCGGTTACCTTTTGAGCGAGGGGAAAAAAGGTTATAATCCTACCAGCTTTGGCGTAAAAATTCTTTATTTTATCGTGGTAGTCGAATGTGTAGTGAGTGACTGTAACAAAAGTGAAAGTTTTGCATGCTTTCTTCGTGTGTGGAGGGACTACTGTCCCAATTTATCCTATAACTCAATTAGATTTTTCTTATACTTATTTATTGACAATTCTGGAGCATCATTTTTTAATTCCAATATTCTTATAAACAACTCAGTGAGCAGTATAACCCAAGCAGCAAAGGCATTCTACCAGAAGAAGAGTCTTCTTTCAACTTGTAACACTCCATTCAAGAAAATAATTGAGCCATGCTCACACATGGCAGTGAAACCTGGACCGCAACAACTGCAGAGCAAAAGAGATTAGAAGCAGTAGAGATTTGTTGCTATAAAAAATGATGAAGATCGAATGGACGGAGAGAATCAATAATTAAGAAGTATAAGATACGGTTTCGGGCGTAACTTTGTGGAAGTATTTAAAATTGTATTAAATTTTGATGAATTTTCTACATGCTTTCTACAGCTTTTTCTACATGTAGTTTAATTATCACGACCATGGTTTCGTTTCAGAGTTACCTGGAGATGTTACTCTGTAACGAAATCATGGTCGTGATAAATAAAACTACATGTGGAAAAAGCTGTGCTCAAAATTCATCTAAATTTCCTACCGTTAAGAAGTCTTGCAAAGAGATTAAGAGGAAAGATGTTTGATGAAAACTCTGTGAGGAAAAAGAGACAAACTGATTGGAAAAATTTTTCGTCCCAACGGCCTCTTGGAAACAATAATGGAAGGAGAAATGAGTTGGAAGAATTACAGAGAAACTCCAAGAATAAAGTAAATCAAGCAAATTAAGAAGGATCTAATCTGCCATAGTGTGTCGGGTAGGATAGATCCTAAAAACTCACTAAAAATTTCTAGTCCGGTCTTGGCAGTGATTCCGTCGTAACTGTGTCTCGGAGATGGCATGTGCACATTATCGCGCGTGGTTTGGAAGGACACTGCAATAGTAACCACGCGGTACCCACGTGGCGCGCATGCGGTCTGCACGTCCCTCCTTCCCCCGGAGCTAGTAGCATGCACTGTACTCTATGATGCGGAGAGGCACACCCCACACATCCATCCACTTAAGCTATCTCCCTGTGTTCAACAAAGGGAGCGTGCCCTCCCCCTCTCTTGCCCCTATCAGCGAACCAACTGAGCGAGCGAGCCAGTGAGTGTGTGTCTGTATGCTGACACGTCATGCATGCCTTTTCTCCGGCTCCCGCGACGCGACGCCGAGCTATCCCCCGAGGATATCCCCCTCGCTCGTTGTGTCATCGAGTCGATCGCGCTGATAACGCGAGCTCCGCGAACCTGGGAATGTGAAAATTTTGGGTTTCCCAATCGCCTAACCCATCTCTCCATCTTTTAGGATATTGGAATCCCATCTACATCTATGTTGCAAGCTACTTCCAGGGTTTGTGGCACGTGAAAGAGGGCGTCGCGCGCAGGGACCACGGGCCGAAATCTTCATAATCTGTGGTTGCGAAGCAGGGATGGTCGGCTGCGAGCCAGGTTCGGCACATTTGGTATTTTTCTCACTCTGAGGACGCTGTCCCATGTGAAACGTGCTTTTATTTAATGGTGAGGTTTCCATTCCAATTCACCTGTAACAATGATGTAGTCTTTTTTCTGGCTGCTTACATTTTCACGCGGACCTCGGGCGCCGATCACACATGTATCTATCGGATGCGGGCCGCGGGCTCAAGGAATGGCGGGCCGGGTTGGGCAGGGCCTGAACAGTTCTCTTGTAAGGGATGATATCCAGAAGGCATGCAATACTCGTCCCAGATCAAGGGTCCGAACCCTGAGTGCTTCTCGAGCCACTTGGGGAGAACCAAAATATTGCAAGAATACAAGGCTAGACTTAACTTGGACAGTACTTCATTATTAAACATGATTTCCAGCAATTCTGAGGTTAAAGTAATAACACTCATAAATAAGGAATGTTAATAAAATTATAATAAGGCTTATCCATGCCTGACGCTATTATGCAGGGTGAAATTTTTGTGAAAATATTAAAAAATAATTAAACACAAGAATCTTGTGTAGTCTTCCAAGCTAGACCAGAAATTTCATAGAATTCAGAGATAACCAGCCAGGCGGTCTCCCAATTGTATGTATATGGAATGCATATAATTTAAGTTTTAAATTTATTTTGCTTTCATACAAGCAATCATGACTGTTGACATGAAAGGCAGGTAAAATGTAGTTGGAATTTTACCCGCTAATACAATATTTTGGCATGCCTACAGAAAGTGAACGTAGCGAATTTTTTCTATCTACTGGTAAGACAAGTATAGTGTTAATGGAAAACTATGACGTTTCCTAACTTATGGATGGAGAATTCAGCTCAGGGAAAAGGCCAAAGATGGGCTGGCAAAATTTGTTTTCATCAGGTCTCCTGATTGTTCCCTTGATATCCAAGTGAATGGTTGTCTCATCCAAGTTTACCCTCATTATTTTCCCGGTAAACTTGGTACTTCTTGGCCTCAAAATCAGTCCTAGATTGATCGATTACTTCGTTAGGCTTTTTTGGGTTCGACGCGGCTACAGCCTGTTTGTAATGACTACGATGGCATATGTGGGGAACAGCAGTAATGCAGTAGCTACGTGCAACATGTTGTAGGAATGGCAGGTGAATCTATAACACTACAGTTAACACAGCGTATGTAATTGAACACGACCATTGTTTCGTTGCAAAGCACATCATCACATTAAAATACAGCGTGGAAATTGCAGTGTTATAGGTTCACATTTCATACCTGAAATGGAACAATTGCATATCGTCAATCCCGGAATTGCCAACTGCAATATGTTGGCTGTGAAATTGTGATATTGCCTAAACATTACCTGTAAATCAGTAGAACATCTGATTCAAACAATGTTTGAAGAAAGTAGATGACTAAAGACTGAGTTCATTAGTAGCTTCTCTTTGCTGTTTTTCGTCGGAATTCTGAGAGATTTTTCTTATCTGAGGTTTCTCGTTCATTCAGTGGCGTGAGGAATCATGTAATAGAATGGTCGTGATAGGAAATAGATTCTCTGAAAACCTTTCAAGAATGAATCCGCAGTATCCATGTGGATTACTTGCTGAGTTAACCATGAGCATTGCTCTGAAGTCCGAAGAACGACTTGATGTGGATCAATCCTCATTCTTTTCCAAATCCAGCAATTATATTGCTATGAAGCCGTTTGTCGTGTTAGAATGCACACCTTGGAAGATAATAAAGCGTGAGGATTGATTCAAGCAGTCAGGGTTTTGTAGTTTAATCAGAATAGGAATGCATGCTAAGATTTTGCCAGGTTCAGATTTCTGAAGAAAGAAAACATTCGTTTGCTAAGGATAACATAACATCTAATATGGAGCGTGGCGCTGTATGGGTCAAAAACTTGGTCATTGCGTAGGGAGGATGTGCGTAGACTTGAGGCTTATGAGATATGGGTTTTGAGAAGGATGGAGAGGGTGAGGTGGGTGGCTCGGCAGACGAACTAGGAGGTATTGGATATGGTTGGAGAGGAGAGAAGGCTTGTGGCGGAGGTTCGGAGAAGGCAGAAGAGATGGATGGAGGAGGTATTGAGAGGGGAGGGCATGTTGAAGAGGATGATACAGGGGCGAACTCTGGGGAAGCGTGGAAGAGAAAGGAAGAGGATAGGAATTCTGGACGAAAAAAGACGAGGTAAAAGTTATGAGGAATTTAAGAGTGATCTAATGGCGCGATATCCTTAGGAGGGAAAGCGAGACAATGTCTGTGAAATTGGGATGCAGAATGGGGTCTGTCCAAGAACCTACCAATCAGCTGGTAGAATACTTAAATGAAACGATAACACGAGTTTAATTTTGAGAGTAGCGATGTGTGGTGCAGAAACGTGGACTGAGAAAGGAAGACGAGAATAGGTTGCAGGCGTTTGAGATGTGGGCGTGGAGGAAAATGGAGGAAGTGCGGTGGACAGAGAGGTAGACAAACGAGGAAGTGCTTGGTATGGAGGGTGAGAAGAGGAGACTTCTGGAGGAGATTTTGAAGATGCAGAGTTGGTGGTTGGAAGACGAAATGAGGGGCGAAGGGTTGGTTAAGGTGGCTGGAGCGAAAATCGTGGATCCTTGAGTGCACATTTTAATAATTTATTGAGTAAGTCGAACAGGTATTCTTGGACCACATTTCACCTAAGTGTATCTGTTTATATGCTGGAACTCACCGTACAGGCAGTGTGGAAATCATGCTAGAATTATATTAGAATTTATTTTCCTTAATTCAAGCATTTTATGACTAGAGTTTTCGGCGCGATATACTAAATTGAGACTAGAACGTATTGAAATACAGTAGGAACCCACTAATCCGACCTCGGATGGTCCGACTCCTCGCTTAGTCCGACCGTGCCGTCGCGTATCGGTGTTTGTTTACGGTGTTGTCTACACCAATGGACATTTTGTGGATTCGGAAATGGAGGAACATCGCAGCAAAATCGAAATTGTCGACTGCTAAGCAAAAGAACATTACAGACTTTTTTCGACCAGCGCAAGAACATGAAATCTACAGTATAGTGTTTCATGACGTTCATAGTGTAGTGTTGATTGTGTTTCATGACTCTACAATTTATGTTTCTCTTCATTTACTGTAAGTATTTTTATCACAGTATACTTTTATTTATGGTTTACAGTAGTATTACATCTGTAAAACCGTACATATTTTCTATACATTATACACATGTTTTTTCAACTACAGTTTTATCACGTTTTTACGAGGCATGTCCGGAAAGTAAGTACCGTTTCGTTCTACCGCCGCCGCAAGGCTAGTGTCGCAGTTCCGCGCATGTTTACTCGTCTCTATGGTTCATTGTCTTTCGACTGACGCTATTACAGCCGGATTGTGTTTTGTTTAAATTTGTTAGTGGTCGTTTATAATGTTTAAAACAATAGCTGATCCCGCCGACTGTGAATTGCGTTCTGTAATACGGTTTTTGAATGCCAAGAATGTTAAGCCAGCTGAAATTCATCGTCAACTTGTACAGATTTATGGTGAAAGTGTAATGACTGATACTGTGAAACATTGAGAAAACTTAGGCGCGCGATTCAAAACAAAAGGCGTGTAATGCTCAGTCAAGGCATAGTGATGCTTCATGACAACGCACGACCCCATTCAATATGGTGTCACTCAAGACCTTATTCAGCAATTCGGTTGGGAGCAGTTCGATCACCCGCCGTATAGCCCCGATCTCGCACCTTCTGACTATCATTTATTCTTGAATTTGAAGCGTGACTTAGGAGGAAGGCGCTTTGACAGCGATGACGACGCAAAGAAAGGTGTTCAGCATTGGCTGTCTTCCCTGGCGACATCTTTCTATGAAGAGAGCATAGAAAAGTTGGTTTCCCGTTATGACAAATCTCTAAACAATGGTGGCAACTTTGTAGAGAAATAGTGTAAGATATGCTCTTTCATGTAAAAATAAATCTTGCCTTGAAAAAAATGCTTTTATTAGTTTTTTTCCCAAACGGTACTTACTTTCCGGACAAGCCTCGTATTTAAATAAATGCGTTCCTCTGATAATCCGACCTTTTTTGTGTTCCGACCATACTCTCGGTACCGTTGGTGATTGATTAGCGGGGTTCTACTGTATATATATTTTTTTCGAATATTGGACTCGACTTTGCGAACTTCGCTGCAAGTTTTATTAATTCACCACCCGGGTTTCAGCAGTTTATATCAACTTCACCTGAAGATGACAAAGTGTTGAAACCCGGGTCGTGAATAAAAAACTTGATAGGCAGTGAAATTCGCTAAGTTTGTTCCTTTCCATCTCGATATTTGTTATAAAAAATTATAATAATATGAAATGTATCATTCTAGAAGAAAATATGTACATATGCAATCGAATTATTACGAAATATATGTCATGTTCCATAAGGCTTCGCGTTAAAATAGCATTGAAATACCAAAAACGAAATCCGTATGATTATTTTCTCATTTATATTTCATAAACAACACCAGCCATGATGACGTCAATAAAAATTGACGGAACGTATGGAAAAGTCGACTTGATTGTATAATTTAATATTTTGACCAAATACTCTAAAAATTATCCTAAAATTAGATAGCACCATAGTTAGGACTAGGAATCCAGACCTTTGTTTAGTCATTAATAAAGCCCAAACAGTACAAAGTCCTGTTAGAAGTTTTCCTTCTAAATAGTTTATGCTCTGCATTGTTCAGTCAATCATATAGCTATTTTAATTTGTCACCTTTCCAGAGGTGGGCGTGTGCGGCGTGCATACAATATCGTGATTATTTACGCACTCTGTGAGCACACGCGCTCATCCACGTGAATGAGATTCTTTCTTTTCAAGTCAGGTCGCATCAAAGTGTTAGGTTCCCTGGATCGCTGTGTGGAGATAGAAATTTCTCTCCGCGTGTGACGTGACCGAAATATCTGCTGACGTGGCACTCGACGCCATTCGACCGAATAACGATCCGTGTGAATCCGTTTTGACAATGCACGCGACTGGGGATGCATTGGTCCTGGTGGCTGCGAGAATCCCATCTCTGTCTTCCCTTATGACTACTCTTTCCTTGAAGAAATGGAAGGCATTTTGAATATATACCTCTGACATTTTTTTCAATAGTTTCTATTAATCTAGGAAATTTCCTAACGTAGGATACGCGTACCCTCAAGGATACTTTAAGTATTTGAAGTACCTTTCTATACTGCGCTGAATTCAACTATATGTTCTACAATCTGAATAAATACGTATGCTGGCTAGGCTCTTATAAGTCAAAATAGATTGGGAAGCGCTCGTTTGGGATTCCGAATATTCTCTAAGATGTTTCTTTAAAAACAGGCGTAAAACTGTTAACAATTTACATATTTAACTGAATAGTCTTCCATGTGCCTCACCATTTTGACTAATACGCTTCGGTTTTTCAACCTGCTATAACCTCCCGTTATTTTCTGTGGAGATTCAACACTGAAGAGTAAGGTTGTCATGTTTTTTAAATGTGCTCTCGTGATCATAATTTCTATTCTAAAATTAGTTGACTGCAAACCTTAATTCTCAACTATTCAAAGTTAATTTTTCTTTCCTGTACTACTCGAGATTTGAAATCCTATCCATCCTTTAATCTTCCTCGTGGAATGTTCTCTAGTATGATACATATCTCTCTATATATTTGATCAGATCTCAAAATGTGGCAAATCCATCCAGTTCCTCTCGGTTACTGAGCACTTCTCGTCACACGTTACTCTTTTGCTATTCGGTATAATTCATTTCATGTTTTCATCAATCTCCAAATCCGGATCCAATACTAGGTAAAGGTAAAGAAGGCCTCCAATAATTTGTGCGGGCCAATGAGGCTTTTGAGGACTAAGTTGCCTGTTGTGTCTTAAATAACTGGTATTCCTTCAATCAAATTATTTTTGGCCTTTAATTATCTTGGAAGCGCTTAAACGCTATAAAAAGAAATTATTGCATGTAATTAAATTACTCGAGACTGACTTTAATAATTACGTGATTAAATATGGTTCTTGGGAATCTTCAATCCTTCAACAAAATCTTTTTTGATGATCAGTCTGAGAGGAAATTGAATGCCCATAGTTGATTTTAATCCTTATGTCCATTGAAGGCTGATCATTACCTTTTGTTTAGTGGCAAGTTTGGTTCATACATAAAATACGAATCCGTGTTAAGTGTTCCGTACCCATTTGTGATCCTGTTCCAGTCCATCAGGCCTGTGGGGCTGTTACAAATCGTCAGGCTTGCGGTCTCATGATGAAGCCGGGAATTGCGATATAATAGCCAGTTCATTTCTGACGCACAAGTAAATGTGACGACCAACTCGGAAGCGACTTTCTTTCGAAGTAACTCCTGCTGTGAGTTGAATTGAACTTTTTTTTTACCGACGACAGAATGCTTCGGTGTAAGTAAAGTTTATTTTCTTTAGTAGGACCTTCCCTTCATTTTGTTTTCATTTTCGAGTTTGACCTACTGTGGACTGTGGGAAAAAAATAGTTTGCTTGTTTCCCTTTCTCTTCACCTGCCATATTTTCTTCATTGCGTCGCTGTGGTTTCTTCTCCTTTCTTCTGACTAGGTAATTTTGGCAATTTAAACTTATTTTTCCTGGAACCCCTTAAATCCACCAAGAACCTTCCCTAAAAAATCTCATTATTTCAATTGTCTTCTAAATGGATTCTTTCTCCATATCTTTTTTGTTTGCTCTACCATGGATCTTCTTTAAGGTTTCCCTCTTTTTCTTCTCTAATTCTTCCATTTTCCCTTTCTTGTTCAGTATCCGGCGTTCTGAACTATACATTCCTCAATGACTGGGATGTAGTGTTCTATCTATCCACTTTAGAAAGATTGTAATAATGAAATTAGAATTAATTTTGAATAGCTCTTAATATAATTATGTATACTCTGTACTAACCTCTACGCCAATTTCATCTTTCTGTATCGTTTCTGAATTTCCTCTATTTTTTCAGGCGATAAAATGGGCAGATAAAATAAGAAGTGAAGAAGTATACAGAACAGTGGAAGAGGAAAGGACCATATGGAACACTACACAGAAGAGAAGAACCGATTGGGCTGGACACGCATTCCGGCACAATGGGTTTGTAAGAAATATAATTAGAGAAATAATAGATTAGATTAGATACAAATTTTATTGATCTAGGTCATGCCCTGTGAGACCAGATACAATTAAGGCAAATATATGCTCGGTTTTTACAAAATTTGTACACATTTTAAGTAAATTACAAAAAGATTGAGTCAGTATTGGCCAATACATTTAACATACATATTTTTGGTTTATTGATTACATACATAATTTTCATTGATTATAGTGCACATTTTTACATAATTCTTTTACATAAATAACTAATATATAGATGTAACATCTAGATACCCAGCTTCAAGTGTTCTGTTGTTGCATTAAATGTTCGTATAATTTGGTTTTAAAGGAGTTAACTGATGAACTTTGTTTCAAGGATATAGGGAAGGAGTTCCAAAATGTTGTTGAAGCTATTTGGAATTAGTTCTGAAAAGTGGTGGAATGATGACTGGGGAAATAGAAAAGGCCTGGATTTGATTGAGTGAAGTGAATCAGGTTCTGAGGTTTTTGATTAAACATTTTTAGCAGATAATGAGGATTTTTGCTTTCAAAAAGTTTGTATAAAAACACTCCCAAGAAGTATTTTCTTCTGTTTTGTACCTTTAACCACCTCAGTTGCTTGAGATAGGGAGTAATGTGTACGTATTTAATAGAGGGAAAACTCCCAAGAGGAAGACCAAAGGATTGATACGCGGACCAAATAAAAAGGAAAGTAGTGGAGGAACTAGTATTAGATCTCAGGATTGAACGACCGATGAATGAATGGCGTGATCGTGTGCCTCCCATATGCGTGGATGTTCGCTGAGGCTCGATGATTTTGGTTGTTGACGATTAGTGCGTATATCCTATTTAATATCCTGCAAAGTGAACCTACCGGTCTGCCAAAACGAAGCCTGCTTAGCGTGAAATACTAAAGCTAGCACAAGCTCCCGTACACATAATATGATCAATCCTGTTTGCTCAACCAACACAAGATTATGCGTTCCTGTTCGCTCAGTGAAAGACAAAACGTATAGTAAACTCAAACGTCCCTTTTTTGGTCATCTCATTTACATCAATCCATTTAGTGTGTTTAAAATCGTCGACTGATCAGTTAACCGTTATAATAATGACCAGCAATATTAAATCAATAAATTTCATCGAAAGTACTCATCTCAAATTCATTACATAATACAGCTGAAGTGGTGCAAGAAAAATTATGCTAATTAAAAAAGAAATAAGTATATCTGAAGGATTATTAGAGGAACTAGTCCAAAGAGGAATTCCAAGGTATAAATACATGGACTAAATAAAGAGTACTTAAGAAAAACTATTGAGTAAGGGAACTAGCATTAGATTGGGAAGCTTGGAGGCCTGCAGTCAACCAAACTTGGGATTGAACGACCAATTATGATACATTTTTTTCTTCTTTCACCTCGATTCTCGCGCATTTTTTGCCCGTCTGGAGAGGGCCAGTTGCGGGGGGGGGGGTGGGGGGGGGGAGCTTGGCTTCCGGGCGGATCGGAAGTGATGATGCAACGGGGCATTCTCGGCGTATCAGACGTCGTCTAGAGAATCCAGAGAGCGACAGCCACTCTCTCCGAAGTCGGAGGGGAAGCGTGAGGAGGAGGAAAGAATACTGGAAATACCGCTCGCGGAAGAATGAGAATAAATCGAGTGGATGTTTTTAGGGGAAGGAGGAAATAAGGCATGTGCGGAGTATGATTGGCGCATGGTAGCGACCTTGATCGCACTTCACTTGTTTCCCCGCTAATGTATCACTCTCAAAGTAGTCCGTTACTCACTCACGTGGACTACCCAGGAAATACTCTCTGAGAAGTGGTCAACTTATTCGGCTACACAACTGAGGTTGTGATTTTTTTCAGAGCCAGCCCGCATGTGTCATGGGTATTTACCGTTTTTGCGAAAAAAACATGGCGGAATCCATTTTTACGATCGTGTGATTCATCGAACGGAATGCACCCTACTTTAGCGAAATACATCCTATAATTTACATCTACACCGGAGGGATACCTCGGAATACACCTCCAGGGTGTGTGGCACGGGGTGATTCCACACCAGGTTCGCAACACTCGTCCCTGTTCAAGGTCGAATCCAGCACGTTCCCTTGGCCGCTAGGCGCTAACCAAAAAGCAGTCAGGGACAACAATGCATTGCTGAGCCAGAGACTAGGGGAGTGCTACGTTGGAGAACGTGTTAAAGGGTAGTACCAGAGCCCAGATACTATTAATGATTAGTACTACCAACACAACTCATTCATGCATACTAGGAGATTATAATTCATCCAAGAAGCACAATCACGCGGGGATTCCTAAGTGGGGAATAAAGGCACGATAAATTATACGGAATACAACGTACTGTCGTTTTGACTAGGCGATATTCAAATTTCAAATCACATGGCGATATAAATATTGCATCGTAATGGACTCAACGAATCGCATGTCACATGATATCGCATTGCACAGCATATTTCATGTTGACGCATTTTATCGCAGTGCGATGTATTGCACGGCCTGATAGATCACTTCCGCTTCAGGATATCTTCGGTATGTCACTATCAATGATTCCCAAAGTCGTCCAGCTCTACCTGTCACTAACGTATGATTGAAGAGGTGCACTATAGTGCGGAAATTTGTGAAATATCTTTCTTTCCTAGTACGATAAGGGATCAGAATCGCCGTCATCGGAATTCCCTGATTGGTACGCAGTAGACAATTCCTTTAGTTTGTGTAGTAGCTAAGTTTGTGTAAGTTTTCGTTTGAGCCTTTCCTGAATGAACCTCCTTCGTATTATTATCACGTTTTTACACTTCCTTCTCTCCTCTATATTCCTAATCATTTTTTTTATGACGTATGGCCTCTTAATGTTTTCTGTTCTATTAATTGTATTTAGATAATTCCTCTTGATTACCTCTTATTTTTATGCAATTATTGTTTTATTTGTGTTGCAACTTCGTCATTATACAATAAAAATTTATAAGGAACTCTCTCTCTGAGCCTTGAAGAGGCATAAATATAAATGCGATACGTTGGCAAAAGAGAAATAAAATAATTAATCAATTGCTGCACTTATATCTCCGGAAGAAATAAAACAATAATTATATATCATATCTATTGTTTTCCTTGACACTCAGATTATTCCTATTTTTATTCTCTCCTGCCAGTCGTTCCCATTCCCTGTACTTCTTCGCTCTTTTACACGAAGCTCTTGGTATTCCCTCCTTTTCATTTCTTTTAAAGCTCTGTCGTTCCACCTATTCATTCTCCTACCTTGACTTATCCTTTTGAATCTCACACCAAATTTCATGATCACTAAATTTTGATATGATTTTGCATCCTCCCCCGGAAAGCTGTGCGAGTTTTGGACACTATTCCTTAACCTCTGCATAAACATGATGTAATTGATTTTATGTCTCCGTGTCCCCCGACATTTTACTTGCGTACCTACGTCTAAGATGAGCGTGCATGGGGCACATGCGGAAGGTGAAATGATCTAGTGAATTTTAAGTTAGATGAGCCCCGTCCATGGTCTATTACAAGTTCCTATCGTATCATCTGTCGTAGTGAATTTTCTGTAAGCATATAACTCCCGCCCCACACAATCGGAGTGATTTTCGGGGTACTTTGTGGGTTCGTGGATACACTTACAATTAGCTAAAGCAATCTCAGAGGTGACATTCTCCAGATTGATGACTTAACCATTCTTGAAATCAACAGTGCCAGGTCAGATGTGGTGAAACTGCATCATCAATAATGAAAAGTAACACTATGCAACAAATTGCAAGGTCACGAAAACGTTTTTCAAAAATATTCGCTTTCTTCAGGTATTTCGGCCTCCTAAATTCGAAAATAATACTCAAAACATCGTATCACCCACAGTTTTGCGCTCTTGCACACTTACGCCCCTAGCGGCACACAGCGAACTGTCACTGTGAAAATGGCGTTGTTTATCCGTCACTGTGTTGTGTTGGTGGAAGGATGTACGTGTTAGTGTACAATGTCTACCCGAGGCTGTGTAAATCCCCCTACAGTTTTTGTTATATTTGTGGTAAACTTGTGGTGAAAAAAGACCGAAGAAGCATTACTACTTTCGTGAAAAAGGTCTACCTATTTTGGAGTGAAACTAGGCGACATCAATAAACCATGGGCTCCACAGATCGTGTGTGATGTGTGTTTAGATGATTTACGACGGTAGGTGGCAGGAAAGAAGAAGTCATTACGATTTGGCATCCTTTTGGTCTGGCGGGAGCAACAGAATCAAACCGACGGCTCCTACTTCTGTTCATGTTAGGTAACTGGTTTTAACAAGAAAAAAAGAAGACTAATAAGTACCCGAACAGCATTCGCTCAGCGATTCGTATACCGGATATACCTATACCACAGCCTCCGCAGACATTAAATACGGACGACCGTGATGACCGTGATGACATAGATATCGTGCAGGAGACGGATGATACTGAGTTTGAAATAGGCAAAGATGAGGGCCCACTTCTGTTCACTCCGCCAGAGCTAAATGATTTAGTCCGTGATCTGGGACTGACAAAAGATAAAGCAGAGCCCCTAGGGTCAGGACTGCGTTAAAGACATTCGTTAACACGCGGGACGTCCGTTACATTTTACAGAAAAAGGGACTTGATATTTACACTATATTTATCTTAAAAAGGACTTGTTAGTGTACTGCAGTGAAGTACAAGGTTTGATGGGTCCGATCAACATTCTGTACGCGATTGGTGACTGATCACTGATTCATCTAAAAGAAGTCTGAAGGCAGTTCTGCTGCACACTGGTGTTATGCATGCCTCAATACCTGTCGGCCATTCTGTGCACCTAAAGGAAACATATGACAACATGAAGGTGCTTCTTACTACCATTCATTATGAGGATCACGTATAAAAGTGTATCAGGCTTAAATTTGTGGAAATGCTTCATGTCCATTTCAAATAAAACAATATTGGTAAATTTCCACGCAGTATATTATAAAAACACAGTTAAAATACACCACCGACCATTACACCAAATACACCATTAGGTTTCGGCACGTAATGCCATTATCAAGGATGATAATGGCTTTGATACCAACCTTGATATTGTCATTACGTGCCGAAACCTTGGTCGGTGGTGTATTTTAACTGTATTTTTATGATATGCTTTGTGGAAATTTATCAATATTGTTTTATTTGAAATGGACATGAGGATCACTATTGGATGGTTTGCGGTGATTTGAAAGTGTTGGGTATGCTTCTAGGACAACAATCAGAATATACCAAGTTCCCCTGTGTCATCTGTGAATGGGACAGTCAGGCTCATGACAAACATTGGGAGCAAAAGCAATGGCCTCGAAGGTCGGAATTGGTTCCAGGGGACAAAAATATCAAGTTTGACCCTCTTGTGGAAAGAGACAGAATACTCTTGCCACCTCTGCACCTCAAACTGGGCATAATGAAGCAGTTTTTCAAGGCATAAGTGTGGCAACTGTTTCAAATATCTATGTAACAAGTTCCCCAACCTGTCAGATGCTAAGTTGAAAGAGAGCGTGTTCACGCAGGGTCCCGATATTCGAAAACTGATGCTAGAGGAAGATTTCCTTCATTCAATGAATGCCTAGGAGCGAGAAGCATGGACTGCCTTTAAGTTTGTGGTTCAATACTTCCTGGGAAACAATCGTAGCCCAGAGTATATCGATATAGTTGAGAACATGCTAACGAAATTGAAAATGCTGGGATGCTAAATGAGTTTGAAGTTACATTTTTTATATTCGCACCGTGACATTTTTCTTCCAAACCTGGGTGATGTAAGTGAGGAACAGGGTGAAAGATTCCATTAAGATATTAAGGACATGGAATGACGATACCAGGAAACTTGGGATGTTCGGATGATGGGCAACTACTGCTGAATGCTCCACTGTGAGCACAAGGGCATTTCCCCATAAGAGGAAAAGCAGGAGCCACGCCATTACAACTAAGAAAGCACGGAATAAATTACGTTGGTGCATGTTTTGCACCACATTCCTTGTATGCATCTGTTCACTATGTGCATATTTCAATATGTTGTTGTTGTTGTTTTAAACCTGTATTTACTTCATCATGATTCGTGTGCCATATATATGTACCTACTACTTCAATATGTGATATCAAAATTGGCAAAGTATACGATTTGTGCCAAAGCTGTGGGTGATACGATGTTTTGAGTATCATTTTGGGATTCAGGAGGCAGAAATACATGTAGAATACCTACTTTTGCGAAAAATGTTTTTTCACTGTTTCATTGTGTAATCGATATCGTACTGTTGTACCACAGTCTATACAGTCGCGACAAGACGGACACAATTCTTGCAGCTAGCTGTTAGTAGCGCCCCAAGCGGCGAACGTGTATAACTACCGTAATGTGGGGTGAGTACATACACTTGCGCGCACTGGAACTAGAACCTATTTTCTTCTTCGTGATGTAATGGTATTATTCCTTTTGTAGATAATATTTTATAATATCTCCCCTTTTAGGATTTAATTGCGTTAAAAGGAAACAGTGAGAATAAAACGCAGTTCAAGCGTATTAGAAACAATCGTTCAAACTCATCCTGTATTTCAATCTCGCGATACATTACCGTACTTAGGATGCCATACCGGCTTTGATTGAGACTGTGTGCTGAGTGCTGCGACTGCGTACAGTGTTTTCACATTTAATTTGTATTAAATAATACTGCAGCAGAAATCGGAAATGGAATTCAGGAGTGTCATTTTTTCCGATTCCCTAAGTATCATTACAGGTTGGTCGGTGCTATTGATATTTTTGAAGCTCACAAAACGTGAGCGCTCTCTAATTCTTTTATTTTAACACGCTAATGTAATTTATTATGATCATTACCCGTGCATACGATGGGTCACCCATTGCCGTAGAAAAGATTGAAACGGGAAAAATGCCGCTTACTTGTGCACAAAATTATTTGCTCTGTTCGGGGCATTTTGAAGACAGCCAGTTGATAAAAAGAGATTGATGCTAACCGTTGTCCTCATAATATTTGATATACCTACCCAATAATCCGTCTCTAATAAGCTTTCAACGGAAGTTATCTGCCAGAAAGACAGACTTCCCGAGGAAAAACTCTAGATACCAATCTCCTCTTATATATAAAGAAAGTATCCTTCGATAGCTTTTTTTAGCGTTACTAACATGTTTCTTTTCACCCAGTTTCTGCCAATCATGGCACATTTTGCTCTGATATACAGTTACAATAGGATCATCCAATGAGTGAGTAATTTTTATTTGTATGTCTATAGTTCGAAACCAGGAAATTAAGAACTCACTAAAGAGAGTAAGAGATTAGATTTCTTGTTTGAGGAATAACATAACAGTTCTTCGAATTAAGAGTAGATTGAGATGTACTGGTGGTAGGTAAGAGATGGTTAGGGTAATTGAATATGCAAGATATTTTGCGGAAGTGAAATATATAGCCAAAAACTGTTTTAAACCTTTTGCCTGGAAATTAATAGGGAATATATTTCGTGGTCATGGATCTCATAAGTTCAGTGATACCAAATGTTTTTCACTGAGTCTCTTGTATCGCAGTCCTTAAGCACAGTATAAACAAATAGTATAGACTGTGTATAACAATAAATAAAACTTTTACAATCCACAATTTTAGTCAATACAATTATGCACAAACCGGATTTAAATGCATGTGCATCATAATCTGGTGCTTATTTATTGTTATAAAATGGAATTCCATAAAGTTAAACCTGATCTTATTTCTTTTATTAGTTTAGACTGTGCCTTAAGGTTACACATTTTTTCCGTACATTTTAATCTATCCTCTGTTTGTATGTAGAAACTGTAAGTTGAGGGAATAAATACCAAAAGTAGGCTGAATCTAAGAGTGTTTATGCTTTTTAAAGAGAAGGCAAAGAACTTGAAATAGGACCAAAGGTTGGTTAGTATGAGCATAGATAAAATAGCAGTTGTGAGGCATTTGTCGTACAATAATAGTGTAGATTATGTCTGTGGCTTAGAGGACTTGGGTTTCTTCAGAAGCAGTAACATAACAAGTTCAGTCCAGCTCTACTGCTAATGATAAAGGGATTGTTTTATAACTTAAGGAAGCCTATAGGGTATCTATTTCTCCTGCCAGTCTGTAAAATACAAATGTTTTCAAAAGTTATTCAAAACTAATCTTCAAATACTTTCTAAACCAGCGTTTACCGTGAAGACATGTGTGACTGACCAGGGTTCAAACTTTGTTCTGATGCGTAAGTCAATAAAAATATCAACTGATTTATCTTGGATTTTTATGCAGGAAATTATACTATTTTTAAAATATTCCTCATTTGCTGAATAGTTACAGGAATGACCTATTTAAATATGATTGTTTCCATCTATTAAAAAGTGGAATTAGAGTGTTGATCTCTTTGGAGGTCGTTTGTGAATAGCTCTCCCTGGGTTCTAATAATACAGTCAGACTTGCCCATAGTTTATAAAAGCAGTAACTCCCCCTACTAACTCCCCGTCTTCTCCAAATGGAAGGCCAGTTCACCACATATACTACGTCATTATACAGAAGTATCAGCCATAAGCACTCTTATTTCTTGTGGATTAATGCCTGTTCAGTCACTGGAAACACCAAAATGTGTAAAAACGTTGATGATTTATCCAATATTTCCAACTCCCACGGCATTATTTCAGCTGCGACACTGATAGTTACTACCACAGATGAATATGAACACATTGAAGCCCTCGAGGCAATGAAAAATTGGCTGGGGTCAATCAGGTTAATTGGCCATTAAGGAAATGATAATAAGTACATACAAGGTAAATTTTGTTGAAGTTTGGCTTCTAAATATCAACTCTGCAAAATATTTGGAAAGAGCTGAGAACCAAAGCACTTTAGAAAGATGTCAAGAAACAAGAAAAATGAAACGAGACTTTTTGGAGAATTTTTCTCTGTTGTCCGCTACAAGGCTACTCCTATGTCAATCTTTGGTGTTTAAATCGTTTCTGAAGCCTAATTCTTCCTGCGGCAGTGAAGTATTCGATAGTCAGGAAGCTTTGATAGCTTGAAAGAAGTGGTTGGTCAAAACATGATTTCTTGTGAATGATATATGTTTTTGGGCTATTTTCTGAGAAAACTGCTATCACTTCATTATTGTGAATGTAGGTACTTCCTCATGAAAATAGAAGATAATATCCGAGGAAAAAATTTATTAACATATTTTAAAAACTTTAAGTAGTGCAATTTCCTCAGTCTTATATTGTGCAGTGAGAAACTGAATTCCTTTTTCGAGGAATGCTCATCAACATTGATAAGTAATACTTATTTTGTTGTTAATTAAAGCAAATAGGGCGTCTTATGGGAATGTGATTTGCGAATCAAACAAAATGTCCCTTCCAGAAAGATGCAGCTCACGTGAAACATTTGCTCAATAGAATCATTGTAAGGACATGCATTTATTTTATATTTGAAATGAAAAAATCAGGGTCTCTCTAGCTACAAAAATCGAATGTACAAAAAATACTTAAAAGTGAATAATACAGGTTACCGATTTGAATTGAATGCGTTAAAAAGTATATTTCCATAGATCCTTTAGTGTTTTCATTCCTCACAGCAAATACAAAAATGTAATAGTGACCTCAATAAATACCTGTACATGTGCTTCCTATTTTGTCTTTATGTCACTTAAAAAGTCAGAACAGACGTACGTTATGTCATAAGCCATAAGTGCTAGACTGGGGTAACAAACTACTCTGTACATATTTCAAAAATTGAAGAAAGTTTTGCTCCTTCTTTGAAATGTCTAACCATTGAACGGACCATTTATTCCGCGAATGATTGAGACACATCGGTGCTCTGAACGAGATTACGATAATTTAAAGAGGATGGAAAAGCCGTTAACATAAAGCATTACCCGCAAAAATCAAATGTTTAGAAGGCAATGCAAATGTTGGCGAAAGTGAGCAAAAGTTAGCTTCATTTACACCGTAATGAAAGTAGTTATACACGTTCACCACTAGAGGCGCTTGCATCGTCGCGCTGCAAGTCTGTATAGGGAAAATTACATGGCATGACGCGACTGTATAGACTGTGGTTGTACTACTCTTTATTTTGAAATTCACTACACGTGTTTCGGCTGTTTTACTAAGCCATCTTCAGGTACAATGTATGTACCTGAAGATGGATTAATATTGTACCTGGAGAGGGCTTAATAAAAAAGCCGAAACACGTGTAGTAAATTTCAAAATTAAGTGGACAGTACGATATCGATTACTTTTCATTATTTTAACCATTCTTTGTGAGTCCGTCAAAAGTTCGGGTCCCTCAATTCGAAACCTGTTCCATCCGTAGCGATAATAAATATTTTTAATATTTACGCATTTTGAACGTGTGATAACTTATACGCGAATAATTTTCTTCGAATTAAAACGCAGGTTTCAATTTTTCAAAATTTACCTACTGCAAGAACGGCGGGGCAACCCTGGTGTCTGCATCCGACATTATTTCCTCCTTGGGCGGGGAGCACGAAGAATTAGCACATTTCTCTTTTCAGGTTTTCTAAATTCTTTACCTTTGAAAGATTTGGTACTTTCCAACGGTGCTTCATAAGCATGAACGCCTCTCGGTCCCTTAACCGGAAACCGGATCAAGAACTCCACGATAGTCGACATTTCAGAGTATGACTGCCACATTATCCGCCGGTGTAATTACTTTATCCTTACCATAAAATTGCCCAACATTTTATTCTTAAAGTATCCATACCTATCTTGTTTTTCCGTGGTCTAATTATAAGAGCAGCGAGATAATAATAATACTCTACTTCCTTTTCGATGATGTTACCTTTTATTTGTCCGAAGTTTATGTAGACTGCTAGCCTCTAGTCATATTTTCCAGGATATACTTTGCAAACATTTTAATTTTTTCCACTGCCTTTGCACAGTTAATATCTGTATTCGGTGCATCTTAGGTGTGATTATTTTATGAGCAATTACTTTTTCTTTTTCTTCATCTCAAAGACAACAAGGAAATTAGCTATCGAATTAGGCTTTGATATCCGTGAGTCAATCTGCACAAAAACCGTGATACTAATTAATATCATCACTTAAATTTGTGCCCAAGTTTTCCATCATATGGATTACAATTTTTTTCTCTAAAATGTTCTTATATTGTCAATGTCGCGTTAAGAGATAGCACGGCGTGACTTTTAGAGATAGCACGTCGCGTTAGAGTTAAGAGATAGCTCGTCGCGTTAGGAGATAGCACGTGATAGAATGGCAAAGAGACCTAACATATAAAAATGGCGTGCAAAGAATTTTCAACAAGCTCAATTGGCTGCAGTGCGATATGCAATATTTACGGTCAATGATAACGAACCTATTAAACCACTCCTGGTAACGGCGAAATTTGGATAGGGAAGCATGTTTACAAAATATTTGGAATTATTTTTCTTAAATATGCCGTTGATCTGTTTTAATCATCAATATTATATAATAAAAGTAAATTTGGTGTGTATGTGCGTGCCGCTATGACTCCGCAACCCACCATCGCAGCCCCATGGGGGTTATACGTTATGGTAGCCCTCCATCCATGAAAAATGTTTGGAACTGCTGGGGTTTGTTTCGGAGATATGGGTTTTAAAAGAGAGGAAAATGTTCCAGAAAATTCCAAATGGTTCTAGAATGCTCTAGAAAGTTGTGGGAGGAGATTGTGCTTGAAATTCCCGGAAAGTTCTGTAACATTCAAATATACTCTAGAAAGGTCTGTCCAGAAAGTTTTATAAGATTCCAGAATGCTCTAGAAAGTTCTGGAAGGTTCTGTCTAGAATGTTCTAGAACTGGAAATGCACTAACATACTTCTTATGGGAAGAAGGTACATACCATGTTCCAGAATTTTCTAGAATGTTCGAGAATGTTTTGTAGAATGTTCCAGAATGTTATAGAATCTTTCAGGAGGTTCGAGAATGCTCTAGAATTCCAGTGTTCTAGAATTTTCCAGATGGGGGTTATATAGTAAGGCAACCCTCCATCCCCCATCCATGAAGAAGGTTTCGGTTTGGAACTGCGGGAGTGTTCTTTAAAAGAGGGGATCACCAATGCATCTCTTATGGGAAGTCTGTGAAGCAGACTGGAATTGCAAGCCAACCGAGTGTGTAAGTCAAAAATGTTCCAGAAAGTTGAGCTGCTCCACTGGACGGGCAGACGCTAGAGCGAGTGCGAAATAATATTGCCCTACCCAGCCTGGACCGGACTCGGGGAGAACTCTGTTTTTAAAATTCTGGTGGGGGTCCAGGGGGGCGAAGAATTAAAATTATGGGCTAAGTGGACGTGATGCACGTGGGTGAAATTTCAGAAAATGCTCGGTACCCCTTGTATTATCCTATCTTTTTCAATACTCTTTTCAGATTTCTTGACTAATTTCCGTTTCTCCCATGAGCACTATGATCAACCTCTCTACAGATAACGGGCATCATTTCATGTGATCTCGTGACAAGATCGTTTCATACTCTTTTTATGCGATTTCAGTGTTTCCCATACCATTGCATTAAATTTTAAACTCTTACACCTCCCAAAAGTTTATTCGCAAAAAAAGAAAGCCTCGTAAACCTCAGATAGTTGTACTCTGTTTTCTCGAACGTGACTTCGTGGAATTTGCTTATCATTTACTCAGATTGTTGTTTTGTTTAATAGTTTATGTCATTCGACCGATGCATGGTGGCGACTTTATATACGTAGGTTTTGATTATTTTGTTATAATTGACTTTTAAAAAAATGTAACTTTGAGGCCTTGGATGAATCTTATTTTTTACGGCAAAATAAAATAGAAAACCACCTAAAAATCGGTTTTAATTGAAACGATAATTGGAGTCTGTGGTCATTCATTGCGTCAGTAATTTTAAATCAAGCTTTCGTAAACAAGCCTCTTACTTTAACCTCGGTTTTATGTTTTCGGTGTCTTTGGTCCTGTTACCACCATGCTGTGGTAGAATAGGATGTCTGCTCTTCCATTTCCGGGCTGAAAGAGAAAGCTGTTGTTTTATCTAGTAGCTTTGACGGATTCGCCGCTATGCTTCCGTGATAAAATGTATCAATCTATTCAAATCTGCTAATTCCACTTTGCTAAGCATTTTTCAGTGATATTTAGATATGGTATTGATCTAAGAAAGATCAAAAGAACAGTCTCATTCTAAGAATCGTCAACTGTCATATTATGACACATACTTATAGTAGCGCCATTTGTGGTTATGTGTGGTCAGCTCGGTAACCAGCTCAGTTGACGTCTGGCTTGCGCGGCTGAAACAAGCATTGCACCTTACTCCATAGTTAATAAAATAGTTCTCTATAGTCGACGTGTGTCTTACTTCACTTACCACGGACCTAGTAACGATAAGCATACAAACCTCCTAAAAACATTTAGGGTTATAATTTCCTTGTAGCGACAAGGTTGTAAATATGTATAGAAAATTGTGAGGGATTTTAAAATATGGAAATATGAAATGGGTAGCTGAAAAGGAAAGTGAGAACTGCAGTTAACCAACTTCCGAATTTGTTGATTATTCGTGTTGGTTGTCTCAAAAATAGTTTTGTGTCATTCAAGGTCCACGGGATATTATTTTTAGCCAAAATATACTCACGTTGGATACTTTTTTTTCTCTAGAATAGCTTGGATATTCATTTCACTGCTCGTACGTGCCCCCACGCACGTTCCTTTCCCTTTTCATGAGACCGAAAATCAATAAGAAGTTCGTTGTCGCTGGAGTAACAGTGCTCCACGGTGATGTGTCACAGGCTCATGGTGACTTTTCATTGAACCTGGGAACGGAATTGAATACATGGAGGAGTTGTGTTGTGAATTAGATTTCTGTCGTGAATTTAGTGAACCGATCCCAAATATTTTAACCATCGTGACCCTAAAATCAGTATATACTTATGTGAAACGTCCATCTTTTTTACCAAGGATACCTCAGGTTAAGGATGTAAGTGAATCCTTCGCGCCTAGCACTGATTGAGTTTAAATGCCTGATGAATAATTAGGACAACTGCTGCGTCAGAGTGTTAACGTTCGATTCACGCTTCGGGTATTGGTGCTCTTTTTGCCTTTGGATGAAATCCTTGGTATAATATAGCCCTTGATGATACCTGAAAACACAAATGTACTAATACAACTAAAGATGCTGCGTGAATAATTGTAATGAAGCTCGTATACCCGAAAATTACATTTAAAATAAACAACTTATAAGTACCTACCACCCTCGAACGCCCAGTGATGCCATATGGGATCAGCACGCACATACGCACTATCCTCGTTGAGATTTGAACCATTCTTTTCTCGAATCAAATAGCGTTACAAACACTTTCTCCCCATGCTTTAGATGGAGGAA
Organism: Pyrrhosoma nymphula; assembly: GCA_963573305.1. Taxonomy (NCBI): domain Eukaryota; kingdom Metazoa; phylum Arthropoda; class Insecta; order Odonata; family Coenagrionidae; genus Pyrrhosoma; species Pyrrhosoma nymphula. The sequence continues at coordinate 100,744,435 of OY754330.1, read as the reverse complement.
GAAAATCCAGCCAGTGTCTCAGTGCTCTTCAATCCAGCTTATTAGATTAAAACTGAACAAATAATAAAATGAATTCCGGATTTCAAGGTTAAAAGAATTGCGGAGGTATTATAAATTAGCATTTGGTTGACGATTATTCTTTTTTTTTTTTTTTTCATTTAAAAAAAAGTGTATTTCAAAACTCTGATAGTGGAGAAAATAACCGCCATTCACGTGAATAAGCACAAATTGAGGTGCTCGTAGATGAAACGTAGAAATGGGAAGTACTATTTTTAGAATCAACAAGTTCAACTCGGTGCTTTGTTGACGAAGGGTTGAGGTTGGTTATCAACCTGAAAAGATCAATTAGGTCGAAGTATATGTACATCAGCTGGAGGCAATTTTCAGGTTGGCTAATTTTTGGGTTGGGGTGGCTGGTCCATGCATCCCACTTTTGTCGCGGTGGAGGCAACGGCGACGGCGGCGCCAGATTGCAGTCCCAGCCTCTCCGCCGTGACGTTATGCGGCGATCGGGGTTGGCGACCCGGGCGATACGGAAGGGGACGAAAAACCGCATAGAACCCCCCCCCCCCTCCCCCGACCATCCGGAGGGACAATTGAAGAGGCGAGCCCCCAGAATTAAATGTCCGTTTCCTTCGTCCGCTTTACGTGCTGTCGGAAATCTTACGTCTTGCCTTCCTTCATTTGAGTTGCACCCGGGGGTCTGCCTTCCTTCCGAATCTCGGGTGATCGGCGCTTACTCAGCAACGTCCACGCAGTACCATGCATCCGGTAGTTGCAAAATGCATAAATACTAACGGTCCCTCTACCATTGGTAGCATAACTGTAGTGTAGTGCATGCTTGTGAGGCTTCGCCTCGTGACAAGCAGTATCGATTTATGCTAATGCATAATTAGTCGTAGTTACACTAGCTTTAGGGTGTAGTGTAATGCATGTTGGTGACTACTAACCCCCTGCCATACACCCTGTTTGCAGGGTATTTTGTAGATGTAGATATATGCGAGCCTTCTCAAAGGCTGTATGGAAGTGGGTGATTTTACCACTTGTAGGGCTTCCCACATTTAGTCGCAACTGTGCAGTGACAGTTGGTGTCAGTTAGAGTGCTAGTGACAGTTACTCTTATGAAGAATCATTTCCTGTCCACATCGACATAATACCCTGCAAGCAATTTCAAGTGTCTGTGATAGGGGGTGAGTTATCACCAACTACACTGTTCCCAAATAAAGTTAATGAAACCACGACTTCTGGGTCATTAGAAAATACCTGTAAATACTTGTCAGAAGGTGAAATTTTACTATCATACACTGAACTATTGATATGCCACCAATGTTAGAGAAGCAATTTTTATTTATGTATTTTGCAACTACATTCGTTCACAGAGGTTCAAGAGCTAAACCGGAAACATACATGACGCGTCGCGTCGTGTATGTCACGTCGTACTAGGTAGCAGATAAATATGCAAGCATTTGGGAGTAGATCAACTAATTAGCTTAATTACTTTTCGACAAACCTAGTTTAACCTAGTCTCATTGGCAGTCTCTTATCTTTCGCGGGAAAAATGACAAAAAAACCTTTTCGTTCTGCATTCTGGTTTCCTGAGTTAATCTCCAAAATTAATTTCATCGCAGGAGAGGGTTTTTCCCAAGAAAGAAAACATTTCAGTTTATTTTCTAAGGGTTGAGAACTAATTTTCGAGGAATTTTGTATAAAATGAGGAACCAATCAAATCAACACCATCGAATGACATACGTCGTGTAACAGCGTGACACTAACAATACACATTGTTAACATACGATTCACCTCTGTCCTCTCCCCCCCCTCCTTTTCCCTATTCCCTCCCCTTCCATGGCTGGTGTTCTAACGCTCCCTTGCACACGGCTCTGTGGTGGTTCGCAGAATAGTATGAGGATGTAAAAGCAGGTGCGAGTTGTATTTTTCATAGCCTTGGAATACTTTTTACCAATATGCCATGACCCACATTTTCCTTACACCAACATAAAGAGAAGAGTGCTGCCGCACTCCAATGCTAATTAGGATCTTTAATAGAAATTTAAATTGTATTTCCCTTATCTAACTAATAATAAATTGGATAAACCCTTTTTCGCCTGGCTCTGTCTTACATGCCAGGCGAAAAAAACTTTTTCCAATTTATTATTGGTTGGATGATAGAATTACAATTTTAGTTTATATTAAAGATATTCATAGCATATGCCAAAATTATTTCGTAGTCGCACGTGTTTGGCATAGCAAAGTGCCCTGGTGCTTTTGTTGTTTCACGCCAGTGTACTTAGTTCACCATTTGTAATTATTGGATACATTTTATAACATTATCGTATCATGAATGCGAGAGTGGTACCTATCGTACGTCATTTCAGCGCATGGGAATCGACCCGACATTTTGTAAAAGTAAATATGCATTAACTACAGTTGATCCAGTTATCTTACGTGAAGGAAAGTATACATAACTACTGTCAACGTAAATGAAAACTTGGTACATTTAGCGGAATTTTTTTAGAGCAAGCTGTTCCGTAAAGTAGTCAACATAATCGGACCTGATGATGTTAACTATTTGACGAAATCCTTTGCTCTAAATGATTATTCTATGAAACTTACAAATATTGGACTTACATAACCTACCAGTAAGTTTCACAAAGTGGAGACTGGGACATTTGAATGTACAACCATGTTGAAAAGATCAAACTTTGTTGGTTACTTAGTTATTTTTCTTTCGGTGGTACATTATTTACAGATCCGGTGTAACAATAAACACAGTGAAGACTACAAAGTTCGTCCTTCTGAATGTGAATTGTGTTGATCAAACTATCTGTATTACATTAAACTATCCGTATTGACAAGTGGAAAACATGTTGCGGTAATCTTGATGAAGTTGATCACAGTGGTTATATTCGGTTGGTGTTCCAAAGAAGATTTGTTGATGTATCTGGAATGCTACCTCAACACTCGGAATGCTACCTTTAGCCTGCTCAGCAAAAAGGGCGATTTGATTAATGTCTCTCATTAAGTGCCGAGAGTTGGCAGGCGTAATGTACTTTTTGCTTCTCCACACGTCGCCATATAGATTTCAGTTTGGCTGACTGGCGTTTGTTTTGACCGCGGTGCCGCAGTCTCACTCCTGCCTAAAGGCCCAGTTGTTCATCCTGCCAAAGCTTTCATCATTGTGGCCGGCATTTAGGTCGGAGAGGGTTTAGTTGATTAGGTATATCACGGTTATAATATCTTTGTGTTTATGCGCGCATGCATGTATGTTCACAAACCAATGTGGAGTAGTAAAATGCTCATTACGGCTGAGGAAGGCGTTATGACCGACAAAACTTTAAATTGACTCAGTTCTCTGAAGTGTCCTTTAGAACGTTTGAGTGTTATTTAATTCCTCGTTTTATATTCTATACATTCCTTTTTTTCAGCCGCTCTTCAGCGTTTGTCCATTCATGCTATAAATTTGCTATTCTTTGCTATTTTTATTGAACGTTAACCTTTTCCCTTTGAAGCTAACTACTTCTCAGAAGACGTTAAGAACATACCCATATGAAAAACTCCGTGCGACTATAGTAGGTGTGATCACATGCATGTAATTAGAGGTATAGATTGCAAGACATATCGAGTTCATGTAAAGTTTAAGAGGTGAGGTTTAAGGTACCGTATAAGGTTTAAAACATCATTTTTAATGCACAATTAGGGACCGCAATAGCTCTGATCGAAGTCGCCAAATGTCACCGAAGTGTTTGGTAACTATAGGTGGCGTTTTTTTAAATAATTTTTTTTCCTTTTTTCACATCTGCATAGAATGGAATTATTTTTGCCTTCGCAATCTCTGATTTTTTAATCGTATGCATGTTAGCATGAGTCATAGTTTACTAATGGACCCAGATATGCATGAGTGCAGTATCCTTGCCTCATGAGTCTAACGATAGAACCTGCATTTCCTTTGAAATTACGTTACTTAACAGAATATTTTGTAAAATATCTAATAAAATTGTATTATTGTTTGACGGGTGGTGCATATCTAATGCCACACACCCTTGAGGTGGCTTGCCACCTTGGTGGGTGGTACCACTGCACTGCCATTGAGTAATTCTTACACTCGCAGATAAAATGATGATGATTAATATTGGTTTGAAATACTGGTTCTAATAGACTTATAAATAAATGGAGGATAAGGCATCCGCCTGTTAGCCTTGTGGTTTGTAGTCTCGAATATTGCTTCAGACTTCGATATTATGTGAACTATGGTTGGTCTGCCTCTGCGAATTAATGACAGAACGATAATAAAGAATCGATATCAAGTGCAGGCAAATCGATATCATTGGCAGCTATAAATATCCAAAGGGCTATAAATTAAAGGATCAAAAACATGGATAATCTATATCCAGCCCCGACAGTTTGTGTAGAATGGCATGATAAGGAGAGTTCACGATATTCCGTATCTTATCGAACATCATGTATGAGAGGAATGCATCGCTGCAACTTTTGCCGTACCTAATAGGCAAACAATAATTTCTTTCGTTTGTCGTAGATATTGAGAATTAACACTGATTCCATTTGCTTTGAAAAATAATGGAATGCGGGACGTTTTAAAATATATTTTTACATACTTCAGTAAAAAATCAAAGAACACTCCGGCACTTTTGTTATACTCGCTCGATATTTACAAATACCAAGTGTCTATTATTTTCCTCTGGATGTTTTCCTTTCAAACTACCAACACTTCGGTATTAGTGCTGTTTCACAGTAAACATTCATAAACTGCTCGAGTTAAATACACTCACGAAAATTTCGATAATTCGGCGAAAAGACTCAGTTTTCTTGGATATTTGTTAAATAGTCATAAGTGGAAGGTCAATGAGCAATTTTTTTCAAATTTAGGTTTTGAGTGGTTCTTTGCTGCAAGGAAAAATATTAAGGTTGTTTTGCTTGCTGAATATTTCTGCCTGGCTCACTGTCAACAAAAGTTTCTGTTTTCCGTAGTAATGAGGCTTTTGTACCTTAGTGTTCGACTTACTTGCCCCGTACATCTAAAAATATTTCAATTTGAAATAATTTTAAGAGTTTGGCCGATTGAGATTTTTTATGCTGTTTCTTTCCTGGATTTTTCATTTCGTGAAATCACATTTTTGATAAAATTTTAAAACTTAAAAAAAAATAATATAATGTTTAATCGTGCAGGGCCTTTAAGAGCATTACATATTTTAAAAGGTATAATACAATATCGAACACTTCAAATTCCAAATAATACTACAATTAATGCAAAATTACAAATACAAACATTGTCAAATATATAATTAAATTATCATAAACTCCAGGTTCAAAAAAAACATTTTTGTAATTTTACAAAAATGTACAAATTCAATTCCTCACAAAATCAAACTCTTATAAAAGCAATACCATATAAATCATGTAAAATGCACACTATTTAATCAATTTTTAAATTTTACGTCGTTATGGTTCTGCTAAGCCATTTGTGGCTTATCAGCTGGTGCCTTTTATAATTTATCAGTAGTGCTTAAATTTATCACTAGAATCATAATTTATGTACATAGCCATTCGTTTGTCTTTCTCATAACTTCACTTATAGATTCCAATTTTTTTAGATCATCACTCATACTGTTGAAAAGTTTTGGTACATAAACATTTAATTGTCTACAGCCCTTATACTTGTAATATCTTGGCATTTCATGTTTATTATATTTTCTAATTTCTGTATTTTGATAGTACACTTTTTTTATATTATCACTGAAATAATTTTCAGTGATTACAATATACTGCAATTACTTTTCAACCGGTAGAATGCTGAACTATTAAAAATAACCATAATCTATAAACTCTCCTGTTTCTTGTATTGGATTGGATTTTATTATTTTCAATAACCTTTTCTGGTTATCTTTGATCCTTTTTAGATTTGTTACTCCACCTGTCCCCCACATAGTGCGGCCATATCTCAAAAGACTTTCAATAAGACCATGTTACATCATTTTCAATGCATCTATTGTTACAATGTCCTTTAAGTAGTTAAAATAATGCATGATATAGCTAAATTTATTGTTTAATTTAGATAAATGATAATTAAAATTAAAATTTTCATCAATTATCATTACCAAGTATTTATATTCTGATACCTGTTCTAAAATATCACAATCCCATGTTAACGTATCAGAATGTAGGCATACGTGTTCGTGTGACTTAATGCTAACAGTTTTATTTTTAGTGGCAACATAAGTTACATGCATTGCCTTAGACTTGTTTTCATTTTAAATTAGTTTATTATCATGTGACAATTAAAACACATTATTCAAATCTTTCTGCATATTCGTCACAGCTATATTTAAGTCGACATGGTTCGATATCAGGACAGTGTCATCTGCATACAAAATTAATTTACAATCCTTCATGCATTCATGCATGTCATTCACATAAATTAGGAACAATATTGGTCCCAAAATTGACCCTTGAGGCACACATATTTTTATCGTGGCAATATCACTTGCAACATATTTCACCTTCACTACAATTTTCATGTTTGCCAAATAATCCTTAAACCAATCCAGTGTAACCCCTCTAGCTCCAATATTTTGTAACTTTGTAGGCAAAATGGTATGATCTACCATATCGAAAGCCTTTTTATAGTCCATGTATGTTATAATTACATTAATTCCCCTTGTGACATTTCTTTAATTAATTAATTTTTCTTGTGACATCCATTAATAACGAAATTCACGCTATCAATTATTCATTTAGTCATTTCTTTTTCTTTCGCATCTCTACGTGCATCTAAAACTCTTGGAGATAAGGTGATTTTATGATATATCCCTTCGGGCCCAAATGAGTCATGTAAAATACAGAGGCGACTAGGAAAAGCGGGTGCGGAGATAAGAGATATAATCCAGTTGTTTGCGATGTGATTAAGGAATAAATGGATGGGAAAATAGTAGAAAAGCGATAAAGTAATAAGAGGAGAATAAACATAATAGATTATTACCAAGGGGATGAGAGGAGCTCGAGGTATCAATGAATAACGGTAGAAAATCCCTCGGAACCTACGAATGAATATTTTTCCTTGATCAGTGTATGTTTACTTTTAGGAATACAAGTGGCGCAGCGGCCGTAGCAGGATTGTAATCAGCTGTAGACCTAAAAATGGGTACACATACATGTTGCAAACATTTTGTGGTGAACCTTTTTCCCTGCGTCACATATCTGGCGGTGTAGAAACGTAGTGGGTAGGCTGAGGAGTTGGTGACTGGAGGTCCCGGGTTCGAATACGGTGGAAGCATTTTGGACTTGTCTAGCTGGTGTCATATTCAGGAAGGCCTCGGGATTTACTGTCTCAAAAATGAGAACATTTTGACGTCACAACATCGAAAACTTTGAACAATGGGAAAAATTTAGATTTATGGAGGCAGAAACGTCAGATCCACGACATTGTCGAGGCATGTCATGGTCGAGTCCTTCGTGAATAATATGGGCACCATATCTTTCTGGAAACTTTCAGGGTTACTGGAAAATTGAATTTCACCCCTTTGACTTTAATTTATTCATTTAATTTTACACCAACCTGAAAACGTCCTAAGGGCCATTTACTCCTAGCATTTAACAGGCAACAACGGAAAAATAAACACGACCAAACGGTATGTGAAAATCCCCCCAGGCAGGGTTCGAACACGCGTCCTTGAGGTTGCTGGTTAGAAACATATCTTGCCGCCATTGAGTCCGACAAAAAAATTTCCCATGCCGGGAATCGAACCCGGGCCTTCTGGGTGAAAGCCAGATATCCTAGCCACTAGACCACATGGGACCTTATTTAAAACTGGCTTAGTATAGTTAGTTACGTCTGCCCCCCCCCCCCCATATATTCGCCACTGAAATGAGTGATTGGTGCAAATTAGGGATGGGCGATTGTCATAAAATAATCGATATTTTGAAATCGATTAATTGCAAGCAGTCGATTAATTGCGCCCGATTTATTGATTTTATTAATCGATACATCGATTAATCCATTCGTTTATGACAACATACAAAACATAGCTTGCGAGGTTATGGCCTCTCCATAAATAAAGTAAAATAATTTCATTTAAATTTTATAAGATTAATACTATCATGAGTACAAATAATTGTAAAATATAGATAAACTTCTAGGAGGCGTGTCAGGGAACGGAGTTGGGAATTTTTTTTAACTTAATTAAAATTTTGGACGATTGCCAAATGTTTATAGGAACTGAAGCGAAAATTTGCAATTTTTATAAGTGGGTACTGGTAAGGCGGCTTCTCAGATCAGGTTGAATAAGTCTCATCTCGGAAAAGAGTCTCTCTGATGGAACTGATGTTGTTGCTCTTGGCAGGTACTTCCTGGCTACCTGATATAAGTGAGGGTATTCAGTTTTCATTGACTCCCACATGAAAAAGGATTCAATTGGCGGTCAACGACGGGTCGGTTGAGGAATTGCCGTACCTCAAATTGTGTCCGACCTGCGACATCTTCATTATACAGGGGTCTCTGTGATGCTGCTTCAGTGTCATGAATGCTCCAGAGGTCATCTGATGGTGCTGTATCACGCTCAGCGTGTGAAAACATCTGCAGGACGTTCACCTGATTCCCCTCGTGAAACATCTCAGCCATCACAGCGATGACGGTGCTCATGGCATTGGCTACAGAGATCGGGCTCTTCAAATACAGTTTTTTGAACCGTAGGTCCAGTATCGTGGCGATTGCATAGTGCTTTCTGGACTCAATAGAAGCGAAAGGACGGTCCAGCTCCGACAGAACGAACTTCCTCACCCGTTCCGCTAGCCTGTCTCCTTGCGGAAGCTGTATCAGATATATGCTCCGAAATTGAAAATCGAAGTAAATATCAGATAAATGAAATAACATAGCATATCAAGAGAGGAATCAATGATCGCGTTAACTTCACCTGTGTAAGCAATTTCACGAGGGGAATAACCTTGCTGGCTGTAGTAACTTTATCCGTGTAGACATTTTCGTAGTCATTTTAGCAAATGGAAAACAAAAGATACAAATTTTATGGACACATTATGTGACAAAATAGCCCCCTGAAAATATAATGGAAGGTACAACGATTGCGGAATATCACCAAAGAAGACCAGAGATAGAAAAAAATATAAGCAAATTTTTAGGATTATCAAAGTAAGGAATTTTGAAGGAATAAAGTGGTTGGCTGTAAAATGAATGGGATGGAGAGCTGCAGCAAAACCAACCTTCGAATTGATTACTGCTGTTGATTAGGGAGCCAGTTAAGATCACTAGATTGACGAGCAGAATATTGGTTTCCCTAGCGCATATTGCAATACTTTGATCCATTCACATCCGAGACATAATACTGGTACTTGAAACATTGGTTTTTAACGCGTTTCAGTTGGTTATTTGCTTGGCTTTTCGGCGTGGTTGTGATTTCTTCTGGCCTCTCCTCCCACGCCAATCCGACTACTTAGGTAGTAGTAGCAAAGTTACCGCCTTTTCACGGTATTTCGCAGATGTAGGTACTGTCCGTAAAAAAAGGTCTTGTTCATCGGGTTTTAGAAGCTATAACTTCGAATTGAGTCAACCGATTTTAATGGAATGAAATGCATATGAAAGAACGATTATTTCTACGTTCGTACATTTGCGTTAATTTTTTTCCGCCGTGTCTTTACTTCTACTATATTTTGTTTGTAAAAAGAAACCGTTTCTGGCGCTTAAAAATTGTGGCCCAACTTTTACTGATTTCACTCAGTTGACATCAACCCAATTATTTGCCATTCGGATATATATTAGTCAAGAATATTTTTAGTATTCAATTGTTTACATCTCGGAATTTGCATGAACTATGGACGAAGTTGAACCTTTGTAACCTTTAATTTTGTGCAAATACGAATTTTCACATAGAAATTACTGAAACATACCTGTGTCATCATTATCGATGCTTATTTTTTAGTATTTTATTTTTCTTGCAAGTAATTATGATATTTTTTTAGTAGTTTATAGTAGATAAAATTCATTTTGGAAGAGGCACGGCAATTGGATGGACAAAAAGTTGGACAGAACTAAATGTCGGATAAAACACTTGGCGATCTTCTAAAAGAAAACATTTTTACAATTAGCTTACTTCTCGGACACGGTTTGGTGAAACGCGAGGACGCACCGGTAAGCAATCGCTTTAAATGTCACCACCGGACCCGTCCCCATGTGCTGGCCGCGTGATCGCCCACGCCTGGATCAGTTCGCCGAGTGATCGGAAGACGCCCAAGATGCATTCCGTCTATCTTTGAGTCCCCCCCCACCCTCATCCCTCCGTGTATCTTGCTATTCGGCGATGGTGTACGCTGCTGTACGTACGATAATGCTAGTGCAAGGGAGGGGAAACGAGAGAGACGAGCAGAAGAGGGCAAGTGTTCTGGCGTCCGTTGGATCAGTGCTTTGGGAATAGCCCAGAGGGAGAGAGGGATCGGAGGGGAAGAGGGAAGGTCGCTGGGGAACCTCGGGAGGTTGGGGGGGAGAGTTGGGAGGGGAGGGCGTCTGAGCCGAGAGTTGGGGTGGTGAGCGGGCTTCTCCCCTTCGAACCTCAGTAACCGGCAAGCCTTCGCCGAGAGCGAGACCGGTATAGTGGAACAGTGTCGCTCTGTATTATATTTATCAATTTTCTTCCACAACACGCACGCAATTGTTCGAACGACTCTTAAGTTTAAGTGCTCAACCAAAACGGACCGAATTCATCGCCTCTGGTAGAAAAGCAGTAGAACCTACTCCTCCCCATGGCCGCAAGGACTTGACCGTCGTTACTTCTGTTTTTTGTCGAGAAAAGAGTGGAGGATATTTTTCTGTTCTGAAGAGAAAACACTCCGACAAACAGCTACAACTTCTTCTACTGACTGATCTCGTTGGGCATCCGAAGAGAGCGCTGACCGTCCCGAAAACGGCTTGTGATCGCCCGTGAGCGGAGAAATCACTTAGAAAAGTGGAATTGGTGAGTGATTCAATCTTGAGTTTGGGTTGTGTGCGTGAGTGTGTGGAAGTGAGTGTGAGAACTGTCCGCGGCCGAGTCTCTTCATTTTTGGGGACTTCCGGCCCGGACGTGGACTTTACCCCCGCGCGCATGAGCGAGTTACCGTGGTTCGATCCCGTGGGTTGCGACAGGGTTGGTTTACATCTGCCACCCGCTGTGTCACAGCTGGAATATGGAGTCTCTGACATACATAACGTGCTTCTGCACAGTACCCTGCAAGCCACGTCGATTTCATGTGGCGGAGGGTGTATTTTCACCAAATAAAGCACTGCACTGTTTACTACAAAATAAGTAGGTACGAGTGTTGATGGATAATGCAGATGTATACACGCGTGGAGTTACAAGAATTTCGAGAATGTTCGGAGATGTTCTGTGAGAACGGTGTTTGCGTATCAATAAATAAAGCTTTATGCACCAATTTAGTTTTAATCTGAAATCTATTGAACGTCCTATTTACTAAGAATTAATGGAAGCTGTGATGATCTATGTAATCATTCGCAGAAAATGCGATGCCTTAAACCTGTCGGTTCGGCAGGTTCAATAAACTCATGAACCTACCTACTACCGTAAGTAGAAACTACTACCGTAGTAGTGTATCGAGGTTTTCGAAATGTTTATTACTTCTTCATGAAATATATCTTTACTGTTGCATGAATTTTTTATGATAGACGGATAGTCTAGTTGTAGCACTACGCTTGTTGATACAAATTAAATTATTGTAACGGTCTTCAATTTTTTTGCCAATATCCGCTGTACACGTTTCAATTCGGTAACCAACCTATAAAAGCTAAGCAAAGTGGGGTGCCGGTACCGACGTACGTTTATGCCCGGTCTGTGTACGAATCGCCTGCTCTTTTATCGATCGTTAGCCCACTTGCTAGGGGGCGCCGACTTCCACCCATCGCGACCGTCCTGGATTATTACCCTTCGTCTTGATTCACGTGATTCAGTCTCTCCCTCTCACTCCATAAGAAACGAGACTCCCGTCTTCGACGGGCTTATTTATTTCTTTTTAAGAGGTCCTTCCTCCTTCCACCAAAGCCGAGCGTCCGCGGAGACAGAGTGATGTGTTTCGTGCTGTTCAATTGGAGTCTTTCCTTCTATTGAGCGGTTGGTAGCTAATGGCTGAGAGCTGTAAAAAACTAGTGGAGAAAGTATCTCTATCGTTGGGAGTCTTCAAACCGTCAATTTGGATATCGAATTAAATTTCCTTTAGATATTCCACTCATGTGATAGGAGTCTGTGGTTTCCTTCGTAAACATGTCTCATCTCTTCAAAATTCGTAATCAACTTTTGGATTTCATTTGTTATTTGCATTAACCATTGACGAATGATTTATTAACCAATATGAAGGCTGGACTAAACATTTGTTTGAGTTTTTGCTGTCCAGGTAGTGCTTTAAATAAAAAGAAGTGAGTTATTACTGTCAGGATTAGAGTGCATGGCAATAAGTTAAGCAATATGGCTGTGGTTCTTGATGTCGTGCGGTGGATAGAGATATTGCCGATTTCGATGCTTGTTGAAATATGGATTCGTAGTATATACCCTTTCTTTCGTTGAGGTCGTTCTAATGATTGAGGGTTCATCACATGTGTCATACTACCCTTGCAAGATTCAGGGCACACATCTCAAAGCTGGGAACCCCCAAAACACTGGTTAATGTAACATAAGGACGCATCAGGCTCTATTCCCCGTGAAGGTTGGACGTGGCAAGTGTTGTGTCTCAATATTTGCCGGTATCCCTTCAAAATCCAGCCTGATTATGCTCGTTTTATGTTTTTTTGTACTGACTTGTGTTGGTGTTTTTGCTTTGAGTTCAATCGGTTTAGGATCGTCAGGAAAAAAATATGTATTCATACGTTTAGCCCTCGCGATGGTGGTTCTTTTAGGGCTTAAAAGGGTTTTGAATAGTGTGTAAACGTAATGTATGAGGTTTTCTGTTGCTTTGAGGAACGGGACCCCAGCTGGCGAATTTCGAGGTGACCGTGCTTGTGAATTCAGGCGTGAAAGTATTGTGCTAAGTATTTTTGGAAGGCGATGGTTCGACGTCTGCGTGCGTGCTTTCACCGGCGTCACGTACTCGCTCGTTGGGCCTGTCGCCTACGGGAGGGGTAGTCAGGCCATCCCACCCTCCTTTGCCATTTCAGTACCCTCTTCTACTGTTCACGCCCCCTCCGGCAACTCGTCGCCTCTCAGTCACTTGCATATTCCTCCCTCTCCCTTCCTCCCCTCTTTAAACTCACTTTCCTTTTTAAAAAGCCTTTTCTCTCTCCCAATCAACGTTCGATCCCCTAGGTGGTTACAGCCACCATCCCCCTTCTTTACCCTCAGCTCACCATCCCAGGTCGAAATCGCTAATGTCTCCACCTCGCCAAGTTGGATACAGGTTGGTTGTTTTTTCGAGTATATGCTTTAAGTCACCGTACGGTCGTTTTCGTGGCCTGTTGACTTCCGTACCACGGTTCGTTCGTTCAAGCAATGCTTAGCGGCCTGTTGGCATTGGTGGGTTCAGGAAATGAGCTGCGTGCACAACTCGAAGGCAGCCGATAATTGTAGGTTTTCTATTATACCCGAGTTTCTGGGAAAGATATATGTTGGCTATCATTTTAGAATATGAATTTTACTGCCTGCCTCTTTTGAAATAATGTTTGTACGCTTGTGTGCTGAGTAACTCATACACTTACATACATACACTCTACATTCAATATATGAGACTTTTCATGTATTTAACGTGTAGCATCGGACGGTGTTTACAAACTATTAACACTTATTTTCTAATCTCTTTATTCTTTAATTCTTTTCACTCGTGCAGAACAGCTTCCAGTCCTGCTCTCTCCCTTACTCAACAACCCATTCTCCCCTTCAAAACCAAGCCTTCGCAACCCAAAATATTTTAAAAATCTAACATATGCATATACAAATTAATTAAAATATAAAAACAAAATTTAAACCAAATTATATAACAAATTAAAACAGATAATTCCTGCCCTATCTATGCAGCACTATTTAGCAGGCCCTTTATGGGGATGTGGTTAGGCGTGAAATTGGAAGGTCTTTTTTGTCTGTCTTTTCACTCGAAACAAAGTGCTCGTTAAATTGCGCAATTAAAATCAATCGTTACCGTTGCAGAGTATGCATTTTAATGTCTTGTATTTGAGTTTCTTTCCTCGTATTATTTTAAAATTCAGGCGAATCTGGGATTCAATAAACGCTTATATTATTGGAAAGATTAGTCGTCATTTCCGAGTCAGGTTAACTGTTAATACAGCCACGTATTTTCCTATGGCAATAGGAGCTATTTCCTTGGAAAGTGGGTGAAAGGGAGACATTTAAGTATGGAGGTAGAGTCAGTGAGTGAAAACTCCGCCCAGTAAAGACCATATGGCGACGTTTATTGTTTTATTAACGTGTTAATTAATTAGTCAAGTCGGAAGACCTTAAGTTTTCAATGAATCAGATATTTATAGCAAATATGAGCTCCGATAGCCGTTCTCAGCTTTTTGTAATCTCATGCTGATTGTAATAAAAACTTGTTTGATTTCACATACTTTTTATGAAAAAAACACGACGGGCTTCGTTGAATAGTCGACGTCATCACGTCTACATTAGTAAAAAGTACGAAATCTACCAAATTTTTATTTCATTCAAAGAATATGATATCTTCGTTCCACATGAAACTGTTTCCTAATTTATCCGATAGCTATCTCTTTTCCTGTCGTCGAGGAAATTCGAGAGTTAGTTGTGTGCCTGACTACGAGAGAGTGATGATTTGCGTTCGATTATTCCTTCAAAATAAGGTCATTCCGTTACATTCTAAAGCCGCTCGTACATCCAAGAGCCTTTCCCTCAGTGATTCCAATTCGGGATACAACGCATTATGCCGCGCGTGACTCCTCAATTGTTTGCCAGCGTCCTCCCTCCGGGCATTGGTCGTCATGGGATCGTTCTTACACTGTCCCAGTCCATCAAAGTTCCGATTTTCCCCTCTATCGTGATGGTTTGGACCGAGGAGTTTAAAAAGCGAAGTATTTTTTCCAATCCTCCTAGGGTTCGGACCCTTTCTCCATCACTTCTTGTGTCGACTTTAATCCTTCACCACCCCATCCGCAACACGACCGGAGAGGAGAGTAGTCACAATCTTTAGTCCTCCTCGGGGTGTTTCCCACGAGTGACCGGGCGTTTTTCATTCCATCCGCCTCAATCGTAGCCGCCCACATGTCCTAGAGTCAACTTCCCCTCTCCTCTCCTAGGGGTCTCCCCCCCCTCCTTCCTCCTCTCACCCCACGCTGATCTATAGTAGCCCCATTCATCTCGGTGTCTGGGAGTGCAGTGGGCTTTAAAAAAAAATTCCTCGTCGGTCGCAGGTGGACTCTCCAAGGAAGGAGCGGCAGGAAATGCTTGCCTCCAGGGGGGGGGGGGCTCAGAGGTGCAGAGGGAGGTGACCCGTGGCAACGCCCACTAAACAGGTTTAGGGTCACGGCCTTTTTTATTCTATTTTGAATCTATTTTGGGAAGTCGACACGTGTAGATCTTGATCTCAGCTATGCACGAATGGAGAAAATGCCAACTCATGTGTTGTCTTGGCGCGGACTTGTTTTTTCGTGATGAGTTGGACCTCCGTGGCTGATGAGTTTTTATCGCATTTTATTCTGATTTGTGTTGATTGTGTCTTAGCGTGAATTTCCTGCAGTTAGCATCGGCTGTCAATATATATTCATAACTGAAGTTATGATAAATATCTCCTCTTTTATTCACTTCTTGGGAGTCTTATGAAAAAGGCAAATGAGCATCATCCGACGAAATGGTTGCATTTACCCGATGTGTCATGCGTAATGTGACTGTTCGTTATCGCTGAGATTGTTTTTACTACTTTGCATTTTTTCGCCTTTTTTGTTGCACTCTTACACGCATTTTGTTGGTGGCTTTGGTATGCTAATGTCGTGCGTATGTCTTGGTTCCATTGTCATCCGACGGCTGTATTTGAAGTAAAGTTTCCCTGATTAGTTGTTGCGAGTGTGTATGGGAGCGGGCGCCACTGTCATTTCCCTACCATTGGTCCCTTTGTCGATCGTTAAATGAGTCCCTTCTGCTTGAAATTTCAGATTATTCCCCAATTTTTCCCTTTGTGACCTCTCCTATACTTAACGGAGTACGGCTTGCTCAGTATCATTCATTCTTTAGTAGACATTTTCACTTCAAATATTTCGAAGTGAAAGATATTAAAGAGATTTAAAAGTATGTACCTTGATTATTTGGCATGTGATGTAAGAAATGAACATAATTGCCTAAATTTAGACGATATGACGTGGAATATGAACATGATAAATGGATAAACCGTGAGTAATTTTCCTTAAATAGATAAAACTTTAATTACGACATAGATTTCATTGTTGCTTCGTCATCAAACTTTTATTTATTTGTGGAAAATTGGGAATCCTTAATCCATTCAAAAATCCAAATGGCATCACCATTAAGCATCCGAATACAGTCATGTACCACGGCTATGGAAATGTTTCCGCTTATTCTTGTTGCCATGTCGCGTGCTTGCTGTTATAACGCAGTGGTACAGCGACTTCAGTGATAACATCGATTTGATTTTTTTTAAACACAACCTTAAGACTACGAAGCTTTAATATTTTTGCGAAATCGTGGATAAAGCAACGGTACAATTCCTGCATCAGTCTAGTCAGTACTGTTTATTTGTAATGTCCGTTGATACAGAAACAGTAGCAATGAACAGTGTGATTGCATTTCTAACCACAAGCATCAAAAATACAAAGAGTATTGCATGTTATTTGTCATGGCGAGAGGAATCGGTAAAGTCGGCAAAGAAATAATTTTTTTAGTCATATCTCATCGCGAATTTTTCCAGATTGTTGATGCGAAATTGGGGCAAAGCAGCTGTGAGATTTCGAATATTTCTTATGCGTCTATTTTCGCGTCGAACTGGCGGAGCAGGGTTGAGGGGGGCATGGTTGCCTCAGGGAGTTCTCATTTTATATAATACCCTCAGCTCTCGGACGTCCACCAAGGGGCCTCGGCATTCTTTTCCGTTTTCACGGCCACCGCGCGCCGTCGCCTTAGCGTTTTGTCAATCCCAAGGACTTCTTGTCCCACTCTCATTCCTTCAGGTCCAGACTAGACGTCTGGCGTGGCGTTGTTTCTGGCCTCCCCGACCACCACGTTTACCCTCCTTCCTGACTCATGGTTTACTTTACTTCTCTTAAGGGGTGGATTAGATGTGAGGAGGAAAGTGCACCGCTGTAATGTTTATCATAAATCGATTCCTTGTCAATATTAGTGCATTCCACGTGATTCTGTATACTGGGCACTTGAAAATCTCTATAAACAACCTGTTGCATAACATCTTGTAAGTTTGTTACTGTCGTTGATTTAAATCCCTCGATTTTCGTTAGATATTCTCATTTCGCGAAGTGGAAACAAGGGAGATGGAACGATAGCTCTCTCTTAACCTATTGACCATAATTCCTTTGGTGAAATTCTAGCTTAATGCGAGTCATCAAACATTTTGTCACTATTTATTCCTCATTTGCTGCCGGAAACAGCATTCTTGAGGGAAACAGCGACAATCTTTGGAAATATTTGCTCCATATTTTTCTATTCACGAATTCTGCTCCACAAATAAGGATTAATTACATATGAGTCTTCAGTTGCATAAGATTTTGCCTAAGCTTCTTCACTTAGTAAGTCGCTCCCTATGTCATTGGCGCTCGAGTTTGACATGCGCCTGCATATCAACGATGAATTGAATATTTATTTGTCAGAGCTTCTGCGGAAAAATGGAGAGCCTAAAAGCATTGAACATAAAAAGTTCATTGTCACCAAAGAGTTCTTATTGCTAGGAACTGCAAACTAGTGAACAACAGCGAATGTAGCAGATGCCGAGAACTTGCTACCCTCCGTCAGGCCTTTTCCTTCTTCCCACATCCGACGCCTCACTCAAATCCCAATGTGTGTCATTATTTGCGCAAGATTTAACGATTTACAGGGCTTCGCTGCCGCGTGACTTTCGCCCATTGCATGTTGGTGTAACTACACCAGTGGTCCTGTGGATGTGTAACCTATTACATGTTGCGATTAATCTATAGAACTGAACAGTAATTCTAGTATTTTGCTGCTCCACATGAGCGAACTTGCATTATTACGAATGTATGTCCCCAGAAAATCATTGCATTGTGTGAAAGAGGGATTGCTTTAACGAGTCATGCCGCCGTAACTGATACACTGGCGGGTGTGACTGCTCGGAAATTCTGTATTTTGTACAGCCATTATGTCTATTTACGGTGATAATAGGTTTTGCCGATGAAAGTCCGTTTCTTTTAACGTCATAATATAGCTGTCTAATATCGTAATGACACTTGTGTCGTGCTATGCTTTGTTCTATATATCAAGCTTCTGTTTTCCTTTTTTCAATATTTAAGTCAATTAATTATGGAGGTATTATTGTTTAAGCGGGGGGTGCGTGGTGGCCTAGTGGGTAGAGCGCTTGGCTACTGATCGAAGTCCCGGGTTCAAATCCGGGTGAAGCCTTTGAACGCCCCCGAGCAAAAATCCTCGGAGTGTGAGGTGGCCCAGGGAAAGGAACTGGCCCCCCTACCCTGAATGTGTGCAATTCACACGCCTGTGGCTTAGTCCGGGGTGAGCTCTACCCTCAACTATCCAAACCAACCTTCGGGTTGAATCACTGAGTGAGTATTGTTTAAGCAATATGTGAGCAATGATGCTCCTGGGTGGCTAAAAGTGTTTGTTAGATGGTAATAACCTTTGTTTACCGATTTGTTATTTGTTGTGGAAGCACCCGATTCTTCTTGTTTATTGCCGATTATTCTCTCCTTGGGAATCTTAGTGGGAGACTTAATGTCAGTCCTCGAGTTTAAATCGACTTAGGGCGTTGACTCTTTACCCCATGAGTTTTGGATTCTATCGCGGATGAATGGATTGACTCCTTTCTGGGACAGTTAATTCACTTCGCCTTATCTCTTTGAGTAGGGAAGAAGAGATTATGTTGTCATCCGTTCTCCAACGTTCTTAAGATGGCATGCACTAACCATTCTCAACAATATTGCTTTGTTAAGGATTGTGCATAACAATTTGCCTGTTTCTCCTCACAAGCAACCTCATTTCCCGGCATTAGGCGTATTTTGTGTGCCCGCAAGAAGTTCAATGTAGTCCACTGCGTTCATAGCACAGTAAGTGAAACTCTTGCTCTTATTAGTTGTGGACTATTAAGTTTTTCAGGTGATGTTATTATTCTGTTTCACCTCTGGTTGGGAAACTGGAAGATGCTCGAAACATAATACGCCCTTCCCTCTTTTGATGGGTAAAGGAATGCGGAGGACCTTAGTGCTACGAGAATCGAGCGAGAAGAGACTTGTGGCTGTTTTTTTGTTTTTTCATGATTGTAGTATAAAGTAATTGGTTAAACAAATTTGTGTGGAACATCTGGTAGTTTTTATTTTCATTATCCTTAATAAATAAGCCATCAATCGGGCTAATTTGCCTCTAAATTGGGTGTTAAAGACAATCGCGTCATGTGCTGCACATTAATACTCATTTAAGTAACATGCGTGGGACGGAAGGATAATATTTCCCTAAATATTTGGAACTTTCCCGTTTACATTACATCTACGAAATAACATGCCAGCCACCTCAAGTGTGTCAGTTAGGGGGATGTGTGTGTATGTTAAGATATAATTTGATGAATCTATGCCTGAGGAAACTTTTCATGAATTTCATGGTCCTCATCCTATGCTCCTGGGAGGTATTTTTGCAGGGATGTTTTATTGCTTTACGGTCACGGGGATACCTGCAGTGGGAATTCCTGGGAAGCTCCCGGGACCGGTCGATAGGTTCGCTCAGATGACTTCGTTCTCAGTGAGAATCCTTTCTTTCCGGCCGAAAGTGGGGTCAAAAGGTTGCACGAAGGTCTGTGACTGTGAAGAGCAGCGAGTACCTGTGAATATTATAGCTACCTCTCCGTTGTGGAAGCCGTTTTACTACAACTGCTTTGAGAATTTGATCACTACTGACTTTCGAACTGAAGATAAAGAGTACTTATAAAATAACAACCAAAAACAGTAAATTGGTTTGATTTTGTTGGTGTCACTGACCGAACATTCGGAGGTCCGGGTTCGAAGCCCAATCAAGTCACATTTTTAATGGTGAGTTTCATTCCTTTTTTGCCTATCTTTGCACCCTTACGCATGACTGCGTACCACATCATTAGTGCAGTACGCAGTGATTTGGAAATCAGTATTTTATTCACAAAATCTGAATTTTAAATTTAGTTACTGTAATTCAAACTGAAGATGGCAGGTCAAAAATATGGTCAAAAAGAGTGGATTCGTGTGATATTATCAGCAACTGCTGTCCCATAACGGTCCCTGATTGCTTCGCTTTGCTGAGAGAATACCGAGAATACCCAATCGCTCAGTAGTTTCGATCATCCAAGTAAACTAATCCTTATCTGCGAAACTGTCAGACGTTACTGGGCTTTGTCCCAGTATTGATGGCTCAGTTGGCGGCAAAGTCTCGCTAAAAGTGTCTCAGCCGCCTTGCAATTCTTCCTCCTAGTCGCTTGATTTATTTCTGTTGAATGGCGGTGGTGCCGCAAAGCTGGCAATTGGACTCTCGTCGCCTCCATTCGATGCAATGGCGTCCAACGTGAGATTGCTTTACTCCCTTCGCTCGCTTTCCCTGCTCGTCAGTCAAGGTGGTCCGGTCGTTCTCTCTCAGGAGTGTTGGCCACATCACGTGATACGCTCGTGGTATCTCCTTATCTAACCGCCGTATTTTTTGAGAATGAGACTGCGGAATGTGTACGGAGGAGCCTCTGTTCCCCATTCCGTCACTCCCGTGTGCCCCTTCCTCCCCGGTCGTGTTGTGTTGCCATTTACCCGCTCTTGTTTGTCAGTGCCGACAATGTTTGATCTTCAAATTGTTCACCAAGCTAATCTCCTGTTTACTCTGGCATTTAATTTTGGACCCGTTTCAGGGAGTCCCGTTTCTTATTGATCGTACGATTGGTGATTTGTTATCGTACAGTAGAATTATTTCTATCTTATGTGTTTATAATTATCCGTAGCATATGATTACTTGCGAAATATAATCTAAATTTTTTTTCTCCTTTTGCGTTATGTATTACCATGAAATCTCAATATCTATTTCGTTAGCATTTTCGCCAGGTATCTGAGTGCAGTGGTGTATTGTTGGGCTCAATTTCGTGATTCTTCCTGTTGATTTGACTTTTTTTCGCTTTTTGTGAGCTTTCGCAACCCATAATTTAAATTATGGGGACCTCAGCCATCGAGTGGGGCTTACGAATGTGCGACATTTAGGGCGAAATAAATCGTTCGTGTTTCAAAAACTTTTTAGATAACATGTGTTTTTTATTAATTTTTGACTGCTCGTCACTGCTTAGAGAAAATGGGCTATGCATATCATCAAAGAAATTCTCTACTATCCTTGAGGCTAGAGTATATTAAATTCCTTGTTATAGTTTCTCTAGGGTCTAATTCGGTAAGCCATGCAAACGTTTGCGAGCAACTGCAACAGTTAACTTTGGCTTGCCGTCTCCATTACCTAGCGGACTTTTTCAAATTTAAACGCTTTCCTCTTCTGAGAGTAATTGATATTTCCGGTCATTGAGATCAAGACCGCCGTTCCCTTAGTGTCTAGAACCCAGGACGCCAGGAAGAGCCTTTTTTTAAAATCGGCAATGCTTAAAAAGTACTGAGGGCTAATTGTATTTAAAACAAAGTCCGTACCTATCTCTAGTCTTGAAATGAGGTTATAGTATAACGAGTGAAAAACAAACATTTTGTTTCCCTCTAGAAACCGTTTTCCTATTTTATAAGGTAAATGAATTTTGTACCTTTAGAAAATGTGATCATTGGTTTCGTCAATACGTAGGGTTTTGCAAGTACGGTATTGAGGTTCAATTTAATTTTCTATTTCACGGAATGATCATTGTAACGAGCGCAATATGGACGTGAAATACTATCGGTTCTCTCAACTCATGTAACTAGAAGCTTCGGTTTATTGAGTATTTATCAATAAGTGGGTGATTTGAATGCTACTATCAATCCGAGTACCCAATCAGATTTCGATAGTCTGTTATGTTATGCCCTGCGAACCGTCTCAGGGGAGTGTACGTCACGAGATGCTAGACCTTGTGTCGAGCAAAGTCGTGTTAATGTTACCATTCCACGTGTTTCAGTTATATTTTGTGAGAAATATATTCGAAGAATTCCTTTAATTTCATTGTGAATGTCGCTGGTGACATAGTAGTTGTCATGGAGTTATTATGGCGACACATCATTCGTGCTTGGAGTCATTAAGGAGCTATTGGTAGGATGATCGATTCTGCTGAGCAATGCTGTTTCCGCTTTCGGTCGACTTCTTGAATGTTAGCCAAGGCAGCAAAAGGAGTCACAATGCCCGATTTAATTTCGCGATTCATTTCAGTGGATGTATGATTATTTTTAGAATGATACGGTAGTTTACTCACTCGTTCTATGTGGAAGGGCGATGTTGTTGTCTATTCCCGTTGAGCTTGCATTTAACTGTTCTTCGCTGTAATGTACGGTAGTACATAAGTATTTAGACATATACCGTCCAAGTACTTAAGGTTTAATAGTAGCAGTAGATTTGAAGAATATATGCCATTCACCTTATATATTATAATGGTGTTTCGGAGTAAGAGATTGGAAATGTAATGAGCTTCGCGTATGGAAATCATTATACATTTTGAGCGAAAGTTGATTATTTACAAATGATGGATAAATTGTTTCGAATAGCTTATGCGTCAGTCTATCGTTGGGCTTCGTGCTTGCGTATACGTGGTCGCCGAATGAGTGGATTGCCATTAATATGGTCGCTCCCGACGCTTTTGTAGATTGTCTCTGAACGTCTTTTCCTCTTTCGGTGGGTCTCTGTTCGAAGCTTTATCCCAATAAAAGTCGAGGGAATGAAAGTAAATGAGATGTAGCCTATGTTATGTTTGCCTGAGGATGAGGGTCCGACCTTACCGAATGACAATTCGAGGGTAGGGAAGCAATACTTTTTCCTCTAGTAGCGTAGTTCAAATAACACATCGTGTCTATTGATTATGTCATGCTTAGATTAGCGTAACAAACGGTCTATTAACTCTCCTAATGCCTGTGGCATCAGTTGTTATACCGGACGCCACTTACGATACAGAAGATGTTTTTGCCCAAATAATTGTCATAACTTTTATTTTTTCCTGTTTGGTGTTTTTCTAAATCTTTTCCTTCCCATTAGCTCCTCTGTTAACACTTGAAGTATATCTGCTTACAGTACGGGGTCCATGCTATCATTGGCTTTGTGAGGGATCGTAACGATTGCCAGGCTGAATTAGTAGGTATGATATACCCTACGCGCCGCTGTACGAGCCTGTGTCAAACTTGTGTTAGAACTCCCGCTCGTGAGAACCCGAATGGTGGAGAAAAATGTGATGTAAAGGTAGATGCAATTGCAAAAATTAGATGCCAAAAGGAATACGTATTTTTAATTAACGATGCCAACAGGTGAAACAAAGAAAAACACATTTTAGGTATATAATGTCTCTTTCAGAGGAAGCTCTTGCTCCACGAAACAAATTGACACTAAAAACACAAAAAATAATAACCAAATAATTAATTTTCAAGAGGAAGCGTATGTAAAAGAAAAGGCAATCACACACTATAGTCAACGCTGTGTATTTCCTTGAGGTAATTGTTGACATTTTGGAAGCAATACTGAATTCCTTAAGCCGCACCGTAAAATTTTTTATATCGTGACTAAATTGTGTTCCGTATAATATTATGCGTCCTAAGTCAGTTTATTCGTGTAAAAGACGAATTTGAGGAAATTTCGAAAACAATAAATTACAGCGTAATTTTTTAAAGGTTGTTAAAACATTTTTCGTGAAAATTTCGTTCGTCAATGGTCTGCATTTTCAGGCAAATGACAACTCGGGGAAGGTTTAGAATAGTCGGCTCCACGTGTCATGGGGTGGGAGGGATGACTCAAGTAAGACTCGGGACTCTTCGTGTCAATCTGATCGCACTTTTTGCTCCGTCTACCACGGGGACACGCACGCCCTTGAGTCCGCGAGAGAGAAAGAATCGTCCTGCAAGACGACCCAGCCTGGACCACAGTCCCACGGTTTCATATCATCCTCCGAGTCCCCACTCGAAGACTTCCCACCTTAACCCCTGCTGCAAATCCCGTCATCAAAGTTTCCCGGCGACATGAAGGTCTCCGGTTGCGCGGAAAGGGCACTGACTTATTCTGGATGAGAGCAAACATCGGTTCGATGTGGTGGCTAAAGAACTAACTTATCGTCTTTAGTTCACGGGTTCGAATCCCGGCGGATGCAGAGTGGCACGGCGGGATCCAGATACCTACTTTGGGTGCTACGTGGAGAGCACTTCAAGTGCAGCACTTAATTTTCCGTCGGATGTGACGTTGAACAGTGGAGTGCTAAGTAAAAGTTCTCTCTTTAGTTAAGAGCGGGCTAGTGCCGTCGCAGTGTCTCCACACCTCTTCTATTCCCCAAAAACTTTCTTTCGTTTGTAGGGGAAAAGTCTTTTCCCCTACAAACCAACTTACCTTTCTTCTTGACACAAGTGACCTGTTGTTGATCGCCTACCGGGATAGCCAACCAACCCTTTTTAAATGATAGGCACCGCCTAGGTAGAATGAAGGATGTGCGATGGGCGGGGAGGAAGGCAAACTAGTAAGTGCTCGTCATGGTATGTGAGGAAGGAAAAAAACTTAAGGATATTACGAGAAGTCTAAGCAGGTGGTTGGATTAGGTAATGAGAGGTGAAGGTGTTCTGTAGGCCGTGATAAGAGTTAGAATGTATTAGAAATGGAGGAGGGGAAGAAAGAGAATAGGCTTTGTGGATTGGATGAAGATAGGCAGGGCGTAATGCCGAGCTGAGGAACGAAATAGTTTATGGAGACAGGGACCTTCAGCTGTAAAAAAAATAGTGATGGTATTTCTGCTTTCATCGAAATCTACCTTTACCGGTAGATCACCTGTTTCATTCCTGAACCCTACACTTGATTTATTCATTTACTCATCAGTTTCACTCTGGTATCTTCACTCCCCTCTGAGTATCACTGTGTGATTTTGCTTGGTCCTTGAGTCCACCCACCTATCCTTCATATCGCAAATGACCTCAGTTGGTCGGTCGCCTCCTACCCCTAATGACCAGCCAACCAACGAATACGTATCGGAAGGAGGAGGTCGACGAAGAAGGCTGTTTCGGACTATCCCGCATGGGGACTGGCGGAGAGGGAATATGGTGCCCCTGAGGTCACGACCCCTTGATCTATCTCCCCCCCCCATCAACGCCATTGGGATAGGTCTTTTCCCCGCCGTCACTCATTGGCTAAGTTTCCGATATCCATCCTCCTCTCCCCACCCTCGCACAGTCGGCGTCTCATCCTTTAGGGAGACACTCCGAAGAATCTTCGCCACACTCCCGTCTCCGGCGTCCAGCTAGTCGGAGAGTCTCCTTGAGTCGGAATCGCCGTCGGTCACCATCTTCCCCCTTCCTTGGAGGGATTGTCACCAGCGTTCCAGTCCTCCGGAGCCTAAGTCTTCATGGGTTGGTCAGATTCCCTGCTCGCTCGGCTCGTGGAGTTCCCGGCTTGAGGTTGAGCGCGAGGGAGCGGCAAACGCCCAGAGATTCGTGGTGCAGTGGGGTGTTGGAAGAGGATTCGTCCGAGGCCGCAGTCCTTAGCGTGCTGTCCAGTCTTGTCTTCGCAGCCGACGCTCTTCGTCTCCCTTCGGCCCGGCGGCACATTGAGAGTGAGTCTGCGGCAGTCGCGCGCTTCCCCGTCCTCGCCTCCTCCCCCATCGCCGGGATGAGTTTCACCACCCTAGAGGGTAGCACGAGGCGCGTGAACCTGTTCCTGACCGCGCAGCTAAGGTTCGAAACGTTCTTTTTTTAGGACGAGTGGCGCTCTTATCTATTTTTTGGCGTAGTGTCGTGCAGTTATGATTTTTACAATTGCTAAGTGTTACTGTATCGTGTGCTTGCTATGGATTTGCTCGTCTGGTTGCATTGTTTATCGCCATTCGGCCATGATGATTGCGATGATGTTCTTTCGTGACGAGCTAACGAGAAATATCGATAAAAATTGTCATTTTCATTGGGATTTGTTTGTTATAGATTCTTATTTGGAAAGGCATCTTAATTATAGTAATAATTTCAGTTGCTGATTAGATTTTGACTTTAATTGAACTTAAATGTTAATTACAGCTCTTGATTGATCCTAATTTTGTCGTGAATTATGTTTCCATTGCAATCATCGTGATCATTCTCTGTGTGTTCCTTATAGATTTTTCCAACTCTTTTCGATTTTTGCATTTTTAATAATTTTTACTGTACAGCTGTTGAAGCATTTTAATGCATTTATTCTTTTATTTGTCGTTTTAAGGTATTTCATGCGATTCTTTGGTATAGTTTAAATTTGCTGTTATTTCCATCTCATTTGAATCGCTCTGTAGTTGAAATCACGCTCTGTTGTTTTGAGATGTCCCAGAATAATGTCATTTTTTAATTGTTTTATACACATATAATTAATTTTTGTGCTATAGGTGCAGTTAATTGATGCTGTTAGACTGAAGTTATTAGCTCAGCAGCCGCAGTTGGATATGTTGTGATTTTCAAGTTTATTTTCAATTGCTTATACTCTCGAAGTATCTCTCCCAGAGCTCTGGGTAACCGATAAGTGATGAGAACACGAGATGAAAGCGAAAGGTAATTTTTGTTTCGGCGAGGATTTGCATGTCTGGTATAGAGCTCAAGGCAAAACTTCCCAGAACGAATTATTCACCTGTCTTGTACCGCCCCCTTCCATAGACTGAGAGAGGTGAGACCTGGGCGCGAAGGCTAAGGGCGTCATCCAAGGGCTTTGCTCTAATAACGATGCCGACGGTATATATATTTATTTTTTTAGTCTCCCGTATTTTGATTCTTTTCGCTGTCTTACTCTTTGACTTTGGCTGTTGTTCGAGAAAAGTCCAAGGTTGAAGCGAGGAAATTCAGCTATTAAAGTTAATTTAATATTTTGGTGAAATTAAAAGAAAATCCACGAGATGCATAAATAACTTGCGAAAATAACCATGGTGTAACTGGGTTTTGGATTAACTATGGTTGGGAGTTCAATCGTAGAAAGCAAGTGATATCAGGACATCTAGGACCAGACTTATATATTGGACCAGACATTAATTCAAATTCTTACGAAATTATTAGTGTCTCTATCATAAATGGTATAGTCGTCATCCCAGATTGATAGAAGAGATGAGCAATAGCGGGAATAAGTTATATAATTGATTTAAGAGGAGGATAGGTTTATTTATTTTCTAATGATCTACATAACTTAGCTATCATGGCTAATTTTTTCAGTAACGTAGTATGAGGCTACGTTTTGGTTAATCAATTTCGTTTCACGTGTGTTCAGGTGAATATTCATCATACCGCGACGATGATCCCGCTAACTTCCCTCTTTTCGGCGGACTAACCGCATAACTGATCGCCGTTTTCATCCCCGGTTGCTCCATTTAATGACTTCAGCATTTTCCTGCGCTATCGTTCGGTGCGATTCCATGTAGATATTCTCTTCTGTAATCCCTTTTTCTCTCGCAAGAATTCCGTGCGCAACAGAACCACGAGCAAACACCCATAAGTTTAAATAGATCATTACATGATATGATTGAGACTTATTTTTATTATTCACATATCACAAAAATTTTTGCTGACCCGAATACCCCTACCACACCCCTTTGTGGTGGTGGGCGACGCCTTCAATGCTGAGGCGTATCTGCAGAACCACGGGAAAGCACCCGTAGGTTTAAAATTAATATGTTAAGGTATGCATGATACTTCATACTTGAGATATTTAAGATATGGCAGAGATTTGGAGCCTTTAGAGACTCGGAGTCTACAGGCTAAGCCTAAATTCCTGAAAATTTCAGAATAGGCGAGTTTAAATTTGACACGGAGGATATCATTTTGACCCCGTACTACATTTCTAGATCTTATATAAACGAAGAAATTAGGATACACTGCCAAACTGATAGGTTCACAAAAGTTACTCATGTACAAAAGTCCACCTTTCCGCGCACTTTTATTGACTGTAAAAAACAGAGTTAAGACGTACGGAAACATGCAATTCACCTTTGTCCTCTCCCCCTTCCTTTTCCCGATCCCCGCTCATTTTCTTGGCTAGTGTCCTAACACCTCCTGCCATACCGCTGTACGTTGGCTCGCAGGGTAGTGTGTATATGCAGATGTATTTAATTATTCTCATAACACAAAATAGCTATCATCCCGTCGCCCCTCTGACACACGTCCTTGTGGTGGATCACATGCTAGCGACGTAGATGTAGATGCTGGTGATTTACATTGGAATCTTTGGGGGGGGGGGGGGGGTGTAAATTGTTGTCTTGGATGTGGAAAGAAAGGTGGAATGTTTTGAATAGAGGTGATCGTAAAGGTTGAGTGAGGTGGACCATGTGGCGGTTGAGGTAATCGCATCCGCTCTTGATTGGAGGTGCTGGACGGCCCTCGGGATCATTCTTCATTCATTTGGGAGGAGGGGAGTGGTGGGGGTTGGGGGAGAAAAGAGGGGTCCATGACCCAATTACCTGTGGAGGGGATGGGCAAGCAAGCAAGCAAGCCGTGTAGTCGCCCCAAGGTCCCTACAGTCCCCCTACGAGGTCGGGGACGCTGGTTCTAACGCGCGATCGACTGCATGCCCGGACTGCCGATGCCTGGAAGCGATCGCTCCTCCTTCTTCTCCCCCTCCCCCCCCCCCCCCCTCTCACATCTTTCTTACGACCACCTCCTCTTAATCACACGAACGCAGAATCGCGGAAAAAAACGCGTCGACGTGAAAATAAGGAAACGAGAATCAGTCCGCAATATTTTTCCATTTCATTTCCTTCTCGATCGTCTTTTACGAGCTGTATATATGTATTATTTTTTTCGCATATGAATCTTTAGAGCGAGATGGTTTCCTAGTCATTATAGAGACCATATTTAATTTTTATTTTTAAATTTTAGCAACTATAAGAAGGTTGAAGTCAATATTGTTGCATTAATAGCGCAAAAACTTGGTTTTAAAGTACAGAAATTCTCAATTTTTAACTAAATGTACATGTAAAAGGTGTCAGCGTGGCTAATTTTTTCATGCCGTACGCTGAAAACGCCTAAATGTGGCCTAAGGGATTGTTTTTAATTGAAAGTTACATGAATTTTACCTTTCCCAATTCTCCTGTGATGATACAGTTAGAGCGAGGGGCTGTAGCCGGTTTGGCCAGTAGACAAATGGTACCCATAGGCTGCTCGTGCATATACGGAATTAAGGATTTTTTTCCTTTTCAGCTCGGCACGGTTCTGATGTTTATTTTATATCTACCTGGTGATAGAATTACTTTTCATTTTATCCATGGTCTTCCTTCGGTGACATCGTTCTTCCATTTGCAATTTCTCTCGAATAGACGCGATGCTGTCGAGATGTCTTCCATTGAATCCAGGCATCTCGCAATCGCTTTCACCACCCGATTTTCACCGTGCCCAATAGACAAAAGTTGGCATACAATTCGTTCGCAGTCTTGTGTCAACAAGCGTGTTTCTCCGGGATTAATTTGGTGTGTGTGTCCATTTGCGTCTTGATGCATGTAACATCGTGACCGTGCGTTTTTCGTTCGTTCCGAAAAGAAGAAGAGTAATGGCAGTGATCACCAGTGGCTGTTTTGGCATGATGTAATATTTGACTTACGTTTAGGCATGACATCTCAATGGAAAGGGGGGTAAAATTATTTCCATTGGTGAGGAATCTGAGGAATTTTATCCGTGATAAGGGTTTTATCTAATTTTTTCGCTGTCGTTTTCATAAATTTTATTTTTCTTGGCCCCGACTGATGTTTGTGACTGGCCTGTTTTGAGTAGTGTGAGTTCGAAAATTTTCCCGAGTTATAAATGAAATACCTACGTCCACTTCAGCCAATATATTCTCTAATTGTTTTTTGCTGGTGCGTAATGTGCTATAATGACTGTGAGAACCTGATGTTCTAATCAATATCTATAAATCTCTCCAGAGTTTAACGCTGAAAACTCAAAGAATAATTGTTTCTATTCATGGCTCGAGCTCTATGTTCGTTATAATAAGCTTTTTTATTAAAGATGATTTCGTATTAAAGATGAACTGGTATTTCACGCATAGTGAATGTGAAAACATGAATTGAGTGATGATTTACTGAGGCGCTAAAGATTTCTGAAGATTATGTTTGTGAATGGAGAGTAGTCAAGATCAATCAGTCTTCCATTGATAATTAATGCTTATGATAGAAAATTCATCTCTTTTAGCTCCGATGCTCATAGTGGCATTTGTCAAAGTAGTCATTTTGTCTAATTCACTCAGATTCTTTTATCGTTTTGATCAGCATCCGATAATTGTGTTGCATTTACGAGCGATCATATTTAGTACATATGCCCTCTCTATTTATTGTTATATGATATAGAGGAGGATTAGACATTTTCAATTGGATGGCAATGCGTGGAAAATTTGACGGAAAATTGTTGAGCCAACATGGTTTATTGAATGGCCATATTGGCCATGCCAGATTTTGGAATAAATTTTAACTTTGAACTTTATGAAGCCGAAAATGCTGCCCGTGTTATATGATATTATTGGCTCATCGATGTTTCAACGCCTTTCAGTCATCAGGCATAAATTGCTGCTGCTGAGAAAAATAAGGTTGCGCTCCGAATGCATCGGCTCATTCGTGGTAATACGAGCAAAAATAATTTCAGGCGTCGTCAAAGACTTGTGGTATCTGGTGAACCAACTTGGCAACTTATGCGCGTGTCTGTTATACCACCTGGGGGGACCCGGCTAGCAAACTGAACAAGTATAAAGGTGTCCGGCCCCGGAATCTCCACAGTTGGCGGTGGCAAGGTCAGCGGCTTCACGTTGCGTAGGATTCAAGCAGGCAGTAGCGCTGTGTGAAGGACTTCGCGCTCTGAATTGGACATTTTTTTAAACCCGGTGTTGAGATTCAAATTAGCCAATGGATTGCTCTGTATGTGAAACATTGATTTAGACTGATCAAGAAATGAAACGGAAAAAAAGTTTCATTTCTTTCCTGAATGGAGAAATTCCTCTCTTTAGGTCTTAAAACCCGTTATTTTCGTTAAACTCCTTCAGTTCAATTTGTCGGAATATTAAAACACCCTTCCGGAAGGCGTTGATAAGGGTTACTAGGTGTTTAATATATCGATAGAAGATTTGAAGAGGAACTTTATTTTTGCAACGTTGGGTGAGAAGGATTTGAATTGACTGTTTCCATAGTTGTTTCTCTTCATTAATCGACGCTCCGTAACTGATGACTGCCTAGTCAGGTTCCGCTTACTTCAAATATCTCCCCGCCTGTTATGTCAATGAGAGGTGCATTTTACACAGACTATTAGACACAGAAGGAGGAGCGTGTATAATAATTACGGATTTCTTCTCGTTTAGTATTATTCCCTCCATTTACTTCCACCTTATACCTTTATATTTGCTTGGAAGAAGTCTTCATTGAGATAGAAAATTCCTTGTCATAAATTTATGGATGGAAAATCAGGCGTTGGCATAAGTTTGGCTTCGTTCAGTCCAATTTAACGCGTGTGGATGAATATTTTATGAGGTAGAAAGTTCGTTGCATTTTCAATTGAGCTCGGGAGACCGCGTTGTGAGATATTACCCTGCGAGACAGAATTTATTTTATTCTATTCGTGTTTGAGAAGGTTAACCGGGTGGCGATCCATTCTAGGGGCCTGCAGATCTCGATATTGTTTCTGGGGTTCTTGTGCCGGCCTCGCCCAACTTTCACTGCCGCAAATTCAACGAGGCTCGCCAAAGGTGACCTCAAATAGATTCGAGGTTCATCCTCTTTGTGTCCATTTCCCACCCAAAATGCTTTCGTATTTTACGCCTCCTACCTTTCCCGTTGCTTTTATATTACTTTAAAGGATCGGGAATTCAATTTAGATTGTTTGACCTTCGTTTCTGTGAACTGATATTTGCCAGAATAATCCTATAGTAAGATAGTAATGTCTATAAGACATAGATGAATAACTCATAGAAGGACATGGTGGAATTCAAGTGGTATTTCGATTCCTACTTGGTTGCCATGTGGAGGGCACTTCAAGTACTGTACCTCTGGATGGCACGTAAAACAAACCGTGGTCCCTTTGGCGCCTTGGCGTGTTAAGGGCAGGCTAACACCAATGCCGAGTTTCTCTCCACCCTTCCTTTTTTACCTAAATAATCCTATCAATACCATATTCTCCCACCTCTCCTTAATAGCGCAAATGACCTCAGTATCCGTCGACTCCCCTAAATTATTACATACTATTAAACCACGTGGAGCTAATTCTGGACTCATCTGTTACTCTACACCCTCTTACTTATTACGGAGGTGAAAAAGTGACCCTTCCATTCGTAACCTTGATTTTTCCTCAAATCCGTGAGTGCATTATTTATTATGTATTAAAGGATTAAATTTTTCCCACTGTAGGACCTAATCTCAATTTAATTTGATTCCTCCTTTCTCATCTTTTTTAACCTTCACTCTCACTACCCCAAGTTTTATCAAAAATTGCACTAGGTTACCCGTCGTTGTTAGACCTTAAACATCGTCTTTTATTCATATGTCCCGATAATAATGTGTGGTTGAAACGACCTAGTGATCTTATGATACTATTTGCTCGTTATTTTCCGCAAAAAAGTGTCTTCAAAATTACGTAAACGAACACACCACACATGTAAAAAAAAGTCCACCTCAATGAAGCCATACAATTTTGTCGGAGATGGCAAATCCAAGCTGTTTCTTCCAGTCGACCGTAGTGAATCCAGTTTCGTTCGCGGGAGGAGGTTGTTGCATCGGCGGGTTCGAGGCAGCACGCGTTTCCGCGCGTGCAATTGAAGGCCTTAAGCCACCGCCGAGGGCCGCCGCCTGTGGTCGCGGGTCTATTAGAACATCGTCCCGCGTTCTGCGTCAGCTCCTGGGGTCCGATTGGGTTGCTGCGTTTGCGCCCGTATGTGCTGGCGAAATTCCCTCTGCCTACACGGAATGAATAGTGACCTTCGATGGCGATTGTCCCTGGTCGCGGCTAAGCAATCACTTGGAAAGGGGTCCAACACTCGGTGAATTCAAGCAATCGGCAGTTTGACGGGGAGTAGTTGTTGAATTGCTTGCCATCGATTGAGGATTCGTAATTGAAGTAAATAATTAATATAGGGAAAGCGACCGGCGAAAGCTATTTTCTTTTTTCTTAGTTTTTTTTTCGTTTATATCTTTTAAAATAGTTTTTTCGTCATCGTAATTCTCATTAAAATATTTTCACGCAATTTCTTACTCGCAAAAGCGTTAAAGTTTAAAATTAAGAGAGAATAATCCTCTATAATGTAGAGGAAGTTACCTTCTATTACTGAATATGATCCTATTAAGTAAGAGAGGAATCCTCTCCGGGGAGAATATTCATCTAACACTTAGAGGAATACTTTGGTTACCATTTGGAGCGGAAAATCCGTTAATTGATAAGAGGATTTAACTAATTTTAAGAATACTTTTTTTCGGTGTAGCAACTCACTACTACGTTATTTCGTTATTTTCAGTATAATAATTCTCTTTTTTGAATACGTAAGTCAGGAATGTTTTTAACACTTTAAGAAAGCACTTTGTCTTGCACGAGCTGTTGTAAAAATCGCAAAATAACACAACTGTCGAAGCTAATGACGCCATTAAAATTGCAGTCAGGTTTTTCGCGCTAGAGGAAGGTAGGTCGGTGATGGAAATGACGAATGGAGGAAGGCTAACTTCCTCCCGGCGTTAGTTCCGCCATTAATTTCCATATCGGCTTTTAGAGAAGTTTCCTGTTACTCTAAATTGCACCAGCATAAATCAAGCTGGTGGAAATTTTATGTGCAAGTTTTCACAGCTGTGGTGTCGTTGCTTGTCTATCACACTAAAAGATCTAGATTGGGAAAGTATGGACAACGCAACCAAAACAGACCTATCCAGTACAAGGGAAAAATAATGAGTAAAGATGTTTTACAGGAAAAAATTGACTGCCAAGCATTAAAGAGAGTATGAGTCATGTGATTACATCAATTGTGATGTTTTATATAATACCAAAATGTTTTAATAACATATCTTTCCCAATTCCCTCGGTTGTTGGCATCGGTCGAGGAACAACGTTGTCCGTCCTTTTTT
The DNA here is from genome assembly GCA_963573305.1 of Pyrrhosoma nymphula. NCBI lineage: Eukaryota > Metazoa > Arthropoda > Insecta > Odonata > Coenagrionidae > Pyrrhosoma > Pyrrhosoma nymphula. Next base: position 100,710,118 of record OY754330.1, on the reverse strand, counting down.
CATATAGAGCTTTAATTACTCCTTGCTTCACACGAATAACGCCAATGTCCACGATGTGGGTTTTGCTTACTGCTAACGTAAAATTTAGCGAATTCTCAAGAATGCCCAGCTCCTCGATAACGTTTGCTTATCTTCAGACTTTGTCTGTGAAAGCAAGCAGTTGAGCCTCTCCAAGGTGGGACTTCACAGCATGTCTCGTCGTTATCATGCATTCCTCACACTCAGTGGCCTCGTGAAGTCTAGAAGGCTCTCAATTCACGATGATTCACTTCTCGATAATTGTTCAAGAGTACTTTTACGTACTTAGTCGTTTAAGAAAAGTTGAAATTTGGTTTGGCACACTCGTCTGGTATGGAAAGAAAATCTACAATGTCTCTTCTTTGTTTACTATTTTTATTGAAGAAGCAATAAATTTGATGCCAAATATCTCGCCAAAGTTGCTGGTAGACGGATGCGTGGAACGTTACGTCACGGATAACTTATTTTATGAGAGGGGATGGTGAGGAGTGCTACGCTGGGTTGTCAATAGTAAACACAGGCGTAACAGCAACTAGACATTCCCCAGTAGTGACATATTTTTTTAGGGACCGTTTCATCCCCAAAATTGTTTGCTCCCCGTCTGCCACGAGCCTTTGCTAGGGCTGTTGTTCGGGTTAATTTGTGGCTCTTCAGCTGAAGCGGTCGATAGGCACTTCCCTCATAAACTGAATCATTGATGCTTTCGATCGTCAAGGCAGTGCGTTAGACCTTGATTTCTCACGTTCTGACTCCATTACGTTCGCCAGGTCTACGGAAGAAGGTGGTTACTATCTGGCCTCGTTGTAGTAGGTTGTGCGCAAGTCCTCGATCTTCGGTTTGCTAGGCTGGCGAACCAGCCAACATGACTACCGCGGTCGGCATAAATAAGAGTAAATATCACAATACCCTACGACATTGCGTAAATTTTACAACGTTATGTGGCATACGATAATTTGATAGTCATATAGACTACGATTGTTGAACAAATTTTTTGCAATGTGTATTAATAATTTTATTAAAATCGTGCCATCTGCAACAGGAAACTCGTCATATCCCTATAAAATTGAGTTAAAAAAGAATGATCACGAAATTGGGCAGTAGAGCGAAGATGATGACAATTTTAAGTGCCAGGTAAAATGAAAGGCAGATTACTTTTTTTCATGGAGAATTTCATTCCCTTGGTGTATATTTTTGTGCTGTACAGAAACTCCCAAGTTTTTCACTCCTCGATCAATCTTACGGTTGTTCCCTGGTCCAGGAGCACATTTTATGAGAACTGGAATAATCACCATACACGAAATCACACTACTTCCCGATAAAAACAATATTTATTATTGGTTGAATATTCCCAGCACGGATATTTCCCTGTAACGATATTTTCGCCTATGATTGGTAGTTGAATGCAAGACTCGCGTGAAAACCAAATATCGTACCTATTTCTGTTTTCTATGCCTAAAATCGAATTCAACGCATAGACTGTGATTTTTATTCGATACGATTTTGAGTACCTATGCTGGTTTTGGTTCGATTATTATATCAGTTCTGACATTCCAAGTGTCGCGTAAAACGGCATTCCCAAGTGTCTTCAAATTGCGTGTTTTGTAAATGCTTCCTTTACTCGCGGCTGACGTATCCCTCTCTTCAGATAATTTAATCCCTGGTACGAGTTAGGTACATAACGCGGGTTGGTTTATGCCGGGTCAGGTCATAACTATCATCAGGAACCCTCACCTCCTTCGAAATACGTCAAGATCGTTGCCAAAAAGTGAACCCTTTAGCACGCGGAGCATCCTCGCTTAGCAATTTGAAATGGGTTTCGCTAGTTGCATCAGCGTGCGCTGTCCGCGAAGGCCGCTAACGACTCTCACTCGTCTCTGGCGCATTTATGATGCCCGTTACTTTTCATTGGCCTTCCGCGGGGGGTTGTGTATCCGAGGAGGAAGAAATACGTTCGACCTTGCGAGGGCGAATCCGTGGCTTAATATAACCGGGCAGGGGTTCACCTTCCTTACCCTTTCCGTGCTTTCACTTCTTTCAAGCCGATTGATATCTTCCCTGAGTTCCCAGCGTGTTCCCACGAATATAGGAACCAAAACCGTCTTCCCGTGCCTCATTACCGCTTCCGGCGAGTGAGGGTGTCACATTTTAGGGGAGTATTACGGGTAATTATTTCACCGTCGAAATATAGCATCAGTAGCTTTGATAAAATTGTGTTCACCGCGCTAATTTGTTCGAATTTAAGTTCAAGGATTTGCATTTTGCTGAGAATGATCGTGCGTGCATACATTTCTCTAGGAATAGCGGTCAATACTGGCACTCATCCAATAAATTATGTTGCTTCAAATTCAAATGCCTGTAGGATAATATTCTCACCTTTCGCTTTAACCTTGGGATATGACACTGATTTTTCTCTTATTTTTCTGCTTTGGTTAACGCCAGCTCTATTTTTTCCCTTCGTTTTATAAAAAAATCGACCAAAAAGCTTATTTTGTTAATCGCTATCTAATATTAACGTAATAAGTTGCATATCGGGACAACCTCTGGGTCTGGCTCTGTAGTTTTCTTTAAATATTTTATTAATTTGTTCATTTAAATTCTCGGTGTTTTTTCTTCGCTTCCTCAAATTCCGTTCAAAAATCTTGTGTGTACATTCCACGTCTTCGCCTACTTACTCCCCCAGTAAGTTGCATTTCCTGCCATTAGTTATTTCGGAGTTTGCGGTGCAATAGTTCATGTGGAGAAAGTAAGCTATCGCAATTATTTGATTCCCTTGGCTTTGACCGTCGTCTGAATTTAGAATCGGAATTTCGCGTCATCTCGCAGCTTTGCACTACTCCTGGGCTTTCGAGATCGTTCGCTCTCGACGACAAGAGCCTTACAAATACGTGGCACGCCATAAATGGACTCATTATCGCTGTGCTTCGTTCACATTCTGGCAAAGCAAATTTGCGGTAACGCTTGAAATTGGGTTTACCGCATCGGGAAAGAAGCCGCGGATTTTTAAAACGTGACTACACTTGGTAGACCTCCACGGTACCCTGGATTAATGATTCCAACGACAATATTTGGATGTTTTTCATGAACTAACCGCATGTCAAGCTTTTATGGGTTGGCAAAGATTCTCTTTAATTTATTTAATTTAACCTCTTTTACTGCCTAATTTGATGTCAGGTTTCAATCCTAATGTGTGTCAACTCTCTCTGGCTTCACTTGTTTTGAATTTTAGTGACAAAATCGTCAATTTTTCATGCAGAAATTACATAATTATTTTTAGCGTTGTTGCATGGTAGTCAATTTACCACAAAATATACCATATAGGGATACACTCTATCTCCGCAGTGGAAGGAAATAATTTTTGAGATTGTGGGGAAAATTCGAACTCCGCAGTTGCGAATGAAAATATTCATTCGGATATTTCCGAACACCGCAGCAAAATGAGGCCCGTGCCTCAGGAATTGGCGCCTCAGACCGGGAGGTCTAACATTAGGATGGAAGTATAAGGATGGGCATATGGGCGGAGGAAAGCCCGTCGCCACCTTAAACCTAAAGTTATTGAAAACCGTCAGGAGAATCACGGTGTTATACCTATCTGAAGGACGGCGTGCAGTAGGTGAAGTTATTATCATTACCCCGGAGTGTGAGGTGGATTTTAAAAGAAAATCTCCTCTCTTGGCCGGGATTTTAACGTGGTCCCTCAACGTCAGAAGTTGGGTACTTAGACATCGCGTCAAACCTTTGAGATTACTTTAGTTGTGTTGTAAAAGAAAATTTTCCGTCCTAGACGAGATTTAAACCTGAGCGCTCCGTGTGGGATGCCGGCTCTTCAAACACTGCGTCAATCCTAACCCACGACATTCAATTATTCGTTAATGATTGCGGAAATTTATTTATGGGAACATTAAACCCATGCGAGTTTATTTGGACGTAACAGCATCTTGAAACCCATCTACAACAATTGTTGGTAGCACGAGGGGGGGGGGGGGGGGTGACCTCTCGGACATATTTTTGATATCATGGCAGTGAGTATGAGGCGTGGAGTGGATGCAGTTGCCCCTGGTGGTGATCGGGTAGGCCGTGCACGTCCCTTTCTGCTCTGGGGGAATTTGGCGAGCCGCCAGCGCCATCGGACGTCGGCGAGCGCAAGGAAGATCGTGCGAATAAGAAATATAGAGGGAGAGGGGATGCTGCGTGGAACAGCGACAGATAACCGCCGCCTTCGGTTGCCACGGGAGAAGTGAGCTTTTTTCTGCTCGGTCGCTGGGAAAACCCGATCCGATTTTTGCGGAGAGAACCTGGATTTCTTTGTGAATTTCCCATTACCGTCCCAGTTTAAACAAGTTCTGGGTACGCCTATTCGACCGTTCTATGTCCGTTCTTTGAAACTGATTCTGCAACACTTACTGTATTGTTGTGATCATTCTATTTATACTTTTACGACGAAGTCCATACCTATCCATTTTTTAGAGGAATTTGCATAAAAATATTGATCGTCATTTAATTTGAGGTAGTTCTCACAATACTGCATGAATTGAGACAATTTGTACCCTTGAAGATCTAACGAGTTTCGTAGCCACTAAGGTCAAAATGTTATTAACATCAGCATTGTGTACTTTCAAAGCAATTTAACTCAAGCGGCGTCACATGCTTAGGAGATACGTACGAATGTGCGAAATTTACCAGGAAACAATCAATCTCCTAGCAGAGATCGCTCTGTGAATATCGCACATTTGTCATGAGAACTTTATGTTCCGAAATCGCTGATTCCCATTTATTATGTTCAAATTTAGCTATCGTTAACAAGTTGAGGCTTCTTTAGGGACAATGTCCTGCCTCAGTTCGAATTTTGCAATTGAGTATCAGCGATTGTTAAAGTTTATCTCTTTATGTGACTGGATAGAGTGCATTATATCACATTTACATAATTGATGCCGGCTGAGCCGCCGCAGCTGATTACTTGTCCGTTGTAGATGGCGCCGTTGAGGCCAAAATTGGCCGCTATCGATCGACGGAAGTACGGTCGAAGTGATACAGCTGGATGGGACACGACGCAAAAACAAAAACTCCCGACCAGAGGAAAAATGAACTCCTTATCAATATTCATAACGTCCGTTGGCGTGTCACTTGGCCAACGGCGATACGACAGCTTCGAGCCGAGAAAACTCGATCAATGGAGAATTGGTTATCAGAGCCGTTGAGTGACTGTTGTGGACATTTCCATCGTTAGAAAAAGCTAGTCTCGTCGGAATTTAGTCAGCATTAAGGTGAAGAGGAGCCCGGCATCGGCATCCGTCAAAGGGCTTGTCGATTTCCTCTGCTGAGGAGTGCTTCTAACAATAAGTTTTCCTCACACGGAATCCAAGTGGGAATCGGAAAACCACGAAAAAAATCTTTATTTTCGGCCTTACTCTGGAAGGATTCGGATTAATCAAACAAATGTTTCGCTCGAAAACAAAATGTTTCTTTCATGACAACAATTTGGCTTCACAGCCTCGACCACTCTCGATATTGTTATTTAGAAAATGTTGGGTGCCTTCAAAACCTTGAAATAGGCATAGTTTTATTTCTGACTCCTAAAATGAAATACTGAGATTAAAGCTACATATTTCAAAGTGAGAGGCCGGAACGCTAGCGTCTGTAGCCATCCCACCGCGTGTGCTGAATATACATTTATCCTTGCTGTCGATTGGTAACTAGTAATCATCCAAACCATTCCCAACCGGAGTTTTATTGTTCCATATGAGAACTATCCCAGAAAAAAGTATTTCGCTTCAAACATATCGTAAATCAATCATTTCGACCGCATGCACTCCCATCAACCATCGATAAATAGTTTCTGTGAGTGCTATTTGCAAATATGATGGGCATGGAAATGATCTTCAAAAGGAAAACAGTTTCGAAAGCATTACCCAAGGGGAGCCGGTAGCACTGAGCTTCTGGGCAATTTGCGAGTCTTTGTGCACACACAGGTTTCTAATGGCAATAAATCAGCTGCAATACTTCTTCGCCCGTGTACGTTTAATTGGACGTGGTTTAGAAAGTTCTCTGTTACGTTCGCAACTGCTTTTGGAGGGCTTGTAAAGTTGACTTGTAGTTCTTTAGAGAGACTTGTCTCTTGCGGAAAGATCGCTCTCTCTTAATGTGGGCATGCCCGATTGGGAATATGGGGGTGGGGATGGGGGATAGGCACTGCCACCCGTTCCGTTGTCTACCCCGCTTCTCTCCCCCTCCCCAGAGTTCCATATCTATCTTCGTTTCCCGTCCACTTCCTTTCACACCATGGTCTGACATCTCCCCTTCCCACTACCACACTATTCGGTTCCAGTCTACTGAAGGATTGGGGTTAAGAAGACATGGCTGTTCTTAGCGGTTGGTTCCTACCACTCAGAATCCTGGCCTCACGTTTAGTCGAAGGGAAGTCATAAGTCTTATCATCATCCCCATTCTCGTCTTAGATTTAAAAAAATACAAGATGAAATGCATAACTTACCGTCATGATCGCTTTTATTCCCCTAATTTCATTTATAAACCTTTTGAAATAAGTAAATGGAGTGTCTTTGCTGTAGTTGACGTCTCGAGTGGAGAATTGTCACGTTATTCGATGATTTTGGGGATCTACTATTTTTTGACCTTTTTCCTAAAATAATTTTCATCCTCTTAGGTTGTATTGCATAGTTGTGGTCAATATTTGATTTAGAAGTTGTATTGTTCTTCCGATTATATAGAGCCAATGATTTTTTCCCCTATCTTCCATAACCTATTAAGCTGTAGAAGTACATCTTCGGCATTCAATATTTAAGTATAAAATTAATTAAACAAAAAAGTAAGATTATCCTTTATTAGAACTTCTTCAGCACGTTTCGCTGAATCCCTTGAAAAGCTTGTCATCTTGATGTCTTTCTGTAGGTATATACCGATTTCAATGACTATGTATTTTTCTTTTCATTCTAGAAGGATCGTTGCATTCTTAAACTGTCGGCTTATCCTTCATATATGCCAACTCAACTCTAAAACGCCATCATGTAGTTAACCTTGAAAAATATCCACTTATACTAAATTTCGTAATTGATCTCCCCTTTTATTATACTTATGAAAGGATGACTTCCTCTTCGGAAATGAAGTTTTACTGAGAAAGTGGAATTTTCGGTCAACGCCTTAAAACTTAAATTAGCTATTAATTTTCCTGTTGTTGGAAAAATAAACCGTTGATAACGGTGAAAGGTGACAAAGACGAAGCTGGTTTCTGATGAAACGTCAAAGTGGCTCTTGAAAAAATGACTGACTCCAGTCAATTTAGCGAATTCTAAATTTATATGTAATGGGCAGATAATATGTGCCCTAGTCGAAGATTTCTCCAAGTTTCTCTGGCTATTCTTGGAATCCGCCGCACGATCGGATAGTTCGGATGGAATCAAGTGGACACATTGAATCTCGAGAACGTTTCATCGTGCCGCAGTCTGCGGGGTAACCTTCAGGGCCTCCAGGCTACTCCCACAGACTGCCTACACTTTAGGCATTTAGCTGGAGACTAAAGGTCCTAACTCTGAGATAACATGTAGAAATAGCGGTTTACTCAGCTCAGATCATTTGACTAGCGTACTTTTCATATCGATTTATAAAAATTGCTTTGTGCTTTGATTTCAGCCTGCAAAACCTGGAAGCCGCGTCAACTGAGACGGCAATATTTTTGTGATCCGGCCTTCACGATTCAATTAGTATTTAGAGTACTTGGGTAAATACTCAGCATGTTGAACTAAAGCTTGATCTTATTAATCATTTGGCCTGTCATTTTTGCCCTTGCATTCATTACATTGGCCAATATTTTCTATCATCATTTCGTCTCATTCATGTTTCCAGTTCTTGCATTTGGTTCACAATAAAATACTACATGCTGTGAACGAGCTCCATGGATCGTGTGTAAATGTCAAAAATTAGAACTCTTTATCACGGTATTCCTTGTTCGATTTTCTCATTATCCAACGTACATACACTCCATGATTGAAAATATGTTTTAAACAAAAGTTAGACGAAGCGTCTAGGTCACGTCCCTAGATAATCTCTTTGGGAGTTTTTTCTTGCATTTTTTCCCCGTAACGCCTCAGTCGATTCACCTCCTTCATCGTTTCCATCCGAGGATGAAGATAAGGCAGGCTTCAAATGAGAATAAATCTACATATACGTCCTCATTAAGCAGGAATGCTACGAGCCAAAGATCTCCCCTCCCTTCTAATGCTAATTCACCCGGAGCTCCACTAGCTTTGTAGGGGTACGAAAAAAAGTCTCGATACTTTACTATTATCGGTATATTTATTTCGATTCCAGTACTTTCGTACTCGATACTTTTCTTTCGATAAGTTACTCGAATGAGTACTCATTCTGTGGTATTGAAACCTCTGCTATCGAATACATTAGAGTGACAATTTTCTGTGCTAGTGGAGGGGGAAGCCCAATCGGATAACTTGTGACGTATCGGATAAAGTGACAGATAATCCATTCACGTACCATTTCGATGTAGTTGCGGCCTTGGTTTCAGCGCCATCTGTCTTCCGCGCGCATTGAAACAGTACGTTTTCCTACCATTTCCTTTACCTAGTTAACGTTCATTCCATTAACAGTTCCAGAATATCACTTCTGGAGCCACTATAATAATTTGGTCCATGGGAAACATAGAAAAAGGATGGGAACTTCTGGAGAAAGCGAAAAGGATGAGTTAACCATATACTTAGCCAACCGAGTTGACTAAACTAATTAACTTAATTTTTATTATTCGTCATATAAAAATTCTATGGAAACTATTTGAAAGTCAGTATTGTGGATTTAATTCTATGGGTACTCATTATTACTATTTGTTGATTCGATAGTCACTAATATCGACATCTTTGTTTCATTAATTATGTGGCGTCGATAAATTTCTTTCGATACGCATTGTGAATACATGATCGATACTTTTGTAACGATACTACTTGCCTTCTAGCTTAGACAAGAGAGGAAGGATTAGTATAGGAAGCCGCTGGGTTGTTTCCGTTTTCTTCTGTCTTTGTCATCTTTTTATACATGTTTCCGGTGGTAATGCGGACGTGAAACAGTGTTAACGTATCTCCGAATTCCTTTGTTCCTCTAGTCATCCAAGGTACCTAATATTGACCCGTAAATAGCGATATTTTTGGCGTGGAGATTTCACCTGTAGTGCAAGTTGAATTTATCATAAAAAATACCAGTTTAATTTGCCCCTCAGCTTAAGTGCGGCCGTAAATAGAAGACCAATTGTATAAATCGTGTTATAACCCTTTCCTCTGATTTTCTTAACTTGGATAATTCCCACGAAGTTAGGCATATCCGTTTCCCAAACACAGCAGCTAAATTGAGTTCTATAATACATTTAAACACCCGTCAAGGTAACTTTCTCTTTACAAAGTGGGAACATAGGCACCAAATTGGCAAAGACGAACTTGTCTTCAGCCAGTTTTGAGCTTTCCGCACTCAAGCAAAGTGCTAGAATCAGGTGCTACTTTGTGAGACGATGTTCGCCATGATGCCAAAGAGACGCTTCGTACAAATAACTTACCTTTTTATTGTCCGATCGATTTCGACGTGCGTAGTTTCATTCTCAAGCTATTCTATTGTCTTGAGAATGATGCTGTTATATAATACTAGGAGCGGGACCCGGCTTCGCACGGGAACCTGTGAATTAATTGCACCGATAATGCTAAACCGAGAAAGAACCGGGCTAATGTTGAGAATTTTACATTTTATCGGCGAAAAAAAATGTATACATGACATGAAATTTGAGGTTTAATTTAGAGAATATTTTTTATAACATTTTTTATAGATATTTTAGAAGAAGAGAAAAACAAATGGTACAAAAACCACATATTTGGTAATCTTATTACCCAATCTTGGTCCATAAATAGTGCTAAATAATATTCATAAGGGTAAGATTATCATGCCCGTTGAATTTCAGTGGGAGATGCCATTTACCTTTATCAATATGAATCAAATAAAGCAATGTAATACGCGTGCTATATTGACTATTCAAGTAGGTACTATCTATCAGTCATCAACCGCCTGTTGGAACTTCAGAGTGAATTCTCAATGTAATTCGCTTATATGTAATGAAAATCTTATAAATATTGTACAAAGTATGCATGCTCGTGTAAAACTCAAAAACGAAATGTAGTACAATTTTCAAACTTTCCGGACTATAAAATGTCTTCTATGCACAGATAACTGACTACTTTTCATGTAACTCATGACATCCAGTTCGATTCCTTTTCGTTCGGTTTTCTTGGAAAAATAAATGTTCCTACGCATCATGATTTTAAGTTCAAATTCTCAGAATATTTTTGATGGTATACATATTCTATAATAATTCCAGAAGCAGAAAAATACCAAGTATACTACTTTGTAATGTGAATTCATACTGCGGCCATAAATAATGCTAATAAGTGCAAGATGAGGGTGCCCGTTAAAATTCATCGCGAGAGAGAAAACATGAAAGCCGTTGTATGTGACTATAAGAATCAATGTGACGTGCTAAATACTGATACTACGTAAAAGCCATTAAACGCAAATAGTGAGTTAACCAGATTAGATATTTCTCCAATGGCCGTAAAATATATGCACCACTCGTCAAAAAAAGGAAAAATCAAACACTTACTGTGTTGGTTTGCGGGAATGGGGACTCCACAACAGGGACCAACCACAGCCTCTCCACCAGAATACCCTCCTGTGGTGGTTTACGGAAAAGTAATTTCCTCGCCAGGGACCACCACAGACACACACACAACCCAATTGGAATCCTTTGTGGGCTAATGAGACCCAGCTAAGGATTCCTGGGTTATAACCTGGGATCCTTCGGAGAGCTGAAGTGACTCTACTAAGGCTGCCAAGTTATTAACACAACCACACACGCAATCACACAAAACACTCACTCACACACACAACAGGGCCCCAGATTTCTGGGAGAACGGCTCAACAAGAGCGTGGTCAAATAGAACAAAAACAACAAACAGGGAACGAGGGCAAATAGTGAGGTTGGGGTAAACACTATCTACTTAGTCACTGAACCTTGCCTTTAAAAGCTGCAGGCATGAATGGCCATTCATGAAATCGCTATGAAATGGATATTCACGCCTGGTTGCCAAGGAAATTTTTATTGTTGAAAAGGAAGAAAAATTGATAAATTTAGAGCTAAAATTGCAATAATGAGACAAAAACGAAGCGTATAAGAAAATCGAATGTAATAATTAAATACTGCATTCTTTTATGCGTTTGATGATGTAAATTTCCACCCAATATCTGGAGTGCAAGTAATTTAAAATAGCAAAGAAAGAAACATCTGCACCGAATCCAATGCTTTTCTTATGGGAGTAAAAGTTAATATTAATGGGGTAAAAACAACCCCAAAAAATGTTTATTTCAAAAATCCTTGCTTAGTGCGCCTATACACCACGATGGGGATATACCCTCACAATTTCACATTTTTATCGCCAGTAGTTTGGGCTGTGCGTTGATGAGTGAGTGAGTTAGTCAGTCAGTCAGGACATTCCCTTTTATATATAGAGATTGTGTACCTTGAGAGTGACAATTGGTATAGAAATAAGAGCGGGTTCGTTCAAAGTATCTTTGATGTATAGTGGTGAATCTCGTCTGGTTGGCTGAAGCCAGGTGGTTTGAGCGAGATTTTTCCCTAGTCAAAATAGAGAACATATTCGCATTAAAAAATTATTTTCAGCGTCTGTAAGAAGGATTAAGTAAATATTCCATTATTAATGGCGCAAAATTATTGTTTTATATGACGGGAATTCTCAGTAGTAAACTACATATGCATTCACAAGTCTTTGGCTTGACTCGTTTTTTTCACACCGTGCGGTGAAAACGCATTCACAATCGAATATTTTTTTGCGATTCTGTAAAAATTACTGCAGTGAGTATTTTATTTATTTTTTAAAATAGTTGAGAATTTATATTGACTACTAGCTGTTACATTTCTGACGAGATCTGTGCGTTAGAAATTCCTCATTTTTAAAAATAAAGCTTCCATGGAGTGCATACCCGTACCATTTTTCATGGAAAGTGGTTGGTATTTTTCGGCAAACACCTCGAGTAGTACAGTGGAAAGTGACTGATATTTTATCTTTGGAAAGGTAAGATATTGTTATTTATGATGAGGCCAAATTTGTTGAATTTTAAGTGAATTAATATCTCGCTCAAACTACCGCGTCCGAAGAACTGAAGACTCTGAAGACAACTGAAGTCTGAAGACTCTTGAACGCGTCCGAAAACTATTACGCAAACACTTCCTCCGCCGCATCCTCCCGTGTCCTCTTGAGGAATTCCGCGCAGATAATCTTCACACTGCTCTTGGCGGCCTATATGAGTTCAAAGCCTCTCAACCCTTTGGCTTTCCTCCCCTTCTCCATCCACCCCCCCACCCTTGTACTCTCTCCACCCCATCTACTCCTTCCGTCCGATTCCTATTCCCAGCTCTGATTCCCTCCCCCCTCCTCCTCCGTCCAAGTATATCCTGTGCGCCCCTCCCCCTTCCATCCTCCCCGTTCCCCTGCTCTGTTCCCACACTCTAGAAGCATCCATTTCTCTCCTCTCCCCTTGCCGAACTTACTTACCTCCTGCCCACGCTATCTCTCGTGTACCTATTCTTTGCGTTTGCTATTCCCCCCCCCCTCCCTCTCGGTCTACTTCATCTTCGAATAAATACGCTGGAATACACTTAACCCCTCTCTCGCTCCTCTGGTAATATTTGTATCGCTCCGACTGCGACAACTTACGTAACCACTCAACGTACCCGCTCATCATCGCGCTCGATTGATGTGAACAGGTTTGTGTGCGCAGAGTGTCCCGTAATATATTTTTATATTAACATTAAGAAGTTGAAACCCGGGTCGGGAATAAAATTTGAGTGTGGACTTTATCAAGTCAATTCCATATTTCCTTCGTATTTTCTTCACGTGAACAAGATATTCACAGTAAAATTATGCGTCGCCTTTAAAGTGCATCCATACATACCTATCGCGCCATTCCCTTTCAGGGTAGGTAAAGTCAAAGAATTTAGTTTATGTCGTTAGCCCTAGAAAACTGACTCCCTTTTAATAATTTCCTCCATAATTCCATGTCCTTACAAACCACTTTCGCTTCTCTAACACTCATGCATTGCTTCGTTCGCGCTCTCCTATTCTTAAGCTCCTAATATTCCTTCTCTTTAAGTCTCTTTCACCTCATTCACCCTTGGTCTACCTCTTCCTCTCACAGCATACACTCTACTATCCATACATTCTTGTAGTTATTCGACTCTCATCCATTCTCTGACGTGGCTAAACCAACGAAGCACACTCCTTTCATATATGTCCATTGCCGGAGCATCCAACCAGCATTCTTCCATCCCTTTCTCATTCCCAACCCTATCCATTCTACTCTTCCCGCAAACAATCCTCAGGTACTACATCCTCACTGCATTTAAAGAATAGAGGACAAAGTATAGGTTGTAAATCAGGATTTGTGCTTTACCCAAGCGTTTAGTAAAATTAATGCGTTAATTACCAGGGTTATTCCATGGGTGTCTATGTGTTAGGAGAAAATGTCATTCGGGAGATAATACGCTTACAACAAATATCAATTTTAAAATGCGCGACGTAGAATGATATGCTTCTAAACAGCGGTCTATTTTTAACCGATTCTGGCGTACGTGTCTTTTGCATAAATGATGTTCTGTGGTTTAATCGAATATGAAATACGATTGACCATACGGTAGATGTTCCACTATACTTTCGGTAATTGGTTCAGTAATTCATCCGTCAGCAGTAGGTATTTCCATACTCTAGTTTCGTGTTTTTAATCTTATACGGGCTGAATTCTCGAATTTGATTGCCCTGAACTAGCTGCATCCGTGAATTTCCGATCTACAATTCCTGGAGTTAAAAAATCTATCCTGACCACTATTCGTAAAACATCGTTCCTTCAGTATGTGAATCATCCTACTGAGTGATAGGTTGAATGTGAACATTCTTCGTAGTGGCAGTCGATGAGTGAAGATGGTAGTCATGTTTTGGACCATTTCCGCGTTCTTTCCTGTTGTTTTACTGGTCTTTAATGTCTTGCCAAAATAAGCTTCGTAGCTAGTCAGATGCGTTTGAGAAGGCGAAAACTACGTTCCAGTCCGTTTTTTTAATTTTTTGTCTGTCTAGAATTACTTCTGCACTGAAAATTTTAACCGTGGCCATGCAGTTATTTCAAGTTTTGTTGGGGGCTCGCTTAATGTCTCCGCACCGCCTTTCCGCACCTTTGTCATTTATATTCAAAGAAATTTTATCAGTTGTGTTCACAGATAACTTCTGGCTTTGGAATTCAGCATGAAAGTAGTGGCGTCTCCAATTCTCCGCCAAGGATTTTATCTGTTCAATACCTACATTTTTCTTTGTTTTGCTAGTACTCTCCCACACATTTTTCATTTAGCAAAACCTCTTCTTCAAATTATACTAAGCCGAAAGCATAATCTGTGCATTCCTTTCTTGAACGTAATTTAAACAATTCAATACAAATATTTGACCAATTCAAAGTTTCCGTTGTCCCTCATGGTGTGCTTTTGCCCTGGAGTAACTACTCTCCAAGCCTGGATCGCCGCTATGCCAGTGAGCATCCAGTTTCAAATCGATAAAGTTCTTCCCTTTGTTATATTTTGTTGGTTCTTTAGACCATCATCATTATCAGTCATCATCCGAAGATTGGCAGCTCTCCACACCAATCTCCTATGACCTAACCGATTCATTCCTTCGTAGCTCTTCACTTTGACGTCTTTCATTATTTGCCTAATGCATTCCATTCTTGGTCTTCCCCTGTAATTATTCCCGTTAGTTTATCCTTCCATTATTGTTTTCAATTGGGTAATGTGTCGCAAAATGTGTCCATTAAGTTTGACTTAGTTTTCATTAGAATTCTGTACTTCGTTTTTCTCCTAATCTTGGTAGGACTTCCTCGTTCGTGATTCTCTCCGTCCGTTTGATCTTCATCATCTTTGGGATCACCACATCTCCATTGCTTCCGATCTCTTGCTCGACATCTGTTATTGTCCGCTATCTTTAAAAGAATGCTAAATTATGGGAGGGTTTGACTTCTTAAAGGTTCAATCTTTGATAGCTTTCCCGTTAACCGCAGAAAAGTTATGGTGCTCTAAAATGGTTTTTGGGACGTGATCAAATAAGACCATCCGTTAGTGATGATGTGGACGTAATTCGCAAGGGGCTGTCGTATTACTTTGAACCGCTGCCAGGAGCCACTTTAAAATCCTCCCGTCCTCTTCATTTTATACCGTTGACGTGGGAAGGCAGAGAGGGGCTCTCGAATCTCGAAAGGGGCTTGATATTAGTAAAACACGGTCCACTCACGTGCTCCAACTCTTTCTCTTGCTCTGCTGCCATCGATGTCTCGAGTGGAACCAGGGTCGCGCACGTAGGGCCAACGCGTCCGCAAAATGGATTGCTAACTCTCTTGCCTTAATTGCGAATCATTAGATTCAAACAAATATCAATTATCTTATTATGATCTCCCGGGAGGAGAAAACTTTTTCACAGTATTTAGATAAAAATTATTTTTGGAATTGGCAAATACAGTTATTAAATCTCGTTTCCTTACTAAAAACCCATCAACCTACGTTATCATATATTTTGGCGGAAATTGAAGTAAGGTTTGAGATTTTACAGATGCATGAAGTTTCAAAACTGTTAGAAGAGTCGATGATGGTCTCTTTTATCTTTCAACTTAAATTGCACATAGGTACTAGAAAAAAGTTTCAATTTTTTAGTCAGTCACTTTTCAGTATTTTTATCAAAAAAAGGAAATGAAAATAGGTAAATGCAGACTGAAAAACATCAAAACTGGTGCTGGCGTTTTCAACCTCTAGAAGAGTACAATTCGGGTGAGTATATCAGAAAATAATAATATTTATTTTACTGGAAAAGCTCTTAATATACATAATTCCATGTGGCGTTAGCAGGGGCACGAAGAGGCACAATTCTTAATGGTTCGAGAGAATCAACCAATTCATTAAATTTTTTGTGTAGACAAAGTGGATTAGTTACTTGATTGCGTGTTTAAAGAGAGGCAGGTTTAAGATTGATAACATTTGATTGTAACGAAAGTCATCATTGTATAAGACTCTTTTCTCTTCCCAACATTTCCTTTAATCTCCCTTCTTTCGCCTTCGTCTACGTTCCGCCTGTAAATACTCATTGCTTAAAAAAAAAGATCTAAGGTTTTCCCGGTGAAACTGATGCAGAAATATTTCTCGGGTGTTCCACCGGGTTATAGGCTCCATATTTGCAATAACGTATTGCTTCAGTTTCTTATCCGGAATCTTATGATAGTTCATTTTCAATATGGCACTCAAATATCGGCGTTTTCATTTCAACAGAAAAATGTGTTGGATAAAATTTTTGGGCCTCCATGGCTACGCACGTACGGAGTTGAGTCCCCAAGTACATTATATAACAAATTGCTTAAATTCGCCTCTCTATCACCTCCAGACTCCTCCCGGAGCGCCCTGAATAGGTAGTGCCTCAATGCAAAGTCGTTTCGTTTCGGATTTTGTTTTCGTATAAGTGGAGTGGCTGAATGAGGGACACCGGAGTACGACGCAACTACTATGTGTGGAGTTAACCCAGCTGGCCGGTTCCTAGTACGAATTCAACCCTGTTATCCAGCTGGGGGGAAGGGTGGGGAAAAGGAAAGGGGAAGAGTATGGAGGGCCACAATGTTTGGCACCCGAGCATCATTTAGGATGAACGGATCCTGTCACAAAACCTGGAATTTGATTACTTA
The DNA here is from genome assembly GCA_963573305.1 of Pyrrhosoma nymphula. NCBI lineage: Eukaryota > Metazoa > Arthropoda > Insecta > Odonata > Coenagrionidae > Pyrrhosoma > Pyrrhosoma nymphula. The sequence continues at coordinate 100,693,273 of OY754330.1, read as the reverse complement.
AGGCGTGTTGAGACAAACGCAATTAATTCGAGTGTCTTTTTCACGCCTTAGAGTTGGAAGCCAGAGCCTCTTTGGTCGACGGAGGGCGGTGACATGATCCAGGTCCTCCCCCTACCCGAAGAGCAACAAGTCACCGTTGCTCCCTCCGTGGTCAAGCCCTTGTGCCTCCAACCGAGTGCTATACACTTCAATCTTCGCCGAAAAGCCGGTGGACTCCCCTTTGTGACCGTCGCTTGTTGTCGGCCTGAACTGCGGGTGAACTCTTTGAGACCGGCTCTGCTTTGTCGGTACAGAGCGCACGCTAAGGGCTGCCGTCTTGTAATAAGCGTGCAGCGGGCGCCTTATCGGTGACACGCGGCGCTTGCAAACGCAGTCAGGTCTCTCTCCCTTTCATATAGGCCGGCGGTGGCGAAGCGGCTTCAATTCACCTGTCTCATTTTAACTTACCTGCCTTCCGCCCTCGCCTCAGCGCTCCGACTCCCCATGTAGCCTTACCCACTTGTACTAGGGTGGGAGATATTTTATCTCCCGGGTTTGTTGACATTTTTGAAAGGCAACCTGTTGATAGCCACCCGAGGGTCGGGACTACTCGTAGACAATCCGGGTAAATTCTAAGTGTGGCTATCACACATTCTCTCCTGCGGAAAGGGCTTCGAATGCGCTTTGGTTTGGATGCCCGCGTGACCACTTACTTTTTGAAATTGTGCATTCTATAGGCTGAAATCATTCCGGTTAGTGAAGCTTTAACATTATTTTTTGCTCGTTTTATCTCTCTTTTATTTCCTTCGGTCTTCGGATCTCCAGGAAAGGTTAGATAAGCATCATCCCGAATTATTTGATTCGTGAGTAATTATGTGGCATTCTTAAATGACAAACTGGGGTAGGTATCACTTGTATGAGGCAGAATATTTACTTTGTTTAATAGTCATGAGGGATAGGTTATTAAGGCGCCTAAAAGGAGCAATTTCCCGCAGCAGAATCATTCTCCCCCGCTCTCCAAATATCACTTCATTTTGCTTTCCTCTTCATTATGCCATTCCCCCTCTATAATACTCGTGATTAGCAATTATCCAATTGATTAAATCTATTCCGGAGCACATATTTTGCTCTTGATGATTTTTGTCTTTTTTCATCTCGCCTTAGGTCGAACTCAGTAGCATCTCATGGGAATCCTTCTGGTGAACAACAACAACAATAGTTTTTAAAACTTTACTAGCACTTTCTTGGTGTAAATGGCTCCCAATGTCTTTCTGACCATCGCAACGCATCCAAACAATGTAGCGTATGTGGTCATAGCTGAAATTTTTCTTTCTCCCTTCATAAATCTCTCCGTAGTCAATTTAAGCTTGGGATTTCAGGTTCCGTCACTATTGGGGTTATATTGTACATTATAATTTAATATATCTTAAAATTTATTTTAAAAATTTCGGTAAATATCTGGCGGGGTTAGTTGAATTATTGCTAATTGTTTTATTCAACTGTTAAATCAGGTCAAAAACAGTTCTTGGAACATAGTTTTATAAAATTCTTTACGAAATAGAAGTAGCTCTGTTGCCATTGCGTCGTTTCAGAAAATTCTGAATAAATATTTTATCAAACTCGTGAAATATTTTACCGTGAGCAACAGGCGTTAGTCTTAAGATAGTTTGAGCGTGATATCACTTCACATGGGATTCAACGAATTTGGCCTCATTATCTCATCTTCCCAATGATAGCAAAATAACCACCACTTACCGTAATATTTTTAATATTTGCCTAAAGGACTTCTTCTTTCTTTGTCTTCGCCTTGCCCCACTCATGTGGGGTCGGCGTTCTCTTCTTTGATTCTCTTCCTCCACCGTTCCCTGTCCAACGCCTCCTCCTCTTCCCATCCTCTCTCCTTCAGCTCCTCTCGCACCTTGTCCTTCCATCTTAACTTTGGTCTTCCCTTCTTCCTTTTCCCCCTCACCTCCAGCTGCATTGCTCTCTCCCCCACGTATTATTCCTTCCTGCGCAGGGATATTACAAGTCAGGGAAATGTCAGGGAAAATTTTCGAGCTGTCAGGGAAAAATTGGACGAGGGCGAAGGTCGATGAATTGGTCTGTGGCCGACGCACCTCAACTATACTTTTGTTCGCTGTTGCCGGATTTGATGTTCCGTCTTCCGATTTTGCCTTCGTTTCATAAATTTGTCAATAAATGTTATGAGTAAAATTAACATTGGTTTGTTTTCTCAAATTTCATTTGCACTTGAAAGTTTGGAAAATGTCTGGGAAAATTACAATTTTTGTCAGGGAAATATCAGGGAATGTCTTTTCCCGAATATTGTAACAACCCTGCTGCGCTGAACATACCCAAACCATCCTAATCGGCATTCTTGAATATTCTTCTCTAACGGTCCCACTTTAACAGGTCCTCTTATATAATCATTCCTGACTTGATCCTTCCTTGTCACCCCGCACATCCACCGCAGCATCCTCATTTCGGCGACCTCCATCTTCTTTTCGTGAGCCCTTGTGATTAGCCAGGTTTCTGGACCACAGAGCAACGCAGGTCTCACCACAGACATGTAAACGTTCCCCTTCAACCTGCTATTTACCTCCTTATCACAAAGCACTCCACTCATTATTTTCCAATTTATCCATCCCCCATTCACTCTGTGCTGAATTTCAGCATCTAATCCTGCATCGCTCTGAACATTTGACCCTAGATACTTAAACTTCTTAACCGTTGCTAACTGATCCTCTTGAAGCTTTAATATGAGACCTTCAGCCCCTGATGTAGTCAAGTACTCCGTTTTGATCCTGCTAATTTTCATTCCCCTCTCCTCCAGCACCTTTCTCCAAGCTTCCAGCTTCTCCCGGGGTAACTCGCAGATTATGACATCGTCAGCATACAGCATGCTTCACGGTACCTTTCTCTTCACGTCCCTTACAAGCACGTCCATTGCCAGGACAAAAAGGTAAGGACTAAGTACTGATCCCTGATGTAATCCAACTCGCACCGGAAAACCTTTTGTTTTACCAACACTGCTCCCCACTTTTGTCTCTGCCCCCTCGTACATATATTTAACCAACCTTACCATTTTTTCGGGTGCTCCTTTTTCTCCATACCTCCTGTCAGGGAACTCTATCATAAGTCTTCTCTAGGTCTATGAAAGCCAAATGTAGCTTAGCCTGGAACTCCCGGTGTTTCTCGATATTTGCCTTAAGGTACTTGCCGTTTTTCATGGGAAATGATACGGGTATTCATTCCAGAGATTAAAAAAATAGAAATTTCTAAAGCATAGATCTCGTCAGAAATTTAACAGTGTGTCTTGTATTTTTTCTCAACTATTTTTTAAAATAAATCATTTACTTGCCGCAGTAATTTTTACATTCATTCAAGTATTCTACCAGCTGATTGGTAGGTTATTGGACAGTCCCCATTCTGCATCCCAACCTCATAGACATTGTCTCGCTTTCCCTCCCAATGATGACCCGTTAAATTTTTTTGTCATAACTTCTTATTTTCATAATTTTTAAGCAACATCAAAAAAATATTCGCTTCTGAAGACGTTTTCTGCGTACGGCGTGAAAAAATGAGCCAAGTCAAAGCCTTATATATTTATATTTAGTTTATTACTGAGGAATAGTAACATAAAACAATTTTTTTGCGTCATCAATGTTACAATATTTTCTTCATGCTTCTTACAGTTGCTTAAACGTAAATACAAAATTTTAATATGGTGTCTATTATGACTTGTGAAAAATCTCGCTCAAACTACCTTAAATCATTGAAGGCACGCGGCATTTGGGCCCGCAACAGGATTCGAACCCGCCATCTGGTGTCTCTCGGGCTTGTCCTACCTGGCTACCGCAGCCAGCAATCAGGATCCTTCTGGGTTTCCACCTTTGTCTGTCCAACCCCTTTCTTCCTAGTGGACAAGAACAAATCTCCCGTAGGGGGGGGGGGGGGCGAAATTCTTTCCGCCCCCAAATTCAACGTCTCTCTCTTCCGCCATCCCACGCAAACTGCTTTATAATCTATTGCCCCGCTTCAATAGGTGAGGAAGACAGACAAGAGGCCGCGGCGGACCAGTTCCTCAGACCACTTCTATATGAAGAGAGGGAGGGTGGGATTTAAAGGGCTTGGAAAGGGGAGGTGGGGGAGACGTTGGTAGTGGAGGGGAGAGTAGGAGGGACGAGAGGGAGGGAAGTGGAAAGAGATCTCTTGGAAGAAGTGGGCGTTTGGAGTGAGAGTTGGTCGCTGTCGGGCGCGTTCTATTAATAGTCTGTCCGCAGGCGTTGCCTTCTCCTCTTCAACCTCCCCATCCCAACCTCCTGCCTCTCTCTCTCCCTCCCTCCCTCCCTCTCTCCTCTTCCTGGCTATCTCCTGCCCTAGCAACAGCTGTGCGAGAGAGGGGTCCTCGCGAATTTTTATTACGTTTCCGAATCTTCTGGGTACTGCAGAGATATAAAAAGAGGGGTGTGTGTATTCTGTGTTGGGCCTGTTCCCTATTCCCGTGCGTCACTCTGGACATCCGAATTAGTTTACTCCTGCGTCTCCGTTCCAGCCACCGTCAGCGGATCTCTTGTTTCTCGATTACTCAAGTGGCAAAAACCCTCGCGCTTCTTTTTTTTTAATTGTATAATATTTATGATTAGAAGTGGTAGTAGGATTCATATGTGCGCTGGATTTCGTCCTTTGCGGGGTGACCCTCGTGGATGTATTTTGGCTGAATTGTGGCCCGCTTCGCTTTGGGAGTAATTGGCAAAGATTCCTCGCGCAAACCGCGAATAGGTTTCCTCCTTTCCCAAGGTTATTAAATGTTCTTTATCCTTTACTAACCTTGCTTCTTTCCCTCACGATTCGGCTTGGTTTGGGATGCGCGCAATTCACAGTGAAAAAGTGCCCGTGCTGTGATTCGACCTCAGATTCGCCCCGAATTCGCGCCGAATGCTTTCACTATTTGAGCTGCTCAATTCAGTGTTGTGTCCTTGTGTCTTTCGCATGAATGAGATTCAGTTGTAGTACTTCCTTTTTGGAACACCATAAGAACGTCTAGCTACTCGTAATTCAATGATTTATCACTTTTTAAACTCCTCGCTTCTTTATTCTCACCGACCATGGTTTTGAAATCGTCATTATCATGGTATAGACATAAACAGTTTTCGAGTGTCCTTATTCTGTACTCCAACTGGGGGTGAACTATATAAATTGACATTCGAAAATTGTGTGTGTACCTTGATTATGACATATTCTGTTGAATCCGTGGTCGGTGAGAGTAATAAACTGTGTGGAGTTTACAAATCGATTAATCATTAAAAGGGATTCAGTTCCATAAATTAAAGACTAAAACAATAGTTTTTCATTGCCTCAGTGAAATTCATAGTTGAAGACGATCTGGGCTCGAATGGTGGATCTTGTTGGGTATACTATCCCAGTCCTTTAGAATTTTTCTTTTGCATTGTGAATGCACACATGTGTCTTCTCGATGGGTGACTCCTGCTAACGATACTTTCGCTAGGTCTGATGTAATTTGGTTTAGAATTTTCGGGTTCCTTTCATGCATTCCCGAATGAAAGTGAAGTGAATGAGGTGTTGATTGGGAGAGATATTTCGGAATTCCCAGCGTCTTGGTTTTGTTTAAACCAACCAAAAAGAAGACGAAACCTTTCTGCAGTACTCCCAAGGGGCATTGAAGGCGGGGAAATAGAACCGTTTGATTTTAAAGAAACAAAACCCGGGAAACCCAAATGGAAATTCTTTCACAAAATGGACCGCGAAAGCTTAGTTACTTGAGGTGTTCCTTTCCTAGGATCATCTCTGTTTCGAGTAAGGCTCAGGACTAATAAGATTAAGGGAGTTGCAACTTTTTCCAGGTTTTCCGAAATTATGCCCCTTAAGAGGCCTCGGGGCTTACCCGATTGAAATAGATGCTTGGTTTGTAGGTATAGATAGGTTAAGGTATTTATTTTAGTTAAGGGTGGGGTCTCTGGATGTTAACTGAAATCCCAGCATTAGTCTATGGCTAAAGGTCATGGCCCCTGTCTCTGCCGGAATGGATATATTTTGAATCGAATTAAATCGACAGCTTTCTCTAATGATCAGTTATGCTCGATGGAAAGAAGTTCTTAGCCTCGGAGAAAGCAACGATCTCCTGGCATCGTGTGTTCTCCTCGAAGTTGTCTTACTAAAAAAAAAAGTACCAAGTAGCGCTTGGACAATGTTTCACGTCTGCTAGGACGTTCCTATTAAGCATAGACCTTTTTTTCTGGAATTATTCGTGCATTTCTGAATTATTCTCCTCAAACGAGAATTAAAACTTCCTTGAGCCGTCATTTGCACTTTGTATGCCTGCGTAGATGCGTGCCTTTCCAGTGTCGCGAGGGAGTCATGTCGAGTTCGTCGAATCGGCTCTGTGGCAGTGCCAAGACACCGTCGCGGTCGCATACACGTGTGTTCTCCGCATCAATTCTTCCCTTGACACCTGTGTGGTTGTTTGTACAGTCGGCGAGGCGCCTTGCCATTGGGCCTCCGGTCATCGCTAAGAGTTGACCGAGCGCGGTCAAGTGTGTTTGCTGGCTAACGGGAAATGAGAAGCTCAACCGCCTCGTATTACATACATCCGAGGCCTGAGCCAGAAATTTCTTCCTAGATCCACCTCATAAGTGACTTTATTTAGACGCATCTGCTTTTATCCCTTAGTTAATCAATTTTTTCGCATAATTAACTCGTACTAGTCATCATTTTTGTTAAATATGAGTGACATATTGGAGGAAAATGAGCGTAGTAGCAAGGGTATTAGGAGGAGAGTAGCTTCAGCGAAGAAGGCATTCGGTTATGAAAGGGTGCTTATGACTTGAATCTTATGCAAATGTACTAAGAAAAGGCTGGTGAAGAGTCTGATATTTAGTGTTTATTTATTGAGAAGTGTGATGCAGACCTGGCTTTTGAGGAAGTGGGATCATTTTAGGGGATTGAGATGCTTGTGTGGATGGATATAGAAAAGATGGCTTGGATGGAGAGGGAAATTAGCGGAAATATGTAGAGCGTGGTAGCTAGCAGAGTAAAATGATGGATGCTCAATTAGAAGATGTAGCAGGATGAGGGGATGATAAAGGCCGTGATAAAGGTAGTATGTTATGTTAAGGGGAAGAGAGAATATAAGATGCGATGAAGACAGTAGTTGAAATGGTGATCTGGAGAAGGTATTAATATAAAGAGGTAGGTGTCTGAGGTCATAGAAGAGCAGATGGCAATGCTTTGATTCGCCTACATTGTCCAAACCTGACGGGAATATTGGTAGACTACCTCTAGTATTAAAAGCAAAATGTATTCTGTAATTGTTGATTTGATGGGCATTTGTAGGCTGACGTTTTGATAACGGATTCCCCGCTGATAGTCCTTGTTGGTGGAACGATTGTGATGGTCAAATTAGAGAATAATTTAATAAGGCATTGATATCTGTTGGCAGAACAGGTTCTCTATCACAGCGCTCAGTATAGAGTAATGTTCATCGTTGAAAGCGAATACAAAATTACTATAATTCCACCAAATATTCACTCTGCCATACACTCAAGTCACTGAATATCTTTGAATAAAGTTTATTTCTTATTAATGATGACTCACGTAAAACCGACCAGACTGAGTCAAAGCTGAGCCTGAATATTCCCGTGGCCTACAAAACATTCTCATGTATCTCCGTACAACAGCAAGGTTATTGCGTGGGTGTTACCTTTTGAGGGTCTCATATTAAAAAAAACACACGGGAAACAGGAAAACTAATGGAGGAAACATATTAGTAGATCTATGGAGAAGGTGTTCACGTCACTAGTTTGTTCATATTTCGTGCTTCTTTTATCTTTTAATCATGATGATATGATGTATTTCTAAACATCCTCAATGGATAATATCCTAGTGAAGAGAAGGTGTTGCGAATTGAATGTTGCAATTAATTTCAGCGGGTTTCCACTCATTTGCGGGAGCAGATAATTGCATCTTGTATAAAGTACCTAAGTTTGTGAGTGAGATTCTTCCCTCTTGTTTTGATTGTTTAAATAAATTATCAAAACTGACTGAATGTGAGCTTGCTTTTTATATCGCTCATTACAGTGGAACTAATCAATGGCGCTGTCACATGCTGTAAATATCCCCTATTTGAAGCGTCTTGTAATCGCAGTATTTTTCAGTTGCAGTGAAACGTTTGAAATAAGATATGAATTCAAATTATTAATTCCTATCCCTAAACAAAAAGACCTAATATCGTTTTGAATCGAAAAAGGCATGTCCAGAAGTGATTTATCGTACCCTCAAATGGGTTATTCGATAGAAGAAGAAGAAGAATCCCTATCCCTTTCAAATATAGTTTTTTAGTAAATTAAATTGTATTTATGTGAGCTTATTTCCAATAGTTAGTTGAATTAAATTTTTACATTTAGGCTCACAATCAATTTTATAGTTAACAGCATCACGGAAACAATTAATAGGGAAGCATCATGAAATAGAGCCTTAACAATTTTATCCGTTCTCCAATGGTTAACCTAGAAATTTCTGATGCTTTTGTCTGCTAAGGGTGCTATTCAGACTAGATAAGGGTGAGAACTGTTATCATGTATGCTGATAATCTGACTAAATACTAATAAAAATTACGTGCTTAAAAAAAAAAGGTCAGGTTCGTTCAACGCCATTAGTTGCATTTTCGATGGTGACCTCCTTAGCTTAATTAAACATATCAACAAATTTACAAATTTTCCCAAACAGCGCTAAAAATTAACGTGGTGAAGTGGTTCAATTTAACGAATGGCTTCGATCGCTTCCGACATTTGCGTGCTGTGTTAATCAGTTCTGCTAGCATTGATCAAGCAAATGGTGCAACCCTTTTTTAGTAGACTTCCAGAGATTCCACTGTAGATATATGCATACGATGACTGACGGATATTGAGGGGTGTGAACATAATGGTCGCCATGACGACAGAACTTGAGGGGTTAAAACGCTTTTGCATCGTGGTTCGGTTCTCTGAATCTTCCGCAGAGCCTACGGAATATAATATCATGTATAGAGTTCATTCACCCGAACAGTGGGTGTTTCTAAACCGTTTCTATCGCGTATGGCTCCTCGTAATTTGGCGCTATTTCGGGGCCATTCAGTCGGTGAATTCTCTCGCACACGCTTTAGGCGTGTGTGTATATGTCAGCGTCCTTGGATCCAGTCGAATCGCTCGCCAGTTTCCTCTTGTCCCCTCCACTTCGATGTGCAGACTAACGGGTTGCCCCATCCACCTCTCCAAATCGCCTCCTCTCGTTTTTGCACTGTTGAGTAATCGTCTTGGGCAATGCTTTTCCAGGCGTCTTTTGAAGGTCGTTCCACTTTTTATCCGCGATATTTTTTTACTCCTACCTTTCTTCCCAGTCCATCGTTTTTCGCGGAGCTGATTGTGATATCATTTTGGGGAAGTGATTTTTAAAATAGTTGTTGCTCTTTATTTTGTATTGACAAAAAACATCCGAATGTTCTTTGAATTAATAACAGCCATGTACCGTTATCATTTTGGTTATTAGTTCTTTTTGTTTGACAGTCTCGGGCTAAGCGATATGGGAATCTTTTATCGTAGGAATGAAAGGTGAAGTTATAACACAGTGATTTCCATGTTATATATTTTATTGATCGCCATCATGGTATCGTTGCAAAGCAACATCGCCAGGTGCCACACCTTTCTTTTTTTTATTGTCATTTTTGTTTACTGCAGTTCCATGATTATTTGTGGAAATTGCATCGTCATAAGTTTACCTGTCATCTCTAGTTTTTTAATTTGTGTGGATGTTTATTGCAATTTCATGAGCAATGCTTTGATGGCAGAAATTCTGGCTCAAAATAAATAAAATCCTGATCTGTAAGTAAAATTGATGACCCATTCTTTGACCTAATGGGTAAGTTAGACGATGACTTACATTTTAGTCAAAGCATGGAAGCTCTCCCTGTTTCGCATCGTGAATATAATTTTTACTATGTCGTTTTAAATTAGCCTCGTATAGTAATATGTTACAAATAGGCTTTTTATGAAACAAATGCGATTATATTCCAAGTTTTTGAACGAGCTCAAACGCGAAATTTTGGCAAAAATATTCGTGACTTCATTTGACACCTATAGAACGGAATTATGATATTATATACCTTTTTGCCGTGGGATTAGTGAACATTTGTTTTTATTCTAAATAAATCGAAAACTCCGAAGATTAAGAAGAAAGTGAGTGGGAGTGACTGGGAATAACTTAGTTCATAGAGACTTTCGTGGGCTGTGTGGTGACAATGAGTATGCTCAATGTGAAAGAGGCGTGGTGAGAAGGTTTAACTTTTAAGGCAATCGCCACCTGGAAAGTCCTGCTGCTCTCGATTAGTTACGGAACGCGTGCCATGGTGGCTGTGGATATGTTTAGCACGCGCCCGCCGCGTGATATCCCTTGCGGACGACCTTTGGTTCACCCACGTCTCCCTAATGCCACATGAGCCACCTCAAGGACGTGTGGTAGGGGGAGGATTTCCCCTATACTTGCTGTACGTTATATTCTGTGGAAATTGTTTGAACTTTATAGTAGTTGACGTATCTTAATGTATCTATTAGCGGATGAAGCAATTGCATGCATAGATGCGCAGAGATATTTAAATTCCGTAGCAGGCATACGAGGTTAGTGGTGGTTTGTATAGCAAAAATAAGCATTAGGTATACAGCCATTGTTCTTACTGGACTTCCTGTCGGGCATCATATTTATCCATTTTTAATGAGACCTATTACGATCTATGATGCTCGCGAAGTGATTGAAGTTTTTAAGCTAGTCCGTTGAGCACTCTTAATTCCCAAACCTTCAGTTTTTTATTTTTTTAGTCAAAATATTGGCCTCTAATTTGCCCAATAGCTTTAGTCTATATTTTATTCTATTATTTGATCAGGTAAGTGATGCACCAACCTGGTTACCAATAAGTCGCGTATTTCAAGAATAAATGTAATGTTCGTTTTAGGATTCAGATCTGTGTTTACACGGAGTGATGTAACGTAAGCAACTGGAGAAAATAAAATCCAAATCTACTGTTTATAATGATTCTTATCACCCTCCTCATTGGGTATCAGTGTGTCATGGTCGTCTTAGGAAATACGGAGCTTGATAACCACTGCAGTTCGAGCAACTTAAACCTACATCTACTGTTGATATTGATAAATATCTTATGCTCGGTCCAGGGCAGAAGCGTTGCGGTGGCTTGAACACTTGAAGACATTCTCGCGTCTCTCTGTTCTCTGGTCTCCACTCAAGGATACCCCGTTCACGGCGGCGCGTCCTTCGCCGAGTCAACTTTCCTCTCAGCCCCTGCCCTCCTCCGCCCTCTTCGCGAATCAATGGAGAGCCGACGCCTGGCCCCCTCCCGCATAATTGGGCGTTGTGACGGATAAAAGCCGGGAGTCACCGCCGTGATGATTAAAACACACGTAATTCATGACGCGACCACACCCCCACCTCGAGTCGAGCTTGAATGCATCGGTGAATTGTTCCACCCGCTTGAAGCTATTTTTTCGTAGTTTTTTGCGCGGGGACCCACTCGGTCGGTGAAAGATCAATTATGCCTGAAGAAATGCACCTCCCACGTGAGTGATTTCGCAACCGAACGTGAATCCGAGACGCCCAGTCAAGTCGAACGCAATGAGTAGACAACAAAACTATTCTATACTTTTATAAGGATTTTCGCTATCACCGATTCCTAACGGAATTACTCGTGGATTGACGTATTCCGTGATAAAAAGTGAATTAGTACATTGAGACAAAGACCTTTGGCTTTAAAAGGTATTTTTTAAGGTAGCTTTTGGCTTTTGGTATGGTTATTCCTACTCCCCTCTTAATTTACCCTTACATGTAGATCACCTATAATAAATAGATAATTGCCATTATCACTACCACCAAATCCTAAATACACGCATCGATGTCTAATTTTAGGGAAATGTCTTCCAAGTGCTAGGTTTGAGAAACTGTAAAACACTTCATTTTTGGAGTTCATATAATGAACTTTTTCATGAAAAGTTTTCGAAGTCTCCTGTGATATTTAATTCCAAAAGGATTGGTTTACATCTTTAGATGGATTACATATTAAACTGGTGGAGGCAGGCGACACGTTGTGAAATGTTGCTAAGTTTAGCATAGTGAATAGAAATAACCTGATAATTTACCAGTTAAGTAATTTATTCTCGATTGATTTCAACGTCTGTGCATCATTACCAATGCAGCATTGACATAAAAACAAATGTATATATAAAACAAAACAAGTATGACTATGGCGCTAAACTATGATCTGCCATAAATTCTAAAGTTACCCAATCTGCAGGAAGAAGACTACTAAAGCAAGTAGGGAAATGAGCACTAACTAGGTAGATTCCACCAAATTTTTGTTTGTTACTACCTTGTTTTCAACACCGTGTGTCATCCATAGGTAAATAATAGGCACAACATTGACTACTTACCAGAGGATGAGACCTAAGTAGTAATAAACGAAAATTTGGTGGAAGCTACATAGTTTATTCTCATTTCCCTCCTTGATGGAGAGATTCCACGTCTTTATACCAGATAGAGATAATTTCGTACCATAGCACGAGTTGAGTTGAACAAGTTTTCATGAGGTAGATGTAGGAAAAAAATACACTTGGATGATGCAAAAACGAAAATATCTCCCAATCGATTTTCGGCTAAATATAAATCTTTAACGAGACAGAAAGAAAGGATCAATAACGCAAAATGAGGCGCAATATCCACTCAAGAATTCTTTAAGAATAAAAAAAAAATGAAGTAACAATCGGGAAACTGGAAACTCGCAAAAAAAAATGAGCGGCACGCGCTGTTATTCCGTCGGAGGCGATATTAAAAAAGAATGAAATAAAATAAAATGTCGGTCGATAACCGCGTTCACGCTCAGTTTTCGTGGGGCTGGATTTTACGACCCAAGCTATCTTGTCACTAGCGGGCGAAAAACCTTCTGCGCAGTTAAAAATTTAAGTATTAATTTATTTCGATGGCATTTTTGTGGGACTCCTCCACATGAACACCTTAAATGACGACCTCGCTCCTCTTATAAGGTCCATCCCGGACGCCAAAGTTACTGGGTACGACATAAGTGCACTTGACAACACCAAAAGTGCGTTGCAAAATGAAAAAAAAATAAACTAAATAGAAGACCTCAGACTATGGACCAGGAGGAACATGAAATAAGTTGCGCCTTTTTATAAACACGATAATGTGAACCTTACGACACTCAAAACACAGACCTATTTTTTTTATCAGTAAGCATTTTATTACTTGTTGAGTAGTGTTTACTTAATATTTCATCCAGTGTCATGACGGCGATTTTTTATGTAATGAAAGTCCTCATGAGTTCATTTTGTGAAATGGGTTGTGATAGCGGCGGGTAAAGAACCCCTCTGAATAAAGATTAAATCAATTGGTCGATGGTCCTTCAATAGCAGCAGTGATTACTCGCAACCATACACTAATGAACATTTTAAGCACTATAGAAAGCCGCTAGTCTTCCAAAACTAGCACATTAAAAGCATAGAAAGTAAAGCAGAGTTAACCCCGGCAGTAAATTTCGCAGAATCACCCGCCAGAAGACACAAATATGTGTGAATTTTAGTATGAAAATGATTATTTGGTTGGACTGGGATAACAACCCAGATCCGCTAAATTAGTACCGCGGGCTTTGACAAAATAGAGCTATCCAGCCTTGGTTTCGACAAAGTTTCATTTTGAATGACTCATTCCACTTCGGGCACTTCGGGTGAATAATTTTTCATTGATAAAACGTGCTTTTTTTGCACATATATTTTTTTCAGGATTTCGGAATACATAATTATTTTTTAAAGGCATTCAAATGTATAAAACGATCCAATGAAAACGATAACCGTGGCTGGTTCAATATTCATTAGTTTCCTCCTTTCTTTCCTCGTCAGTCGACTCATAATTCACATAATTTCACTTCGCAGAATATCTCTTTTTCTCCCTCCCCGAACAATTCTCTCCCGAAAGTCAAAAAGGTCGCACTCAAGACAGATCTCCGAAAGATATTAGATGTCAACTTAGTCCATCGATCGAGCGCTTGAGTTCACCCTTCGGTTGGAGGGCTGTTGCTAAGAGTGGGCCTTGGAATCACTTGACGGGTGACGAAGGCAGATGGTACAGCTAATGGCAGTATCGGAGGGTGACATTTTTATCCTATTCGTCAGCGCACGGTGGATATCAAGGCACCAAATAAAATAAACCACCTCCAAGAAAAGACGCCGAGAATAAATTATCTCGCTGTACTGTACTCTGTGCATCGTACTTTTTACAATATTAGTCAATTAGAAACTCCTTCAAACATGTCGAAGAATAAAATATTCACACTCTTTTTTTAATTTCTAACAACATTCCATGGTTTCTACAGCACTATGTGCCCTTTTCAAGGTACCATTCCCATGTTACTATAACCTCCACGTACTATTTTTTATTCTTATTCAACTTGCTGAACGCTAAACATTTCCACCCAGTGACGCCTGATAGTGAGACATTCTCAAATGTTGGAAACTTTTTTTTCGATAGGAATAATTGCCTAATCACGAAAAACAAGGCAATACCCATAACGATATGCCAAACACTATTATCTTATTGCCGCAAAGTAATAACGGCAAATTTCTTTTTTTAACGCGGCGAAGAATCTTTCTGCACCATGATTCTACCATTTTCCATGAAAACCTTATCCATAATCAAATATAGTAAGAGTCACACCCCCGCATACATGGTTGAAAATATTAAAGCTATCAAAATGCTCGTAAAGACAAAGCCTCATCTATACACCCTCTTGCACAAGTTATTGACGTAACCACCAGATGAATGTCATTGTCAACCTTTCGAGCAAAACTTGTTCAGAATTTTGCAAAGTAGATACATTGATTAACGGACTCGCGGTATAACGGCATGATAAAAAGGTTTACATACTGATACCGGCGATTTACACGCACAATTGTCTGGAAGTTACATCTAAGATTTTGTGCAAAATTTCAGACGCCTTTCCGACTTAAATTGAGTCAAGAATGCGTCAAGTCAAGCGAAAGGAAGTGTATAAAAAAAATCCGCAACGGCGCGGACGAGTTCAAATCCATATCGCTCTCGTATTGAGGGCGTCCGACCTCTGAAGCTCCAAACATCGATACCTTTGGACTTTCGCTTTCCTAGATAAGTCCCCTATTGACATCTGACTTCCATTTTTTTCAAGTCGATTTCTTGGAGGGTGATTAAAATACCAATTAAATTTATTTACACAAATATAATCAATAATTTTAACCACGCAAAAAAATAATCTAGATTAATACATAGCTTTTTCACTGGGGCCTTTCTAAAATAACACTACAGGCGATAAACAGGCGTATTTCTTCTTTATTTGACCGCAATTGGTTTCAGAGAATAAGCGCATCTTACTGTTTTGTTATCTTTAAGCAGATCATAGTCTTAAGAAACTTCCCTCAATAGCCCAGATTATAGAGCGTTCGACCGTATCCTGGGTTCAAATTCCAGTAGATTCCCTTATGACAACCAAGGTTTGCCCTTAAACATGACAGTGGCACAGTAAAAAATAACGCGTCGTACAAATAAATTTTTTTGTAGAAAAGTTCTACGGATTTTGATTAATCATTAGTACTAAGGTAAACCCTGTGTGATTTTCTGGATGCTTCTGCTTTCTCAGAATCTGTAAGCGACAATGGGGAAGCTACTGTCTTCCCTAATAGGAGAAGCACTCATCCGGTGGAACTTGGTGAAAAGTTAATTTCAATAATAGTAATTATAAATAAAGTTAATAAAAAGTTAAACCTTGCATTCAAACCGCTCTCGAGCAATGAGCTTAATTGTTCATCTTAAAGCACCATGATCCTGCACAGTATCAAATAGAACAAGATAATTTCAGTTAAGATTGAACACGGCAAGGATACAATAATATGTTTATCCATATATCTTTTATTACTTTCTCTCTTAGATGGGCATTATTAATTTGTTTAAAACGCTGTGTATCACAAAACTGTCAACTGATTTTACTCAAACGTCGCTGATGATGAAATATCTATGTATGTCCTCATTATACAATACGAAATGGTTTTTCCCGCGCTTTAATGCGCGAAGGTTTTAACCATAATCTACCATATCCCTCACTCCATTCTTCCTTAATGTTAATACGTAGTGGCATCCTGTCGCGCTTCTCTTTGACGTCTTCGACGGAAGTGACGTTCGACGGAAGTGATGGCCGGCCGCCGTCACTTCCGCCTGAGACACATCTCACCGTCTGATGTTTACCATAACATCCTTTTCGCCTACGGAATAATTAAGACTCTAGGACACTCCAAAACACATTTCACTTTTCGTACCTTCTCTTCCGATTCCTTTTCCCATTTGCCTACCCTCTTCATGGCTTTTTCCCACACCCCCTGCGATACGTTCTTTCTAGGGATCGCAGGCTAGTTTGTATTCATAGGTACATACATTCATATCCCCCAAAAGTATTGGTAGGGAAGGATTATTTGGTGGGGAGAATCCTGGCGTCGTACTGTCAACGAAAGGCACCGAGGGATATGCTTTGCAGCGTCTCACCCGACGAACCAAAAACTTCATTTGAAGTACACTGCTCTTGAGAACCTTTCCCGTTGACGGTATTGAAACCCGGACCCTCGAGCTCCCCTCATTATCATTGAAATGCCTTTAAAAAAAACAAAATACATAAAATGCATTCTTTTTACTTTCATCTCAAGATATAACCAGTTAGAACACGTATGCAAAATTTCACGCGAATCTGTTCGTGGCCAAAAAATAGCTACAGCCACTTCATTGACGTGAATGACCTGAGATGTCGGTCGCCTCTCCAAATAACCAACGTACACCACGCAAGAGCGGTGGCTCGCGGAATTTCCTGAGCGGATGCGCAATCAAGGAAACGTTTTAGCACTCGTGGAAATTCTCTGCGGTGAAAACTATAGCTGGTGGGTTGGAGGGGGGGGGGAAGGGGACACCACCGAGAGAAGATTGGACGCGACTGGAACTTTTAGTTCGTGCGGGAGCTGTGAGACAGCCTCGGTCTATGCGGACCATTTAGAAAGTTCTCGCTCGAGTGAGCTTTCACCGTCTCGCCGATTCGTCCGATCGCCGGTTTCCCAAAGAGAGACAGACGAGAAGAAGACTGGGACACAGTCGTGATTCGGAAGGCGAAAGGAAGAGGGGAAAGGGTGAGTTTGGCAGGATGATGGAAACCCTTACTAGTTTTTTCATGTTTATTTTTGGACTCCCAATTCTGGAAAATGAAGTAGGTACTGACACTGATGACAGGACTAGGTTTTGAGCAGTGATAGACTCGGAAGTTACACGCTAGGCTTTATTAATTACTTGAAAAATTCAGATCAGCTGAGTCTCAGTAAGACACGGAGGATTCTATTTTGACCTCGCGCTTTATCTCTAGAACATGTAGGAGCGTCAAATGAAAGAGATACACAGCCGAACTGGTAGGTGCAAAAATTCCCTCTTTTCACGCAACACTAGTGATTATAACGACTACAGCATGACACTAACATGAGACACATCGTTAGCATACGATTCACCCCTGTTATATCCCCCTTCTTTCCCCTATTCTTTCCCCTTCTATGTCTGGTGTCGTAACACCCCCTGCCACACGCCTCTGCGGCGTCTCGCAGGGTAGTATGCAGAGGTAGACACCATTCATTGAGACCGCGCGAATATGCTCCAGCAAATGAATCATTAGATATTTACAGGATAATAATGGCTCATCCTACTTGGTAGCCTGGTGCAATCAGATGCAAATTAGTGAGTTGCATTGTCAAATCTATGCTTCGTCCGGTCAACCCCAAGTCAACCTTTCAGTTTGTATCAAACTGGTCTCGTGAACTGCGAGTGAATTTAAGTGCTATGGAAAGGGTTTGTAAGGCGTGAGCATCCTTTCCATTAGCTTAGCATGTCGACCTGGCTATTAGATCGTCGCCCTAGCGATATTTTCTCTATCTACTTCTTAGTGGAAAGTGGTATAATGCACTTGATGACGCCAACTCAAATTTTATTTTAATGAGGCCTTAACTGGGAATATTTTGACCGATCAAATGTTTATCTCTTTCATCATATGTTTAAAAGCTGAAGGTGTATAGCACGTCATTTGTCGTGATGTTCGTGGATGATCGTGAACGAATTTCTTTTAACCTAATTAAGTTAGTTTTATTCTGACGGTGGAGTTAACACATTTTGCGAAGTGGGGCCCAGCAAGTGTAGTTGCTTTGTACGGGATGAGGAAGTGAATTCAAAAGGGTTGTTTCCTAGGAATTGATTAATCAAGCCCTTATGCAACTGCCCTGACGTCAATGCCTGGAAGCAAGTCTTGAGAAAAACCTAGCAACTTACTAAGTGTTGCAATATGGGGTCTTGCCGATATTTCCTGTGCCGATATGGGTTATTTTAATTTAAATATTTACTGCTGAAATATGTTGTATTTCGGTTAAGAATTACTATATGTAGGTATGCTCTTCGCTACCAATGCAGTTTTAATTTATAATTTTTACCCAGCATATTATTTTTAGAAATGGCTTATCAATTGGACGATACACTTACTCCGTCATTATCACAGTATTTTGGTACCTTCCTTGAAAAAAATAGTTCTGTATGTTAGTTAATGTTTCATCTATGCAGGGAGTTTATTTTAACGCAGCCCGAATAAAGCTTTCTGACCCTCTTAACATTTCTTGTAATTGGCCTTGGCAATTGATGCCATTCTTTTCATGGTCATGGTCCCAGCTTTCT
The DNA here is from genome assembly GCA_963573305.1 of Pyrrhosoma nymphula. Lineage (NCBI taxonomy): Eukaryota > Metazoa > Arthropoda > Insecta > Odonata > Coenagrionidae > Pyrrhosoma > Pyrrhosoma nymphula. The sequence goes on along the minus strand of OY754330.1, from coordinate 100,674,463 downwards.
GCAAATGGTCCTAGAGTTTGTATCATGCCGTGGCCACGTGTAGGATGAAAAGGTTCGAGAAAAAATGAAAAATCTCTTAAAACAGTTTTTGTTAAACTTCAAATTCAAACGTGGGAATATGCGCCCTCTCCATTTGCTCTGCGCACCTCATCAATGGCAATTTTTCTCAGTTCCCTCAAGTTCAATTTTTGCCAAATCCAACTCTGCCGTAACCCAGGTTTAATCATCCGTCGACTCCCGATTAGTGATAACTCCTCCAGCAACTTTGTCCTTCTTAATTGACAGGATCCTCGCGGAAGATCCCATGCACTGGACTGGTGTAACGGCGCGATATGGATCATCGGGGTGGTATTACATTAAATAGTTGTCTTACCCTGAATCACCTTCGCCTCTTCGAAGAGGGGGAGTGAGAAGCCGGTTGGTTCCTGGCACGTGGCTGCTTAAAAGAGTCGTCTGCTCTGAGCGGCTCACCCGATGGTCCGCCATTCGATACCCCCATTTACAAGCGTCGCTGCACATCCCAGCCTTGGGAGAAACCGGGGCGGGGTCCCGGTGGCGTCTGCCGCCTCCGCCGCCGGCGCCGAGTCGCCCCCCCCCCCGTGCCCTCCCCATGGGGGTGTCGGAGGGCACCGGGGCGGGTCCAAACCGGCTACTGCCGCACCACCACCATGGGTGCTCAGCGAGCGGTACAGATTCCCCCTCGTTCCCTCCGGTGGTGTGGTATGCGGCGCTCTGGGGGAAAGCTTGTCCTCCCTACTCCCCTGAGTGAAGAATAAGCTATTTCTTTAGCCCCTGGAACAATTGTAGCTAAGGTGTCGAGAATTTCCTCTGTTCAGTTCAGTAAAGGTTTATCGCAATTGCCTCTATTGATTATTTACATATTTTCAATATGTCTAATTGCTCTCTCTTGTGTATGCAAAAATAGTTCCTTTAGGATAAGCTCCTATTCACCATTTGTCAAGATACGTCTTAATTTGCAACTAATCTAATTTGTCTTTCACGCAGAATCCTGTAGGAGATTTGTGTATTCGTTACAACTATTCTATCAATTGTTTTCGCCGGCTACTGTAACCGGCAGTGCCAATGCGAGGTCAAGTTGCGATAAGAATAAAATTCACTTTCATTCAAGCATTTGTAACTTCTAAGGGGATACTTTTTCTTCAAACCTTGCAGTTATCCCGTGAAACCCCACAAGACAACTCTTTAAAAATAATGTCGATGAAATGGCAATACGGACCACTTAAACGTCATGCACTGGTCTGAACAAACTTACTCTAAAGCGGCGATTACAAACAGGGGTTGACTCCTATACGATTCCACTTGGAAGGTGAAACTTGGACGCATATCATGCCTACTCCTATAGGAGTTCGCCATCGATAGTGGCAGAATTCGATACTTGGACGGAATAGCCGCCATCCTAGTTGTGGTTCCAAGTGGAGTCGACTCGATATAAATCGATCAGATAGGAGTCAACTCTTATGTGTAATCGCCGCTTAAGGTAACTAAGATTATCGAATCAATAACTAAAATTGTCGAGCCTACCTACAGAATGACGGTAATGGTCTTACCATTCCTCCTAGGAAAGCATTTTTGAAATATCCACGTTAGAGTCACGTTGGCCCAACTCATTTATTTTTAGTAGTATTTGATTTCCCAGATAGTTTTAAAATGGAAGAGAATTCGTCTCAGACTTCAAAGAATGGACCACCTTTTAAAAAACTGATTTGTTTATCCCCTTTTAATTCATATCATTTATCTCAGAACCAACTCGGTAACTCCTTGCATGTGATTTAATACTTCTGTTGCTGATTTTATGATCAAAAGGACCATGTACTTTTTTAAACTTCATAGGGTATTTAATATATATTGACTTCATTTTACTTCATTTTCGTTAGTGAAGCTGTCTGTACTGTAGATATAATAGAACTTTCACAATTGACTTCATTACTTTAAATCGTCTAGTTACATTACGTATTCCTCGGGTAACATACGTTTGAAAATCTTCCGCCCTGATCTTCATCCATAAACTCGAATAACATATCTCCTTTACCGCTACATAGGGTCGAATGAAAGGCTCTTCCACGCTTGGAAATAGGGCAGTAGATGAAATCCCCTCCCACCAGACGATGGAGGTTCATTTCTCCCTGGCAACCGTTTAACTTTCGGCCCCCCCACCCCGAAATTTCACAGGCTGCTGTATACTCTCTGTGTGCCTTTCTCTCACGCACCGGAACGGGAACGGACGTGAACACGTTCACATCATATTCGCAATTTTTGTACCACTCGGAAATTCTCATTAAGTTGCCTCTGAATCCTCTTTTTCACATCTCCCCGGTATAAACCCTGGAGTCCTCGGTTGACAATGGCCCACATTATCCCCTGGGGGTGGGGGGAGGTGTCTGCTGCCACTGTTTTACCCACTCTTATATGTGTAGAGGGTCGACTACAGCACGCGTTGAGGTCTCCTGGGGAAGGGAGTCGGTCTTCTTGATGGGGAAGGCTGTTTATTTTGTAGACAAGCAAGACTCCAGCATTTGTCTCTCGCTGGTAAGGGGTTGGGTCTTGCCACCTCCCAGTGGGGGTATCCGTGGGGGGGTGGGGGTGGTGAATAAGAAGGTTCGTGAATAACCAGGTCGTTGAGGGTGGTTGTGGAATGAGCCTGTAATCCAGCACTGGCTTCGTCCTTACTCCATTCATCGTGCGCGGTAAGCGCACCCATTTGACGCCGTAACCCGAGTCCTGTTGGCTGCTCACTGGAGGGTGGTTCCCTCTGAAACAACCCACTCCCCCCCCCCTCTCTCTCTTACTCTCCCTGCAAGACTCCACGTACTGGAAATGCAGGGATGAGGCTCCTTTATCGGGATTGGAGGATTTTTGCGGTGGTGTGAGGCTCAGACGAGTGTGCCATTCTAGGCCCTGGCCTCGCCTCAGTCTTTTCCCGCACCCCAGGCGTGCGTGCAGCTTGTGGTGCGGTGTCCTCGTCCACCTCACTGGGTGCTTGTCCAGCAGTTCCTCCCACAGCGAGGACCGCACAGTCTCCCTCCGAAAAAAAATCCGTCGAGAAGCCGGGAGGCGTCGCTCGATGGAAAAGTCTGGTGGTGCGCAGTGCGGTCATGTTCACCAGGATCAGCCTAGACAACAGGTGACAGGACAGTGGCGAATTTTGTTTCTGTTGCCGGTGGGCGGCGTTGTTGTGTTGGAGATTTGAGCCCTGGGATGTGCGTGGTGGCGAGGTTGAGCGAACTGAACTGAGGAAGGAATATATTTTTCAGTATTAACCGAGTTTTGATCGATGGTGCGTCTTATTTATCGCACCGTGGCTGTGGATTTGTTCAGTTGCTTGTTCGGCGACATGCTTCGACTTATCACTCGGGATATGACAACTGTGCTCCGTATGTCGGAAACTGATTTGTTTCAGTTGATAAGACTCCTGTGATTGGTGATTATTGTTGAAATCTATTGTTGATTAATGGATACGGGTGGAATTGGCAATTATGGGTATGTAGATCTTTTTATTCAGGCCGGAAATGGCTGCTCTATCCCTAGATTGATTACACGGCTGACGTTAGCCGCATTTACTCCACGTGAATTTTTGCTGATGCTCCAAAATTATCAAGTTTGTATTACGGATGAATTGTGATATCGTTTGTAAAATTTTCGCAATAATGTAACTGTTACATCACTCCATTATGTCTGGATAGATTCCCCGTATGATATATCTGCCGAGCAAAACAATTCCTTGATCAATAAAACTGATGATATCAGGCTTGACCTCTTGGAAATTATGGATATCCATGATGAGAAAACCACCTTTGTTATTTACGTTTTGTGGAAATAACAAAGGTGGTTTTCTCATCATGAATCCCATGACCGTTTGTGCATATACTCTTTCTTCCGCGATTTATGCTCGCGAACTGCTAGCACTTTCATTCGTCATCCATCATTACTTAATATGCAATGTGAAAATCGCTGTGGTAGGTTTAGTTATGTGAGAAAGATATCACTCTAGTCTTTCGCTATTCTGGAGGATTTATCGTACGTACTCTGTCCTAGATAAGGGCATGAGGAAATTTGAATCTAATTGTTGCGAAGTAGAAAGAGAAGAGTTTGAATAAAGAGTTTTGCAATCAGTTTTCCAAAAGTTATCATTCGGTTCAGCTGGATGACCCCAAGGTGCTTGGCCGAACCGGACTGCTGTATCTCTCAGACCGTCTTTCGATTAAATTCGCTGTTGCCCAGATTTGCTACCATTTTTATAGGGTTCAGTAATCCATTACTCATTCAGGAAATTTTCACAGCAGTTTTTCTTTCTCTCGCACTTAAGGGAGAATTTATTTTCCCGTCGTCCAAGTGTTTGCTTTAAAGAGTTTTTTTTAATAGGTTGGGTATTTTTGCCGGAGCTTTCCTGTGTAGTGCGACTCAATTCTACTTTGATACTTCAATCTAAAGTTTTCGAAATATTGTGTTGCGTGACGTGTTCCTCACTCGGAGGAAGGGGAATTTGTTGACCCTATAATTAACATTTTTACAAAAACGTTATCCCTACTATCCCTATTAACCTAAAAATGTCATGGCTTCGAGGATTGAAAAAAATCTCAAGTCATATTAGTGTTTTCGTCATTTTGGTATTAGGTTTTGAAGTATGGAGTTCTCTGCCCTTCAATATAAACAGGAGACTTTGCTATCGGGAACTGGGTGACTTGGATTGTTGCCGATGCACAATGCGAAGTAGTAACTTTGTAGCCCCGTTGTTGTGGTTAACGTGGTATTTCTTTGTGGGGAAAATTTTGAATTAACGTTCTCGCAATGGAAAATAAGTTCAAACCAAAGCGATTCAAGCACTACTAGGTGTAGTAGGTGTGGATTCGGGGTGTAGGTGTAGTAGGTGTGGATTCGGGGTATTCGGGCGGTGTCAATTTCGCTCGTTTGTGTGACGCTATGCCGCAGCAGTTGTCATAGATTAGGTTACTGGTGTCTGTTAGTCCCTCAGAAAATTGTCGTGTTTTCGGGATTCGAGGTCCTATTAGAAGAAAATGTTTTGGCACTCATACTCGAATGGGTATTCGAGTATGAGTCGAGTAAATGATTTAAACCGCGGATCATGTCATTCATTAAAATGACACTTGAGGGATATATTTCGCGTCTAGGATTGATTAAAACCCAACGCTTCCCCACAAATGCCGAATGGTTCTTCGAAGGTCTGAAAGTTATGAATTGAATGTTGCTCCTTCGTATGTTTAGAGGCAGGGTGGAGGTTAGTAAACAGGAAAATGGACGTACCCTCAGAACTTGGTCTTCTGATCGTTGTCATGAGAAATGACCTCTTTAGTCATTTTAAGTTTCGTCACTCCCTCGCATCGAGATGAAGGCAGAGGAGTGAAAGGGGGATAACCATACTTACGAGTGCGAATCAATTTCACGCTTTATCTTTTCTCGTCGCCTCTCGTTTTTAAATTTTTTTAAGGCCGTGCGATTGGACGGCGCTCATCTTTATCACTCAACACGTCCCACATATACATATAACACGCGTCCACGTCGTGTAGGGCGACTTTTTAATAGTGACTTGAGTCCGCGGGGGTCGCGGGAGGTCACTTCCGCTGTTACATGAGTTCTCTCATACCGGACTTGCGCCAATTATTGAAAGAGGAGGAAATGGGAAAGGAGAGATATATTTTCCCGTCCCTCCCCCCCTTCTCCCTTCTTTGTTTCCTTGAACCATTTCTGGTGCCAGCAGTAAACGACGGTGGACACCTTGGGAGACGATTGCTTGTTTATCCTGTGTGCTAAGTCCACTGCCACTCGAAGGAAGTAAAAAACTTCCGCACAGATTTCCATCTCTGTTAACGGATATGGGAAGTATGTTGTTAGAGGGCAAATTCTCATCTCTTAAGATCATTAACGACACTAGTTTAGAACTTCCCTTGATGATGCAAAGTAAGAGTATAATGAACGAAAGCTGTGAACATGTTTGTTACTTAAAATGTTAATGTTCTTCCTCGGTTGGAAGAATTCTCTCATGAGCATTGACTGTCTTTCGTTATGTAACATAAGTTTCTTGAGAAATATGCGTTGACGTATCGATCTGCCCTATTTCTACACACATCGCGAAATGAGATTTATAATCCAATAAACTTCAAATAACCGATTTTTCTGTCCTACGACATATTTTACGCTGATCGTTCTTATGACTGAGCATTATAGATTGAACTTTGCGCTTACTAAACGATACTAAAGACTCAGAGCAAACTCTGGTCAACAAAGATAGCTTTCGTCGTCGATAGTTGCCGTTGAATGATGCGCAAATTGGGTATTAAGAGCTGTTTATCGCCTAATTTACATGTATTGTTGGAATGATCTAAGATCATACGAAGTGCGAAAAGAAAATAAACTCAACGTTTTAATGTTCGTCGCTCTTTCGACCTATGTTCTGCTCTAGTCCCCTACTAGTAACGTTAGTAATTCGTTTTCATACTTATTGATTGATTACAGCTTCCAAGTCTGCCACGTACCCTGCAAGCATCATCAAGTGTATGTTGCAGGGTTCAGTTTTCGCAGAGCATGGTATGAGATGCATACAAGCTAACTTTTTAGAAACGATTTAATGGTAAACAGTATTTTAATCTTATTATTCAACGCCTATTATAATCATGAGTTAGTTTTCCCAGCCGATCGTGGATGCTGAATTGGCTTTCGATTTGTTCTGCGTTTGGAGCATATTTGGATCTACATTTCTCCCGCGTTGCAGCGAGCAGATTCAGGAACAAAGACGCTTCTGCAACTTCGTTTGAAAGGTTGAGCTAAATATGCTTCTACCAGCATAACTCGAAAGCCACTTCAGAAACATATGCTAGAAATCCGTAGGCAGATTAATTTTGTTTTAACAGTAATTTGTCGATTGCTTTGCAGTAGCTGTATTATCGTTCAAAGTGATTTAATTTTCACATAGGATGATTTATTAATGTTTCCTCGATGTGCTGACAAGAGGTGAGTGTATTACGATGCTTAACGATCGTTATGAGATGTCACATTTCCCCCATCGCCGAATTAATCTAAAGGGGCCGATCATTTTTGTGGTACAAATTTGACAACGTTGGACGCCATAATCACTGGATACCTACCTAAGAGTAAAGAGTTCCGTAATTTCTACCTATAACTAGGAATACATCGTCTGATTGTCTCAGTCCTAGGATGGTGGAATTTTTTCTAAGGGAGAATAGCTGACATTTGTGCTGGAATCGAAGCTAATAATAATTCGGATCCTCGACGTAACTTGCTGCCTTGATTGAATAAACACAACTTTGTGATCGTTCAATTATGGAGATATTCCAAAAAGTTCAATCTTCATTTTATTATAATTATTGCTTCCTGGATATCGCCCTTTGAATAACGTTCCTTCTCGTCTCTTTTTCCATTACCCAGGTGGCCCATGGTCTCCCTCGCCATGCCCGCGGAATACGACAGCGTAGTGGCCGCGAGCCCTCCAGTCTTCTCGCATAGTCCGCCGACCCCTGGTGGGGGCCCAGGCGGCTTCCTCGCCAACTATGGCCACTTCCGAGGCCTCGCGGTGGATCCGTGGCAGAACCACTACAACAACAACAGCACAAACAGCCACCGCCACTTCAACCCATGGGCTCCGACGCCCAGGAGGCAGTCGGATTACCAGCAGCTGCCCCCACAGCAGCGCCGCATGCCCCCGCCGCCCTCGCTGCCGCTCAACATCCCCATGTCGCAGAAGCAGAGCCCCCGGAGGCCTTGTTTGGTGGTCCGCCCAGAGGACGCCACGTCCCAGGATAGCAGTCCAGAGGAGCCCACAAGCCCGACACGTCTCAAGAAGCGGGTCGTGTTCGCAGATGATCGCGGGCTCTCGCTCACGCAGGTGATTTTTAAGCACCCGTACAAGTAAAAAAAATCCAAAATGCCAAAGAATGGACGTCTTCCGCCGTCGCGGGCGTAAGTGCGAAATGTTGCGCAGATGCCTGTAAAATCATGAAAGACAGTAGCCTTTCCCGCTTTAAGCTTTCCATAGCCGACGTTTCGACGAGCAACTCACTCATCTTTCTCAAGGAAAACCTGAGTTCCCTCTCAGTTTTTCCATGCCTAAATCGGAGCCACACCCGAGAAGACAATCCTGGAAAATTATCTTTAAAAAAATTGTTTTAATTTTTTCACCACACCACCGAAACATCTTGGTTCCACAAGATTTTCCGAGGGGTGCTTTTGAGAACTACGTGTTCTAGATGGTAATTAGCGTCGCGTCGACCACATCAGAAATTCCCCCTAAACTTCAATCGTTTGATTGTGTATCTGGTGAACGTACCTACCTCATTGGAAATAAAGTTCGATTTCCGGTCAATTCAAATAGTTTCTTTCCGTAATGAAATTGTCGCATTAGGGATTATTGAGATTATTATGGTATGGTCTAAATATATATTTGAATTATGTATGATAATCTCTTAATTGAGCAAAGCTTGAAGTTTAAAAAGCTTGGATATGCTGTATTGATTTTGCTCTTTCCTCTCGATGACGGTTCGCTGACGGTGACTTGTACTTCATATTCAGTATTTTCTTTCATGATTCTCTATAATAAGCAACCGAGGAAATCGCCTACCATGATGTACGAACGTTCAGCTTTGTACTTTGGATTCCGATTTAAGCTGTTTTTTCAATTTTCAGAGTTCAGTAACTATGAAATTTCTTTTGTTTTCGACATCATTTTCATATAATCTCTCTGCAAACCATGTAGGATGTAGTTGAGAATACGTAAGTTGCTCTATAAAAAGCATTTGTCGATCGCCTCCTTACTAATAATCAATGCTAGTCTCATTAGTAACATCGACATTTGTTCTTGTGGCCGTGATTTGGCTGCAGATTTTCCCTTAGCTATAATAGGAAGCCATCGTGACTTGGGTGCGAATGTTTTCTTAACCGAAAAAGGAAAGCGCACGGGCTAGTTATGCGACCTCGATGAAAATTCTGATATGAAAATTAATCATTCGCGGGGTAATGGCGAAAGGTTTATGGCATCCATTAAGATGTGAAGTGACGGTCATAATTATCTCCTACTTGTTTGCACCGTTCATAATTGATCTCCGATTGACGACCGCGTAATTAACCAGCCTTGGTGCTTTGAATAAATACTTCTTGTTTCCACTGCCATTATCTTACCATGAGTAAGCAATGGTAATGCTTAAATTACATAAAAATCTTTAGCAGTTTAGCATGACCTTGACTGGGATAGTTTTCTCCCTAATTGGTGGTACTCGTACATTTAAGCATTTTATGGTAATGATGATGCGTGGTTCTTTGAAAAATAATTATGATTGCGGGAAAACTTTTTATTATTAATCAATACTGATTAAGTTCCTGATCCACCGAGAAAGTTGTCAGTTAAGTCGGCATTACTATTGACTTTCGCATGAGGAATCTGCCATTAAAATATCAAGTACATGTTCAAATTGATGACAAAAAAATTTCAATTGGTGTGTTGTTACTTTGACGCAATTTTTTCTAGCTTTATGAACCGGGGAATTTAGAATTGCAAAGTTTTGATCGGTCCTCCCCAACGAAGTTTTTTTCTACAAAACTGTAAAAATCGATTCTCCAACGCTTGTGCTGACGTGTCCTTTACCGTGTCCAGGTCCGCGTGATGAGAGAACCCTCTGACTGCCCTCCTCTCTGGACGCTGGAGTTCCTCGCCCAGGTGACCCGAGGCGTCGCTGCAGCCGCGGCCGCCGCGTCCTCCGAATCCAACAACTGGGATCTCAACTTCCAGCAGCCGGCTGCAGACTATCTGGCCTTCCGCCGTCGCCTCGACACCGCTTGCGTCTCCCTCGAGAACGCCGTCGTCGTCTCCGGCAGCTCTTCCGAAGACTCCTCGGCGGCCCTCGTGGGAACCGTCAAGGTCCGCAACCTCGCCTTCCAGAAGGAGGTCTCCATTAGGTCAACGTTCGACGGCTGGGCCACGCACACGGACACGGAGTGTTCATTCGTCCCGTCATCGCCACCTCACGCCCCTCCGGCACTCTACGACACCTTCTCCTTCAGCCTCCGACTACCGACGGCGGCAAAGAAGATCCAGTTCTGCGTCCGCTTCACGTGCGAGGGCACGGAGTACTGGGACAACAACGAGGGAGCGAACTACACGGTGGCGAGGCCGCCTCCCAAGCTACCGGACACGGAGGCGGCGTCCGCAGTGGCGGCGGCAGCGTCGCTTGCCGCGGCGTCCTCGCTGGCGCGCCACGCCCAGAGGAAGTTCGACGACGCCGTCCACGCCAAGGTGACGTCGTGGTCGGAGTTCGCCAGTTGGAATCACCTGGTTAACGACGCCCCCTACTGGTGAAGGGAGGAGGGGGGGCGCCGCCTGAGTAAGCGGACCAAAGGGTGATGAAGATTAAGGCTGCCGGTCGGAGATCGCGAAAGGTGAGGGGGACTTAGCAGGTTATCCTGCCTGAGTCAAGTCCTTTTAAGTTTCAAATCAGGTGTGCCATATGGTCAGAAGCTAGCACCCAATTTTGGCGTCTGTTATTATTGACAAGGCTTTGCATAAGTTTTTGGCTTCGGTTGCAAAATACGGTTTTGTCACTATATCCATTGCAGAGAATTGATAAAGTTTTCTGTAGTAAACATCGTTAGTATAAGGTGTTTTATAATTAGAGCCCAACAATCCTCATGCGAAACTGTGTCCATAACAATGGGCTCCATGACGAAAATTTTTGTTTTCACTTAAGTCTTTGCTCGCTCTGTCAGTCGTGATCTCTTCTTTATAAAAAGAAGTTTTTAATCTATATTTTCAATAAATCACCTATTTGGAACATCTCATAAATCACATTATGCAAGCAATGCATAATAATCTCCTCTAATTAGGATCTATCATATTGTACTGATAAAGGTTGACGAGGAAGATTTTAGCACCAATGAAAATGTCGTATGTGTATGAAGTAATGTACGGTGTTAGTTGAAAACGTGCTCAACTTTTTATTATGTCTACCATTCTGTCGCTTTGTAGCCTTGATTACTACGGCATTCATTATCCTATATTATCTTTGAAGCCTTTCAATAATGTAAATATTTTGTGTAGCGAGCTCGTAAATTCATTTAAATTGAGGATATTTTAAGATCGCATATTCTACTTGAGTGGTATGCACAAAACGCTAGGGACTTCAGGATTTTACTTTTGCCTTCATAAAATGTTTTTGCAATCGTCCCTGTGAAATGTTATTACCGTATGATAAATGTACCTACGTAAAGCATCATTTCTTCTACCTCGGCGGAAAAGTCCTTGCGGAAGAATACACTTATCCCTGCTGTTGTTTACAATATTGCCCAGAAAAAGTTAAAGTAGATGAACTTCGTGCTTATGTATGAGGTTTTATTTATTCCTTAATAGCTGCGCCAAGATTACCCTCAACAATCTCCCTTGCTATGCCAGTCTTGTAAGGTATTGCTTTCATAGAATTAAAATTAATTTGTAAAAATTTCACAGAATCGTAATTATTGTAATTCATGCTTGAGTACGGCTCTGAGTCAGAAGAGTCCTACGCAGTATTCCCTCCCTCATGTCTCTGATTCACCGTCTCAAAAGCGATGCTATGAATATTAAGCAGTACAGTGATGAGAGAGGCTCCCATTTGACATAAGTTTTTCGCCGCATCCGACAGACCCTTTCTACTTAAGTCGACGGGACTATTCTGTGGCCTAAGGATTTGCAAGTGACCTCATTTTCTCGTCTTTTCCGTGGCCGTTTGCCTGTGGGTCACGGTGCATTGTACACCCAAGCTATACACGTGCGGCATTTAGCAGAGGGTTACGGACAAACTCGTAATTTGGTGAAAGGTTTCAATTGTATCACCGGTGGTCCTTGGAGGGGAGCAGTGGATGTCGCTTCTCGAAATTTTGGCCTTGAACGCGAGAACAATGGGTCCGCATCTCGTGAGCGAAGTCGATTATGAAGTTTTGCGATTGGATATCTTATTACGAACCGTGGAAATGTTGGGTTTGAATTTGTATCGATTACTTTCTCCAAATCATTGCCAGCGCTCCATCCTAATATGAAATAAGATCTAAGTCCTACCCGGCGATCCGCTACAATGGTGTGTGGCTCTAGCGTTTTATGACACCAGCCGTTCAAAAGGGAGCAAATGGGGAAAAGGGGTTTGATGTAGGGAAATTGCGAAAGTGAAATGTTTTGATGGGTCAGTGTCTCGCTGTTGTTCATGTAATAACTAATAGTGAGAAAAAGGAATTTTATTATCAATCTATTCCACAGTATCATTTATTTTCTCTGTTCTTTCAGGTCTCGAGATTTACTGCGGGGTTTAGATTTTATCTTCCGCGTCATCCTCGCATATTTCAAATGTGTGGCTGACATATTTGGTTCTATTTAACCGTTCAAAAATTGAGGAAAGGTTTTAGCGTCGCATATTGTTGAGCATCCAATAATTTCCGGCCAAATGTTACCTTGAAGGATAACTACAGCTCCCATCCGAATATACTCAACTTTTGATTATTCTCGTCATACTCTTAATGATTTCTGTTCATGCTGATGGCACGGAATCCTCATTTGCTTAGGTCGTTCTGTTTAATGACTCACAGCATCCATGACTTGCTCAAGTATCAAACTACAAACTGATTATTGTTACAATCTGGCCTTGTATTGCGTAATCCACTCGCACTAGCACACTTGCGACGAATTATGCAATCATTGGAGACTTTATCTTAGCGCCTCTTTTTAGCCTTTTGTCACATCCCAAATCAGCCAATTTTATGGTTGACCTAATACTGGTTGTTCCACTGCCCTATTATCGCCGAACTCAATTTTAGTATTCGAAAAAAATATTTCGGCTATGCGTGTTTTTTTTTAATTTTATCCTGTGGGATGTTTCATCTGGAGTCAGTCCCCCTAAAAAGTTAATTTTATCCCAGTTTCCGGTCGTGGTTGCGCCACTAAGCTAGCTGCTAGTTGCGGTCGTGACCAGCGCAATTAAGAGGCCTAGGTCAATGGGTACAGATTTCGCGTCCGCCTCTATGATTTTATTTGGGTTCAGAACAAAGGTGGATCTGTCGTTGCAATTGAAGTCCGTTCCACACGATCAGCCTCTCATAAAGGTAGGTACATGCATACCCAACACGCCATTTCCTATCGCGGTAGGCAAAGTTGAATAACTTAGTTATCGCTTTTAAAGGTAGGAAAATGCCTCTCTTTTAATAATTTACTCAATAATTCCGTATCCTTGCATACCTCTTTCGCTTCTATTACATTCATGCATGAATGGTATGAAGATAAATTAATGTGGAATGGATTTTAGAAGGCAGGAAAGAAGCCTTTAGCAAGTACCTGCTGTTATGTTTATAAATCATATGTCCACAATCCCGAAAACTATCCCGAAATCCGATGTAATAGGGCTATGGCTATCCAATCCCCTAGGGATTTGATAGCCATTGCCCTATTACATCGGATGCATGAACAAACAACAACGGGCGTACGCAAGCATCCATGTCATTAGTGGTTAAAAATCTACCCAGGTGGGACTCGAACCCGCGACCGTCGGATTGGCAGGCAAAGACTTGACTCCGTCGCCATTGGAATCGACATAAAAACAGTTTCCATGCCGGAAATCGAGCCCGGACCTAGTTGGAGAATAATGCCAAGAATGGTATAATGGATATTCCATTCAACGGTTGGAGTACCAGACTTAAGCGTTTTTAATTTTTACAACTACGGATTTGATAGTCAATGAAACTTTTTTTATCCCGCTGAAAATCGAACTTTAGCCCTCCGCATAGGAATCCCCTGTATTGAATGTCAGAATTTGGTGGCACTCGCCAGCGTAGAGGGTGAATTTAAGGGCCGAGAAAGTCCGGGAGTTCCCCCCCTCAGAAGTAACCACGGATAACCTTTGATTCCCTGCCCTCTCGTCCATGTTGGTTTCTCCCTTCCATCCTCCATCTCCGCTGGCGTGTGCCACCAAGTTCTACCCACATCCATCACACTTGGAATGAGCCGATAAATAGTTACAAGTTCGGCGAAGCCGCTGCCCTAGTCACCGCGCTCATCCGACCTCAGAGGTGGTTAACTCCGTTAATACGCTGGCGGGTGAACCAAGGTGTCCTGCGGAAATTTCCTAAATGATTCATCCTTTCCCTTTTGTCATTGAAGAGGGGCCGAGGGGTGTGGGTGAATGGTTGGGGTGGTTTGAGAGATTGTTGTTGGGGACCAGGCGGGGAGGGAGGGGAAGGCGGTCCGTGTGCCTTTGGTCCTTGCCCCAGTTGAAGTGTGCCTGGGGATGAGGTGCTCGCTTTGGTTTGGTTCTGGAAGAGCCTCTTATAACCAATTGGCCTCGATGCTTCGAAAGACGACGGGGCCCGGGATCTTTACTGCCCGCGAGTGGCTACATCTGCCCGCCAGATAGAATGGCTGCGGAACGCGCTGGCGGGATTCTGATCATGCGGCTTTCTTCTGAAGGAATAAATAGCACTCCAGCCTGCGCGCGGTTTAAGAGGGTTGTATTTTTATATTCAGTAGGTCATGCTTTTTTGACTCGCCGCATCTTAATTAACTTGGACGTAAGAGCGGCTATTATGTCCTAAAATAAAGTGGGTAATTTCTATTCTGGAATCAGTCGTTTTTACGATGTTGACATGAAATAATCTCACCGGTAGACCTGAAGGGAAGGCTTTTCGGTGTCTCGTGATTAATTTTCACACGGAAAAAAAGAAATAGTTGACGCAATCGGATGTATTGCTCTCCCAACCATAGACTATTGAAATATTTCAGCAGCATATTGTACGTAGCAGTAATTTACTCCTGAAGCCAGACATTAATCATCTCCTTAAAATGACATAACTGTTCATCAGAGGATGCATAAGAAATTCGGTAAACTAATTTGACCTCCTGTAGAAAATTGCAAACAATTCTTTTTTATGGATCAATTCCATCACTTTTGGTCTGCATTTATACTGTCTTTGTTTTGATAATATTTTGCGGGAAACTTATTCTTTAAATAAGAAAGCTGTCAATTCGCCCTTAAAGTATAATTTTTGTAGCTATTCCTGAAGGGTAAAGTACCATAAAATCAAGATTTTATTCGAAGCTCGAGTTATCGTTGGCCTTTGTCGTTGCTCTTTGTAGCGTTTGGTTTGAGACTCCTAATATCTCCCGGGAGTTAGTGCGAGAATAAAATTTGGAATGGCACTTTGTACTATAGTCCTCACTACGTTTGCTGTATTAATTGATGTTACATGGAAGAAATATATATTTTCTCTCATGATGTGACTTTTTGGCGTTGTGTTAGTGAGTCTCATTCAGTTAACTGTCTTTCCGTCGATATAGCAAGTATATCTACCCTCGCATGGAACGTTATCAAATTTTCATATCTTGCCTAAACACCATGCGTGATGCCAGACTTAATACACATTTCGCGACGCTCCCTTTCGAATTTTCTTTTTCTGGAGATCGAAATGCGGTCCTCTTTGATTGCCGAGCGGATGTTTGCTCCCTTCGCCGCCGCGGTGTCCATAGCGATCCGCGTGAAGGGGATTTAATTTTATCCACCTACCCGCCATTCATTACGCCAGTGTGAGTTCTTTTCGGAATATACGTGGGCGTGGAACGCCGGCGAATTCGTAAGAGGGGGGGAAGGAAGGGATTTTAGTGGGCGGACGAAGCCCCGAAATAAACTGGTCAAGCCGTTTGCTGGAGAAGTAAAATGGCTCATTTTTTTCGCAGTCTACGATGACGACGTTGTTATGTAACGTCTGTGTGTGTCACCCAGTGGTGGGTGTGTAGCCATGCGAAGAAGTGTGACTGCATTGTATTCTCAGACACGCTTAGCGTTTCGCCTCCCGAGTAATTTTTGTTGCTTGTTGCGTCAGACGCATGAGCAATCCTTAGGATGCATTCCGCGCGGTTTGTTTATTATTAGAAAGTGGTACAACTACTTTGGCTCTTTTGGCAGGCTTTAAAGTTCTTGGTTAAATTTATTACATTTGAAAGGGAGGTACTGGATTTAATGGGTTGCTTTTTTCACTATTCCATGCGATTATCCAATATTCGAAGATGACGAATATATTTACTCGGATTGTGATCTACATATATTTTCAATCTGTTGGT
The DNA here is from genome assembly GCA_963573305.1 of Pyrrhosoma nymphula. Taxonomy (NCBI): domain Eukaryota; kingdom Metazoa; phylum Arthropoda; class Insecta; order Odonata; family Coenagrionidae; genus Pyrrhosoma; species Pyrrhosoma nymphula. The sequence continues at coordinate 100,658,355 of OY754330.1, read as the reverse complement.
AAATGATTAAGTTAATTTTCCCTTATCTAATAATTTTATCCTTCGATTTTCGTTAGAATTTCCTTTGTCGGTCAGTTTTCCCTTGCTTATTTCGTAGTCCCGACATATTGAAGACTTGTCTCCGCTACTGTCTGCAGTAAGCATGATTGAATTCACTGTGAACAATTCACATTTATCTACATATAAACAAAACTGGGCTGTCTTAACTCTTCCCGCTCCACGTCCATGTTGTTAATACGTTTGTTTAATGCAGATAATCTGAAAATGGTGGAACATGAATGCTATTTAATTAGTTGTCGCCGCACGTGACAAGCTGTCTGTGATTTTACTTTTCGCATGAGTCAGTGGGTGTTTTATTTTTGTTTGACGGGATTTCCGTTGCGTGGGTGTTGAATTTGTCTCGCATCTCTCTCTGCCCGCCGCTGAAGCCCCGTTCCACATTTCGTTCATGGCTCTAAATATACATCACCTTGCCCCGAATACCGTACCAGAATGAAGCTCGGGTGGCCATAGGTCTTGATTCTATGCAGTTCGGGATTTGGCATGCCTACGTTGACCGTAGGATGACGGAAGGGGAAATTAGAATGAGACATCGGGAACGTCGGGATTTTTATTCTAATAGTTGAAAGGAATAAACTGGAATTAATCAGATCCAATTTCTCGTATTGTAGTCAAAATAGATCCTTGTATCCCTTCTGTGATTCACCTCAGAAGTAATGTTTCAGATAATATGTATTAATTTTAATCCTTCGAATTTTTTACATCCTCGCCCTTGTCCTGAATTCCTTTCCTTATTCAGTGTGAATATTTAGCCGTGTTTATTGGCATTTCCAACACTTGCCTGGCGTGCATAGTACCCTGGAGCCCTTCACGTAGTGAATTTAAATTCATACTACGAGCGAAGAAGATCCATCTTTTGAGAAATGGAATCTATTTCTTGGTAAAATGCATTTTGTGTTTTGGGGTTTCATAGGATCTCGCAACAGTACCTATGGCATCGTATTTACTTTTTGATGGCACAACAGAGTGTGAATTTTTGATGACGACTTCTGTTTTAGAGGTGATGCCGAGTTCCTCTCCACTAGTCCTCGATATCTCCCAGCAGTTACTGGGTCACCAAGCTAAGCTCACCCTCCATGGTGCTGAAGATCTTAGCCAGCCTTAGCTGTCGATCACCATTCTTAAATACCATTTCTACTTCTTTTATTGATAGCTGAAGAGAGTTTCCATCAGTTTTAGGAATGGGTGTCCGTGAGGGGGAGAGGGGGTTAAGAGGGTGCCACGTGTCCCCCCTTGGGAGTTTCCCTCGTTTACGTGAAACGTGATTGAATCATACTCTTACTCAATGCGGAAGTTTTGCTCGAGTGTAACCTATCGGATTCTCTACATTTCAGAAACAATCACAGAATAAGTCGGATGAAACCAAAGTTATTTTTTTTTCTTTGACCACAGGCAAATGCCCCCCAGCCAGTGCCGGATTACCAATTAGGCAAAGTAGGCAGTTGCCTATGGGCATCGGAGGGGCGCTGACAATTGTTCCCCTTTCTTCTCTTGCGACTTGTTTGCTAACGTTGGACCCCGTTGGTTGTACTGTCTATTGCTCCTAAGTGTGTTTGTCCGTCACTGCCCCCAGCCCATAAATTTTAATACATGTACTTTCTTATCAGTAATAGTTATAATTTTTATTTGTTGTAAATGTTAATTTTGTTAATCGAAGCGAGCGTCCGTTCCTTTTCTCTATACTTGGGTGGTTCATGTGGGATTCTCTACGTTTTAGGAATAATCGCAGTAGGAGTCCGATGAGAAAACAAACTATAGTTATTTTAGTTTCTTTCTTTGACAGTAGCCAGTTTGGCACTCTTAGATTTTAATAAAAGTGGAATCATTTTTATTCTCTTTGAATTTATTTCGTTAATGGAAGCTTATGTTCCTTTCTCTTTTCTCTTTACAGCAGTTAACTCCACCGGTGACCCGGGAAAGTCGGAGTAGTGATGCGTGCGGTGCGTCTGTGGACGACGCCCGCCCAATATACCCAGAAAGAGGATTAAAAAAAAGAACAAAAGAAGAAGCGAACGTGCATTTTTTCCACTCGTCAAATGGGAAAACAAATATTGCATTTGCTGCATTTGAATGGGGTTTGGCGTCGTCGACCGCATTGCCTGTCTCCCTGCCTGCTCATTCGCGTGTCGTTATAGACACGACCCTCTTTCCCGCGCCCATAAAACACCTGAATACCGCCATCCAAAAAAAATATGAATCCGTCGTCACGGAAAAATATCGCCTTAAAACATTTGTAAATGCTCATGTTTTTTAAGTTTGCTCTTTTACTATTTCTCTAGTCAGCACAAACGCATGATTGGTTTCATTTTGGTTTACATCCAGAACGAAAACCAATATCTCTAAACGTGTACATACAAATTAGGAACAGAAAACTACTTCAATTTTTTTATTAGGTGATACATAACAATATATGCATTGGGTTTTTTTAAGAGCTAGAATGAAGGCTGATTTTTACAATTGATATTCTGGAAGTCATATTCCCTGAAAATGGTTGTTAATTTTTGTTAAATAGAGGATATAAGGTTATTTATGTACATATAAGTGTGATAGTGAGATTCATCGTCACTTGGGAGCTAGCAACAACCGCGGCTTTTTAGGAAAACTATGAGAATTAGGACTGAGATTATTATATTGGAATTGATATGGTTCCTGGATAAGACAGCTTTTAACATATGCGTAAATCGATTGTTGTTCAGTTTTAAGAATAAAAGAAAAGGGATGGGAGGGAGAAAAGGAGATGATTTGGCCGCTGGTTGATACATACTCATCGTCCTATCATTTGTTAAGCCCACGTGTCGATGGCAAAAAACGACTGTTTTTATCATAATATTATTATTATTCGTGTGGTTTTGTGTCTCCCGGCTCGGCGCAGACTCTCTTCGCGATGTCGTTATTCGCATCGTGGAAATGGTCGTTGAAATGTGGCGCCGGCTCACTAGTTCACCCTCTTTATTAAAGGCGCCCGGTCGGCAAATGTTTTTTTATAATTCATATATTTAATCATGTTGCTCAAAACATTTCCCACCAAATCCATCCGTCGCCAACGACACTTTTATTTACATATTTTATCTTACGAGAAACAATACGATTTTAAAAAAACGTGATAAACTAAAAAAAATCAAAAGGTTCCATTTTTTCTGTTCTTCCCATCGCCATCGTTACCGAAAATACTCCAAATGTCGTGCATGCCTAACCATATTGTTTAGAGGAGTGAAAGAATGAGGTAATGAGGTGTTAGGAGAAGGAAAAAAGGAATAGTTTTTCATTTGACTGTCTCTGAGATCCAACCGATCTCGAAGCGTCAGGCTTATATCTCTCGTTTCAATTGTTTCTTTGTAATTTTAGACTGTGGTGATTATATGTCCGCTCCCTTGTCGGAATCGGGTGCCAACTAGAACGTGTTGTGTGGTCCATAATCTTGCCGTGAAAAAAGGAAGAATCATGCATAAGCCCTTTTGTACATATTTGATAAATTTGTATATATGATATATATTGTCATTGTTCAATGGCTATCCCAACACGAAACAAATCCCCCTTCCTTTTATTGTGTACTTGGAGAATGATTCTTTGTTCCACTGCCGAGAGTGCAGATCTGTATTTTTTTAACGCATTGCCTTAATTATTTTCTGTAGAATGTGTCGCGGCTCCCTTCTTTTAGTGGCCACTAGTGTCACTTTGAGTGGGGGCTTTCATCATTGTTCATATCATTTTATTCATTAAAATGGAAAATATAAAAAATCATAAATGCTCTTTTATTTGTCTTATACATTTCCTGTATGGTCCTGTGCTTTGTGCGCTGCACGCATGTCACGAGAGACCAGAATATTTCAAATGACAACTTTTCCATCCGCACAATGCTTTATATATGTGATGTGCTCTATTTAGAGTGCTCGGAAAATGCATCGCTTTGATAAAAATCTTCCGGTTTGTTGCTAAAATCTAATTTGTTAAATGAGTTTTGATGGCTTTGGGAAAAGGCCTACTTATTGAAACATACATTTTAAAAGAAGGGTTATGTGGCATCAGTCCAATTTTCGGAGATTCTCTTTGATTTTAGCATATTTTATCGTGTGAGCTCGGAAATATTTATAATCGACAGAAGCCCTCAGTTTTCAGCGGAATATTTGAGAAATAAAATGGAACGATAGCGCGTGGCCTGTCTCTAAATTCCCATCTTTTTGGGTCATATTCAATTTCCTAACTCAAAATTGTACTTGCTCGCCGTGAACTCTTTTAACTTTTCTTAAGTTTCTCACAGCTTCTGCCTTTCCTTATGCCGTCCGCAATGCCTGGCATCTGCCTGCCAAGGACCAAATTTAATATTGAACCATGACAGTGTCACGGCGATTTCTCGAAATGCAATTAAAGAATAAAAATACAATCAGTCCAACCTTCTATGGACCGCACCATCTTGGAAGCACGTAGACATCACATTAATATAAATAATATGGTGTTGGTGCAGTAGCACAAATAGAAGTTCGACAAATAAATCCAAATAGAAAAACAAAGTACAAATAAAATAGTGAGATAAACAACGTATTTTCACGTTTCCTCAGTTGAGCCTCACGTCGCGTTTACTCAACATGGAATACAAATTCGCTGACGCCTGCTTTCTCTAATTTCCGAAGCACGACTCGTCAGTTTCCCAAAATCCCCACTCTCTTCTCGCATGCATGGGCTCAAATACCCATCCTCCTCGCAAGCTTTCGTTGAAATGAATGCATATATGTATAATCCCGGCTTCATATTTGGTCGCGATGCACCGTTGGCGGCTTGGATTTGCATTCAAAGCGTACGATTAGATGGCGCCAAGCTCTCCGAAGGCTTTGTTCCGCTTGGGGGCCCGAGCGGTTTATGGAATTTAAGGATCTCTGTTGGAATATCTTTTGAGAGGTCCATGGCCTCTTCCGTGGGTTTGGGAGGCCCAAGACACGTTTCTCTCGTCCTGTAGCCAAGTTCACCCGGCTTATATCAGTTCAACACGACTCTTCCCTCCCACCATGACGCTTTCTTCCCCTCTGCCTCCTCCCACCCTTCTTTAGCCTATCATCCGTCCTCCTCAAAGGCCAGTTGACGTGAAAATGATGGAATCGACTTCAACAACATGAAAATTCATCAATTTTCACAGAAATCTGAAATAATGAAAGCCTTGTGGACGATGCTAATGATGGAGAAAACGGCTATACCGATTAAGTTCGTTTTAGTGTCAATTTTTCGTATAGAATCACATAAATTTTGACTTAGATAAATTGTTGATTGAAAAAACACGTCTTAACTCAAACTCGCAAATAAGTCCATGCTAAAATTGCACAGCAACCCCGTAGTTACTGTTAAAAACGTTGCACTTTAGCTCAAATATTTGTATTTTGTAAAAATTGGTAGTTGTTTCCAGATATTAGACTATTAATATTGGGGATACCTCAATAATACACAACACATAAATAAGATCCGTACTAATGACTGGTTATTTTGCCCGTCATTTTTACGGGTTATGAGCAAGTAATATTGATGATGAAAAAACTGTTTTACCTGACTGAATTTCTCATTAATTGACTAAATATACATGTTTGAGTCTTTAACTTGGCAAGTTTTTTCACACGCTACGCTGAATGTGCTTTTACAACCGAAATATTTTTTGCAATTTTGTCAATAGTATCTCTTCTCTTGAACTACAACCTTGTCGTGGTGGAAGGGCTTGCATGCTCCGATGACCCCTAGTGTTGCACTGGCGGGAGCAATGCTCCTGGTAAGGTCACCCATGCCAGATTGGTCGAAGGTTAGGAGACAGACGAATGGTAGTACGCGCAGCGTCTGTACATCAGTGAGGCGGCTGCAAAAGGTGTCTGACCCCAGCGGGGCGGCCTCTGAAGTGATGGTGTCACGTAAAAAAAACATTATTGAGTAAGGCCACGGAATACCATCTCAATTAAAACAAAAACTTTGAAATTATGGACAGTTCTCAAATTATAATGAATACTGGCAACTACGGGACTCAGCCCAGAGGGCCGAGCGTCGTGTCCGGGGGTGGTGGGAAAAGAAGATAAAGAAAAGGAACGAAACTATCAGGATAGGCACGTGGAATGTAAAGACTATGCTGAGGGCGTGGAAGCTAGAGATTATAAAGCAAGAAATGGAGAGGGTGGGTGTGGACATCATGGGTCTGGGTGAAGTAAGATGGAAGGATGACGGGGACTACTGGAGCGACGACTATAGAGTAATTTATAGTGGAGGGAATGAAAGTCAGCGCGGGGTTGAATTCGTTATGAATAAGAAACTAGGTAGAAAAGTAGTGTATGCAGAACTGGTGAGTGATAGGATTGTAGTCATGGAACTAAAGGCAGATCCAACGAATTTAGTTATAATCCAGGCTATTCATGAAGAGGAGGAGGTAGATGGGGTATACGATCAGGTCGAGGAAATAATTGGTAGGATACCTGGGAGTAAGCACTTAGTAGTAATAGGGAATTGGAACGCGGTGGTGGGCGAAGGAAGAGATGGGCGGGATGTAGGCGATTACGGGCTAGGAAGGAGAAACGACCGCGGCGAGAAAGCTGTGGAGTTTTGCCGTAGAAATAACCTAGTAATTACAAATTCATGGTTCAGACATCATCCTCGACGTAGGTACACTTGGAAGAAGCCGGGAGAGACAGATAGGTTCCAGATAGATTATATAATGGTTCGTCACAGATACTGGAATAGTGTTACAAACTCGCATAGGTACTTACCCAGGAGCTGATGCAGACACAGACCACAACTTATTAGTCATGAAATGTCGGGTAAAACTGAAAAAGATAAGAATGGGAAGGAGGGTACGAAAGTGGAATACGGAAGCATTAACTGGGGCAATGAAGAAGTATCGAGAGAAGGTGGATGAGATAATGGATGAGGATCATGGAGTTAGATCAGTGGAAGATGAATGGGGAATTCTGAAAAATAGAATTGTAGAAGCGGCGAAAGCAACGGTAGGCGTAGAGAGTGCAACTTTTTTAGAAAACCGTGGATCACGAAGGAGATGATAAGGGAGATGCAGGAGAGAAGGAAATGGAAGAGCGTAAACTCAGAGCTAGGTAAGAGAAATACCGAGGATTAAATAACAGGCTTGAAAGAGAAACAATGAAAGCAAGAGAGGCGTGGTAGAGAGAACAGATCGACTCATTAGAGAAATGCCAAAAAGAGGGAAGAGCAGATGCATTATATAGGAAAGTAAAGAAACTGACGGGTGGTAATAAGGGAAGGGGAATTACAACGATGACAGACAAGACGGGAAAAGTGATCGTAGAACCGAAAGAGATCCAGGAGAGGTGGAAGGAGTATGTTGGAGCTGTATGGTAAAGAAATAAGGCCCAATAGGTTAGATATAGAAAGGGAAGACGACATCGACAGAGAAGGCATTGGACCAGGTATCCTAAATAGCGAAATCGAGAGAGCTCTACGAGACATGAAAAAGAATAAGGCGGTGGGAATAGATGACATACCTGCAGAGTTTTTAAAAAGCATGTGGAAGAACGGAAGGGGAAAACGTTTTGCGCTTATTCGTAGGATTTATGAGGATGGAGTGTGGCCGGAAGACTTCGCGAAGACTGTACTAATTCCTACACTAAAGAAGAGCAAGGCAAAAACGTGCGAACACTATAGGGCAATAAGCTTTATATCCCATGCGCCCAAAGTATAGTTCCGAGAATTATAAACATAAGGCTAGAGAAGAAGGCAAAGGAATACCTGAGTGACGACCAGTTTGGGTTTAGGAGAGGGACGGGAATGCGAGACGCTATAGCGGTGATGAGGACGCTAGTAGAAAGAAACCTAGAGTATGGGCAGGATGTTTTTGCATGCTTCGTAGATTTCGAGAAGGCGTTTTATCGGGTGGACTGGACGAAATTAATAGAAGTGTTGAAGAAATTAAGGGTCGATTGGAGGGACAGGCATCTGATTCGGAATTTGTATACGAACAAGACGGCGCAGGTTAAGGTAGCCAATGGAGAATCGGGATGGGCCACGATAGGACGGGGAGTGCACAGGGGTGCCCACTATCGCCGTTGCTTTTTAACGTGTATTCAGAAGAAATGGCAAGGGAGGCATTGGGGAGGAGGAGGTAGGAATAAAGGTAGGAGGTGAGCTGATAAAATCTGTGAGATTTGCAGATGATCAAGCTTTGGTTAGTCAGTCAGCCAAGATGTTACAGTCAATTGTGACTGCGTTAGAGGTGCAGTGCGAAAAGTATGGGATGAAAATCAACCACAAGAAAACGAAAGTGATGAGATTTTGTAGAAGCAAGAAGGCGAGGCTGCAGCTGCTTTTTACTACCTATAGGTAGTAAAAAGCAAACTCAAAAACACTACTAATACAAAAATGTTCTTCTAACTAAATTCTGAAATCATCAACAAATTCAATATTTACATTGTTTTCATTATTTTCAATGTTAATTGACAGATTATTGTTATTATTAGAATAAAAATTATTCAATATTTCTTTCCATACAAAGTTTCTCTTGTGTCGAAGTTATTGAGTCAGGACGCTCTTGGGCAAATTGTTGCAAGTTTGATCCATCTTCAAAAGTTGTACGAGCTGCTTCCGCAAATTCGGGTCATTCAGGATTGCACGTCATTCTGATAAAGAAGTCTGATGATCAAAGTCGACGGACAAAGGCCATAGCTTCTTCAAAATGTTCAGTGTAATAACGTTTAGATCCAGGAAACGAAGAAAGCAAAATAATCCTTTCACAAAAACAGCATTCTTATTTTCAGCCAATTCACTCAAAAATTGAATCGATCTTGTACAGTTTTCTGCAAGTATTTTTTTATTTGCTTTAATCCATTGGATACTGTCATGTTCTAATCGTATATAAATATCAACCAGATATTGCTGAAAATTTCGACCACCGAAATGCAAATCATTGAACTTCAAAAGGCGGAGATCAGGATTTCTTGGGTTGATGTCTGAAGGAAAATATTTGGCAAGTTGAGCTCTAAATGCTAATCGGCACTGAGCTAGTTCAAATCTAGTCTAATTTTAATGACTGATTGTTCTTGAAGGAATATTAATACAGAGAATCCAAAATTGCAAACTTTGGGTAAAATAGTGGAAGAGTAAAGGTCAGTCATCATGAACAATATTAACACGACTGTCAATATTGTTCATGATGACTTAAGATTTCCCACGTTTAAGAATAAGTAACTCTTTCTCTGGAAATCTTTGGTCAGCGTTGAGGGTAAAAATGGCACAAAATTCATTCTGAAGAGGGATGTTAAACCTTTTGTAATCAAAGGCATCAGGTAATGCAAAAATCAGCTTAACATAAGGCCTACACCTTCTGCAGCAGCGCGTCTATTATCTTCTTCTACTTACCGCATTATCATGAATCCAAGTGCAAACGGATTTTCAGATCTCAAAATATGTTCCAAGAGACTAATAAGATTCTCGCTGATACCGCGATTAATGGCATTGTTTATGCGTGCACTAACAGCATCCTGATTATCCAAGTGTATATCTGTCCATATTGAGGTCGTTCAAATTTTCTATCATTATTTTGAGTAGGGTGAGCTGCTACATTAAGTTTGTGATAAACTTGACTGCTAGCAATGTAGCTATAAACTCCTCGACCGTTGACTGTTCGATCGTCATCTACGGTGAATTAAGCCATTGCAAAACATAAATTCAAATTTCGAATCCTTTCCTAAAAATCATCAGAAAATGGATGAAGTCGAAGAAACGATCGCTCTAACTCGTTCGGAAATTCTGGATGTTGTAGATCTATCCTACCATGCAAGCAGCAGTTCCCAAACGAATCTCAATGAATCCGATTTGACACACGTTCTTCGGGAAAATGCAACTAAAAAAATCCATAATGAATACAAGCAACACTAAAAGGTTGCAAACTATGGTAAGAAATATCAGCCGTTGTAGCTGCCTTGTAGGAACTTACTCGGTTTACATCTACATCTACATACTACCCCGCAAGCCGCCTCAATAGGCGTGTGGCGGGGGGTGTTAGGACACCAGCCGTTTACGTATAAAAAGGAAACGCTCTAATGAAATTATGCCAAGATTTGCTCGTTTAATAGTATAGCATATTTCGCTGGTCCTCCTGCCAGCATCATCAGGTTATCTGAAATAAGGTATTCGAATAGCATTTTTTTATATATAAGAGTGGACCCTATTGTTGCCGGAATTTTTAAATTTGAAAAATCCGTTTGAGATTACTTACCAACGAGTAACCGTCTTCACGGTTGATGTTCGCAATTCTCTTTCTAATTCTCTTTCCCAAGACTAATCAGGGAGGCTATTTCTATAGCCTCCCTGATTAGTCTTGATAAATAGCGTATTTCTCTCAAAATTAATTTCGTTTTCTCAATGTTGAGCCTACGAGTTAATGTCAAAACAGCGTCAGACGTAGAAAAATGGCTTGGATTTACATAATTTCCTCCGCACTATCCTATTCTTGTAAACCTGCTTTGCTTCAGCCACATGCAATTTTAAATTTTATGTTTAATTAATTGAGAACATGCACTTTCCACTGAGAACATGCACTCTCTTGTTATTTATAGACTCCGAATATTCCTTTTATTTAGTCTTCCACCATATTCACCTATGACTTTCTCGGTCTACCCTTTCCTCTCATTTTCTCCTCTACCATGAATCGGTCATGACCATGAAGGTCAATGATCATGACTAAAGATTCGGTTGCAATGGAAATTGCTGTTAACTGTATTTTATATTTTATTGTTCAACCATATTAATAGTTATTTAAGCCATCACTTACGTTATTGATTGCATTTGTGTAGTTGACATGGTTTGGCAAAATTTTCTGGATAGTGTCATCCACAATTGACTCGCAATGTGTGACGATTATTCTTCTATTCTTAATATTTCCGTGTTTACTTGTTAAAGAAGTTTATATTAATTGTGGAGGGTGTATCATAGACAAATTGTGGACTAATTACGACAAGCCTTACATGACTCTCGTTCATTTCCTAAGTTACTTTGCTAAGTTGGCCAATCACGGAGAAGAGTTGCATGAAGATTACATAAGAGATGAATATTGCATAAGTTGACCAATAAGCTACTTTGGTGGGTGCACATGCGCCACTGGCAGCGCGAGAGTGAAATAAGAACAGGTTATTATTGTTAAAAATTCCAAAATGATATCCCATTCATGGCGCACTATTGGAACCTTTCTCGGACAACCCGAAAAAATATCCCTCAAGGGCTGTTGGTTTGAAGACCCGGGCGGTTGCAGTGAGAGGATAAGTTACATGATGTTCTTGAGGTGTTTGGTGCGAATTTTCGCTCATGAACATATTTGCGTGAAACTTTGCATACGTGTTATTATTAGTGTTATCTATGGATAAAATTGAAAAAAATTCATTTTACTAATCATGTTTTTGGCTATTTTAACGCGTATTACATGACATATATCTCGTAATAACTAGATAACATGTGTATATTTTTCTTATAAACGCGATATGATGCATTTCGTAATATTATAATGATTGTTTACAAATATTAAGGTGTCACGCTGAGTCAAAGAGTCAAAAAAAACGTAAGTATTTAAATATAATTTTCGTGTAAATTTATCGCGAAAACTATCGAAAGCACAAATCATAACATGCTTTAATTAAGGCCAAAAATGTAAACTATAATTCTCGTATCATTTCCCTTATTGCATGCATGGTGAGTTTTACAGCTTAAACAGATATAAATAAATTAAATGCGGTCCAAAGATCTTTTTTCGACTTACTCGAAAAATTATTAAACTGTGAACTCAATGATTACCGCTCAATATCTGTTTCGCACCAATTTCCCCTCCTTTGAAGATTCCTCCTGTCCCAGATTATCGGTTCCGCTCTTCTCTCGGGTCGTAATATCTGTCACATTATTCTTCGGGACGCATGAAAAATTCAGTTGGCCCGCAGAAATTTTCCGCGGCCTCCGCTTGGTAAACACGTTTTTTTTGTCGAAAGCCCAGAAATACAGAAATCGGCCGAGACGTAGCGGTTTTCCTTCCTCCCCCCACTGAAGTTGCGTCTTTCCGTCCGCTGCCCAAGTCCATTCTTTGATCCCATCCGTTCCTTACGCGAATTCTCCGAATTCACAAGAAGAGAACATTCTCATAATCAAAAGACGCGGCAATGCAGCGTGGGATGGAGGAAGTATGACAGGTTTCTGGCGCGGGATAGCTCAATTTTAAGACTGAATGTTGCTTGGTATTCTAGATTTTGCACTTGTTTTAACTTACCACTATTACTAGCACTCCATCTTGCTTGAAATGTCTCGCATGGTTTTATTTTCTGCACGAATTAGTGTCTCGTAATATACACGAGTTGAAGGTAATAGTAATCAACTGACGACTGACGCAAAGAACGACAAAATAGTTGACATCAGCGCAAAACACACAACAGGCGACGTCAATGCTTCTCCTCCATTTGAAGTAACGATGCTGAGTGCCACTGAGTAGTCTCCTCCACAAGTCAAAATTCTTTCTCCTCTATGAGAAATGAGAGAAAATCTTCCAAAAGCTCACAAAAAATAATATCCAGTTTTTAAGCATTACGTTGCCATTCTATATATTATTACTCTGTGGTGACTATAATCATTAGTAGTATGTCAACCCGTGCACTGAATGTAAGCATGTTTGCCAACGTAGCACCCCCTTGGTTTATGGTTAGGTTTTGCATTGCTCTCCTGACTGCTTTATGGTTTTCACATACCGGTCGGGGAAAAGTGTGCGAGGTTCGAATTTGAACTGGGACGAGTAATTGCATGCCTGGTGCGGAATCACCCCGTGCCACACACCTTGGAGGTAGCCTGCACGGTATTTCGTAGATCTAGAAAGATGTAGATATTATTCGTGGTAAAAAGTCGCCTCCCCTTTCCTCAAAGAATATGCTGTTTCAGTTCATCTACATCTACATAATACCGCTCTGCAAGCCACCTCAAGTAGTGTGTGGCAGGGTGAGTTTCCACCTTCGTGTACTACACAACTAAAGCTAATGAAACTACGGCTATGAATGCTTTAGGAAAAACCTGCAAATTCCTGTCAGGGGGTGAAATTTCACAAACATGTGCTACACTATAGGTATGCTATTAATTTTGCACAAACTATGAGTGTATTTTCCATCTAAACAAATGCACAGGGATACAAGAGTTATACAGGAATCATGTGAGACGTGCTGTTAGTTCAGTTTATTTGAAGCATTTCATAACAACTTTCGTAATGAGTGAAACACTAGACTGTTTGTCCAAAGGTGAATTCGAGGGAAGAATAGTAGAGCCATTAGCAGTCCCGTGTTGAAGTTGGATACTTATAATCAAGTGGTTGTATTTGTATATGATGAGAAAACACAAGAAATGTTCGAAGAGGAAAGGTCCACACGAGGCGCTATACGACGGAAAAGTACGTCCTCAGAAAATGATTTGGAATAACCGATGAAACGAAAGCTCTGAAGTGGAAAAAAATCAAGAAAATAAATGCTAATTTTTTCCTTGCAAATACATTCATAAACCGCACATGTATACACATTCCAACCTCTGAATCATGTATATAAAGACGGTGACCGGAAAAAACGCCCGAAAGAATTTTTTCTGTTAGCTGTTGGAAATGTTGTTGATTGTAAATTGCAAATTAAGTTCAAAAAAGTATATTTCGAACTCTTTTCCTCCGAAGATGGCTTTAATAGTCTGGCATTCACTCGAAAGCGTGAGGGAAAGCTGCAAATCACCACAAAGAAATCGATTTCAGGTGTTGACAGCTGGAGACAACTGGAGATGGACAAAGGTATTCGTGAATAAGATTCGTATGTTCAAGTATGTCCAACAGAGAGGTGAGTCGAGAAGTAGAATCGTCAGTATGAGATAATCAACGAATAGCGAGTTTCAAGCGATAGCGATAGCATAGCGATAATCAACGAGTGCGGTTTCCTGATCATGTTATCGAAGTGCCGAATGATTACCTATACCGCCTAAGTTACACAAACAATTCGGTGAATATTTCAGCCGTCTGAATTTTCACGGATTGCACTTAGGTCATCAATGGGCATTTAGGGCGCTTAGGGCATCAGTCAGCACGTGGAAGCAACGTTCTCTGAGAGTTGCCGGATTTTGCTTTAGCGACTTCTGAATGAATTAGTTCGCCCGCTGGACCACCCCTTCCCCACTTATCCCCCTTTTTTTCTTAATTATGCTATCCTTCTCACCTTCCGCGTTTTCACCTGTTCATCACATTTTCCTCCGGTTAAGGCTAACGTCAGGCAGCGCAAACGGATCGCAGAGAAAAACGACACTTGGCAGTCGCTCCATGGTGAGCAGCGCAAACAAAATAAAATGAAAATAAATATTTTTCAGTGGAGTAAAGTTAACGCGAAACAGCCGAAAAATTGAACGTGGAAGTTGTGTGCCTGCATTTTCAAGTACTCCTCATTAAATGGCGAATAAATTATGAACATTTGTAAGTTTAAACTGTATTCGGTATATTTGTTCACATGAGGGAGAGAATAGTTGAAATTCTGCATAGTTATCAAGATAGGCATGGCAAAGGTACATGGACTGAAATATATACTATTTATTAACTTAAAATAACCCAAAAATATTTGTGATAACACAAAAAGGTAGTGATGCTTTTTGGAGAATATTAAGGAACAGACGTATTGCGAAATTCCACAGAGGAAAAATTTCTCGTATTGATAGGGACCTAGTAGGTAGTCCCGGTCAAACTTCGAACTTATGTGTACTTGCGGGTAACTCCGTAAAGGTAATACCGCGGCTATTCCCGGAATCCTCAAAATTTGTCAATAGATGAACTGTTTCATTTCATTGAATTATTTCTGACATCTCCTGCAGTAAACGCAAATTCTTCATAGGATTTCCACCGGGTCAGGTTTTTGGCTGCTACCGACGTTTCAATGGCTGACACAGCCATCATCTTCAGGGCGTTGATACCGCGCGATGATCCTGAATTATTATATCAAATAACTTTTAAGCAAAAAACGTGACTGCCGAAATATATATTTCACCGATGTAGTTAGGAAATATATTCACCTATAACTTCAGTTGACAACCATTCTCAGTATATCCTAATAAGTAGCTAGGCAATATAGCAAACATTCCCAAATTTGCTACTTTTAAAAACTCTTGAACATCTTTAATTAAGCTTGCCAAACTACGTACACATCTACTTCACTTTGATAAAAAATTCTTGCTCAGCGACCGGAAAATAGAGATTGAAGATAGTCCATTGAAAATACGCATCTAGGACTTCATCAATGTTCGTAAAAAATATCACCATTTTTAATCATACCAGCGACCAAAAGTTAAGTTTAAATGTTTGGTATTAGATTTATAAAATTGATTGATAGCATGTTGCATAAGGAGATTCCATTGCATGGATAATTGATATTGCATTGCATTGATAATTGATATAAAATTGATAGCTCCCAACCTTCATTATGCAAATTTCGAGGATATCGGGACTAGCCACGGTATTTACCTCTTACGGAGTCACCCGCAAGTGCACATAAGTGCGATGTTACACAGAGGAAAACCATTATTATGCAAACATACACTTTCTTAGATTAAAAAATTCCGCTCTCACTTTATGCAAGCATTTTTTCTCCTTAGAAGGAATCAAAGCCAAGAATTCTATTCAACGACATCGTAAAATAGCCATCATGCATTAAAGATAATTAAAGTTAATTGAAAATTTGAGCGTCGACGAAATACGATGCACAAGTGCTCGGTCGTATTAATTACCCATTGCGGGAAATGATTATAATGACTAAGTATGCAGTCACTGCCGTTGATTGGAAACTGCACTTAACATGTTGAGAATAGTCCACCAACAATGAGGACAGTAAAATAAGGCATTAACGTCTGGGCAGCTAGAAAATTGAATACTTGAAGCGAGTAAGTAAGGGCGAGTCGGAAAGTATACGAAGATAACGGATCAGAGACGTGCAATAAACCAATCTTATGGATGCGTACTAGCGACAATGGTTGCTCGCTCAGAAGTCTTCAAATCAGTTCTGCATTATTTTTAAATCGCGTCTTTTTATCCCAACTCGTCCTGCTAAAAACCAATATATATGTAATAGATATCTCTTTCTTTCTCTGATTTTTCTCAATTTAAATATCCAGAGGTTATTCAAGTGTTTGGCATTTTCTTTTCCAAAATGGTATAGAGTAACAAACAACTTGACTTAGCTCTTAGATATTCTTCCGTAATTCACTTTGCCTTTTTTAATTTTAAAAACGTTGTGCATGAGCCATGAATCAGATTTTTCCGAAAGATCTTCTCATTGCAGCCTAAAAATTCAGAAATACCTGTAAAGAAGACTGATAATAAAATGTGCTTTAAACATGAGCATTTGAAAAATATACTTTTCAATAGCCACATTACACTGCAGACGACAATATCTGAAAATACAGTAAATAGTTGCATGTAAAAGAGGATTATAGCTTTACCCCACGTGAGGACACGGATATTCGTGAGCCTCTTGATCTAAGGATAGGTAGATAGTGCATTACCGTTAAGCATCATCTGTATCGTTTAACTTTTTACCAAACTAACCCAATTCTCATTCATAAAGGAACCCTATTTAAAGGAAATTGGAATGAGACTGCCCAAGATATTACAACTTTTATCATTTTATGAGCACTCTTGTACATTTTGAAGTGCTGCCGCACTCTTTGATCTCTTTCGTAATAAAAAATGAGGACTTTTAGGTTATCAGCCATTGTAAAAGAATTGGAACCGGCAAAATTCCCTATAACCTGGTACTCATTCCGCTGTCGACCTATATGCACTTTATATGGTCAGCGAAAATGAAATTTGTCACTTACTACTATTAAGAAAAATATAATTTTTCCTCCGCGTAAACATGGACGTTTATCAAGGCATCCCAGGAAGAGGATTTCATGCGACGCATTTCACCCAGAATTGAATATGCTTGCTTGATGAATGCCATTGAATAAGCATGGCAAATTGATGCATGACAAACCGAGTGAGTAATCCTAGAACTGTATTACAAAAACATCATAATCCGAGTACGTAAGTATGTGGTTTTATTCCCACTCGGGAGAAACCTTCTGTCTGATGGTATAATTATATATCTGGTAGCCCCTAAGTGCCGGTGATGAGAGAAAAGAGAAGGCATTAGGTACTGAGATTTACTATCCCAACGCAAGTTCAAAGATTTATACTGCCTTCGCTCAAGGATCTCACCTGACTCCATCTCTCGCATTACTAGGGAGACTCAGTAACAATTTACATTTCAAAAACATTGATGGAAAATAGCAATTAATTCGTAATAGTTATTGAAATCTCACTCACCTCGAAAATATCAACAACCTGAAAACTAATGGTTGTCAAGCAAGTCTCAATCAAGCAAGTGTATTTATTGGAAAATTTCATTAAGTCTTCAAGTTGAATCACTAACTATTACTAGAACGGACTTTTACGAACTGGTTGACTGAAATGGAATTCAGTGATGGATGGCTAAACCAATGTTGGGAGTGGTGGCTGTTAAATGCAGCGCTAATAGATTATTGCACGACGGTAGTATTAATTATCTTAAAAAACTTTCAATTTTTGCATTTGTGGTGTCGCAAGATTTTCTGGCTAGATACTTCTTGAATCGTCCACCTACGTGTTCATCTAGGGGATATCGCTGAGTTTTTAGCGTTGCAAAATTTCTGATTCTAAGCATGTGTATATGACATTTCATCCCTAGCTCTGTGGTACTTCATGTTTCAGTATTTGTCTGTGTATATGCTTTGTAGAATTCATCAATGCCTCCATGGGTTATATGCACCCTCTAATCTCATTCTTACTTCTTATTTCCTCCTGTTCCTTTTTCTTCATTTATTTGACATCTCTTTCATTTCTTCCTCTGTACTTTCCACCTTTAGTCCACGATTCTTCAGCTCGTCCCATCAAATCCCATAAGGGGAGGGAGTTCTGATGATGTTGTACAACAACGAAACCTCGGCCATGAAAAAATGGGTACGCTAAGCTATTTATTGTTTATTAACATATAGTTTCACAAAGTTGCGCTGGAAACGATTCATGGGGAAATAATCATTTTCAAGCCGTATGAACGAAGCATATGGAAAAAACCCGCAGCCTTCTACCCTTAAATTATCCTATCCCCCGACACCAAGCAACCCCACCACATAACTCAAGTCTTTCACGGTTCGTGGGATTGAACAGAGGAATTCCTGACTAGAAAACAGCTTTGTATCATCCAGATCTTCATAAAGCCTTAGTTATTAGCCGTAATCCTCCACTTACAGCATCTGTTTTCCCCCTCCGACAACGTTAATCTGGTAGGAGTAGAGAGAGAGGAAGTGCAAGTCGGCATGCACGATTTCAAGCACAGTTTAGGAGTTTCGCGCGCGTGATGGCGGCTCGCTACCTCCCTGCATTCACTGCATCCCTCCGGCCGCTGGAGAAATTTTCATTCTTGAGGCTGAAAGGAGAAATTGATCACCAGCCGTGAACGTCCAAACCTCGCCTTTATAATTTTTTGAGAGAGGTTAAGACTTTGTTTCCTACTTCTTGAATGTGTGAGCGGGCCCATAATTAATTATGTACATTCAGCGTATCTCTGCGAGCCAACAGATGTGAATTGCGAGGAATTAAGGTTAGACCTGCCACCGTAAACTACCACATGAATGCAGTAAGAGATGTGAGGACTCGTAATTACGTGCGTCTGAGGAAAACACTTTTCTCGGTATGCTTACTTTCGAATAAGTTTTTCCTGCTTGAGGGAAGTTTCCCCATTTCTTCAGCCATTAACTAATGTTTATGACAGAAAAGTACTACCTCGAACCCTAACTAAAAATAAAGTTGTCGGCATTTACTGATTAAAAATTAAAATATAGTGCGCATGAAATGATCATATCTTCGTATTTTTTAAATTTTTAGTATGGATACTTTAAAAAGTGATTGTTCTCTAATTGGAGCCATTTTCACGACTCGCGGAATCTCATGTTGTTCATTTTGCAAAACATTCTACTTCGTCTAGATACTTTCACATATTTTTCACCTTCTCTTCGTTCAATTTAAGCGTTCCGTATGCATAGTTTCTGCACGTAGAGTAAGGTAGAGCGCTCATATTCCTAGTCGTTCCCCATTCATTTTTAGAACATGTTAATGAATCGTTTTCGCACACTCGTCCGAAACAAGGGGTGAATGGGTCTTTCAGAGTTTGCCTTCATTTTAATTTCTCGTTTCAACATTTGTAAAATGGCTTATGCGGAAAGTTAACACGGGCCATGCGCGAAGACAAACAAAAAGGACAAACATTTGCGGTGAAAGGGGGAAATAAAGTAACGAGGACGGAAACGTCACGAGAAATTCAATCCTGTGTGCAAGCTGGCACTTTTTTCGTTTAAACATTGTGATGGGCACGTTTCACGCCCTCCTTGAATTTTTCGAGCCATCTTTTCTCTCCTCGTTATAACTAGCTCTTCCCTTCGCCTTTCTTTCGCCCTTGTGTGCCCTTCCGTCCTCTGTACTCAGCCATATCACCCCCTCCCTCCCTCCTCCGACCCCTCTTCGCAAATCTTCCCTCCATCCCTCTCACCCCCTCACTCCCCACCTTACTTCCTTCCTCTTCATATTTTTTCTCACCGAGATTTTTAGCTTTCTTATTTGTTTAAGATTGTTTTTTCTCTACTCTCGTGTGATTTATAGAGTAGCCGACGTTGTTACCAACGCCTTCGCTCGTCTTGTTATTTTACCTATCTTATGCTCTTATTCGAGTGAGAATTTTGTGTTAATTTCCAATTTTTATTATTCTCAGCATTTAGGGCCGGAAGATTTCACCAACCCCGGGTGTTCTAATACCAAAGGCTCATTCTGTCGTAAGGGATTATCTTACAACACCCGTATCTAATATCACCGACCTATGCAATTGCAAAATTTCATATTTGATATGCAAATATAACATATTTTTTTATTATTGATGTCGGAATTATGGCCCTTTGTTGATATAAAAGTTGACCTTATTTTTATTTTTTTGATTTTAATAGTTTTTTTACTTCTGACGCTAATTTATTATTATTATTAAGGTAATCTACCGGTAAAGGTTGGTGTTAATGGGAGTTAGTTAAAATCCTCTAGATTTTTACTGGTGCAACCTCGATCTACCTGCACAGTTTTTTACTTAATCTCAGTACACGTTGTATCTCTCTTCAACCTCTCCATGAAACCTATTCTCTTTCTTCCCTTCCCCTCTTGCCCAACATCCTCCCCTCTATCACGGCCTTTGACAACCCATCGCCTCTCATCAACTCTTCCAACCACCTTCCCTGCCTCCCTCTGATCTCATCCAGAGGTTTCCTCTCCTCAACCACCATACCAAACACTTCTTCGTTTGTCTTCCTTTCCGTCCACCGCACTATCTCCATCCTACTCCACACCCACATCTCGAACGCCTGCAGCCTACTCTCGTTTTCCTTTCTCATAGTCCACGTTTCTACCCTATACATCGTTACACTTCGTATTAAGCTCCTTACCAACCTTTTCTTTACATCCTTACCCAAGGTCCCCGTCATCAGCTCCTTTCTATTACTAAACTCTTCCTTCACTAATATTATTCACCTCCTAATATCTTTGCTACCGTTCCCATTTTCTTCCAGCTTACTACCCAAGTAATTAAATCGCTCCAGTTGCTCCAGTTATTGTCCTCCTACCTTTATGGTCAGCCTCTCTTTATTTGTCCTATAGAATCTCATTGCTTTTGTTTTCTTATGATTTAAGTTCATTCCACTAATACTCTTATTCGAGATTTTTAGTACAGAAATGATTTTCGGGCCAATTCGTGAGAAGAATGAATTTTTAGTTCTCCCCAGCCCTTCGTAGGACATTTTAATTGGTGATTCTCTCTGTCCATTTCATCCTCGTCATTCTTGTATAGCACCACATTTTCATTGCTCCCAATCATCTTTGTTATGGTGCTCTTATCGTCCAGGCTTTATTATCGTAAAATGTGGCAACGAGCTTTGTGGAAGAGCAGACGCAAGAATCGCAATCATTACCCATAAAATCTATACATGTATTTACGTATCTATCAATATACTTATCCATCTACCTATTCATCTATCTGTCTACCTATCCATATACCTATCCGTATACCTATCAATTGATCTATCCATTTACCTATCTGCAAATCCATCTACCCACCCATCTACCTATCCACTACTTATCCATCTACCTGTCTACCTATCCGTATACCTATCTATCTACCTATCTATCAACTCATCTATCAATCTACCAACCTATCTATCTGTCCATTTATCTACCCACTTATCTGTCTACCTATCAGTTTACCTATTCTTCTACCTCTCTATTTGCCCATCAAGCTAAGTATCCTACTAACTAAGCTTCGACCTGTCTATTAGCCTATCTACCTACCTATATATCTTCATTTCCATCTAACTATCTATGTACCTATTTTTCTACCTACTTATCTATCTACCTATCTTTCTTCGTTCTTTTTTACTCAATTACCCTCTACCCACTAGACATTTCCTCCTCTTCAAACCCTCTCCCTCTCTCCACCTCTAACCCACCCAATCCCTTCGACCAAAAAAGACCAAGAAGGAGAGGGAGCAGCAGAAGGAGATGAGAAGAGGTGGTGAAGTGAGGCGGGAGCGGAGTCGCCGGCCCATCAGGGCGCCGCGCTCCCACCCGCGGTTCCTGAGGTCGCCGAACGCGGCGTCCCGATCGGGGTGGCGCCTCCGGAAAGTGGTTTTCAAAAGAGGTTGTTCACGAGGCTGGGAGGGTGGGAAGGGGGGGGGGGAGTGTGGGTCGTCTCACGGGTGCCACTCCTCCCCCCCCCCCCCAGGGAAGGAAAGAAGAAGAAATTTAGGACTTCGCCCGATGCGCGAGTTTGCGTGAAATTCGAAGCCAGTCGTCTCCGCCACGGCCCCTGAAGAAGCAGGATGTGGAATATTGTCAAGTCACCCTCCATGCGATATGTCTCTTTTTTCATGAAACTCATAATTTCACGCATTCAAACGGTCGAGATAAATAAGAATCTTGGTTCAAGAAAGAGAAATGATCTTTTTGTTTGTAGAAAATTCTCTCGGCTATGTAACTATGAAAAAATACTTAGCAATATCACTGTTTTTTTTAATACCTCCCGCACCTGAGGATGTAACTCTGTTACGAAACAAATCGTTTTTTATGATAAAACCGTGGAATTGCAATGTATTTTTTCATTGTTGCAAAATAAAAGAGTTCCCTTAAGTAGTGCCTGAGACGGTGTCTTACTCTATTAAGTAGTGTCACAGAAATGAACTTTAAACACGAACTAATTGTTCAAACACTATCATCTAGTAAGGTACCCCGGTAAACCGCGGAGATAGTAATAATATTACATTCATACTAGACATGTATGAAAGAATAGCATTATAAACTTTAACTCTTTGCGTAAGGTACTTTATGCAGGTCTGCAAGAGAGTGGTATGCAGGTCTGCAAGGTGATATCCGAGTGCTCTCAGTCTTCAGTGAATGATAGACAGAGTCAAACGGGACATTTTCAACGAATCCGCTGCCGTAGGCTCGAGTATATAACATCTTATCCGTGGGTGTAGATGGCCGCAAATCATTATCAAATGTGTTTTATTTCCTACCAGTATTGGCTGCATTACAGTGGGGTCATTGTAAATGCAGATAAATATCCAAAACTTGTCGTTGCTACTCTCCGATAGACTTTATATTCTATGGATTGACATCCATGTTGTGGGGTTCCGGTCAATTTCCACGTTTACTTGACAATATGGGCTAATTCATGCTGCATTTCTATTCTTAATGGGGTCGTAGTAGGGTTAATACAGAAACAATGCCTGTTATCAGGGAAAAAAACACTGTATAGGGCGTTCCTGGTTTACTTGACAGCAGGGGCTCTTACGGTGGTTTGCTTCCTGTGTAAATCTCCATAAAACTGGAAGTGCGACGTTGCCAATAGCAGCAGAAAAATTAATGTCGTGTTATACAGTGCAAACTACACATCTAGGATCCTTCGTATGTGCAAATATTTATCTCTGAAAAATAACTTACTTAAATTAAGCGCGGTGTTAGAAAGGGTTGATTACGTGGCGTAGAGGTGAGTACACAGAGCATAAGTTTGACAACAGCGCTCTCTATAAGGCCCATTTACCATCAAATAAAATATTAACGCTATATAGTTGCCCATCCTCCTATTCGTTGGCCAACCCTGCAGTGGGTCACCACATACATTCTACTTTATTCCGTTTTTAAACTCTTCATTCCTCATACCATTATTCTCTTACGTCATAAAAAATACGTTACTAATTTTATTTATTTTCATTACCCAGAAAACAGCCCCTATTTTACATCGATGACAGAAAAAAACGATAGACTAGCACAAATACCCATGTCCTGACTGGAAATCTCATTCAGGCTGAACTAGAACTATAGGCCATCAAATCAGTGACTTCGTCCAGCATAGAATTGTGTCTACCACCGGTAACAAATATTTATATTTGTCTTAGTTTCTTTATTCTTTTCTCCAACCTAGGACTCTTGGCTCACAACAATCCTACTCCAATACATGGTATTACTAATACAAGGTAAGTCGTTGCGCATCTGTAGACGCGCTCCGATGCGCTTTTGTCGAGTGTGCTACGTCACTCGGAGAACAAGCCACAGTTGTTTACAGCCATTGTGAGCTTTGAGCGTATTCGAAGTGATTGAACTTTAGAGTTTACACTCGTTCATCTACATCTCGTGCCCGGAATCCCTGGCAATGTCTTATTGCGCAGTATTTGGGTGCAATAATTCTGTAAGGAATCGGAAGGGGAAGCTGAGTTTTTTCGATTTCCTGCCGAAGATTCAGGGCGGGCGAAGTGGATTAACTCATGCCGGAGGCGAGACCATTTCAATGCTGATAACGGTAATATCATTTATTTTAATTTTTACTTATTTTAATTGTTACTTGTTACATATTAAAGTGATATGAAATAACTTTTAGCCATAACTTACGAGAAAATGAAGTTCCATCGACGTGTTTTGCTGTTGCATTAGAACTTAAGTTTATTACCCATAAAATAAGGCAATAGGTTTATTTTGATAATGCACGCTGTTATTTTTTCAGCATGGATTTGATCGGTGCATTTTGATGAGGATGATTTTTAGCAGCAACTTCTAAGGTATTCTCCCAAGAACCGCAGGAAATTGAAAACAGACGCCGCGCCGTACCCTCGCTCCATTTACCGTTGTCAACGGGGGAAAAGGAGGATTCTTGGAAGAGGAAGGAAAGATGTGAAGTTAAGGTGAAGAGAAAGCTAGTTGACTCTTTATTAGAGGATAATAATTCTTTAGAAGAGAATCCGTGAGTACTCGTATTAATGGAAGGGTGAAATATAGTCAGTCAGATTTTGAACATTATCTCCGTCCAAGTACGGAATTCTCATGCTAGTTCTTTTCCTCCTCCACCGTATTTAAGATAATTTGAGCGATTTTTCATTTAAAATAAAATAATTAAATGAAATTGGCTGCATCATATAGAAAAATATCTCATTTTTCCAAAGATAGCAACATATTAGCCACATACCACGATACTTTTCGAGTTCTTTGCCAAAAAATACCAGCCATTTTACATATGGTACGGACATATGCACTTCATGGGGACTTTATTTAAAAATTAAGAATTTATCATGCATAGATGTCATCAGAAATTTAAGTGTGTAGTTTGTTTGCTTTTTCATCCATTTGTTTTTTTTTTAATTAATCAACTGGTCACCGCATTAATGTTTGCAGTGTCGCAAAAAAAATGTTCGGTTGTGAATGCGTTTTCACCGTACGGCGCGGCGTAAAAAAAGTGAGTCAAGTTTAATTCTTATGTAATCATATACAGCTAATTACTGAGAATTTCAATCTTAAAAATTATTGTTTTTGCACCATAATACTGAAATATTTTCTTTATCCCTCTCAAAGCTGCTGAAATAAAAAATGTATGGTCTCCATTATGACTAGGGAAAATCTCGCACAAACCACCTTGACACCTCTACGCTCGTTTTCATCAATTCCGGCGTGTGAATTCGGGTATTATTTAGGATATCTTTCGAGGATATTGATTCTGCGACTCTCGCTTGTTTCTTTTTAACGCTGACGGGGAAACGGGCCCCAGTGCCTCCCGAGGAGTCCGTCTTTGATTCCACCGAAACGGGTTTTACATTTACCTGAGTCTGTGGAGAATCCATTGGAAATAGTGGCGAAGGAAACTCTCTATTGAAACAATTCGTTAGCTTTGCAAAACTCTCTCCAGCTAAGGCATCTCATTATCATGCCGTGTGATTTTAACGCTGTTTCGATCTGTGTGCGATATATCGCTCTTCCACTTCGTCAAAATATGACATGATTATTCAGAGAGGACGTACACCAACGGAAATTGTTGCTCATAATAGAAAAAACGCATGATTTTCATATATTCGCCCAAATGCGGCTTTACTTCGTTTTATTAGTAATTCGTAGTACTTTTCTGAAATCAGCAAAAATCCGCAGATATTATTGAGAAACTCGAAACTTTCCGAGAATAATGATGGAAAGGTATACTCAAGATTTCAAAGACCGAACAAGGAAGACTGGAATTACATGTGGAGTTAAAAATCTCTTTTTCATTTCTATGGACCCCGTTTAAAAATTGAGCAGCATTCGGCTATTTCATTGGACCTTCTTGGGTGTAACATTTGCATCAAACATATCGTTCACTCTATTTTTACAACCAGCTTTTCCTTTACTTTATCGAGCGAATACTAGGAATATCTATGGATATCCCATTTTCTCTCCCAGCGCCACTTTGTTGGCTGCATACTTTGGCATCTCACTGTTATTGACCGCACCACCATTTCGATGGCAAGAGGTCTCATTGTCAGAGTAATTGTTGCGTACATTCTCCATAGTCTCGTTCACAATGGTAGTTATTTAGCAAACGCGATACAGCTAGCTGTTTTGAGGCAGTTCCGTGGCTTATATTTGGAGAAAATCTTTCTTTTATTATTAGAATGGTGGACCAGAAATACTGGATATTGAAAATTGCCTTACC
The DNA here is from genome assembly GCA_963573305.1 of Pyrrhosoma nymphula. Classification (NCBI taxonomy): domain Eukaryota; kingdom Metazoa; phylum Arthropoda; class Insecta; order Odonata; family Coenagrionidae; genus Pyrrhosoma; species Pyrrhosoma nymphula. The sequence goes on along the minus strand of OY754330.1, from coordinate 100,632,226 downwards.
TTGCGTGATTGGGAGTCACGGTCTAACGGTAACGTAGATATTGTGGCACGCAACACTTCTCGGCGGTCCCTGCCTCGTTCTTCTCGGCTGTGTCCTCCACTTCGGAAAATATTTCTTCAGTTGATTGCATTGAATTCAAGCCAGCATCTAAGTACTCCGTAATCGCAATTGATGCGATTTCTGTATAGGCTTTACGCATAAGATCCATGCACTTTGAGTTTATTTAATCTCAAGCGCTTTCAAGCATAGGTTGAACAAAAGGAAACAGTTATGCTTTGGCTCGCGAATGCTTAGCCATTTCAGAAAAGACTGTCGACCAAACTTCGAAAATTTATGGTCCAGCACACGTTTAAGGATGCGGAATAATCGAACGCAGATAAAGTTTGTCACGATACCGTCGCGTTTCCGTTGCACTAACAGTTGCAACACTCAAAAATCGGATGTTTTCTTTGGTCCTCGATAACAGAAGAACGCCAGCAAAATTTCATGGAACCCGTCGCAGCATTTTCGGCGACTGAAACAAGCTTGAAAAAATAAACGCCTCGTGTATTATTTATTGCACGTCAACGTTACGAACTTTTCGCGCAAAATCATGTAACTATACGTGAGGAAAATACGTTCACTCCTTGTTCCCTATAAACGATGAAATTATATATGACTGATATAGTTTGAGGATGGGGCTGTTTCATCATTATCATCACAAGTCATCAATCCAAAGATTGGCTTGATTAAACTTTCCACTCAATGTAAACAGTTTAACCCTTTACAGTTTAACGCTAAGTTCCTTCATAATTCCACATTTATATATATCCTTCCTCATTTGCTTTTTGCATTCCATCCTTGGTCTTCCTCGGCAATTTTTAGCATCTGTTGCTCTTAATGATATATTTTTCAGGAGGCCCTTATGTCTCACAATGTATCCAATACAAGTTCGTATTTTCTGCTTCGTAGAGTTTTCATCATGTATCTTTTCTCCCAAGCACTTCATAGGACGCCTCAATTGGTCATCGATCGTTAAATGATTAACTGAGAGAGGGCAGTTTTTTCTAAATTTCTATTAATTATCACGATTATTTTCGATGCTATTCATCGATTGCAAGTGTAATCTCAAATATTCGTGAAATTAAAGCGTATTTTAGTGGGAAAATGATATTTTTTGACGATGAAATGATATAAATCGAGAAGAGAGCAATGGACAGGAAATTTAAATTAATGAATAATCAAAATTTTCAACAAAAGCAGAGGAATGTTTACTCCTATGCATTCATTTCTGTCATTAATGATACCTTCCACAGCTAGGGTTTAAATCTCATAAACATGCAGGTGTTCACGAGATTTAAATCGTCCCTGTCGATGGTCACCTGGATGACCGAAATGATTTTAATTAATTTTGAATAAAAAAATGTAAAAACTTTGTTTTTTTTCCACATTATATTTTAATGTTGACGACCATGGTTTCGACGGTTAACGTCATCATCAGGTAAAATATACAATTTGTGGGACACTTATATACATAGTTGAGAGTGCAGGGATGGAAGGGGAAAAGGGGGCTGTACAGATGGGGTGGGTTGGATTTTGATTAATCTTTAATTTAAAAGACGATATTGTAAACTCGAACATCAAGAAGCCATACGTGGCCAAGAGTTTTTGCAACACCCGTCACCGTTGAACATGGTTGGTTATTTGGGGAGGAGACACGATGGACATTTGCGCCATTAATGTAATCTTGGTAGGTTTGTAGTGGAAGCATCATATGAATAGCGGAGAAGAGAAACCCGACGAGAGAGTGGAGAGCAACCCGGCGTCGGTATTAATGTTCTCTTTTCGATGGGTACCAAGGGGTCCACGGTTCAAATTCTCATCCGACTGGCGGAGCACTACACCATTAAGTGCTCTCCACATAGCACTCAAGTGGGGACCAGGATTCTAGCGAAAAATCTCGAACCCGGGCCCTCGGAATGGGATGCCAATACTTAGCCAACGTACCAACCCGATCCCCAAATTTAATCTCATATTCAACTGGGAAACTCTTATCTCTTCATTTAACGCGATAAAATGACCAAATCGAGCATCAAGAGGTCATGTATGTTCTCACAGCGGTTGGCAACGGCCGTCACCGCATCTTAATGTGCCCGTTGAACTCTCAGAGATTCGAAAGTTCGTCTCGAATGGATTCTGATTCCGGTCACGGCGCCCGGCTCCTCTACTAACTATTAACTTCCTCCACTCCCGACGCCTTCAGATGGGAGGATCGGGGGGGAGGGGATGGGATTTGGGACGGAGGAAAACCGCATGAGGTGTGGACTTCCTCTTCGCTCAGCCCACGTTCAAAAACCGTCGCCCCTATCTCTCACCGCGGTAATAAAAGCCATCGAAAGCTTATTTTAAACGACGAGCGAGCAGTCGTTTGTTTGACATAATTGTCGTTGTCGTCGGCCGTCGGCTAATCGTGAAGCGCTTTCCGTTCACACATTAGCGTTACCGTTCACCTTTTAAGTTAGTTTGAGCGAGATATGCTTTCGCATAAATTTCGATGAATTTGGCCTCATTATAAAGAAAAAGTTCTCACCTCTCCAATGATAACAAAAATATCAGCCACTTGCTATTATAATTTTTGAGAAATTTACAAAAAAATAGCAGCCATTTTCTCTGGGAAACGGTAAGCGTGCGCACTTCAGAGAGACTTTATGTTGAAAATAAAGAATTTCTAACTCATAGATCTCGTCAGAATTTTAACAGTGCGTAGTTTGTATTCTTTCTCTACTAATTTAAAAAATAAATCAATTAATCATCGCAGTAACTTTTACAGAATCGCAAAACAACCTTTGGTTTTGAAGGCGTTTTCACTCTAAGTACGGCGTTAAAAAAATTAATCAAGTTAAAGACTTATTAATTCATATTCAGTTATTTACTGATAATTTCAGTGATTTAAAACAATTTTGGCACCATTAATGTTAAAATATTTACTTCATTCCTCTTGCAGTTGCTTAAGCTCCCAATTATGACAAGGGAAAAATCTCGCTTAAACTACCTTAAGAGGAATTATTATTTTTTACGCTTTTGGAGGCTTTTTTGTTGGAGGTATTCCGGTTACACTACATCCCGCTAAATCTATTGCTTGGTTCATCTTGAGTCTATGTACTAGTTAAAAGTTTATACCCACCCTTGGAATGTTGGGAAATAAACAAAATATACGAGTTTTAAAGTAGCACTTCGTTGTAAAACAAATGAGGAAGGATTGGGTTAGATCAGGGGATTGAGAAAGCCACTCCATATATTTTAGGCTTTTCTAATTTTCTTTCCCTGCAATACAGTTCCTGCAGAATTATGGCTTGTATTTAAGTTCACCATATCATTGGAAAACAAATCATTTAACAGCGATTCTCAGCCCATTGTAAAATGTGTGGTTTTAGAACATCCCATGATATCGTCTTTGCCCAGAATTCCCTCAATTTATACAAGATCTGATACCAGAGGCAATGGAATGAAAACTATTTTTGCTCATGATAAAAGGTAGGAAGGAATTGTAAATGATGAATTCATAACAATAACAAGGAGCTTTCGCTGATAAATTAACTTAAGTGACTATTTCTAGAGATGTCATTTTGTTAAATACAAAAAATGACATTGACTTTCAAATTTTGCTGTCTCCAGCGCAACTTAGTGGAAATCCCCCATACTATGGGATTTAGAAGAAAGAAGAACGGGATAACTCTGAAATATCCAGAACTTGTTTGATTTTCTATGATCATTATTTCGTTGCAAAGTTGAGCAGTAAAAAAAATAGATTACACATTACCCTGCAAGCCGCCGCAGGGGTCTGATTCCGGGATTGTAAGGGTATCACCAATATCTGACGTGATGGCATTCGTCCCGGTAAAATATTCTGGAGTTAAAACAGTGCTCCAATCGGATATCCAAGAAGGGACTGCTGGGAGGGAAACATCAGCGTGGACAATTACAGGACAGGGGAACGTTACAATATTTACCCCATACTTCTTACAACTACATAAAGTGTCACATAAAATTCGTATATGATGATATATATTGTGATTAGGGCCAAATCTCGCTCAAACTAGCTCAAACCACAAGCGGCGGCTTCAAATGACTTTTGGCCCGGCAACATTGACTTTTTTTGGTGAGAAAATTGATGCTTTCTCAGGAAGTATTTACTTGAGAGGGTTTTCAGGAAGCACCCCCGACCCATCGAAGTCGGCGCCACTGGATCATGCACACGCTGGGAGAGGCGCAAAACACCCCATTCCCATCCATCACTCGGAGAAGTTTGTTCGGGAGGAAAACTTTGTTTGGCCCTGATTCCACAACTTTTTTGATTCTCTCGTGCGAGGGTAATTAGGGCAGTTCGTTCGTCAAATGTCGCACTTGAATCCATTCGTGGAAATCAAGCTCCATCTCTGAGTGCCGAGTAAATTTGGGAACAAGGGTTTCTCATTTCCAGGCCTTTTCCTTATCCCTGTATTCATCTACATCTACATACTACCCCGCAAGCCGCCTCAATAGGCGTGTGGCGGGGGGTGTTAGGACGCCAACTGTTTGCATATTTAAAGTAAACGCTCTAATGAAATTACGCCTGACATTTATTAAAGTCCCTTATTGTTCGAGGGAAAAACGAATTCCCATACCTATTACGGGATAAAAGTGATTCTCTCTCCGGAATCTTGGGAAATCTCGGGATAGAGTTTATTTATCTGTTTATAATACACTAGAAACTGAATAAAACTGGAAAAGAGTGGGAAACTGAAAGAAATTAGTAATTATTTCTTATTACATAGTTGTCAGTGAGTTCCACAATCTCTATAATGAGTAAGCAAAAATTTTATTTCTGTGGAAATATGTATTAAAAATGCTTTTGCATTCAACCGAAAGTTTTCGAAAAAACGAAAAATTGCTCCATTTCATTAAAAGCTGTAACGAATACAATGAAAAAACATCTTTGAATTGCTCAGAAACTTTAAAGAAAAAATAAAAATTACCTTGAAAAAAGAAAGTCATTAAATTTAACCAAAATATTTTTTACTGTGAATTGGTATTGTACGATTTCTAAAATAAGTGATGGACAATATAACGAGCACTCACTATTATTCTCATCCTAGTCAATTAAATTCCTGGGGATGCTCTTTCTGATTCTTTTGACGTGGGTAGAATCGCATTTAAAACATTCAAGAAAAGAGAAATATTCCAAGTTCTGCACCGGAAACAATTTCCACCTATAACTGGTAGTTTCAGGCGTTACTTGGTGGAACTTATTCATTGTATAAATGAAAAACTTTAACTTTGTGGTTCCACGATGATAATTTTATTTGCACGACCCGGGTTTCGACGTACTATAACGTCATCTTCAGGTCATCTTGTGCAAATAAAATTATCATTGTGGAACCACAAAGTTAAAGTTTTTCATTTATACAATTCCCACCTAGTCTCAAAATAAACAAAATATATGTATAAAGAAAATTCCGGGATTTCCTGGGAAGGGAGAATATTCCCGGAAATTTAAATTACCTAAAATTCTGAAAGGGATATCGGGAGAGAAACCCTGGTGGCAACATAATCATTCTACCAGCTGGTTGTTAGGTTTTTGGACAGTCCTTATCCTAACTTCCCAATTTTAAAACATCTTCTCACTTTCCCTCGTATAACTGACTCACCATCAGGTATATCTTAAATTCCTCATACCCTCTACTTCTTCTTAGTTTGTCCAGAATTCCTATCCTCTTCCTTCCTCTTCCGTATCTCCCCAGCGTTCTGTACTCTATCAATCTCTTCAATATGCCCTCGCCTATCAAAACGTCCTCCTTCCATCCCTTCTTCCTTCTTCCTTATCTCCGACACCAGCTTCCTCTCCTCTCCAACCATATCCAATACCTCCTCGTTCGTTCTCTTCGCCACCCAGCTCACCCTCTCCATTATTCTCCAAACCCACATCTCAAAAGTCTCAAGTCTACGTACATTCTCAATCCACAATTACTAAGTTTCCGACCCATGCAGCGCCGCGCTCCATATTAGCAGAGTTTTCACCAATGTTTTCTTTACATCTTTCCTCGGACGCCCCCTAATCAATTCTCTTCACGCAAATGGTTCGTTGACAAAGGAGACAATTTAACTCGATTAAGCTCGAACGTTAATTTTTGCAATCGGCCCCTCGTACCCTCGATTCGTCGATTCTTATCGTATTGCTGAAATCACTTTTCATTTTCTGCGATCGAAACGAAGTTGTTCAGAAGAAGTTAGTCCTGCCTGTCCTATTGGGAGTCGTCGTAGATATCGCAGCACTTGGGTGGCCTGAGAGAATTTAGAGTAGAAGGGAGGAGAGAAGCTCAGGGTGTTCATTGTTGAACTTTTCGATCGTTGAGTATCGAGTGATATGAAGTCCACTGTTGCCACATTTCACAATTGACCAACTTCAGCTCGAGTGCCTTCTTTGATTACGGTATGAATGTGACAACGTCAGGAGAAATGTCACTCGATACTCATCGTCCGCAGAATTCCAATAATTATTTACTGCTCAGTAGTTCTATTCTGTAGGTCGTAAAGGCCTGCTGGTGAAATTTGTCGTAAAGACTATTGAGCTAAAATAGCTATTCTCCGTGTTGTATTTCACGACTTTTGTCGCTGAAATAGCCACTAGAAAGCGAATACTTTCGTCACTGACACTTGAGAGTAAGGTCATTAGATACCGCGGAGGATACTCATACATTTTATACACCGATGTTCCTTCGGCGAGGTCTTGGCGAGTTTGAGAAGAGCACTACTGGGCCGACATTACCCTGATTTTAGCGTAAAACGGTATAGGGAAGGCGATTCAACGTCCCATCATATCGCATCTGGAACTGGACCGAAGTGCTCTCTTCATAGTATTCAAATAGGAATCGGCGAAACGATGAAAAATTTTCGCCCTCACCGGAATCTGAACTTGTAACCTCCAACTGAGAAACCGATATTGGCATGACAGAACTTGTTGGCACTCGCCTGCGTAGAACGTGATTAAGGAGAGGAAATCTTTGCTAGTCTGGTGGAAATAATATAGACTAGATTTGCCTCCAGACGTTTCTCTGCCCGATCCTCCACCCTTTCTTCACCCTCGGAGCCTTCAAGCGAGGGTGCCACCACTGGCAGGTGCCACCAAATTTTGCGATACCTATGCATGAGCGGGAACTCGAACGCAGCGACCGCGCCCGGCACTCCAAGGCGCCGAAGAAAAAAGCGAATTTGTCGGCACAGGAGTTGAAAGCGTCGCCGATGGAAGCGGGGAGGGTGGGAAAAGTTGAGGAGGCGATTTCGAAGCGGGACTCTCCACGTCCAAATGGTCGCGCGGCGCCCGGAATCAGGTGATGCGCTCCTTTGAGCCAATCAGGAGAGAGGTTCACCGCTTGGGGGAGGTAGAGGGGGAGAGACGGTTGGCTCTGTTTGAGGAGTTGCCATGCGAAGTGCGGGCGGAGTAAATCAGGTGTGGAGGAATTCAACGCCACCTCCACCGCAGCTACCTCCAACTCGTAACCAACCTCCCAGCCAACACCTCATCTCCTCCACGCACTTCTGCACCATCTCGTCCTCCCATTCGCTTAACGTAGTACGAGCGAGTTTTTCTCTATCCATATGATGGAGACCAAATTCTAAGTTTATTTTGGTGTTAAATGAAGTTGTTAAACGCATGAAGCTATGTAGAAGTTATAAAAAAAAGTTTGTCGGCCACGGTGGCGGCGGGGTAATGTATTTGCCTTTTACCCGTGGGTCGCGGGATCTGGGCGGCTTTTTCAGCCCCCGGTCCATGGTTGTGAGTGGTCGTCCTTCATTATACGCGGTCCATGGTTGTGAGTGGTCGTCCTTCATTATACGTTGTACTACTCGATGTAAAAGGCCTCATTGGCTGTTATGGGGATAATTGAAAAAATATTTTAAAAATAAATTCCGTGGTGAATACGGTCAAAACTACGCGGCGAGAAATTCCCGCCAAGTGAAAATGCTTATCGAGCAAGAACCACTGTTCAACGATAAACATCAAGTCACACGCAATGCGAGAAATAAATGGAAAGAATGCATTTTTTAGCATTGGGAATAAACTCATGATATCATGTGTCATACAATTTCAATATCTTCCTTGAATAAGTGGGCACCAGGGGTGCCTTTTAAAACCTATTTTATGATATAAATACTTGAGTAAACATATGAGGCAAAAACCGTTACATTTCGGATGTAAACTCTGAAAAAGAACTGTCTCATTTTATTAACGTCTCCCGGGATTGCACAGCCGTAACATATCTCATGTGGAAAAATATTGCCAAATATTTATAAAAAAATAGTGCAATAAGTAAGTGACTGATATTTCGTTATTATTGGAAAAGTGAGTCTCTTTAAAATGACACCAAACTCAATGCATTTTATATACAGCGACATCTCGCTCTAGAAACGTGAACTCTGAGAAAAGAGGATGAGAATAGGCTGTAAGCGTTTGAGATGTGAGTGCAGAGATGAATTGAGAAGGTGCGATGGACGGAAAGGAAGGTGAATGAAGAAGCGCTCGGAATGTTAGGAGAGGAGATGGAATTTCTGGATGAGATTAGGAGGAGGCAGAGCAGGTGGTCGGAATATGTAATGAGGAACAAAGAATGCTCAAGGCCGTGATGGAGGGGAGGATGTTGAGTATGTGGGGGAGGGGAAGAAAGAGAATAGGTTTTAAGGACGGGATGAAGAGAGAGAGAACATACGTCAAGCTGAAGAACGAAATATTGGAGTATGGAGACCGGAGACAAGGACCTCAAGCTGTGAAAGATTAGTTTAGGCATTACTATATTGAATGAAAAGCCGTAACTTTGTGATTCCACATATATTTATTGTAAACGACCCGGGTTTCGACGTAGCACGTCATCATCAGGTGATGATGACGTGCCTGATGATGACGTGCTACGTCGAAACCCGGGTCGTTTACAATAAATATATGTGGAATCACAAAGTTACGGCTTTTCATTCAATATGCTAAGCAAATTCCACAAAGTTACGCCTGAGACAACGGAGTTTAGGCATTACTACTTCCATCTCAACCTACCATTGCCGGTAGATTACCCCTTATAGTTATCATCTCGCTCAAACTACCTTAACCTACACATTCCCTCTTGTGCGGGTGCTTTCCTGGACTGGGGTTTTTAGTCAAGGATTACAACCAAATCCTTAGCAACATTTCCCACAAAGGTGTTTATCTGTCATATGTTGGTTAATGTTTTGTACACCATATTGTTAATATATAGTGTGTAAACTGCATGACGTGTAGGACTAGGTATTGGTTATGTATATTCATGTCCTTCCTAATTGTAAATATTTCAAAGCTTAAGCTGCTGATCTTACTTTTCTGTGAACTTGATAATATTCTTTTCTTTTGCGTTAACATTTTAAGTCAGTATGGTTTATGGTTTTAATTGAATGTTTGTATTTTTATCAACCAAGTGATAAGGGGATTATGTGGAAGAGAGGACTCTTATGGTCTTAATATAGCCCTATTAAATAAATCCATTTATCCAGGGGGTCAATGAAGTCCGGACCCCTCCTCATTCCCAATGTTTAATTTATTTTAAAAAAACGGCACCAAAGGCGAGAGTTATATTTGTTGAAAAAGAATTTTGAATTCCTTTATTTTTCAGTTTGAACAACTTTTTAAATTAATGTTTTTAATTTTTAAAAGCATAATAAACCATGGGTTTTGTATTCTTTCAGAAGTTTGCGCAGCTAAAAATCTTTTAATCTCAGCTGTTGCACCGCAGTCACAATTGCACTCTGAATTGCCTAAACACACAAATTTGCTCCCGATGTTCAAAATCCCCCCTTTCCCCGCTAATACTCAACATGGACCCCATCAAAACGAAAATTAGACGTCACTAAATTTGAACCCAATAGTTTCAATTTCTTTTTAAGTCCATTTTTAGGATTCTTTCATAAATTTTATGACGTGACGGATACACAACCCTTTCCCCTCTGACATTGTAGTCCTTACTACAAACAGTGCATCACGTCGATGCATCATACAACAATGATACTTAAATAACCTACTTTGGTTGTCAAATACAAGATAAAAATTATCATGCAATTGGTATAAGTTTCCAAGAGATCCTAATTCGCGATTGGTGAGAAAATATTTGGAGAATAATTAATCAAATAGGAAAAAATATTGTTTTAAAATTCAAATGCTCCATTTCTAACGGTAGAACCCATACTCATAGGAAACTAATGAGCTCGCACACTCTGTTGACCTTGTGTAATTCTCGCATGCATTCCCTTTGGTAACCCCCTCTGCAAAAAAATATGAGTGAAAGGTATTTTCCACAAACGAAGTCCACCAGTTGTGGTTGAGAAACATGAGCCTGGAAAGAAAACATCGGAGGCTTATTTCGATCATCCAGTCCCTTAATTACTGCTCCTCTCATCATTTCACACCCCACTTATCCTTCTCAGGAATCCCCTCTCAGCTCAATGGAAGATACCTTTCTCCACCGATGAATTATCATCTCCTCCGCCTTTCTTTCTGACAATAAATCCTAAAATGATCCGGTTTACAATATCCCTCGTGCATTCAGTCGCTTATTTTTGCGCCTATACTCTAATCTCTCATTGTATTCACTATTAGCCATTTCATATGAAGATGTGAGACTGTATTTTGCACTTACCCTCAAATTAATAAAACCAACCGAGAGTTTGTGATCTATTTTCGCATTGTGACCTGAACTAATGTATATTCTCTCTTTCATTCTGCCTTTAGTTACTATTTAATTTTGGAACATGGTACATGACTTGACGCACACAGGTAAATGTCGTTTCTTGAGTTTAACCAAACGTTACACCGACTTAAACCATTGCCATTACGTTACGTATTAAAATTTAAGCTTGTATTTCTTTCATTTTACGTCCATATATTCTTCTTTCCCTGATGCTTTTCCATTCTTTTCACTCACCGAACGCTGAAAACGGCTTAGCAACTGAAGATTTTCTGCGATTCTGTGAAATTTACTGCGTTGAGTAGTTTTTTTATTTAAAAATATGCAGTTTAGAATTATTACAAACTACGCACTGTTTAATTTCTGACGAGATCTACGCGTTAGAAATTCCTCATTAAAAATACATTCTCTGGAGTGGATACCCGTACCATTTACTTCCATTCCATGAAATATAAAGAAATAATAAAGTTCTTATTATTATAATATTTCCTGACAAATATCAAGGTGTCACGCCGAGTCCAATATTCGAAATAAACATATTTCAATGTAACTTCGTCTACGAATACGTACTGAAAACTCTAGTCATGACATGCTTCAAGGCAAAAATGTAAAATAATTATAATTATTTTTATCATTTATATTACTACATGCATGGTGAGTGTCAGCGCATAAACAGATGTACTTAAAAGGAATGTGATCCTAGAATGTTTTTTCGACTGATTTGAAAAAATATAAAAATGTGCACTCAATTACCCACGATTGCCTCACCAGTCACCTTAATCATTCTGGCCTACCGCGGTAACTACTATGGAAATTGTCAAAATGGTAACCCAAAGTTGGTGGGTTTACAGCCGCCTGGGCTATTGATGTTGCGTCTATCCTTGGGATGAAATGTTAGATTAGACGGCGCGATAGCATAAACCTGGCATTTGGAGCTGTTAAAAAATATAAGTAGTCTATTTATTTCACTCTGTTTAGGATCACCACGTCGATGTTGAGGTTTGAATCCCGTCTACCGTGCATAACGATGGAACTCACGACTTGCTCACTCATAAAGCTCACATACCGTTCTCATGGAAGTCAGTCTCAACCCAGCACCCATCGTAACCGCTTACGTGCCCTTCCAAATTGTAATTTCTGGTTCACTGTACTCTCACCGGAGCCCGCCTCTCCTCATTCTTTCCATTCGCTTTTTTATCTGCGTCCCACCGCTAGGCGATTGTGCTGTCTGCCGCCTCGTTGCGATATAAATGAGCCATTCTCATAGCTCTCCATACCTCCTCCCCGTGCAACCTCTTCTATCCCTTCACTTAATCCTTCTCTCCTTCCAGTCGATGGTTCCGGGTTGGAATCCCCGCGGAGGTAGACAATCGAGACCGAGTGCCCTCTCATAATAGTGTTTATGTGCGCGGGTCACGCCACGAGACGCGCCCTCCCGCCAGGTGCGCTTTCAAGTGCGGCCCTTCGAAAGGAAGTTAGATCGCCTCGTTCCCAGGTGGCAGCTCTTGAGAGAGAAGGCATTTGATTCGCAAGATCCCGCACTCACAGGAGGGGGGTCATTCGATCTTTCCTTGGCTATAAAGTTCACATGTTGGAACCAAGTGGCGTTTGTTCATTTCTCTCTCTCTCTCAAGTTCCTCGTCCAATTGACTTAACGATTTGATAATTCCAAAACGTGGAAGAGGAAATTTCAAAAGATCTGGCATAATATTCGGAGGAATTTTAATCTTCCCCATCCATATTTTATTAATATTCTAGCCATCCAGTATTGTGAAAAATTTTTTAATCCGTTCAATTTTACTTTCTAGATATGCATAATACACCTCTGGAATTTTCCGTTCTACAGTATATTAATAGTGGCGATCTATCGAAAAAGGAAGGTTAAAATTAAGAAAAGGTTAGCTCTGCCTGTCTGCCAACGGCCAACGGTGGTCTTCTTTCTTTCTCCATTTCTTTCTTTAGCATGGCATACATCTGCCTCTCTCCATCACGTTCATGAGGCCTACTCTATTTCACCTCTAACCCACTTAACCAATATCCTCCCCTCTATCACAGCCTTCAGCTCCCCTTCACCCCTAATTGCCGGTTCCAACCACCTACTCTGCCTTCTAATATCAACCAGAAGTTTTCTCTCCTCCCCCACCATGCCGACAATTCCTCGCTTGTTTTCCTTTCCGTCCATCGCACTTTCTCCATTGGTCCTTCACTAGTCCAGTCATTGAAGCGAAAAATAGGGTCTTACCTACGAAAAATTTTACTATGAACCGATTTACATGAAATTTTGGAATTAGGCTTATCTTACCCTAAACTTTAAAACTGATATTGACCCGACCTCCGTTCTTTATTTTTAAGGGGTGAAAACCACCCCTTAATGGAAAAATTGACATTGAGCCATTTTATCGCTAGAAAACGTATTCAATAATAAGGAGTAAAATCGGAAAGTGTTTTCTAACACAATTACCTCATGCTTAACCCATTTTCAACCCCTAAAAAACTTTAAAACCCCTGAAAACCACCCCTAAATTGAAAAAAATTACAAAAAATTACTTTTGTATAACTTAAAAAGATTTAAATATAGAGTAAATATTTTTTTACGTTCTCTACCTTAATTATCATATTTTTAACCCCCTTTCAACCCTTAAAAACAACCCCTCTATTAAAAATTGTATTTAAAAAGTTCTTTTGATGAACTAAAAAGGATTTAAATGTTGTTCCTTGTTCTCGATAATGACTATCATTTGTTTAAGCTTTTCAACCCTCAAAACTACCCCTAAAATAAAAAATTGAAAATATATGTTTATACAATTAAAAATAATCTAATTATAGAGTAATAAATCACACTTTTTATTGAATAAAATATGAACTTACAAGTTATCTGGAAATTTACAAAATTAAATTAGTAATTAATTATAAAAAAATCTGCAATTTAAAATTTGTATTCAACCTATATATCAAGCTTTTTCATCTTTTATTCATAAAACTAAATAATAATAGAAAAGTAGCTGAGTATGATATTGTTCTTCAAGTAAATAATACAAAGAATTCAACTAGAAAAAAAAACGTTTAGTTTTTGGACCATAACTCCTTCAATTTTAAAGCTATCACAATTTACAAAAAACCATTTTAAAGATAATTAAAAGAGCTACAACTTTTTTCATTATGACATGTAGTATAAAACCCTTTATTTTGAAACGGTGAAGGGTCAAAGGGCTCGAGAGAGACTGTGATTGCGCTACCGCGCGCTCTTTAAAGTCATATCTCCGTCAATTTTGGTCTGACAGAAAAAAAACCAAAATTTTTGTCAAAAAAAGACCTACATTTTTTATCATTACAGTTTTTTACGTATCTTTCATTGTTTTTTTAAATATTATGAAAAAAGTGTTTTTTTTTAATGTAAAAAATTTTGTTTTCTTAAAATCGTGATTTTTTTGGAAAATTATGCAATTCCAAAGCAGCCAAACTGCTGGAATCCAATAGACTCTTCATATTAAAGTTAATTCTAGACGGAATACGATTAATTTTAATTTTGGTGGAAATGGCACTTATGAAACACGTCGATTAAAAAAAAATATTAGATGTCCCTCTTTTTTTCATTACAACTCACTCACTTTACATGCAAAAGACTTTTAACACTGCTAATTTTAAAGATTATTTTAAGCACTTCATTAAAGTTTCACATTGTCATATCGATAAAAATATATCCGTTGTCCGCTAGATGGCATTGAAGACCGATTAAATTTCAGACAAAAAAAACTTTTTTTATCTTCAATATCTCGCTTAATATTACACTTAAAACACTCTATAAAAAATCAATTTGTTCATTTTCTTACCTGCTACAATTTTGTTTGTTATGAAATTATCGTTGAAACGCATATTTTTTAGATATTTGCAAAATAAACCGTTGAAAAACGTGGGAAAATTCTGAGTTTTCAATCGCCAATAACTCGAAAAGTATTGAGTTATTGAACAAACTTTATAGAACACTTTTTGCTTATAATTGGGTCTTCTATCGATCCCCGATGTTATTTTGACCAAAATAATTTCCACTAACGAGAAGGGGTGGCAACCACCCCCAGGGTAAGAAAGGAGGTCGGGTCAATATCACTTTTGAAGTTAAGGGTAGGATAAGCCTTATTCCAAAATTTCATGTAAATCGGTTCATAGTAAAATATTTCTGAGGTGAAAAGCTTCAATGACTGGACTAACACCCACTTCTCAAACACCTGCAGCCTATTCTTATTTTCTCTCCAAAAATTCCAAGTGACGCGGACCCTGTTTCCATCATGCGCTCACTCGCTTCATCTCT
Source organism: Pyrrhosoma nymphula (assembly GCA_963573305.1). NCBI lineage: Eukaryota > Metazoa > Arthropoda > Insecta > Odonata > Coenagrionidae > Pyrrhosoma > Pyrrhosoma nymphula. Next base: position 100,617,202 of record OY754330.1, on the reverse strand, counting down.
ATTTTTCAATTGCGCTCATGAGAGCGAAAACGTGATCACCATTCTTCATATTTTGTCAGATGTCTTAATTCACTTGCTTTAATTGATGTAGTGCGTTCTAAGGACAGTAACTGTGAGCATTGCCAATTTAGAGCGGTTTTTAATTTACATAACGATGATGGCAATGCGAAAGAAAGTACCATGTAATAAATTAAGACCCCAGGCCTCTGCATCATGCTGTGATACATTACATAGGTACTACTTTCCTGACGACTAATTTCGTAAAATCCGATGTGTATTAGTACTCTTCAACAAAATCTACTTGATGGAGCTAGCCCTAATTGTTACTTAAAACTTAAATATTCTCGTTTTCTATGGATAAAGGGTATAAGCGTTGCAAAAATCATTATGTACTTATAAAGTGTCCCCCTACATCTACGCAATAAGCAAAAACTTGCAAATACTTGTCAGGAGGTGATATTTCACCGACATGCACTACAATATAGGTTTGCTACCAATGTAAGAGAAACTATTTGTATTGATGTATTTTGCGACTACATAAATGCACAAACATACAAGTGTTATATAGTGTAAAAATACAGGACGTGTTGTTAGTAATACGTAGCAGATAAAGAAGCAAGCATTAGGGTTCAAATCAACTAATTTCTCATCTGTCGACATACCTAGTAAAAGTCTCATTGACAGCTATTATGGCCTGTTATCATTTGCGGGAAAATGACATTTAAACCTGTCCGTTGTGCAGTCTATTTCCCTACTTTTATTCCCATCATCTAATCTACCGTAGTGTGTCAGGTTTCTTAAAACGCTATTGACGTCGTCAGAAAATTGATGGGTTTGGAACTTAAATAAACTATAAATAAAAGATTACCTAGGTCTAAATTTTAACCGACGCGACGGTCTGGAAGCGACTTATGAAAAAGTGACCAGATGGAGGATATAGTTTCAATATTTCTGACCATCCATGCTAAGTATAGGTAATTGAATATTACTATGCAGATGATGTTATTATCCATATCCAACTGAGGTAGATATTTTAGCGGCATTCTAAGCTTTAATGAGATGAGCTTTTGCGCTGAGAAATTGCGAGGCACGATTAATCGATCCTCGAACGACTTGTTTTAAGAATCCCCTTCCTGAAGAAGTGCTGAAGCCAGATTTATAAATTCCCTTCCTGTCAAATATCTTGTCGTCTCAAAAAATATCTATCCTTCTCTGTTTCATTTAATTCATTTATTTAAAAAAAAACGACGACTTTAGCGCACCAAAATACCAAATCTAGCACTACTACCTTGACCATTTCAAAATTATCAGAATTATGAATTGGTTCAGCGAAAAAAGGAAAACCTTACCCCCAACAAATCTAAAATCATTCTTGGCAAGAGTCTCTATAATAAGGCATTAGTAACGGCGAAGGCTTTATTACATTATGCTGCAGACCACATTCGCACATCTTGAGTTTATTATCGCATTTCTCAGAGTAGCGGTAGATCTAAGAGTGGGGTTCTAAATTTTTTCGCATCAACATAGCTGGGTTACTCATTTTGTGCTATGGGCGCAAATAAATATGGCGGAGAACTTGAATGAAAATTAGAAAAATTAGGATGATAATAGAGTGATACGAGCACTCGGTTTAATATGGCATCTTGCTTTCCTGAACCATTCCAGCATTGCTCCCTCCAGTCCAGCTTTAGGCACCCTAAGTAAGAGTTTAATTCCGCACCACACTCCTTGTCCCTGAAGAGGTATGTATATATATATATATATATCTCTAGGAGGTAGTATATCACATATGTATGCTACAGATGATGAATATTTTACTTCGCTTTACTTCGCGTTAAAGATCTTTTCTCTCCAGCTCTTCTACATAGATGATTCTGTTCGGTCACACACCGATGCCAGAAAAATACCAAGTTACCAGAAAATTACAATTTTTCGATATTGTCTTTCATTAAATCAAAATCGTTCTTTTCTTCGAAAATGTTCATAAAAAAATAAAGATACAAATGAGAAATATCTGCGTACTTGCATTGCACCAGTCGCCAAGGGCCAAAAAACTTCCACTACGTGAAAAATGTTACCTCGCCTGCATGCGATAATTAGCATCACGTGTTTACCTGCGCGACTATTTCCCCGTGATTTATATTTATTATTCTTTTGGGGGCAATTAAGCTTGCTGGTTAGTCACGGGAGTGGATGAAAATTATCACCGGGAGCTTGCGTTGAGGGATAACTCACGAAGAGATATTTAAAGAGATGGGCCGGGATTGCTTGACGCCAGAAATAACGACTTTAATCGAGAGTGAAGCCAGAGTGTCATTCCACTTATTCTTTTTCTTTCCTCTTTTCCTCGCTTAAAGTGGAAGGTGAGATCCAATCATCAGTTTGAGCATCTGAAACGAGTTCAACTGCTAATTCTAAATTGAAAGTAGTTAAAATGACGTCATTGAACGCTGTGCGATTGTGATGAAAAGCAAGTTGTTGTTGATGTTGGCCGTTTTCCAGGCCCGAAAATATTACTGAGACTACATCTGACCGAGAACATCCGGATGAATAACGGAATTCAGGTTAATATCTAATACTTTAATTATACTCATTTTACTAACATAACCTAGCAAATATGGAACCCATCGTACAAAATGCTTTTTGTTGCCGAAGGAATGATTTTGTCTGATATATTTAGTCATCGATGTGGATTTTTTTATTCAACTCGACAAGCGCTCTTCTTTTCATGTGGCTACTATCGTATAGCTGATATTAAGCCTGAGGTGGGATTAAATACTGGAATAGTGAGTGGAATCTCATGCTTGACAACAAGCTTAAGCATCCAGACAGTGACACCCTAAGACCCTCAGGAACTCAGAACAGACAGTGAGTGGAAAAGAAAATACAAATATTTACCTCGAAAAAGGAAAGGTATTATGGATATGCATGTTCAGCAATGATCAATAATATAATTAATTAAAATTAATCATAAATGTATTACAAAGGTCATATGGAATTCCTGTGAGTACAAATTTAAGAGTGCAAGGAGGAGCAGTGGAAGACGAATAGCGTAAAATGTGCATTGTCAAAAATCTACGTAACTTTTTATATTTATGCATCCAAAATATTTTTGGATTTTCGTAAGCGTGGGTTTACGCTGGAAATTTACTTCCGCAAGTTTCTTCTGCAAAAGCTTTGGGGGATTTTACTCAGACGAAAAGGTTTCCACAAGTTAGACGCTTCAGAAAGCGACTTGCCGAAATTTGTATTAGTTCTGCAAGCGGACTTGCAAAGTCGTTTACACCTGCATTTACGTCAAAAGTCGCTTGCTGCTAGTTTCTTGCGTAATAAAATTTCCAGGATAACCCCACCTTTAGAGCAAACTCGGTGAACTGGTCTAAAAAGAAACTTTGTAGCATACTGATTCACAAAATATTTAATTAGAAGTTTTCCGAAGGAATTCCGAAATTGAGAGACACATCCATGAAATTTTTACAGTAGTTTTGAACAAGAAGCCGAGCATCTTCCCTCAAAGTCAAAGCAAATCCGTTTTTATCTATTTTTGTCTAAAGTGAAATTAAGACTTTTACGCGAAAAATTACAATTTTGACTAATGAAATTCGATTTCATGTTCCTATGCTCTATAAAGAGGTACAATACACGTGGTGTGTGGCAAAAGTTTACTCCTACGATTCTTCAAAAAGTGCTTAATGTCCCAGATGAACTAAAATATGGCTATTTTTTTAATTTAAGCTTTTATAAAAAAAATACTAGAGTTGACGCGTCAAAATTGCCAATTTGTTCTTAGGTTTATACTTATTGTTTTTTAATTGATGGCACACCTCTAAATCCATCATAAGACTTCTAAAATTTGCTAAATGCTAACTTTTTCAGGTAATCCGAAGTGAATTCAAAGAAGGCTTTTTTCAGAACTGACTTCGAATCTAATATTGAAAGTTACGTTGATTTTCCCAAATATGCGTTTCGATTAATCATTGGATCTGTCATTAAAATAAACGTGCGTCTATCTATGGATGGCAATAATCGTATGGCATGCGCTTTTATGTCCAGCCTGATTCCGTTACTTGCTGGTGAGGATTTGTTTTCATTGAATTAACGAAAGGCTCTTCCTCTGTGTACTTCATCATGCTTATGGTTGGGTTTAAGAAAGTCAAATTGGAGTGTTGTTTTTCAAACAGCCCAAACGGTGGCAAAATTGGTGCCTATATTTTATTTTCATTCAATTCCTTGAACGAACGGATGAATTCACGTCTTATATCATATTTTCGCCAAAAGACGTTTGCATCAGTCATTAATTTGGTATTCTACCAGCTGATAGATAGGTGTTTTGGACTGTACTTAGCCAAACATCCCCATTTATGGGACATATTTTCACTTTCCTGCAAATTTCAAAAGCATCAATATCCTAGTTTTGATGGCGTAACTGGCTGCCGGCCATAGTGTGATCTACATTTGTTTCCTGATAAAATGAGGGGTTTTTTTTCAGGGTAAATTTTGATGTTATATCTCAATCTGCATGGCCAGAAGGCCGCTACTCTGCTCGAAGAGCATAAGACTGGAGCCAAGGAAACAGTACGTGAAAACATTCGTGTAGGCAGTGGCACTCTACGGATCAGAAGCATGGACCATTGGAAAAACTGACCACAAAAGAATAGAAGCCTTCGAGACCTGCTGCTGGAGGAGGATGCTGATGATCAGATGGACGGATAGGGTAAGAAACGAGGAGTTATACAGAAGAATTGGAGAAGAAAGGGCACTATGGAGAACAATAAGAACTTAGAAGTAACAATTTTCCACAAATAAATATTTTAATTCGACCCGGGTATCACCTGATGATGATGCAGTGCATCGAAACCCGGGTCGAATTCAAATATTTATCTGTGGAAAATTGTTACTTCTAAGTTCTTATTATGTTCATATTCCACAACATCTCGCCTGATTCCTCCCTTTTTATACTGTGGAGCACCATACGCCAAAGAACAACACGGTGGGTTAGCCATATCAAGTTCGTGCATGAGACAACAATTACGCGGGAAGCATAATGGAGGAAAAAATTGAAGGGAAAGTCCCCAGAGGAAGACCAAGAGACAAGTACTTGGGGCAAGTCAAGAGGGATACGGGGAAGAAGAACCATAGGGAAGTGAAGGAACTGGCATGGGAGAGGGCGAAATGGAGGGCTGCAGTATACCAATCCTAGGATTGTAATACTATGATGATGATCTCAATCTGATGCGCTTGAATGTCTAAAGTATTATTTTAATATTTTTCACAATGAGTATAGTAGAAGAATACTATTTTATTGCCTTTAAGGCCATATAGCTCAGTGTTTAATTTCTGGAAACAATAATGCAGATTGGTAAGATTTTCTTTACGCATTGAGAATTTGTAGAAGATCAGCATGGTGAAAAGACCACATTAATACATTCCCACTGATGTATTTCATTCCCGATCGTTTTAGACGTCAATGCGTCATTATCAAGGTAACATTGACTAAAGTACCCGGTCCCCAAAGCGTCGCCTACCCTCATCAGTTTAGGACGTTTTTTTCCTACACTTTACGTGAGAGCGGAAAAAATGTCATAAATTTAATTTTGAGTTGGATCCTCCTCAAGTCCTCTTTCTCTCTTTCGAACTTCTTTCTCTTGTCCCCGTATCCTTTCGCAAGGATTGTCGTCATCATACCCTTTCCTCCTCTCCAGTCCCCCGCCCTCGTCCCCCCCCCAGGGGGCCACACTTTTTCGCACACCCTTCCCCCTTAACCCCCATTGGCGTACTTGGAGCCCTTCCCAAAATTTGAGAAGGGCTCATTCTCCTCCCTCTTCGTTCACAGCCCAGGGAGCAACGGCCTCTCCTCCTCTTCCCCTCTCAACTCTTCGCTGCCTGTTCACTCGTCGACCCCCCTCCCCCTCTCGTATATCAGGGCACATAAACAACCTCCCTGGCTCCATTCCCCCTCCCCTCTATCCTCCTCCCCTCCCTGTTCCGTGCCCCACTCATGTCACTCCGAGAAACGCACTGCAGATTCTGAAAATTTTCCTCCCCGTTCTGCTCCTCAACCTCGCTCTCCCCGAATCCGCTCCGAGACGAAAATTTCGTCCTTCCGCCGCCGACTCGAAGATACGCACGTGTGCCCATTGTCGCAAGTCTAGCTACAAATTTGGAAGAATTTTTTTCTCTCGTGTCTCCCTTCTACAACATGAATCAAACTTTTCTTGTGCCGCCGCGAGTTCAATCGCTCACTCAGTCTCGCGTCCTTGATATGTTTGGTCTACTGTCTCATTTTGTTTAATTTATACATTGTAGAAGCAGCTACGACACTTCACTGACTATTTATACATCAGTGTTGTTTAAATGACCCAAAAGGACTAAACGGAGATGGAGATAAAATTATATTCCAACCATATTTTTAGGAAAGGATGAAATAGGTTTTTTTTATTTTAACTATGACATTTTATTCTGCCATTAGGAAACCCTGAAATAAATTTGTAGATCCAGGTAAGTTCAGTCCAGCTTATCTTCAAGTTTTTGTTTTAAATTATTAACAAGGAAATTAGTTTTTATTTGGTTAAAATTTATGTAATACATATAAATATTCAAACAGAAAGATATTTCGTGTTTGCTTATGCTTTTCTATTATCATTTCCTATTAAATTAGGAGCGGTTATTGCCCCAAGTATATCTATTGCAATTTATCATAGTATCTTTCGAAGACTACAGTTCTACCCAATTAATCAAGTATCATTTTAAAGAATAGTACGTGCAGTAGCAATATTAACAAGAATTGGAGCGTGGCCTGCAGAAAATCCGTACATTATCATCGGTCAAATTCTCATAATTGCATATTTTATGCAATTCAAATGTAAACCTATATTTTGAATTGAACAAACTAATAAGCTTTGAGAAGCATATGTTTTGAAAGCACGAGATAAAGGTAATCTTGAGATGATTATATATTGGCTTTTAAACATTATATCAATAGAGATGAGCATATTTTTTCGCCCGGGCAAGGTTTGCTTTTTGGCGCCTCCATTATCCCAATTCTTCTAGTGAATGGAGATTCTCATTCAGCTTTCCTATAAACTAATTTTTTTAAATTCACTTCCTATAAACCATGCTAATTTCATTAAAAAAGTACCTATTGTTTAATTTTCACGTATTTGAAAACGATGTTTTTTCGTTTGAACTCTATATTTTTCGGCTTAACTTGATGGAACCACTGCATAATGAACAGGTGAAATAACTTTGTAATCTCCACAAATATTTTTATTGATACAATCAGGTTTCGCCAGTTACAGGTATACATAGGTCTGAAATAATAGGTTAGAAATGACACACTGTCAATGGGTATACATAGGTATACGTAGGTCTGAAATAATAGGTTAGAAATGACACACGATCAATGGGACACTCTGTACACTGTACAGTAATAGCGGTAGGAACAAGAAATTGGCGTTCCCCCGACATGGCCCAGGCCCAGACATGTTTCATTAAATTGAAAGGTGAGACACGTAAGTAAATCTGTCGATGTAAATCAACGGGTAAATTGTCTCTCTTCGTGCTGGCCAACCCTTTCTTCTATATATTCGTCCATAGCATGAGTCACTAACACTTTATTCTAAAATTTCTCGACAAAAACTTTGAAAAGTAATGTTTAATTATGGAAACCGTAGTTGGTTAATAAAATTGTTATGTGTATGGTATTACCAAGAGTGAGTTTTTCATTGACAATAATTATTTATCAGAGTTTTATTTCTATGCATTGGCTTTAATCCACTTGCTCTGATTCAGAGGTGAAAATCGTCACGTATTGGCTCCTATGGAAATTGACACGTCACGGATAGCTAGAGGTATTCAATTTTTAAGAGATCGATCTAGACTCCATTTTAAGTATTTCCCTTATCATTGTGCCAAAGGTAGTAGTAGTAGGAATTGATTCCTCGATATTTCCAATAGCTGCAATGCAGTATGCTATCCCAGGGCCTTCCACCTGAAGCCACTGTGATCCATTAGTATATGCCGGAAGGAGATTCAAATATTTGGCAACAACTACGGGTTTATCTTTAAGTCGTGCGCCAAAATAACAAACACCTACTCATATTTTCCGGCTCCAAATGTTGGAAAGATTCCATGAAAATCCAAACGAGAAATTATTGATCTGAGATTATACTGACGTTTACACTACCACTTTGAGTAATGAGGTCCAATTTTGACTTTATTTATATTTCGCCAACTGTCTGTGAACTGTTACCTTCAAATGAAATAACTTACTCAAACACGTATTTTATACGTTCGTATAACGAAGTACTATATCCTTAAACATTCACGAATATGACTGTATTGTTTATATCTAATGTAAAATTATTCTATTACACATTTTTCAAATTTTGCCCGTAATCAGATAATTATTATGGACAGAATAGTACTCGATTAAAAACAGAGTGAAGCCTGTCGCAACAGTCTGATCTAAAACATAATTTATGCCATTATCTGGGCACAAAAACTTCGAATGAAATCCTTGTTGGTACAAGGGAGGAAACTATTTTCACATGTATTTACACGAAATATGAGGTGAATAATTATTATTATCATTCCATCCCTTCATATTACTTCTTGGGATGGTATATTAAGTAAACCTTTCTTATTTTACTGGAGGAACTTGGTTCTCCTTCAATTAAAATTGATTTGATTTTAGACATGAACTATCGAGAGAAAACCTCTTATGAAACTTTATAGAATCAATATTAAACGCAAATTGTTAATAGGTATTAACTTGCTTTGTTATTAGGTGAATGCTATTACTTGTAGTGATAACTATATATAAATTAATGTATAAATTTTATCTCCAATATGTTATCCGTAATAATGATTCAGTTGTGAAATATCCTTTCAGAAATCCCTAATCACGGAACTGGCGGTTAGTCTTTTGTTTTCAGAGTTGATCGATGACTTAATATATTAGTTGTGAATACTACACGTTTAGAGTCTAGATCTTGGCTGCCACACACGTTCTCGCGTTCTACGTCAGCAAATCACATCCTCCCCCTCCGTAGATTTTCTCCTAATTGACCGAAATGCTGGATTGGAGTTTGTTTCTCTTTGATATTTGGATTTATCTTTACTTTAGTAATTTATTCGTTTTAGTAATTCTCTCAATCTATTTCCTCTTAATTATTCTTATGTAACACAACATTTCATTGCCTCCAACATTCTTTAATCTTATTGTGCAGGCTTCACTGATATTTGTGGGCTCGCTCCTAATATATTTTCTAATGAAATGCTTCCTTACTTGAATTAGTAGACTATTCTCCTAATATATTACCTTTATGCTTGGGTCATTCAGCTCACAGTATCTTTCTTGCTTCAGTGGAAATATAGAAAGCATATTCGCCACACTTACAGGCCCAGTTAGGTAGTCAGGGCAAATGCTGTCGTCTACCCCGTGAGTTATTATATTAGGGTAATCTACCGGTTGAGGTAGTTCGGAAAAGGGTAAAAAGAATTTCACAGGCGCAGGCCGATTATCTCCTTAAACGGTTTCTTTCTTCATCTCAGTAGGTCATCCTTCCCAAGGCCTGTAAAAGATAGCGTATCTACTTGTCCAACCTTGCGTCCAACCCCTCCTCATCCCGTCCATTAAGCCTAAGGCCCTTGTTTCATTGTATTATTTAATTATTCAACTTGGAGTGCATACGCCCTGCCATAGAGTAAGCATATAACTTACGCAATGGTCCTACCCCTCTTTATTTCATCCATAAAGTCTATCCTCTTACTTCCCCTTCCCCGCTTACCCAACATCCTTCCCCCTATCACGGCCTTCAGCAACCCTTCACCCCTCATTACCTCTTCCAACTACCTACTCTGCCTTCTCCTAGTCTCCTCCAGAAGTTTCCCTCGATTTAAACATTTTCCAAATAAATTAGAGTCAGGGATTCCTTCCGATTAAAACGACTCGTGTGTACACGGCACCTCGAACGATTTCAACCCATTGACTTCCGCCGATGTGTTTGTTTTCTTGCCCCTCTTGTCGAAGAGACCTCTGGCCGATCCCTCCGCGGACGCCACCGTCTGCTGTCCCCATTCATGGTCGGCCGCTCACCTCAAAACGACCGCTACGCCTCTTACCCAAACTGGCGAACTGCGCTCGAGTGGACGAGGTTCCGGGTTTCGAAGCCGTGTTGCCAGGCAGCGGAATCCTCACTCATCACACGCATTAGGTAGATCATCAACCAGCAAATATTGGTTTTGTTGCAGCTCTCCACTACATTCTCCCCTCGGCTGATCGTTTCGTCCCTACACGAGTCTTCAATTTATCCTCCTGTATGATTTTTCCGATGTATTCCATCTTTGCTCTTCCTCAGTAATTCTTCCTGTTGATCACTTCTTACATAATATATATGGGCTGTTTGCACTGCAGCCGAAAATCGAGTTCTCCTCTCATTTATAAGCTATATTCAAACACTATTAAATTAATGGTCAAGTCAAGCATATTTAACGTGAGGTAAAATTCTCATTTAATATTCAAATCTGAATTCATTGTTTGACAACTATACTACATCGATTTTTGTAGTTACAATCGCTGTATAAACCTTTTTACTAACATGCTAACCATCATCAGCTGAACTTCTTGCATACTTGTACCACTATGCATGCACGTGTCCGTTTGTTTTCTAAACACTCGTAGTTCCTGAAACTTTTGTGGTGAATTATGCAGTGGATATTTTGGTTAAAAAATTCACCCCCTGCCACTCTCCGTACTATGGCTTGCATGGAACTATGAAGACGTCCTACAAAGAATTGGAGGGAAAAGAAAGAATTCAAAAGTTATTTGCCCCGTGAAAGCGCAAGAAACAAACTCTTTGGATATATTCCACGACATAGCATCCTCCTGACAGCAATTAACGGAATAACAAATGAATAGGATGGAATATCAAGGACGGAGTTAAGGTTAAGCAATATGGGCTTAAATTCGTGGAATTATAAAGTCATACAACAGCTTGAAAGAGAATCTTTGGAGAGCTACAGCCAATCTGTCTTCTGATGACTGCTGACGGAAAGTAGGTACATGGCAGATTGTGCTTGGTCATGCGGAAGAGAAGGAATTTGCATGATTCACTCCGAGGCCTGACAGCACCAACTTAACTAGATCACTCTTTCACTAAATGATTTAAGTTTACTTTGCAGTTAGTTGCCATAATGAACGAGTACAAAGAACGTAATGAAGGAGGTGGAAAAAATTGGATTTTGCTCCTTAACATTACATACATACAAATATTTGTCGCAATATAAGCACATAAAACATCACAAAAGTCAGACCTAATAAACATAAATTACCTCACTCACAAATAACGATATCATATCCTTAGCATTCCAATCCTAAAACTTCAATGAAGTAATCGAATGCTGTGAACCAAAACTATGAGTAGAAAACCATCATGCATATAAAACCTAAAAATTGTACTGCTTGTACGTATGAATAAACAAATAATTAAATGCCTTGCTTTATATAATAATTGATGTTTTGGAAGTTAAAATAAAAACATAAATGTGGGCATCAAAAGTAAATGAAACAAAGAAAATGTTATAACCCACCTTGTAATCTACCTAAAAGTAAATAAAGCCCAGTACAACAAAAATTTTACTGGGATTTATTATTTTCATTTTTGAGAGTTTTTTTTACCCGGGTGGGTGTTTTTGGGTCGGGTTAAATTGCAACAACCCCGCATGAAACAGAAAAAATGGTTCAAATGGAAATCTCACTTGGCAACACAACTTAGAACGAATTATTTACAAAAAATTTGTTACTCCTTACTTTTTAAATTTTACTCAAGCATAATACTAAAATATTGAGTTATTCCTGATGATTAAATACTGCATTCTTTCGTCGTGATTATACCCGGTCTCCCTCTGATGGTTCCTGGATGGATGGCTGAAGTCCCTAGTGTCATCAGTATGAAATCATCAGGTTAAAATCACGACAATATTTACGGGCGTTGATATTGAAAATAAATCCGTTTTAGGCATTTCTTAATGTCGTTTAATAGTGAAAATGGGCATGACGAAACGATTAATAGCGTTGGTAAATCCAGTCAGTGTGATTTCACGACGAAAAATAAATAAAGTGACCTCTTCAAGGGCATTTAGTCTGTTCATACGCTAGAGAGTTCGTCGCGAAGGTTTTTCACGTCCACGCTGACGACACAAATTTTGTCAAAACATTCCGCAGGTCATGGATATACTTGAGGTTCACTTTAAATAAGACTTCCTTGAGAAATTCCTCGAGATAAACTGGAGAGGCCAAAGATTATTTCGAACATAAAACGAAATCATTAGATTATGCACGTATCTTGTCTCACGTATTAGTATTGCAATGCTGAAAGAGCTTGCTTCCGATGAATGTTTTAATAGCGAAATGAAATTTGCACCGTGTTGTCACTCCACTTGATATCCGTCTCATCACTTGAACCATTTGGCTACTTTCATGGTGAAATGGCAGGCATTGGATGAACAGTAAACCCTTTCACTACGTAAACTGATTGCGGAATTGAATGTACGTATGTCAAATCTCCACAAAAAAGATTTTCACTGTGTAAACAATCACTAAAACAATAATCGTCATTTTTGCATATGAAACGCAATTACATCTTATTACTACCATTACACGGACATACACATTTCCATAAACTTTTGGCTTAACAAGAATATTAACATATGACAATTTATACAATATATACATACCTTTTTGGATGTAGTACCATTTATGAAGAAATTAATGTCCACCAATTAGTACCCTTCAACAAAAATGGAGATTAGGATTAACTAAAATTATCCATTTTATTTCATTGATATCTAATACGACATTGCCATATGTTTTGAATTTACAGATAATTTCAGAAAACATTAATTTCAAACAAACATTAATTTCAGAAATAATTAGTTTAATTATGAAATTTCAGAAATTTCATAATTTAACTAATTACAACGATTCTGCCAAACCTCTTTGTGTTTGTCGACAGGCTCAATTGTTGCAAAGTTCATATGTTATTTGCTCAGTAATATAAATACAGCCTATATATTATATTTTATATGAATTAATAAAAATTTGCATTACTTGATGCATAAATTTTAAAATTATTGTTAAAAGTTGATGCATGGTTGTACATTTACTACTATAGATACAATACATGTGGGATACTCAATATCACAGTAGAAGGAAAATATTTTTTGAGCTTGAGGGAAAAGTCGTACTTCGCAGTCAGCGGGATTAATATGTTCATTCGGTTACAGCCGAGCGGTGCAGCAACAGGCTTAAATAATGTTTCTCGCTGATGATTTATTTATCCATAAATGTTTTAATGTAGTTATTTCCTACTGGTCTAATGTGGAGTTTGCATGCATCTTTGCTTGTCTTCTGGTATCCTAGCTTTTGCCACCTCTCGTCCTCTTACGATCTTTTTCCACATTTCATAAACTTTCCTGCATCTTTTCATCATATCCAAAATGCCTATTATTATTCTTCGTTCCCAGTATTCTTCCTCCCAAAATGCCCCAAGGCAAGCCTTTTTTATTTCCTCCATCCATTTCATTAACATATTTTCGATGAAGGAAAACATTGTGTCCGTAGATAGAGTTTTGCGCCTGCAAAAATCTTACGGATTTTTACTCCCTTCCATTTAAACTAACCTCTACCGGTAGGTTACCCTATTGATAATGATACCATGCTTAGAAATTCTTCGTTCGTTATCCTTTACGTCCGTCGTACTTTCTCCATCCTTCTCCATACACATTGAGCGCTATATCCCAGATTCTGTTTAACGAATCGTTTCAGAAGATTCGGCGCACATTTCTTGGCTAACGTTCAGTTGTAATTTTTGAGCGCCAAACCACTGAATTGCACGTCGTGGCCTGCGGCTGAGTGTGACTGAAGTTTGCGAGTGATGAAAACAGAGAGGTGGGCAGACCACATTTATCGTAAACACGAAATTGAACCAAACCTGAACTCTTAAAACTAAACATTATGTACGACGAAGACATATATCCACCCCAAATTTATGGATTCAGTCAATTGTTAAAATAAATCCCCCTTTAAATTCCTGTAAGGGAATTGGTGGAGTTATTTTCATTGGAAGAGTACGGGGATGGTCATCCAAAAATGAATGGCCAATACAGTTTCTTCGGTTAGGAAATCACTCTTTTGAGACCACACGAGGGTTTCCTCCGAATCTTGGGAGCGTTAAATGCGTGCTTTGGTGAAATGATATCTCACTTTGTACTTTCAACTTTTTGTTTTTTTACCGACCATGGTTTCAGCATATAATGTCATTTTCAAATTTCATGTGTCGCGTTTCCACAAAGTTAAGCCTGAAACTAACTTAATTCCGGACCTTCCCTCATTTCTCCATGTTCCCAACCCTCCCTTCTTTATTATATAAGGCTAGTAATAGCAATTTTACCTTCTGTTTTGTCTTGTAAATGACACTATAGTCGTCGAAACCGGTTGACAGCAATAAAATAATTAGTGGAATTTTGTACCGTGTTTTTGTGACAATGATTTCTAACTTACATGCTTTTGTGGCACGTACAACAGTTAGCAACATTTTTATCACGAGAAAAACTAACCTAATGTTATATTTTCACATACTCGATTATGAACTACCAAGGGTTCAACTTGCCAAGTCACTGTCAAGATTATCCTTGAGATTCGCTGGGTTTTACGTATTTAAGTATCATTCTTGATAAGGTATTATACCTACAATGAGTTATGATAGGTGTGGATGGACATTTAAATCATTCCTAACGCGATGTTGAAGTCACGGCAACCGATTGAGAAACACCATTTGATTCCTTAGCGTGGTATACTTTATATTCTCATCATTACTATTACCTATGATTATTCTTTTCCTCCCTCTTCCCCACCTCATCAATATTTTCACTTCTATCACAGCGTTCATCATCCTATCACCTATTATTAACTACAACATAATCCTTTTCTACTTCCTCCCAATTTCATCAAATGAGCTTCTTTAGCAAAGGAAGCACTTGAAAAGAGGCGAATGTCTCATAACTAGACGCGTAAAAATTAATTGCAGTCGGAGCTCATAGCATTAAATCCGTTCAGAGAAAAAAAAACCTGTTACCTAGCCTATTGGAAAATCACAAGCTGTCGTCTATCAAAAAGGAGTATTTTTCATGGAGCTCTCCATTTTCCGGGTTTGCGCCGCGTTGGTAGTCATAGGTTGACGACTGTTCCGGAAATTACCCGGGAAATGGAGAGATCCACAAATCCAGAACGCCACGGAAAACGACGATCCAACAGGAGTATTTTTCACACTATATGTTTTTGTTTTATCTCGGTAGAACCTAAATACGAAGTCAGGATTCACCTCGAGTTCCTCATTAAAGCTTTAAAAATCTGAATTAACCTTTCTGATCAAATTCGACATCAGTCTTATCCGTTCTTGTTTGCAGTTGTTCATGTTTTTCTTAACATCTTGGTGCTTGTAAGTAGTCAAAACCCTGTGAGAAGCCAATCACCGATGATTCGCATTGCCCTGCACATTCCTAAGACATCAATATCTGCAATAGTAAAATATTTCTTCGACAATATGTCACTAACGTCACCCAATGCCTTTGAATCTATAGAATATTCTTCCCCTTTGGCTCACGGTAGAAATTTAACCCAAATTGAAGTTCTTTTTTCGGATAACTTCCCAAACCATGGCTATTATCAGTATCTGCATTTATTAGACGTTATATTGGTATCACAGGCAACATAACACGCTGACGGATCCATGATCACATCTCCTATCACCATTATTCCCTACAACAGAATAAGTTCGTCGTTGACTTTCTCATCCTGTTGTATCGAGTGAAGCCTCATTTATATTTTCTCAGCTTTTTGTTTTTGCGGCTCGCTTTCCTTCACCACGTTCATAAATTCTCCAATCAGCTGCCAATAACTGTTGTACTTTTCGGGCTGAAGTAAGACATCGTCTTTCGATTCCATTTAATCTTGAGTCCATTTTCTTAAATATACAGCAGTATCATTCATCCGGTTGGCCTACCTCTGATTTCTTCATAATATTGATAGGCGTTACCGAATACTCGGAAAAATGTGAAAGCTTGCTACTATTTCGAACGCAATCACATTTTCTCCAGAAAGTAATCTTATCATTACCACCAATTCAGTTAACTTCCTAGCGTTGTACGTGCTAATTGTCATCGTTTTAGGCGCTTTCCGGTAAGTGATTATCCATATAGTAGATGAAAGGCACTATAATTATAGAAACACTTATTTTACAAATCCCTATTTGGGAATTGCTTTAATTTATGAAACATAGTACAATATTTTAGAAAAATGTATGCAGCAATATAAATGTGAGTCTAGCCAGTATGAAGTTCATTAAATATTCCAATTTTGGCACTGTATTTCTCGTGGCATATGGTTCTTTATAAACAAATGTCGTTGAAGTTGATAATACCTATATTTCCTATATTCAATTTGAGGAACGACTCATCTGTATTAAAAAACGAGATTCAGCTATATGGAACAACTCGATATTGACCCATGGCTTCAGTGCATAAATAAGCCCAAACTTATTATCAACCTACTTTACCACCCACCTATTGCTGTTTGCCGATACCCACGTGGTCACCTGACCAGTGACATTTTTATCCTACCCCGAGTCACAGAAAACATAGAGAGGGGCGAAAAGTGACAAATGCTGTAATAATCATCATACTAATATATAAAAATTGAATGGTGTCTGTCTGATGCTCAATCACGCAAAAACTACTGAACAGATTGAGCTGAAATTTGGCATGTAGTGAGAAAGTGTATCTGGGTGTAACATAGGCTATATTAAGAAGCCCTCAGGGCCCCCAAAGGCCCCCCTGGTGGTCCATGGTGGTCCCTGGTGGTCCATGCTTAGCATTGGGTTTGGTGCAGTGGTTTCCTTTTTTTCCTTTTTAAAATTATTTTCACTAAAGATAGAGGGCTGGAATATTTTTATCGGATGGCTGAATAAATGAGGTTTCTAATTCTTTCAATCGATTTTCTTTTAAGCTTCGCAATTGTCTGAATAACATTTTTTGCTGAAAAATCTCACATTTTTCTCTGAAATCAACAATAGCATATTTCCTTGACAACCAGAGATTTGATTTGCAAAGGATATTCACGTCTCTAGCATTTTAGCTTTCCTGCAGGCCAATGATAGCAATAGAAAGAAAATCTGCATAAGAAGGGCCCATAGTCCCAAGGGCCCATGGTTGATTGCTTCATGGGGTAATCGATAAATTCAATGCATATTTACAACAATTATACTCTTCAATGTCTATTCTCAAAGTAGCTCTCATAAGGGCACTGCATGTATATGAGAGAACACTTACGTAGTAAACGATATACATAAAGGAATTAAACGTGCAAGAATATTTATGAGTAGCGAATAGTAATGGTGATAATGCCTCTGTTGCTACAACAGACATGGCGTTGTTTAAAATCGTTTAATACTCAGATATATTACACGTAGTGGAACCGTCTGCCTCTAATTACGAATACAAACTGTTTCTGAGACCAAGTCCCACATCATAAACGATGCGAGTTATTTATATATGTTTAAAAGTGTTAAAGTTCAGTAAACTTACATTCACTCAATCATCGGGTTGCCTATTCGAGACTTTCACTCGCCATTGTGTTTCCCCTCCTTGGACTTAAAAGTATGTCCATCAAAATGCCTAATAAAAAAAAGAGTAACCATTCGAATCAATCTTCTAAAGCATGAGGAATGTATTCTTTGCGAGAAAATGAGCCCTTGCAATGAAAACGACAAAGTTTAGACTTGGATGCTAAAAGACATGCCCACCAGCGATCTCATGAGAATCTCCCCGTGGTGTTTCTCGGGTTACGTTAAGAACTTCACAAATTTCATCCTAACCCAACCTACTTAAGGTTAACCAGCTATACATCTGGTTCAAATATAGACCCATCTGTTTCGAAACTTCAATCTGTTTTAATATGGCGTATATTATAATTACGTCACTACATGCTTCTTACCTGAAAGAAGAACGGAAATTCTGCGCAATGAACGACACCCGTGCATGAAAATCGACTAGTACACTAAGAATCACCATAGATTTTTTATTTAACAAATTCAAAGAACTGCGGAACTGGCCGCGCAGTAACTTTAACGGAGTCACCCGCTGATGACCCGCTAGTTAACAACCGAAACCAATGATTATGGCTACCCTTTATGCCGAAGGTGCAGTCCGGGTGATGAAGGATTCATGGGTCAAATAAACATGGCCGCTGCTGCAAATGCTCCTTTTGACGTTGTCAATCGCTGGATTGTACCCTACTCTCCAATCCTGATTAAGACACTCAACGTGCATATCAACTTTTGCGCAACTAAAGTAAGTCATTGAATGCAATTATATTTATGTGCACAAGGGAAGCCATCAAGCTGTTTATCACTCAGAAGACCGCTAAAGAGAACCGGAGGGACGAGGTGACCATCTATCAACCTGGGTGCTATTTAAGTAGTAATGAGTTTGAGTGGCCCATTTTTGGGTTTCCCGTGCATGAAAGAGGACCAACAGTCACTCATCTATCCGTGAACCTGGAAAACGGTCATCGTGTTTACTACAACAAACCCAACATACAATATAGGTTACGAACTCCTCAAATGACCACGCTGACAGTTTTTCTTCAGGCACAAAAAGGGAGGAATCAGGCGAGATGTTGTGGAATATGAACATAATAAGAACTAAGACGAAGCAATTTTCCACAGATAAAATTTTTAATCGACCCGGGTTTCGATACAATGCATTACCATCAGACCTGGTCGATTAAAAATTTTATCTGTGGACAATTACATCGTCTTCGTTCTTATTATTTTCTTCAGGCTTTGTGGTTTTCTTATAAAATAAGTTCAATGTTTTTCACACACTTTGAATTTCAACAGGTACCTTCCGCTAGTATTTAGATAATTCCTCTTCATAACCTCTTATTATGAAATTATTTTTTTTCTTCTTTCGGGAGATATAGATCTATTAATTTGTTATCTATTCTATTTCTCTTTACCGACGTTTCCCATTTTTATGTATGCTTCTTCAGGGCTCAGCCTAGAGAGAGTCCCTTCTGAATTTATTAAAATTACAAATATATATAAATTCAGAAGGAACTCTCTCTGAGCCCTAAAGAAGCATGCATAAAAATGCGAAACGTCGGTAAAGAGAAATAAAATAATTTACAAATTAATAGACCTGTATCTCCTGAAAGAAGAAAAATATAATTGTAATAATATTTTGCGCAATTTACCATGTTCTTGGCAAGCACCATCATGGCCAGTTGCTGATTAAGTTGTGGCGAGCATTGAAAAAAATTGACTTTTAAAGAGAAAAAGTTATTCGTGAGTAATGTTCAACGTGAGCATTATGTTTTTGAATAAAATCCAAAAAAATATGAACTCAACTCACTAACTCTTTTCTGACCTGGACCATTGATGACTGAAATAATTTGCCACGTGAAGTATTCAGTGAATTCCCTACAGACATCAAAGTGTTTCAAGAGGGTCTCTTCCAATTGAATATGAAACATTTGAATCTAAATTTAATTGAGGTCTAAATGAACAGTTAACACCATTTACTTTTCGTATCACTTCCAAACATAGAATTTGTCAAAATTCAATGAGCACACGGCAATGTTTTTTAAGCTTTGCGACTAAGGAACTGGCTAATATCTACGAAATACCGCGCCAGCCACTTACTGGGTGTGTGGCACAGGGTGATTACACTCCTGGCATGTGATGCTAGCCCCAGTTCTAGGTCGAACCTCGCACGCTCCCCCAGCCCCTAGTAGATGACCAAAAGCAGTCAGGAGCGCAACACCGGGCCAGACCAGAAACCAGCGGAGTGCCACGTTTGCAAACATGCTAACATGCTGCACACGACACGGCACACTACTGCCGATTAGTATTACTAATACTGTAAATTCATGGGTACTACGAGATGGTAATTCATCACCGAATTCCACATGTATCTATCTCGACGACAATGTGGTGGATTCGCGTATTGCAGTCTCTCTCTAATTCCAATTCTATGCAATCATTACATGAATCACTTACAATACGGAGCAACCACTTTGGACTATACCTATTTCGTATATACTCTGTGTCTGATTCATCTACTTGCCACTAAAATAGTTATATTTCTGTGACGGGTATGCGGACCACTCTGGTTCCACCTGTCAATTAGCTATCCCAACCAATCCCAACTACTTACTTCCCAGCAAATCTTTTTTCGCATCACTTGGCAACCGTCTGTTTACTTTTTTTATTTATCACTCGTGAGAGAACTAACGTAAGAAATATGCTCACGTGGCATTTCTCCGGCGAGTGACGTTGGGTCGTGGGAGGTGAGATCTCGAGTCAAAACAACGGTCGAGACTCTCGGCGCAAAAGTTGTCGCACTCGCGAAAGCAGTAAGTAAATGGGCGCTGGGGTCGGGCTTCGATCGAAGGAGGGGGATCATGGGTACGCGGAAGATCGCGACCCCTCGGAAGTGCAATAATGTGATGTATGAAGTCTAGATAGCTCTGAAATGAGGAGGAGGGCATGTTGTACTGGTCTGCTCCAAGGTCAGTTTCGGGAAGAGTCCAATCTTTACTGTGGACGCAACGCGTCCTGATTCAAAACAAACAAGATGGCCGTCGCTCATGCGGACAGGAATTGCTCGATGGGACTTCGGCTACTGATTTTTTAGTATAGGTCGCGATATTGACTTACCCTTCTATTCAATAGCCTGTCGAGAGACAATTGTTTAAACTCTGACTCGCAGGTCGTAGGCCACAATATTGTCACCGGAACCAACTATGGCTCGAACCTTCGAGAATGTCTACAATAGACACGCTGTCTGAGGTGAAGTTGTCTCAGGAGCAAATCCCAGAGTTTTGAAGTCAGATCTATATACAAGTAAGTCCGTGCGTCAGACACGGCAATGCTGCCGATAATGCCTTGGTATCATAAGCTAAAGAAGCATCTTGATTATCAAAATAAATCTGGCCAATGGAGTTTTCGTAGTCCATTTTTAATTTTAAACAAATTCGGTAGTTATTAGAAAAGGATTACTGACGGAAAAGGTCCCATTAGCAATAATTATGCTTCTTTTAACAGGAAAGCATCTGGACGTACTTTCCCGGCATAAGATAAGCTTCACCCTAATACATATTTTTGCCCAAAAATCACAACTTCCAATGCAGTGGCGTATGGGGGGCACAGGGGGTCCACCCCCTCCCCCCCCCCTCCGAAATAAGGCCGCAAGCCGCGGCGAGAGGGGCTCGGCGCATACGCGGATACCTAAACTACGGCCGGCTACAGTCTTATCCCCCCTCACCCCCAAAGTTATAACCTATAATCGCCACTGGTCTAATGAACCCGCTTTAATTTATGCTTTATGGTGGTTGAAGCGATTTTTATGAGCATATGTGCGTTAAACTTTTAATGCGTTTACTTATTGATGATATCTCTAGGTAAAATTAGAAAAAAAATTGGATCTTGCCGATATGTTTTTGTTTTTTGGCAATTCAAAGCTATTTTAACACGTAGCCCTAGGATGCATGGGTTATATTTTGTTCAAATTTTATTACATATTTACAGATTTCCTTTTAAACGCGAAATAATACATTTCTTATTTTTGTGACGGCTACTTTATGTGGTGGTTTGATGGTTAATTTATTCTTTTAGGTGATTGAAGAGATTTTTGTACATGAACAGATTTGCGCTAAACGTTACATAAGTGTACTTATTGGTGATATTTAAAGATAAATTCGGAAAAAATTGCATCACCCTTGCTAATAACATGATATTATGAGGTGATTTCAATATTAATTTACTTGCCAATTGCCAGCATCGATCGTAACTTCTTGATCTTACTGCAACCTTTAAATTGAAACGAGCCATCCCATCCTAATCCCTACGAGAGTTAAACCTAAGTCAAAATCTCTCATTGACAACATTTTCACTCCAAGTTATCTGTTATGCAATTTTGCAGTTCAGTTGAGATCGGCTTATCCATCATAATATCGGCTTATCATAATGCCCTATTTCTGAGTTTATCTGAACAAAATATCCCATCAAGTATTTCTCATAAAAAAGGAGAATTTTCCATGAGACTTAAATTTCACTAGTAGCCTTAAGGTAGTTTGAGCGAAAAATCACTTCACCTAGAATTTGATGAATTTGGTCTCATTTCAAAGAAACAACTGTCATCTTTCCAATGGTATAAAAATATCGACCCCTTGCCGAACTACTTTTCGAGCAATTTGCCTGTAAATATAAGCTGTTTTACATGGGATAGATTATGGTTGAGCGCTCCAGAGGGAGAATATTGAAGGAAATAGGAATTTATAACACCTCACCTAGATTTAGTCAAAAAACTAACAGTGTATAGATTGCATGTTTTCTCAATTATTTATAAAAAATAATCTATTACTCACCACAGTAACTTTTACAGAACCACAAAAAAAACCTGCCTGTTTGAAGGGTTATATGCCGTTCGGCGGGAAAAAATGAGTCAAGTTAGAGACTTATGTAGCTTTATTTATTTAATTACCGAGATTTTCTGGCATATATAACTATATATTTGCGCCATTAATATTACAATATTTATTTCGTACATCTTACAGACGCTGAAATCAAAGATTAAATTTGAATATTACTATTTGAATTGCCACTGTGACTAGGGATCTATCTCGCTCAAACCACCTTAATAGCATGAACTGGGAAAATATCTTTGAAGCCTCATGTACCGATGAAAAATGTAATGAATTTATGAATATCTTCTCCTGCCATTTAAATTGTCATTTCCATATAAAGAGTTTTAAGAAGACCAATGATGGGAAATTGAAATGCACTCCAGAGCTAAAAATATTGGGATCACAACTGAGGAAATATCACAGTGTGTCAAAACAACATAAACACACCACGTTATCTCTTGTGAAATATAAACCTGATATGAAAGAATGTTTTAAAAATTATAGAAGCCAAAAAGTCCTCCAATGAAAATCTAATTTCCAACTCAAAAACATGACGAAAGCCTTTATTGTCAAATAATGAAGAAATTTCAGACCCAAAGGAAGTAGCTTGTATTTTAAATGAATGTTTCAGTAATCCTACAAGTACTTATCCAGTTCATCATCAAAACAATCTTTATACTTTTATAGAATTCCCAGGTATAACAACTCAATTTTCATTGCCCCTACTGATGAGACAGAAGTAATGTGTGTGCTTGAACTAAGGAACATGCATTTACTGGTCCTGATGAGATCCCTGGTCATTTACTAGTTAAATTCTGCTCAGAAATAGCCCAACCTCTCACACATATTATCAATGAATTCTTGAAAGAAGATATTTCCCATTTGCATTAAAAAATGCAAAATTAATACCCCCCCATAATAAAATTTCTACTCAGGATCTCAATTAAAGACAGGAACTCAGTTATAGACCAATCACCATAACTTCTAACTTCTCAAAAATATTCGAGAAGATATTGCACACCCAAATAATTAAATATTTAACAAAATAGAACATTCTATGCCCGTCTCAACATGATTTCCGCAACCAATGATTTTTTTGACTTACTTCAGGCCATTTATAATGCCATCAATAACAAAGAAATAGTTATCAGTATTTTCTTAAGAACACTTACCTTATGACCACCATTTTTCCTATTTTACGAGAATTAGGGGAGGGCGGCCTTCACCCCCCCCCTCCCCCCCTCCCAAATCCATCTTCATCCGCCTCTGCGCCTTGATCTGGGCTCACTAACAGCACATTGCAAGGACAGTTTTCGCGCCGCGTACCTGCATGCTCGAAGACCCAACCTTTATGAAATAATTACGTCCCTTTGGACGGCGGACTTTTGAAGTTGGATGAAAAACGTTTCCCTGATCTGGATTTATAAGTGTCATGAGAAATGAAATCTATTTTTCTGAGATCAACAAAATGGTGATGTACCCATAGTCATGCGTCAGTAGGTCATTTTTCAGTAGGTACCTACTTAAAACACTAATGACAATGACAAAATACGTTACCAATGTACAAAATTGCCCTTAGGTTGATTTTTTATGTATTGGAGAGCTAATAGATAGTCCTTCTCTGCCAACAACAAGCTCAAAAGAGTGTAACATGTGCGTGCAGAAACAAAAGTCCGTGATTTAGGTTAAATGGGTACACTTGGTCCCTGAGAAGTGGCTGTTGTGTTTAGTATGGCTATCCAAATGAGGTTGTTCAATAAAAGTCTTCGTAAAAAGCCATCATTATTCAATTATTCTCCTTCTATAATTTTAATCCAAAAATACACACACACCTATCTGGGGAATTGCGGGGTATTATACATAATCCGTGCTCGCATACTGCATGCGGGGCTTTGAAAACCTATTAATTAATGTTACATGTAAGGAGACATCAGACTAAACAGGGTAAGCGTTGATATGTATAGCACGAATGATTTTATGCTGGAATACGGGTTATATAATATTTTATTTTTATTTATTTACGGGTTAACCCATTTACCATAATCTTGGACAAAACTTCCACAGATAATAGAAAATAACAAGCACACATATATTATAAATCCATTCAAATTATTCTATACAGGATTGCATGATTGATGTATAATACATGTAGGTACATACATACATACAATAATGTAACATCTAAAATATGAACATGTTCTGGTAGTACAGTTGAGTTCAACTTTGCCAGAAGTAACTTTAAAATTTAGATAAAGACATAGAGAAATCAACACTTGGACGTATAGGTTTATATATTTCATATTATTTTATATACTATAGTTTATTAAAATTTCTCATCATTCTAGGTAGGGGGAGTTGAAGGCATAATTTGTTCTATGGTTATTAACAACAAATGGGTGAGGATTTCTAGAACTATGACGGGTTACATTAAAATTTACTAATGAAAGGAGATAGGAACAATCTATATAGGAATTAATAATCTTGTAGAGGAATAGGGCATCGTTGGAAGATCGTCTGTCGCATAAGGGTTTTAGATTTACAAGGGATAGAAGATATGAAGTGTTGCAATCAGACTGTGAGATTCCTAATTTGTAAATAATAAATTTGAGAAATTTATTTTGGACACGTTCAAGCCGGATTGAGTCAGTATTATAATAAGGTGACCAGTTAACAACAGAGTATTCTAGTTTGGAGTGTACCAGAGCTATATACAATCCTTAAAGCATGAACATTGTTAAATTTTTGACAGATTCTCTTAATGAATCCTAGATTCTTTAAGGCATCACAGACAGTTCGGTCTAGGTGCACCTTAAATGAGAGCTGGCTATCAAACCAAACTCCTAAATCACGAACTGCAGTTGGTCTAGCTAGTACAGTGGATTTAATGGTATACTCATGAAAGTAGGGAGTGCATGAGTGATGAACAGTCATTACACTACATTTTGGTACATTGAATGATAAATCATTTGCATCAGCCCATCGCGCTAGTTGTTCAATATATTTCTGTAACAATGTTCGGTTAAAATTTAACTATCGGTTTAACCCAACGCTCAGTTTTATAATTCGATGATTAACTTCAATCTGGACTGCTATACAGCAAATTAAGGAAATAATTTTTGAATTTCTTAGCATTTACACGTGTTAAAAGTGTGGATATTTATAAATATATGAAATATGTATATATTCACTGATTAATTTAATAATAAAACGACTGATTTTCGTCTCATAGGTGGCATCATCAGGTCTATCAACATAGACGATATCACCTGATTATGTCCCCTATATGTGAATAAACCAGACGTACATTACATTAATCAGTTAAAATTTATATATTACATTTGTTTAATGACCATCAATTTTTGCAAATTTCAGCGGTAAACAGCAAATCTCATCGTGTGAAGATTTTCTAGTGATTTTCTTTTTTGTAATGAGAAAGTGCAACGTTTCCACACAGTAGAGCCTGGAACTCTATTCTATGTTAAAATCTTGACGTTAAAACTCGCATCGACTTAAGGATGAATTGACAACGGAAACAATGATGTAACTTACCAAGGAAATATAGGAAAAGATCTTGAAAGTCAAGGGCGCGTCGAAATCAAATGAGTGGAGATATCTCAATGCTATGCGGGAAACTACTGCGATATTGCGTCTTCCTTGGATATGGAATATACGCTGAGAACTGCTTTTTCTGAGGTCGTCGCAAAGTTATTACTATCCGCCAATGAAGGTCATGTTGATTCACTGTGTACCTAAATTAGCTATTTAGTTTTATTTATTAGGTTTTTGAAACGCAGTGTATGGGAAGCTACTGAAATAAATCTTGGACTCATACTAATTAAAAAAATATATAAAATTAGGAATTTCGTCAGAAAAAAACGCGTTATGAGGCCACAATGTTTTGGACAGTTTCGTGATCATATCTTTTAGCATATATTTTTGGTCACGGAAGACGACGGCCTTCGGAGGATATGAAGAATGCAATTCATAGTAGTGTAGACGACATCACAGCCACGCACAAAGAAGCCTTATTCTATAGAACTATGTTCGATTACCCGGCGATATCACCTTAATGCATTTTGTGGGAGGCATTTTTGATGCCTCCAGAGCAAAAAGAGTTACAAATATAAAAATATGTTATTACTCACCAAAATAAAACGTCAGACGTACTTTTAGTGTGATTTTATAGAATTTAAAGTTAAGCATTTGTTCATCAAACTTTTTCTTAACTAATCTCGTGTTTGGCTGACCCGGAGGGATTATTTAGCATTTAAATCCTCTCCTTTCATAATAGTCAAATAACTCTCACTCAAACAACAAAGGCCAGATATATGTAACAAAATAATAATTTATGCCTACGAATGTCAATTTTTTAAATCGATACTCCTGCTCTTAAGCCATTAAGAAAAAGAGCCATAAGAAAACCATTTCAATGCGAATGATCTATCGGTAGGTATCGGTTGGTTTTAGAATATAATCTATGTTTGTGATTGATAAAACAATCCTATGCCAAATTTTAAAGGTCATGAATAAGACTGTAACGACATCTTTACCCCGTATGCCAAATATTCAAGCGTTCAAGTTGCAATCACTGAATTCCTTGTCAGTCTGAAATATCCCCGTAAATATATATCATATGAGTGAAAAGGATCGCATTTCGCTTAAGTTTTTAAACACAAGTATCACCCTGAATTTTTCTCATGTCCTAATTTTCTGATACACTAAACCTCGGTGCTCAAAATCGCTGACAAGGCTCAATATCGAGGCTCTTCTTTATTATTAACTCATACTTGGTTGATCCCGTCGGGTTTAAGCACAATTTTATCAATGAAGTCGAACACCGACCTCTTTCACTTCTACTTCTTGATGGACCACTCTCTTCACTCCATCATTTATCCACCACAATTTCATTTCAATATTTCAAACGATATTCTCGAGCTACTTTATGTGAGCGTAAGTTTTATCTTTCAAATTATAGTCCTATGATATTATTTTCCTCTTTTGGGCTGTTATCACTTGCTTCTCGAAACTCCATCCCAATACGTGGTTAAATTAACGTTGGGATTCAAAGTTATGGATTCCTTTGTGAATAACTGAGTTTTCAGTGTTTTCATACTGTTTACTGTGTTTCTTTCATTTCGGGGATCATTTTAAAAGTTTTATTGCAATGACTTTTATTATTGGTTTGCTGCTTGCAAAGAAACGTTATGCGATAAGAAACTACGAAGAAAAAATGTAACTTTAACCTGAATAATATGTTATAATATTGTTTATCTTGAGTTAATTCTTTCTTTTTGCGCTACCAACGGTAAAACGCAGTCAGATTTAATATTTCACGAGGCAATTTCTGCAATGTTAATGAAGACTAAAACGACCGGAATGGCGGTGATTCTTTCCGTCAGAGTGGGCCAGCATTCAAGGGCACCAATACATTTCCGCTTGAAAAAGAAATTAGCACTTGCTGAGGCTTTCACAGTTGATCGCAATGGCGGAAGTTCAATTTTGGAGTTGACGAATTTGGCAGGATTCAATTTGTGAGATATTTATTCCTTTCTTTGAGGAAATGGCTCAATCCCTGATATGCTCACGCAAGAACACCCAAAACAGAATAAAGAGTTTTCGGTTCTTCCTCTGTATGATGGTGTTGATCTGCACCGACGCGCAGTAGGCTGAAATCTAAAAAAGCCGGTCAAAATAAAAAAATGATTTTTTTCTCACTGGGTGTTGGAACTTCGCATGGTCATTCTACTTTTGTCTCAGTTCCTACGCATTAAAAATATACAATAGCTGAAATATCAAACATTTTTGCAAAAAAAATCCTGACTTCGGTTTTCTATGAAAATCACAAAATTCAAGCTGATAACCTCTTGATGTTAAGTTATGAAATAAATATATATTAATGGCCAATAAAACAGACTTTTCATAACTTTTATGTTTTTATTGCTATTTTGCTGTTGTTACCGCTGCAATACACACAAATAGTGGACACTGTTTTCAACCATTTTCGAAATTAAGTAGGGAAAAAGTAAATTTAGACAACGAACGAACTTAAGGTTTATTTTGTAAATTGTAACGAAGCGTGACAGTGGCTTATAATTTTACGTTGTATGGAGTACCTGAAAGTGACAACATAGGAGAAGACAAGACGAGGAGAGAAACAAGTGATTTCCAAGTAATTGTTAATGATGAACTTCAAATCGTTGTAGACCTGAGAGTCACATGCACATCTGCCAACATAAAATAGTGATGATATAAACCGGAGTAAAGAACAGATTACGTGATTTTTATGTGTACTCAAAACTTTTCAGCAAGGTGGAACGCGAAATAAAAGCCATAAACAAAATTTTCCGTTATATATTGGCAATACTTAACGGTTTATTGTATCTACTCAACTTTTCCGCCATTTTAACGCTCAGTAGGTATACTCGCTCAGAATATAATCAACTCCCGAGATCTTCTTAACCCAATTATTTCCTTTCAAGCCCCTTAGGTTGACAGGGGAGGCACTATTTATGCTTTGTC
The DNA here is from genome assembly GCA_963573305.1 of Pyrrhosoma nymphula. NCBI lineage: Eukaryota > Metazoa > Arthropoda > Insecta > Odonata > Coenagrionidae > Pyrrhosoma > Pyrrhosoma nymphula. Next base: position 100,588,155 of record OY754330.1, on the reverse strand, counting down.
ATGCTCTCCAACTCGGAGATGATGCGCTGAAGGAGGTGCTTAAATTATTAGTTCTTTTTTTCAAGAGAGGAGCCCGAACCAAAAATGTATAGAAGCTGCTGCCTTGTCTCGTTCCCCGAGCACCTCCCGCTGTTTTCTCTCGATTCTGGTTCAAGTACAGGGGTATTTTAGGTGCATTCCATCACCTTTTATTCACATGCACTTCCTTCACTTGAAACTATTCTTTCTCACTTGATAGAGACATCCAGTTGTCCTGCTTCCACTATTTCATATTTTATTGTTCGGCCATTTGGGTTCAGCAATGCCACTCCTGCAGCTATATGGAAAATTTTCAGTAAATTAGACTTTTCCGAATGCACTAAAACCTTTAATGCAAACAATGATCTCCTTAACTACTTATGAGTAAGGAAAGGCTAATATACAAGTGATCGCGTGTAACCTGCCGTAGGGGATACTATGGAGTTACGATTTCTTCTATACTCCTAGGGGAATGCATTGAAACCACTGCTGCTCTATAGTCATAGCTCCAATAATTGATATTTTCGAGCTAATAAATTAAATTAATGGGTGACAGGGGCCTTTAATTGAGCGTAAAAAGTGCTCACTGCAAGTCATTTGGTTAGACGTGGTGTCAGTGAAAGGTCTACCGTAGGACTTAATGTTATCAGGTTCGTACCCCAAACGGGCAACTTAAATAGAAAACCGCACGAAATAAAAGTTGCTGTAATTTTTGGAGTGGATGTCGGACATAACACCATATCAGCTGCACTCTAAAAATATCTTTTACCTTCCCGGATCAAAGATTTGTTGGTTGATTAATTGAAACGCGATATTCAACATCAGTTCGCAATGTGACTAAAAAGGAAATATAATCAAAACTACTATACCTCCTGAAATTGATGAAAACAAGTTCTCATACTGTTTCACGTCACCTCAACTATAGGCATGATTGCGATTGGTATAGGCATGGTATTGGTGCTGATTTTATTTATAAATATTGTTGTTTGTATTGAAGATTAACAACTGGTCTGCATTGTTCATATAATTTGCAAAATATCTAGCTATGTAAAAACAGTAAATTGAGAATTTGTTGAGTTGAAATAATAGAATAGAAATTGGTGGGCCCTAGGACCTTAGCTCGGAGGAAGGGCAAAAAGGACCTTCGAGAAAGAAACTTCTATCACTATTCAAGTTAATAGAAGAAAATATTGTATTTGACACAATTTATAAATTTATATTTGCTTATTAACATTAATAATTAACATTGATACATGCTGCCATCGTTTCTTCTGACTCTTCCTCTGATCTTTAGGAGAATTCTGTAGGAATATGGAGCCTAACGCTCTTTTGCTGTACTGTGGTACACTAACATAATTTATTTGAGGCAAACTTATCCTGCACTAAAGTCATACAAAAACGATTATTTCAGTCGGTCACCAACTAAAAAAAAGATGGAAATAGTTTCCACGCGATAACCTTTCCGACGCTTTGATTTTTGGCCGCAAGGTGTCAGGCACTTCGTTTGGATTCGTCAAGAGTGTCGGTCGGTCGTCTCCAGTTTACTCATCCCATTTGACTCAGGAGTGACATGGGGTGAGTTGAGGTTAGGGCTGCGCCGCTTGAATTTCCCGTGGATGAGTTTACTACTGGCCACGACTGCCATTTGTTCGAAGGAACGTGTGGACAGAAATAATAGAGAAGGCCTGTTTTCTCGAGACGCGCACAACAAGACGCGTGTACGAACGAATGTGTGCGAACCGTGCGAACGAACGAAAATTTGCGATGACGAACGCCCAGAACTGTTCCAGTTCTAGATGAGCTAACTTTCTAGATTTTTGTTCGCGCAATCATGCAGTTTTACGTGCGTAGAGGAAGGAATATTTTAAGGAACGCCGTCCATGTGTGTTCTCATCAACTGAACATGATTCGAGTTAAGAAGACCTGAAGCATTGGAGTGAGCCACCATCCTTTGGTGCTCACTAGTTAGATTCCGTCGACAAGTGCTTCACTGGTGAGCCCCTCAAGTTGGTTACGGAACAACTAGCCTCTTTCCAGACGAGTGATTTGACACGGTAAGAAGACAGCGTGGGTAATTCGAACTCGAGACAACCAACCACCAACCCAGGACGTCCCAGGATACACACTGCGTCATCGGAGGCCTGACACCGGAACCCAACCCATTCAGCGGCTGATCTATCATGCCCATCATACGCGGTGAGTCTCATGCACACATTCGGTGAGAGAGAATTGGAGACGGTTACAGAAGGAGCAAAACTTGATGGCAGTCGCCGGCGCAATGCTTGACGTCGAGGAGGGATAGGTGTGCGTGGAAGGGGTTGGCAAAGAAGTGGAGGGGAGAGGAGAGTACGTGGCAGGGTACGCTGCCAACATAACTGCATTTAACTTAAGAGGTCGGGAGTTCTCAAGGAGGTTAAAATGACTCTTTTCTATATATATGCTTTTCTAACCTCCTGGCTTTTCTAATCTCCTTGGGGAGTTATAGTCGCGCGTTTCACGACTATGTTTACGATTCGAAAAATGCTGAATGACAATGCGCTGGTGTTCGTAAGCTATCAGAGACGCCCATCATAACAACTAGATTCAGACCCACTGAGAGCTAAAAAGTTGATGTAAATAAAAGGTTAAGCATTTTTTTTAAGTTGGCAACGAGGGTTTTCGACCTTGGGAGCCCTGGTTGTCAAATGAGGAGACTAACTCCCCCGTGTGGAGATAGTTTGTAATCAATGGACTCTACCACGGAAAAGGGTCGTCTGCGCGTCTGACACCATGTTTTTCTACCACGATAAAACATAATTGAGAACTTGCTCTTACACAAGGATTGTCATCAAAGAATACAAGGAATAGGAGAAAGAAGAGAAAAAGGAAAGCAGCAGTAAAAATAGGAACTTGGAACGTTAGGATATTGATGAGGGCCGGGAAGCTAGAGAATTTTAAACAGGAAATGGAGAAAGGGAAAATAGATGCTTTGTGGTTGTGCGAGGAGGGTGGGAGAATAGCCCCTTAATGTTTTCTCTAGCTCGTTGGGGGACACTTTCTTCCTGAAGTATAGGCACATTTCCATACATGTTTCCCTGATCATTGGAACTTGGGGTGGATTTTTTTGGGGGCTAACTTCCTGCGCGTTACATCTGAGTCTTACACACCCACATTTTCTTTACCTAGTTGGTAGGTACTATGTACTTCCATTAGATATAGCTAACGATATCATAAATATAGGAAGTAATATTTACCATTTATTAATTTAAAAAAGAGGGACAGTACTTTTAATTTAATTTCAATGCAAATGATATTTTTTATTTCAGTTTTTACATAGATTTTTATTGAATGAATTTTTTTTTAACTTGTCACCAACAATTAAAATTTCATGTAACCATTATTTTATTTCCTCCATCTTTGGTATATTCACTTGATAAATTCTCTTTATTCAGTGGTATCTATGGATAGTGTAACTAAATCTTAGGATGCAGAAATTTAAAGAACTGTGAAATATGCACTTTTGTTTAATCTTTCGGGGCACTGCGATTCGAATTTCAAAACTGGTCATGTCCTGACCCAATCAGTGCATATGGTTGCCTTAATTATTGGGGTTCTGCAATATTAATGGTTGGCTTTGGAAAGTCCTGTCCATAATTTCTCAGCATGCGGGAGGTCGTCTCTCTAAAACAATATCTGCATCTCTATGCAAAAATTGCCATCAGAAAAAATTGGCCAAGACCGGGAACCCAATGACAGACCTATGGCTTTCTGGGCCAATGTGTACACCACCATGCTACCCAAGCTTCCTAATTCACATGGCAATTTGTTTTTCTAATATTAAATTCCTTTGAAAATTTGAAATGACATCACTACATTCCAACCCTAGGGGTATGACGCGATAGGAATAATACTGAAACAATATTCTATGCCTCATCATCAGCAGTCATCTATCTGAAGATTGGTTTCCCCTCCAATTCCGATACTATGACTTGATGAATGACTGGAATTTTGACACTTTAAAGGGAATTTGGAAAGAACAATGGCAAAATGTGTGTCCTTAAAAAGTTATGAACAGTCGAGACAAACTTGAGTGAGAAATTAGCAAAACCTATAACTGTAAAATTAAAATTATAAATCTTTAACTCAATTTCAGAATGTAAAGAAAATGAAATAACTGAATTTATAAGCCAATGTTTACAAATGACTAAACACATACAAAGAAGGAAAAAAATAACAAAAATCTCTCATTACTAAGCTGAGGACATTGCCTAAAATGCCTATTTTTTCTTTTACTCAGGGAACCAATTTTATGAAGTTATAACTTCATTTAGGATCATTTATGGCGAAATTAAGGCAATTTGTTACTGCCTTAAAATGCCAATTTTACCTGTTTATGCCTTTTTCTGCTAATATCGCCTATTTAAGGTCCTAAAAAAGCAATATTCTTGTCAACGTCACCAAACATCTCCTTAGTGCAGAGCTAGTCTGTTATTTCAGTTTCTTTTTTAATCTATGAAGGTTGAAATAATGTCATTAAACATGCATAAAGAACAATCATCCAAAGTATTATTAAATAAAGAGTAGAAAAACAACTATGGTCATTTTACATGATGCGTACATGCGATGGTTTCAATTGCCAAAAACTTGTTTGTGAAGGCACCTCTCAGTATTCCTAAGTTTAAAGAGATACTGCCCGAAGTTGCTCTGCCTTCACAGCCAGTATTGATATCATGGGGTGTTGTATCGTCGGTGGATATAGTTAGAAATGATTTCACTATAAAGATGCGTGTGGATGTTATTCTGTTTATTAATACTCGTACCTCATGGCTGACGCATCGACGACAACTGACCCGCGCTTTCTGACAAAACAAACAACATCGTAACTCTGCAATATGGCGGCCAGCAAAACAAACAATCACACACTATACATATTTGTAATTACAATGAGTATACAACATCCCTTCCCCCCTTGGATGATCTGCAATTATCATTTTGATGTGAAATCCTTGAGGTAGCTCGGTGGATGACACAGCCTGACTGGCCGTGAATGTCTGGTACCAATTGTCTGGGAATCCCTCTGCACACTTGGCTGTGGTCCATTTGGTTGCACTGACTGAGGGTTAGGAGATGTCTTCCGATCCTCTGCTACGACCAGGAATGGATTATTCCAGGTCCCAGCAGGTCTCTGGACTCTCATAGACTGGTCTACTGTGAGGGGAGAACAAATAGGATTAGCTATACTTTCCATATCCCCCCCACAACCTTCATCCGCCTTTCTGCCCCTCAGCTGGTCAAGATGCCTAATGCAGCTTGTACCTTTCGATGTTTTCACCTCAAACACCCGTGACCCCACCACCCTGATGATTGTAGCCGGCACCCATCTCCTTGCCACATAGTCCCTGGCATACACTAGGTTACCTGGGTTGAATCTTCGCCCCACTGGAAGGTGATCCTCGGGCATCTTTTTCGGCTGGTAATTGTTCGGATGCAACTTACCCAAGGTGGTCTGTAACTGCCGTCCCATTAGTAGTTCTGCAGGGGAACTTCCTGTGCAGTTTGGCGTTGTGTGCTGGGCTAGCAAAAATCTAGCTACTCTCGTCTGCATGTCCCCTCCTGATAATCTTTGCAGTGCTCTTTTTGTGGTCTGCACCATCCGTTCTGCTTGGCCATTTGTTGCTGGGTGGAATGGTGCCGACCTGATGTGGCGGATGCCATTTTTCCTCAGGAACACCTGGAACTGTTCTGCTGTGAAAGATGGGCCATTGTCCGACACAATCTCATCCGGCACTCCATGGGTGGCAAATAGTTTCCTTAGTCGGCCTATCGTTGCTTCAGCTGTTATTTTATGCATTACTTCTACCTCAAGCCACTTGGAATATGCATCAACCACAATCAGAAATTGATACCCTTGGAATGGTCCCATGAAATCAATATGCAACCTGGACCATTTCTTTCTTGCCTGCTCCCACGGCCAGACTGGAGCTTTCGGAGGCAGATTTCGTGTTTCTTGACACATCTTGCAGCTACCCACATAGGCCTCTATGTTCTTATCCAACAGAGGCCACCACACAAAGGACCGGGCCAATGCCTTCATCTGGGACATACCTGGATGGTTGGCATGCAACATTTGCAACACCTCCTCTTGTAGTGTCTTTGGAACGATTACTCTTGTTCCCCACAGTAGACAGTTCTTGGCAATGGATAGTTCTGTCAGGCGCCTGGCATACGGCTGCAATTTTGGTGTGCTGGTTGCATTTGTCCATCCATTCAGCACCTGGAATTTCACCTGATTTAGTATGGCATCTTTTGTTGTTTCCTCTGCTAAGCGGTCAGGAGTTATGGGTGGATGTTCCATTTCCAGCATGAATATGTCTGCTGGTTCTGCTGTGTCCCTTTTCTTTGATTCCTCTGGCAGCCGACTGAGTGCATCTGCTGGCCCTTGGTCCCGTCCCGGTCGATAAAGCAAATGATAGTCATAGGTTGACAGCAGCAAGCTCCACCGAAACATCCTGGGTGACAACATCATGGGAATCGGTTTACCGGGACCCAGAATTCCTAGAAGTGGCTTATGATCCGTTATCAGATTTACTTCCCGGCCAGCAATGAAGTTGTGGAACTTTTTTACTCCAAACACAAGAGATAAACATTCTCTGTCAATTTGAGCATAACGCCTTTCCACCGGTGTTAAGGTTCTTGAGGCGAATGCTACTGGTTCTTCTTGGCCATCGCTGTTTCGGTGTGATAGCACAGCACCAAGTCCATATGGTGATGCATCACATGACAAATAAAGTTCACGTTTCTCTGAGTATGGCACTAATACTTCTTCTGAGGTGATTAAACTTTTCAGTTGATCAAGCGCCTCCTGTTCTTCTAGCCCCCATCTCCACTGCGTGTTGGTATGCAATAGATTGTGTAGGGGTTCAGCTGCTGTAGCTTTATTCCTCAAAAATGTATGGTAATAATTTACCAACCCCAATAGTGGCTGTAATTCCTGTTTATTTTTTGGTGCTGGTGCATTCTGGATGGCTTTCACTTTATCTGCTGCTGGGTGAATGCCCTTCCCATCCAGCACAAATCCCAAGTATTTTATTTGAGGTAAATTGAATACACATTTTTCCTTCTTCAACTTCAGGCCTGATTTTTTTATTTTTGACAGCACCTGTCTCAGTCGTTCATCATGCTCTGCTTGCGTCTTTCCCATAACCAGTATGTCATCTAAGTAAATGCGCCTTGAATCCCTTTCAGCATGGTTTCCATATATCTTTGGAAAATTCCTGGTGCTGCTGACACACCGTACTGCAATCTGCATACCCTGTACAGTCCTTTGATTGTGTTAATTGTCTGTAATTTGGCTGTCTCTTCATCCACTGGAAGCTGCTGATATGCCTGCGTCAAGTCTAGCTTACTGTATGCGCAGCCTCCTGCCATATTGGTCAGCAAATCCCCAATCCTTGGCATGGGGTATGCATTCCTTTTTACAACACTGTTAACGGTAGACCTATAGTCCCCACACAACCGCAAGGAACCGTCCTGTTTTAGCACTGGTACCACTGGAGTTGCCCAATCTGAAAATTGAACTGCCTCTAGAACCCCTTGTCTCTCCAATTTATCCAATTCTTTTATCACTTTCTCTCGCAATGCCAAAGGGACCGCTCTTTCTTTTAAAAATTTTGGTGGGCCTTCCTCCACAATAATCGACACTGGGGGTCCTCTGCACATCCCTAATTCTCCATTGAAGACCTCAGAAAATTCACCACTGCACACACTGTCCGCCTGGATAGCATACACTCCCTCAAGTCCCAGGGGTTCAAACCAGTTCCTACCCAACAAACAACCACCTGCTTCCCCTTCTGTCACCAGGAGGGCTATTACGGATCTTGGGCGACTCACTCGTCACTCACTCGAACTTGCCACTCGCAAGTCGCCACTGCGATTACGGAACTGGGTGCGACTCGTATCTCGCTAGCGACTTGACGGGCGACTTCTGAGTGTATGAGAATCTCCAGTACAGTTTTCTGAGCCAATAAGCAGCCTTGTTACAAGTCACGTGGTGCAGCAGACGACTTGAAAATTACGAGTATAATGTGATATCGTCACTTAGCTATATAGTAAATAGTACTTCCACAGATATGTACGATATTTTGTGCATATTTCAATGCAATAAAATTGATGCTCGGATGTTAGGTACGAGAATTTGCAGGAATTAGTGGAATTTCATTCGAAGCGGTCAAAATTGATAGTACCTATTTCTTGGCCGATAGAAGCAACTTACAAATAGTTTGAAATAATAATTTAGGCACTAATAAGGGCAGCAATGGAAACGATAATAACTCGAAAATATCCAACGAGTGAGCTTCAATCATTTTCACTCGTGAGCTAACCAAAAATGCTTGAATGAAACGGTTATATGCCAATGGGAAATAATTCGGCAACTATAGTATAGTACCTCCCTAAGTACTGTATTCCACAGCAGCACAATTTGTTTTCAGCATATGCTTTTCACTTAAAACATTTTCACCACATATGTGTGATGTGAAACATGCTCAGCATAAGGCAGTGACCATTTATCCCGCTTATTAAATGCGTTCTATACAATGACTTTGCAATATACAGGTAACTACTTGATGTATTTAATTGACTCTCCTTTTAAGCTTCCTTGCCTTTCACTGCAGACTTGCTTGCTGCCTACTGAGCTGGCGCATTTTTGGCCAGAAATGTGAATTATACTAGGTATTGACGGAATAGGCCCAAGTAAAAAAATTAAGAAAAATAAAGCACCGAGTTGTTATATTAAAGAAAAAATTACGTTTACATTGATTCAGTAGTAGTAGAATATATATCCACCTCTAAATATGGGTCTGGAGGGCAAGTAAATGCCAAAAGGAAAGGGTATTTTACAATTCAAAATATTAATTCTATAAATCTGATATTTATTGTACCATATTGTACGACTATTATTCCTTTATTCGTCGATTACAATCCCTGATTTATTTTACACATGAAACTAATTGAGGTAAGGTATCAATTGAGGTAAGGTAAAGTTACTATGATCGTTGAGGATCAAGGTAAATGTAAGAAAAACAATAATACTTGACAAATTTATTTGTGTCACTTTTCTGATAAAAATATGCCAACGATAAATTAAAAAGTATCAAATACCGATCCCAATCACTTGCATCAATAGCATGGAGGAGCACATCAATAACATACTACTAATTATATGTCTCCGTTTATAGAACTTCATTCACATCAACACGATTTTACCCACCACTTGCACTAACCCTTCACTAGCAAATCATGACTCACGACGTCCATAGAACGAAGATAATGGGCATACATTCTACAGCCAACGAACTTGTCGACAGAATCAAGAGTTGATTCGAAAGCAAACAACACAATCTTCCAAACAACAAATCAATTGTTTAGTTATAGTAACTAAAATCAAGTACGCTAGAGCTAAAGGGTAGCAAAATGAATAACATAGACATATTATTCGAGCCAATTTCATCACAGTTCAATCACAATAAAGCTTCTGCTAAAACAACTTCGCGATAAAACATTGTCACTATCCAAATCACAACCGAAAGATAACGCAACACCACTATGATTTTTAATCAAACAATGAATCTACATTGTTACAATATTCACTGTAGGTAAATATCACTAAGTATCACCATGGTTGCACGAATAACTGATTAAACACATCGATGGATAGCGGCGAAATGAATACAATAGAACACATTAGGTATTACGCACTGCACTCGCGTAATCAAAACACACGTGAGAAGAACAGGGTACCGATGAACTCGGATAAATTTATTCCTCGGAATCAACACTACTTCACCGGCAATTCGTCATTTTAACCTAAATCCATGGCTTATCATCTCTATATTCCTGCGTAAACAACAGACACTATGGACGGAAGACATCTTTAAACAGCAGACTATCGCCAAGCGAATCGGAATCAAGCCGGCGACTCGACGAGTGAGCACCTTCGTCGAGGGTGACATGGGGAAGCGACTATTTAGTCGCCGAAGGCGACAAAACTGTGTTCCGTAATCGCTCGCGGTGAGAGCTGAGTCACCGGCGACTCCGAGTCACCATACCGCCGGCGACTCAAGATCCGTAATCGCTCAGGGTGAGAACTCAGCCTGAGTCGCCGAAATGCTAGTTGTCGCCGGTGACTCGCGGTTCCGTAATAGCCCTCCAGGAGGGCTATTACGGATCTTTGGCGACTCACTCGTCACTCACTCGAACTTGCCACTCGCAAGTCGCCACTGCGATTACGGAACTGGGTGCGACTCGTATCTCGCTAGCGACTTGACGGGCGACTTCTGAGTGTATGAGAATCTCCAGTACAGTTTTCTGAGCCAATAAGCAGCCTTTTTACAAGTCACGTGGTGCAGCAGACGACTTGAAAATTACGAGTATAATGTGTTATCGTCACTTAGCTATAAAGTAATTAGTACTTCCACAGATATGTACAATATTTTGTGCATATTTCAATGCAATAAAATTGATGCTCGGATGTTAGGTACGAGAATTTGCAGGAATTAGTGGAATTTCATTCGAAGCGGTCAAAATTGATAGTACCTATTTCGTGGCCGATAGAAGCAACTTATAAATAGCTTGAAATAATAATTTAGGAACTAATAAGGGCACCAATGGATACGATAATAACTCAAAAATATCCAACGTGTGAGCTTCAATCATTTTCACTCATGAGCTAGCCAAAAATGCTTGAATGAAACGGTTATATACCAATATGAAATAATTCGGCAACTATAGTATACTACCTCCCTAGTACTGTATTCCACAGCAGCACAATTTGTTTTCAGCATATGCTTTTCACTTAAAAAATTTTCACCACATATGTGTAATGTGAAACATGTTCAGCATAAGGCAGTGACCATTTATCCCGCTTATTAAATGCGTTCTATACAATGACTTTGCAATATACAGGTAACTACTTGATGTATTTAATTGACTCTCCTTTTAAGCTTCCTTGCCTTTCACTGCAGACTTGCTTGCTGCCTACTGAGCTGGCGCATTTTCGGCCAGAAATGTGAATTATACTAGGTATTGACGGAATAGGCCCAAGTAAAAAAATTAAGAAAAATAAAGCACCGAGTTGTTATATTAAAGAGAAAATTACGTTTACATTGATTCAGTAGTAGTAGAATATATATCCACCTCTAAATATGGGTCTGGAGGGCAAGTAAATGCCAAAAGGAAAGGGTATTTTACAATTCAAAACATTAATTCTATAAATCTGATATTTATTGTACCATATTGTACGACTATTATTCCTTTATTCGTCGATAACAATCCCTGATTTATTTTACACATGAAACTAATTGAGGCAAGGTACCAATTTCTGCTATGATCGTTAAAGGTCGACGTAAATGTAAGAAAAACAATAATACTTGACAAATTTATTTGTGTCACTTTTCTGATAAAAATATGCCAACGATAAATTAAAAAGTATCAAATACCGATCCCAATCACTTGCATCAATAGCATGGAGGAGCACATCAATAACATACTATTAATTATATGTCTCTGTTTATAGAACTTCATCTACATCAACACGATTTTACCCACCACTTGCACTAACCCTTCACTAGCAAATCATGACTCGTGACGTCCATATAACGAAGATAATGGGCATACATTCTAGAGCCAACGAACTTGTCGACAGAATCATGAGTTGATTCGAAAGCAAACAACCCAATCTACCAAACAACAAATCCATTGTTTAGTTATAGTAACTAAAATCAAGTACGCTAGAGCTAAAGGGTAGCAAAATGAATAACATAGACATATTATTCGAGCCAATTTCATCGCAGTTCAAGCACAATAAAGCTTCTGCTAAAACAACTTCGCGATAAAACATTGTCACTATCCAAATCACAACCGAAAGATAACGCAACACCACTATGATTTTTAATCAAACAATGAATCTAAATTGTTACAATATTCACTGTAGGTAAATATCACTAAGTATCACCATGGTTGCACGAATAACTGATTGAACACATCGATGGATAGCGGCGAAATGAATACAAAAGAACACATTAGGTATTACGCACTGCACTCGCGTAATCAAAACACACGTGAGAAGAACAGGGTACCGATGAACTCGGATAAATTTATTCCTCGGAATCAACACTACTTCACCGGCAATTCGTCATTTTTAACCTAAATCCGTGGCTTATCATCTCTATATTCCTGCGTAAACAAGACAATATGGACGGAAAACATCTTTAAACAGCAGACTATCGCCAAGCGAATCGGAATCAAGCCGGCGACTCGACGAGTGAGCACCTTCGTCGAGGGTGACATGGGGAAGCGACTATTTAGTCGCCGAAGGCGACAAAACGATGTTCCGTAATCGCTCGCGGTGAGAACTCAGCCTGAGTCGCCGAAATGCTAGTTGTCGCCGGTGACTCGCGGTTCCGTAATAGCCCTCCAGGAGTGGCAAGACCGCTCTACGTTTGTGATATAATACAGTAACATTTGCTACTCCCCTCACCTTTAGCTGTTCTAAGGACCAAGTACGGAGTAGAATATTTGCGTCTTCCAACTGAGGGGCATTCCTTCCAAAAGTATTATCAAAAAAAGTAGAATTCATTACAGTATAAGCTGCGCCTGAGTCTATCTCCATTTCCATTCGTTTCTTATTGACTGTGAGCCACACTGAGAATGGCTTTGTGCCTTTACCACTCACCATGAAAAGGTCCGCTGCATCATCATCATCCGTCTCCTCGTCCAACGCACAAATTTGTCTATGTTGTGCTTTCTTGTTTACTTGCTTCTTCTGCTTTTCTTCCACCTTTTTCTTGAAGCAAGCCCTTACGATGTGTCCCCTTTTCCCGCAAAAGGAGCAGTCCGCGTTAGCGAACCGGCATGACGACGACAGATGATCCTCTCCTCCACATCTATAGCACGATTTCCCGTACCTCTGCTGTCCCCCAGGTTTCACAAGCACTTTGTTTATTTCACTTGCACCCAACGTGCCCTGCCTAATCACTTTGGTGTTTTCCCGTGCTGTCTCCATAGCCACTGCTTTGGCCAAAGCCTCCGTCAAAGTCAGCTCGGAAATAGCAGTCATCGCCATTAGTGACTGCTGGATCGCTTCTTCGGTGCACCCCAGCAATAGGCGGTCCAAGAGTGCCTCTTCTAAATCTGCGAAATGGCATGGTGCCGCTAATTGGCGCAACTCCATGAATGTAGCAACACTCTCCCCGGGGCGCTGACTTCGGGAATGGAAATGATATCTACTGATCACCTTTGTAGGTTTAGGGTCCAAGTGTGTGCTAATTTTCTGGACCAGTTCCTCGTATGTGAAGTCTTTCGGGGATTTTGGGGCCACTAGCGTCGCTATAATATCGAAAATCGCGGGCCCGGAAACGCTCAAAAATACTGCGCGCTTCCTCGTATCTGTAATTCCGTTGGCTTCCATGAAAAACTCCAATCTTGCCACATACCGCTCCCATGAAGATCCTGTGTTCGGTTGGAACGGTTCAATTTGGCCTACCATTGCCGTTGTCGAGTTTGTCGCCATTTCGTGGATTGAACGTGTAACACACACCGGGAGTAATCACACGTTCACTGTATGTTATCTTGGACTTAATGCACGCCACCGTTATTTAAATCCTCGTCGCCAATTCTTGTATCGTCGGTGGATATAGTTAGAAATGATTTCACTATAAAGATGCGTGTGGATGTTATTCCGTTTATTAATACTCGTACCTCATGGCTGACGCATCGACGACAACTGACCCGCGCTTTCTGACAAAACAAACAACATCGTAACTCTGCAATATGGCGGCCAGCAAAACAAACAATCACACACTATACATATTTGTAATTACAATGAGTATACAACATGGGGAGCATGGCTAAATACCGCATTATACTCTGCAGATGAAATTATTGAAATACGTGAGGTACGTGACAGGAATAATGTGCACCTCTGATACATCAGTTCAAACGTCTTTTTCACCCACTTAAAGGTACACTATTGTAACCGATTTCGCTCATCTTTTATACTACATGTCAATTCTGTCTGTAAGAAAATGAAGCCATCATGGCACATGAGTAGGTTTTCTATAGGCAACATAATATATCTGGATGATGAAGAAGCAAACTGCATTCTCGAATCTAAAACTGCAGAGTTGAATCTCGATGTCGACGCAGATCCTACGTTTATCAGATGCAATTTTGGTTAACTACCATCAATCATGTCATCGCTGGAGGAAAAAGAACTACTCCTTGCGGCAGCTATGGAAAAAATTCGAAAGGTGGAAAGTGAACTTATTGATTTGAAAATTCAAGAAAGTTATGCAAAGGAACCCTGGTTGGGAAGATGTCCAGAAAATTGCAGACATTTTATCAGGGACTTCGGTTGCTCTAGGACCAAAGATGACAGCAGAAGAACTTGCGCCATTTAAGTATTGCCCTATCACCTCGTGTGAGGTTGAGAGGTCATTTTCATACTATAGAAATATCCTGACTGACTCTCGGCATCAGTTTACAGGAAAAGATTTAGAGTAATACATTGTTGTAAAATTTAATGCAACTTGAAATAAGTAAACCTTTTGTATTTTATGTTTCTTCAATTTATACGCTAATTTTATTTGGAGTTCTATCCTCTTTCCTCTCCATCAGTTTTACCGAAAAGTAAACGTGTATTTCAGCCCAAGCTTTAAATTTCAGATGCTTCTTTGTGGCAATAAGCCGCATTATGTATCTAGCCGGCCACGGTGGTGGCGGGGTAAAGTCTTCGCCTGCTAATCTTGGGATTACGGGTTCCAGTTCCGCCTGAGCGGGTAATTTACCACCCCATGTATGTCAAGTTCTGTTTGTCTGGTCCCTGTAAAACCTGATTACAGGCTTAGCCTTTTGGGATTCCAGGACAGACAGAATTTTCCGAAATGCAAAAAATATTTTAAGCGCCTATTTTAAGTGCCTATTTTAAAATTTTTAGTGCCTATTTAGGCTGCTTATTTCTCAATTTTTAGTGCCTAAATGTCCTCAGCTTACTCATTACATAGTATTTTTGCTTGTGCCTATATGGAGAAAAAATATATATGCAAGATATTTTTTCCGATATATAAGAATTTTTATATTTATTATAAGAAAATGAAGGTAAAGTTCATTCAAGTATTCTACCAGCTGATTGGTAGGTTCTTGGACAGTCCCCATTCTGCATCCCAATTTCCTAGACATTTTCTCGCTTTCCATCCAAAGGATGTCACGCCATTAGATCCCTCTTCAATTCTTCATATCTTCCACCTCCTCTTATTTCGTCCAGAATTCATATCCTCTTCCACGCTACCCCAGTGTTCTCCCCTCTATCACTCTCTTCAACATGCCCTCTCCTCTCAAAACTTCCTTCATCCATCCCTTATGCCTTCTCTGAACCTCCGCCACAAGCATCCTCTCCTCTCCACCCATATCCAATACCTCCTCGTTCATCTTCCTTGCCACCCAGCCCACCTTCTCCGTCCTTCTCCAAACCCACATCTCAAACCCCTCAAGTCTACACACATCCTCCCTTCGCAATGACCAGGTTTCCAATCCATACAGCGCCACGCTCCATATTAAAGTTTTCACCAGCCTTTTCTTTACATCTCTTCTCATCAATTCCCTTCTCTTCGAAAATGCTTCTTTAGTGAGTGTAATTCTGCATCTGATGTCCCTACCACTAAACCCATTCTCCTCCAAAATACTACCAAGATACATAAACTGCTCGACCTGCTCTATCTTCTGCCCTCCCACCCTTATATTAAGCCCCGCCTTCTTAATTATAGAAAATCTCATCACTTTCGTTTTCTTGTGGTTGATCTTCATCCCATACTTTTCGTACTGCACCTCTGAGGCATTCACCATTAACTGTAACCCCTTGGCAGACTGACTAACCAATGCTTGATCATCTGCGAATCTCACTGATTTATCAGCTCCCCTCCTACCTTTATTCCTACCTCCTCCTCCCCCCATGTCTCCCTTACCATTTCTTCTGAATGTACGTTAAAAAGCAATGGCGATATTGAGCACTCCTGCCGCACTCCCCCCCCTATCGTGGCCCATCCCGATTCTCCATCGGCTACCTTAACCTGCGCCGTCTGGTTCATATACAAATTCCAAATCAGACGCCTGTCCCTCCAATCGACCCCTAATTTCTTCAATACTCCCATTAATTTCGTCCAGTTCATGCTATCAAACGCCTTCTCGAAAACTACGAATCATGAAAAAACATCCTGCCCAAACTCTAGGTTTCTTTCTACTAGCGTCCTCATCACCGCTATAGCGTCTCGCGTTCCCGTCCCTCTCCTAAACCCGAACTGGTCGTCACCCAGGTATTCATTTGCCTTCTTCTCTAGGCTTCTGTTTATAATTCTCAGAACTACTTTGGCCGCGTGGGATATTAAGCATTTTGTCCTATAGTCTCCGCACGTTTTTGCCTTGCTCTTCTTTGGTATAGGAATTAGTACAGTCTTCGTGAAATCTTCCAGCCACAATCCATCCTCATAAATCCTCCAAATAAGCGCAAAAAGTTTTCCTCTTCCGTTCTTCCCCATGCTCTTTAAAAAGTCTGCTGATATGTTATCTATTCCCACCACCTTATCCCTTTTCATGTCTCGTAGAGCTCTTTCGATTTTGCTATCTAGGATACCTGGTCCAATGCCATCTCTGTCAGTGTCAACTTCTCTTTCTATATCTAACCTAATGGGCCTTATTTTGTTTGCCATACAGCTCTTCAACATACTCCTTCCACCTCTCCTGGATCTCTTTCAATTCTATGATCACCTTTCCTGTCTTGTCTGTTATTGTTGTAATTCCCCTTCTCTTATTACCACCCATCAGTTCCTTTACTTTCCTATATGATGCATCTGCCCTTCCCTCTTTTTGATATTTCTCTAACGAGTCGATCTGTTCCCTCCACCACGCCTCTATTGCTTTCTTAGTTTCTCTTCTAAGCCTGTTATTTAATTCTAGGTATTTTCTCTTATCTAGCTCAGAGTTTATGCTCTTCCATTTCCTTCTCTCCTGCATCTCCCTTATCATCTCCTTCGTGATCCACGGTTTTCTAATTTTAGTTGCACTCACTACGCCAATCGTTGCTTTCGCCGCTTCTACAATTCCATTTTTCAAACTTCCCCATTCATCTTCCACTGATCTAACTCCATGATCCTCACCCATTATCTCATCCACCTTCTCTTTATACTTCTTCTTCATTCCCCCAATTAATGCCTCTGTATTCCCCTTTCGTACCCTCCTTCCCATTCTTATCTTTTTCAAGTTTTACCTGACATTTCATGGTCAAGTAACTTCGTAATTACAAGAGAATTCACCAATGCTAATTACCAGGGAAAGAAAAAATTAAATAATTAATAAACAATTTTAATATCAAAATTCAAAGATCAACATTACATCACTGAAACAAGTCACAAGGTGAAAATCTTCCAAATGCCAACAAGTAATTTGGCATTATGGAAATATTTACGACATGCTATATGACATAATTTTTGGTGATCAACTAGCCACAAATATAACTCTGTGGACAACAGTTCTATTTTCATGGAAAGTATACATTTTTCAAGCAGCCACATCTTTCCTTTCTTGAGTGGTCCTCACGTTCACTATTCCAATTGTACTAGTTAGGAGGTTCATTTGCAGGGAAGTCAACTCAAGGTTTTGAGCAAGTTTACTACCTAGCTCACCAGCCTCAGGAAATCCAGCATCTGCGGCATATTTCACACATGACTGAAAATGCAAAAAAATGAGTAAAATTTACAGCTCAAGAAACAGTTTTGCACTGGAGATGGAACAACAGATTGTGGACTTCTGCCCTATGTGCAGATCACATTGCTACATAGGATTCTGTGCACCAAAGGCAATTTGTGGAGGATCTATTGGAAGCAGCTGTCGCATGCCATTACAGGCTAACAAGGACTCATATAGTGGAGTTGTGCTTCAAAGAAGCCACTGTCCACACGGGTGTGTAGCTCCTGTACTCAACCGCAACATGTGACTTGCAGTCCAATGAAAGATATTCTCACTGGCTGTAGGGAATGGCAAGAAATCATTTCAGGCCCTCAGAATGCTGAAGGCCTGAGGCTGATTCCTCCCAGAGAGCCCTTTTCCCTCACGCAATTTCCAACCCTTCACTATATTTCTTTCATCGGCATTCATGGTATTAGATGAGAAAATCCTTCACCATAACCGTGTAACACACTGTGAAAGTATAGATCTATCTTTGTGGACAGTAGCTTCCTTTAAGCAAGACAAAGCCTAACAAGTACCAGCCTAAATGCTAGGCTGTGATGCCTCATGACACCTAGTTCCTATAAATCCTCCGAAAATTGTATAAGAATTCGGAATCCTGGGACTCATAATTATCTTTTCATTGGCTGAGTCCATGGTTCAATTCCTGGTATGGGAAACAGAAAATATTAACTGTGGGGTGACTTGGGAATCTAAACAAGGACAAACATAAAGGAAAAACTGGTGCATGATGACAGACACAACAATCAATCATTTAAAAGAGTGTTCATTTACATATTACCATGCACCAGGACATCCACTGATTTAAATCCAGGGAAATGGGAGCATGAGCAATTTAGGGTGGATTGATTTTCACAATTTCTCCCATTTCCACACAGCTTAGGGTAGAAAAGTTGCTTTTTGGGGTGTTAGTTCAACCTTGCCAATTTTCAGAAAAATCAAAATATGTCCCACCCAGCCTAAACACAACTGAATGTAGAAGCTTTTCTGATAATCAGGTGAATTCCAGAAATATGCCCTGATTTTACAGGTAATTGGTAGAGTTAAAATATCTCATCTTACTCTGTGAGATATTTTAACTATTTAAACTAAAAATATGGAAATCAAGTCAAACCTTGTCATAAATATCTGAAAACATTAGTTTGCTGCACAAAAATGCCCACTCACACTTTTTTTATACACATGTAGGCAACCCGCATATCACTATGGCACTCCAATCAGGGCTGCATTGCATTAAAGTTTAATTACTACTCAAAGGTTTCATGACTGTAAATATGCTATTTCTTTTCATATTCCCCTGGGTAAGCTATCAGAGGGTCATAAAATAGAGCACTTAAGTGTTATCCTTCACCAGAGAACATTTAGTTTTCCATCAAAATTAGCAGCCTTCTTATCATTTCACAGCTCTCTACATGTTTTCCATGCCAGTTTCCATCACATCAACTAACTGTTTAATTATTTCGCCTTTCTCTTTCACAATATGCAAGTCTACTATTGAAACTATGTATCAGTGGGGACTGGAAGAACTTCCCTTTGTATCAGCTTAAATATCAAATGATTAGCATTTTTCAAGTAGGTTTAATCTGGTATATACCCTCAACTCTTTAGAAGTACCCTCCTAGTTCTGGCAATAGCTGTGAAATGCTTTCCGTTAAAGATTTTTCAAAAAAGAGTGCACTTCCCATAACATTGTCTACATCCTCCTGTGCAACTTTTGCGATTCTTACTACATCAGACTCACGACTAACAACCTCAGTGTTAGAATAACCGGCCACCGTGCTAGTTGTAAACCGTCCTCGCAAAACGCTTCCTTCCCTGTCCCGATCCATGCTTCCTCCCACAACCTCAGTTTCGATAAATGCTTCCGAGTAGACGTCTTGGCTTCCCTCCCTCCCTCTGCCTCTCCCCTTCAATTAAAGACTTTAGAGATGGCATGTATCTGGCTTTTTTTCAGCTTACAATCCCCCCGGATTAAATCGAGCTCACTTACTCCTCCCTCCCCTTCTCCTCTTCTCCCCCTCCACGCCTCTTTCTCCTCCTTTGATCCCCTCCCACCCCTTCCCCTCTTCTCCCATTCCACATCCCTCTCTTCTCCTCCAACCCCCTCCTGCCCCTCCCCTCTTCTCCCCCTTATTACCCCTCTCTCCTCCTCCTACCTCACCCTACCTCTTTTCCCCTGCCTCGCTACCAGCGTGTCACCTTCCTTCTGTGAAAAAGGCTGCTACTGCAACTGAAATATCAGAATTTAATTTGTGAGCGTTCCTTTTTTTTCTATGTTTAACACCGCCTCACATGTGGCATCGTTTATCTACATTATGAAGTGTGTGATTGTTCCACGAACTTGTGTGTGTGTATATATATATATTGTTGAATCACCATTTAACACAGTCGAATTTCGATGGTTTATCCTAACTTTGCCGACCATTAGGGAACCCTTCAATTTTGTTTTCTCCCTGCATTTCACTAATTCGTAATTTATAATTAGCTATAGAGACTAGGCACCTACTAATGTAACATCAACCCTGAGTTTTCAGTGGACCACTTTTGGTTCTCCAAAGGGTGAGTGAGCAATTGTTATTCTCGTGCATTAAATTCATCAATTCTTAATATTTACCATTACAATAGCGTGAATTAAATGACATTCATGCTACTTCACCATTGAGGTTTGACATCCGAGAAGTATTTTTTGGCCCGTCGTCGAGTACTTTTTTCAATGCTGAGCATTCAGCATTTTGCCTTATTGTCACGCTTGTATTTTAAAGCATAATTGTTTTGGAAGGCCACGAAATGATTGTACGATATGTGAATGGAAATAAATGTCCACTGACTAAATATCTTCAGGTGAATAATTCTTTCACCAATGGGCTAGTAAAGTACAGCATCACGAACAATTAACTTTCTGAGGTATTCTTTCCCAAATAAATACAAAGGCAATGCTAACTTCACAGGAAAATATTGTTTGGGAAGTAATTTGACGTCGCAACTTTACCAGCTATTGTCATCTTCCCCCAAAAGAGTTTCCCACTCGCATATTTATTTACGAAAGTACCACTAATTTACGAAGCATGTTAGACTTTTTGGATAATTCAATAACTCAATCAATTAGAGGCAAAATACCTTCCCTCATCATTAACTTCACTCTAGCAGACGCAACACTCATAGCACGGATATTAAAAAATATTTCTATACTCCCTGGCTCATGGCATGATATTCATGGCTCATGGGCTGGAAAACATGCAGCACCATGTAGTTCACCATTTCTCCATGGCCTCAGGGTAAAGCCAAACAAACGACTGGAATGTCACTGGCGTGATGGTATATTACACCCTCAATAGAAATACGTCGCTGTGGCCATAATCGACCATTAATAATCAAAACAATTATTATACCATAATTGTCACAACATTTCACTAGTTTATTAATTGCTTATTTCAGTAGTTAATTCAAGAGATTTTCATGGAAGACGTTCTAATGAATTACTTAAAAATACATATGTACAATTCATTGCATAAAATTGCTTAAATACGTAGTCATACTTCATATTCGAATCCCAGATGAGTCTAGATATTTGCAGTTGAAATTTTGACAAAAAACATTGTCTTAGATTCAGATGAATATGGTATAACTCAATGCCAGTGACTATACAAATGCCTGAGATGCAAGAATTCTCCATCAGGAATCAATCACTAGGTTGCACTGCTGGATACAGCAATGAAATTGACTAACCATTTAACAGCCTCATAATTTGAAAACAAATTTAGACTCACCAATCCTTTGTTAGCATCATCTTCCTTGATGCATGCATCAACAAAGAGAGAAAGAGACTTGATGCTGGGGACTCCACTGATGATGGAATGTGGCTTCACCTCTTCCTCTTGTGAGGAGGTGCTCAACCTCACCTCAGCACCAAGGTGGACGAGCACTTTCCAAGCTTTCTGAAACTCATTGCACTGCACACAAATGGTCAGGAGATCACCCAGCATGGCCCCTGTCCACCTATGAGGACAAAATATATGAATTACACAGTATTTGGTTACAAATTCCATGAGATTCCAAGCATTTTTATGCATCAACAAAAAGTATATCCAAACAATTTCAAAATTATTCATAACACATCAGCACATAATATAGCACTCGCGAAAGTTCCTGGCACAGACCTGCACAACAAGGACGGGAAGCAGAAGAGAAGGGGGTGAAGGGTAAGGAAGGAGGGGAAGAGAGGGAGGCAACGAGAGAGTGAGACAGGAGAACTGAACTACCGTATAAACGCGTGTAAGAGGCGCACCCGTGTAAGAGGCGCACCCCTCTTTTTATGCGTCGAAGTTGAAGAAAAAATTTTGAGTTTTTTTTTCTTCTATTGCGAGGTTTTGCGGTCCTAACTGCGAACTTTCGACCATTTTCAAAGCCATCCGCTTGCGATATTCTCTTATAATTTGCGCGGCATTTTTCATAGGCATATATAGACCCCGGAGCTAAGTATTCACTTGGATCTTAGGTTTCCGCGGCGTTTCTCCATATTGGTAACGGCTTTCGGGCGTTCCTCTACAAGACAACGCGGAGGAACGCCCGCGTGCCCGAACGCCACGTCACCCTTTATGCCACTATTTACCGAGTCCAAATGACTCATGCACAGAGAAAAGACAACTGGTTTTCCCCCGCAGGTAATGCTTGTAGTAGACTCCCTCGCGCGCCTTACGGATAGCCCTCTGACTGGGCAACAGCGCGCGCCTCTCCCTTTCTCTTCCGTGCATGCTCCTGGCAGTTGAACGCGCTCTTTTTCCAAAATAAATGTTAATCAATATTGGTTAACCAACGAATTCCTTTAAGATTTTATAAGTGGATTCATTATAATGAACTCGAGAGCTTGGAGAAGGTCTAAACGGCGGTTTTCATGGATGCACGGAACGGAAAATAACGGATCGATGCATTTGCATCTATAACTAAAATACTAATGCATTAAATAATATGAAACTTCGTATAGCTGTTAGGAAAGATCTTTACTACAATATTTGTACAGGAAATTTCGATATCTTGATCCGTGTTGTTATTACGAAGCCGCAAATGCGATGCAACCGTCCGGTACCCGGGAAAATGCACTAAAGTTCTGTTTTTAAGCACACTGAAATCTATATAAACGGTAAAATGTTTTGTACACCACCAATAAACGCAGAAATAAACAAGCTTTAATTTGATGTACTTCATTTTAAAATCGATTGAGCCATCTCTGAGATATTAGCCTTCAAACTCGGGTGACGGAATTTTGCAACGGACAAATTTGTGTAAGAGGCGCACCCTCATTTTCGGCTGCGATTTCTGGGAAAAAAGGTGCGCCTCTTACACGAGTTTATACGGTACTTTACAATAAAGGCACGACACACACACACACGTGCAGGACAAGTGGTTAAACTCACCCATCCCTATGACTTTACCAGGGACTCAAGGTCTCATTGTGAGAAAAGTCAAAATGGGATAGCAGGTAGTGGTGAGTCATCCCACTTCTCCAAGCACTTGTATTGGCAGTAATTATAGAGAACTCCCCACTGGCCCTCCACACTTCACAGGATTACTCCGTTTTGCAGGATATTGAAAGTTTCTTAGCCCATGTCCCAAAATCAATCACTGTGCAGTTCCAGGAACTTTTGCTAGACCTATACAAGTTATATCATAGACCTGCATATATACATTTTTATGAGCTTACAGATGGCAATGCAAATATTTATGTTAGAATACATAAATAAATAAATATTAGAATACAACAGATAAGCTAATTTTGACAGATGGCCTCAGCCAAACAGTAAATAAATAAGATGTTTATGAGAACACTGTCAAAAGTATTTCACGCAAATCCATCTGTTAAAAGAGTTTTTATTATTTAGTTCTGAAATTAAAACTGCTTCAGATAAACATCTCTCAGAGTCAGAGTCAGTAATAGAATTGGGTATTTTCCACGTACTTCAAAGTACCGATATTCTGATTCTATTACTTGAACTTATTGCATTGGCTAAAAGTTTTCTAATCAAATTGTTTGAATTTCGGTTTTGAAAGCTAAAGAAAGTCGAAGGTTACGAATCCTCCTGAGCACACTCCGAAATCAGCCGAATGACCTGTGACGTCATTTTCGCTGTTTACATTTACACCCAGGCGTTTTCTTATGCTTACGTTGGAAACTGGTGCGGTGAAATTAGTTTTGGACGTTTTTCTGTTTTTTATGTGAGTTTAAATGGCATATGTAGATGGTGTTTTGTGCCACAATGTAAAAATACATCGGTGAAAACACCGAACAAGAAATGCATTCACGCAATCACGACATTGAATGTTTGAAATGTCTTCCTTGGATTCCTCAATATCCACCTGCACAATGTATGCTTTACTTCGCACTTTGTATTCTGGACATATTCTTGCAATGACTGTTCACAGTGGTCTATCTCTCTTCACTTAGATGTATCCTATAGCATTACCACCATCACTCTCAAGACAATCTTTATAATAAAGCAACACAAATTAAACTTTGAATAGACATTTAGGAGATGAGAATCTATTTTTAGACATTTCTATAGCAGAGAAGCCACTTATAGAAACCTCTGCAAACAATCACAAATTAACGTCTTAAGTGTGTTAAGTATTTGCAGCGTAAATATTTGGCAAGTACTGTGTTATGTTGATATGTTACTAAGGTACTGTTTGTTTACCGTTGCGTGGACTGGTATGGACTTTGAGAAATAAAGAAGAAGTATTATAATGATTATGAGTGTATTGGAAAAACAATTAAAAAGCTCATACACCAAATACATAATTATATGCATTAAAATAATAAACAACAGTAATGACGATTTTACAAGCAAACTTTATGCTTACAGTTTTTGGACTTAAGCTCCACGAATTTCGGAAGCAGTAAATCGCTCGTCCTTCTTCATAAAAACGTGTGGTTCTGATGTGGTTTTAATAAAACCATTGCACGCCATAGCCTTTGTTTTCAATGAAAACTCTTTAAATATACGGTCTCTTCTACAGTCCTTCACTTTCTCCCTCACAGCTGTCTATCGCTCAGCGAAAATGACGTCAAGCCAATTAGATTTCGTTTCGCATCCGCGTAAAAAAATTTGAAATTTCGACTATTTTAATCTTAAATATCTCAACTAATATTAAATCAATTTTAAAACTATTTTCACTCCGCAAACTTGCTTGAGTTAAAGTAACAAATAAAGATCCGTTTACTTAAATTTAAAATTTTGGAAAATACCCAATTAGAACTCCATTCATAATAGTGTCTGATCATAATGAGATTAACTCATTTCTCATGGCTCCATTGACAGTTCATGAACATATAAAAAAGAGGAATCGAAACCAAAAACTATGCGCACACATGCTAATATTCCATCAAACAAGTAAAGAGTATAACCGTGCAGAATAATAACAAAATATATTTTGTCATGACAGTGTTCCCCATCCTAATGAAGTGCATAATGAATTAATGGAAGGGTATTCGATATTTCTCACAAGTAAAGATGAGTCATGACATTTTCAAGAACTCTTGGCAATTTTCCACAGATAAATTTCTTAAGGCTTGACAATTATGTAAAACATTATTGAAACTGGTCACATGAACAATTTATCAGTGGATAATTGTAAAGAGTTCTTCCTTCGTTAGAAATCAATACACTTACATTAAATTTCTTGATCTGAGACCAGTATTTTCTGCTTCTTCTTCAATCTTCTCCCAAATGCCCCATGCAATTCTCATGTAAGATTCTCGTAGATCCTTCTTTTTGCTCAATGACTCAGCTGATTCGGCTGGAGAATCTATGACTGGATTACGAGCCATAATGTCCAGCAGGGCTGTCAATAACCTATCCCTTGTAGTGTGATCAAATATGATCATATCAGACCACATTTGGGGAAGAAGTTCATAGGCACCATTCAAATCAATCGTCTTAAGTATTTCCTGAAAAATAATAAATTTTATAGCATCAACATACCATGAAAATTTATTCAAACTTCTAAATTTAAAAACACACAATGAATTGATTTGGAGAGTTAAACATTAGCACTTCGAGTTGTATACATTTAACTTATCAACACACTATCCTTTCCAGGGGACTTTCAGTTAAAACAAGCAAAGCCATCATTCATTGGCATGAGACATTGAATTTATTCATGTAACACCCCATAAATTAAAAGCAAACCAACAACTTATTACAGTACTCTTAAAATATTTTCATGATTGCTATGACTAACTATCTGGCGGCAAAAACTGACATATTCAAAGTTCTTCCCAAAAGGATAACAATCTATACATAGCAGCCAAATGTATTATATGTACAGCATAATTGACATAACTTATAATTGAATGTACATGCCGTAAATATTTTCATGTTACTTTACTAAGATATGAGGAAAAAATAACTGGCATTATACGGAAAGATTTGTACATAGCCATATAAGTTTTTAACCTGACATCTTCACCTCCTTTGGTATATAGGTACCCTATTAACCGCAATTACATATTACACTTATAAAACAGAGCAATATATAACATCAAACTGCATTCTTTACAAACATTTCAGCTCTTACACATGTACCACCTCCAATTCAAGTAATATACCTTCAAGAGTTAATAATTCGGCTCAGCATTCCGTCATCATCCCAAATAAAGTTCATCCAAAAGTACAATAA
Organism: Pyrrhosoma nymphula; assembly: GCA_963573305.1. Lineage (NCBI taxonomy): Eukaryota > Metazoa > Arthropoda > Insecta > Odonata > Coenagrionidae > Pyrrhosoma > Pyrrhosoma nymphula. The sequence continues at coordinate 100,561,692 of OY754330.1, read as the reverse complement.
TGAGAATGAAATATACAAGCCCTCCACATAATAATTGTACATTGGCGGCAACATTGGTCAATGACATATATATTTTTGGAGCAAGAGAGATAGTTCTGGAGAGTTGTTGACAGCTTACAAATCCAAGGCAAAAAAATAAAACATTTTTAACATGGGTTCAGGAAACCAAGGAAAATTAATTCCAAGTTCACATTTAATATGATTTGATGATGATGCTACATGATGTCCCTGTATGAAAGCAATACTCCAGAAAATACAAAATAAACAATATATGTACTGACAGGATAATACTAGCTTCAGAGATCTACAAAAAGATTTTGCAAGGAAGTAGGTACAATTCTTATACCGATTTGTTTCATTAAATTTGTTTCAAAAGCAGTAACTAATAAATATTAATATGTAATTATTACTTACTTCCATTACAGCAGGTTCTGGAACATATACATTAGGAACCAATTTATTGTACACTTCCATGAAGGTTTCCAATGGCTCTATGGTGCACATGAGAATAAAATAATGGCGGCTGAAAATAAAAAAATCAAATAATTTATTTGTTATTACAAAATGAAATGGCATGCCAGCAATTACTTACAGTTAATTTTCTCCTTCAAATATACAAGAGTAAAAATACTTTCTCACAATTCACAAAATTTTACAAGAGGAAAAATTACTTCGTCACAATTCACAAAATTTAAGTAGCAGTACTTTAGTTTAGCTTCAACAGCTTAGGTCCTTTCATGCACACTTTCTGCCACTTGCAGACAAGGGGAACCACACTCAGACAAATAGGAGGATCACCCCTCCCGATTCGAGCAGAGCCCAATGATGCTTAACTTTGATGACTGTTTGGGGACCCATTGCGACAGGCCCCACAAAACTTAAAACTGACTTTCCTTCGTTACTGACAATGAAATGAAATTTAAACTGACATTGAAAGGAATTAACGAGAGATTGGTTTTAGTTTTTGGTGCTCTTGAGGGACAAAAAGCCTTTGCCTAAGAAAATATTCACTGACAAAACATTTTTGTTTACACAAGCAGGAGTGCAAACTTTGAGGCATAGACCTTGAGTATAGGTAGTTGGCGCTTGAGCATAGGCGGCCGGTGAAGTAAACATGAGATCACATGCTATGTGGCAAAGAAGTGGCAGCGTTCAAATGCTTTGAATCACTTCGGAGCACAAACCAAGAAATTCCTCATCAATGGCACGAACATTAACTTTGAATATTTGCTTTTCATATGATTAATTAATGAAGCATCCCTATTTTTGTGCATGATTTAAATTTTCTTTTTACCTTAAAATTTTCTGATTTCTTCCTGAGATTTAAAAATGCATCCGCTTAGCTTTAACCTCGTCTCATGATGCAGTATTATGTATATCAAATAATGACAAGTATGATTAGAAAAATAAGTGGGTGGCATAAAAATGAAGCTGACAGCAATTGGAATGAAAAAATTATGTAAGAACGTGAGTATTCCACTTACAAGTATGCAGATTCCTTGAATGAGTCTCCAATGAAATCATAATTGGAATGCGATAGTAAAACGTTATGAACTCGATGTGCCAGTTCTACATCCTGTAAATGATATCGGCAAACTTCCATCGCAGTCAAGAAGAAGAGGGTGTCCTTGGGATCACGAGCCTTTATAGCTTGGCCATCTAGTTTATTCAAGATATCTACTAAAACTCTGCTTGTAGGACCTCCTGAAACCATAAATCAAGCATTAACACAAAGCAATGATTCCCTTCCAAAACTGTGGAAAGAGAGTGTAAATTATTACCCAGTAGCATTGCGCTCACAGTGGATTGCATAGTATAGTGATCACAACCACCAAAATAAGGCCAAATAAAATGAGCAATTACTACATACATATTAGCCATGCTTGAAGCTCTCATTGAATAAAAAGAACAAGCTATCCTAAAACTACACATAATTTTTCAGCCAGAAAAAATTAATAACAGTGAAACTTTGCCAAACCGTGAGGATATATGCCACAGTTATGATGCATTGTGTAAATCCACATTTTTTTTATTTTATGCCTTTTATTAAGGGTGAAATTAGGGCTATTCTATCTTACATTTAACCCTAGACATTACATTAACACCCATGCCCTGAGTGGAAGAAAACCCACCCAAGTAGGACTCGAACCCCCCACCTTTGGACTAGCAGGCGAGGACTATACCCTTCCGCCACCACGGCCGGCAACATTGGGGAAATCCCAAATCTCATGGAAACATGTATGGGAGTTCTATTCCACGATCGATAGAAAAATATTCCTTTGGCAGTTTTTTGATAGTTACTATGCACACTTTTGTCAAGAATGAAAATTTTTTTTTAATCACAGAGAAGAGGAAAATATTCTTCTGAATATTCTCCTCAGACAGTAGCCAAATGTTGGCAACATTCCTTAATCAGCCACAAAACCTTTTTATCACTTTATTGGTATCATATCCATGCCAAAGCCAGGTTTTTAACATGAGGAAACAGAAAATTTCAAAGATACAACACTATAAGGTGGGAGAGAACACCCCAGAATATCTTGGGGCAAACCACTGAAGCGGTTTTATGCTAACTATTTAAATTTTTGAGGAACCAGACTTGAGTTCAAAGAAGAAAAATAAAGCAGAAGTAATTAGGTTCTTGGTTCAAGATAATCTCGCTTCTGTTGAAAAGCTTTAGTTATCTAAGTTAAAAATTAAATGATAAATGGAGAGGTGCTCACATTTGGTCGCATAAGCTGCTTTTGTTAAGAGTAGCTAAGAGGTGAATAGAATTCTGGGGAATTGTAATCTTTAGAATAGAGTTGATTTGGAGTTTAGGGCAACGGCTTGCCACGATGGAAACACAGATTCCTGATTAGTCACCGAAGTAAAGCATTGTTGGGCTTGGCTCAAGTTTGGAGGGGTGAACCTCTGATTCGTCTGAGTGCTATTGCCCCTGTCTGCATGTGGCAGCCAGTATGTGCAAAATGACCTTAGCCATCAAAGCACATTAAACAAAAATACTACAATACTTGGGAGTCTTAGAACTTGGAAAAAATTCGGATTTCAATATGGAAATATTTGGGAATATTGGACAGCACAATACAATAGTGGACATTTAAAGAGCTTTGAATTACTTCAACATGCATCTTTTAAGATGTAGTGAGAGAGCAATGAATACACAAATACTTACGGTCTTTACAAAATATGGTGAGGATATAATAATACGACGCTAAACTTGGTTCAATGCCAAGATGGTGAAACTCGGCTAATGTTTGCAAAGCAATATCTCGGGCCCTTGGGAACATTCCCATGGCACTTATTACTTCCAATACAGCATTCATGGTACCAAGGTTGGGCTTATGCCCTCCGGATGCCATTTCTCTCAGAAGTGACTAAGGTTAAATGAGAAAAATAGTTACTTTCAACATAGGCCCAGTTCTATTTTAAAGTCATTTTATATAAAAAAGAAAAATCTTGCATACAAACAAATGAAAAGTTTCTAGATAGCTGAAAATAATCAACGAGCCATGAGAAAAATATCAAAATAAAATTGCAACCGGTCTCAACATTTTAAATTGCAGTTTTCTTTAATCCACTGAGAATTGACAATGTTTTCTGATTTCCATGTCATTGACAGTTATGACAATACATGTGTACTTCCTGGTCCATAAATTGCACTGATTTCTTTGGGTTAGATTCAAGAAGAAAAATATTATAAAGAACATCCATTAATGTTAAACAATTCATGGAAATAAAATGGGATTGTACATTTCCAAAAACAGCAACTGTGTTAAAGTTATTCATGATTGAATCCAGGAAATAAATGAATGATGGAGAATCCACCTTTAGCTTGTTGCAAATCTGTGGTGAAAGTAGATACATAGGAACATCCGATGCAAAATCAGATCATGAAAACTTAGAGTAGAAATTCCACAACATCATACCTGATCACCCTTCTTATGCTTTTACCCTTAACCCAAAAGATGCAGGCCGATTTCAGAATGCATTTTCGAGAAAAAGAAGTGTGCCTTATGGGCTGGGAAATATGGTAGTGATCAAGGGCCAAATCAGCAGAAATATTGAAATTCAATTCAGAATGGCACACCTCAACAAACAATAAATTCTATCTCGCAACATGTTTACATTATCACCTCTGCCAACTGCCAGCGGGATTCAGCTCCTTCCCTGAGAGACACTGCTGCTGAAATAAGAGCATTGTAGCACCCTGTGTCAGGAGCTAATTCAGGATCTCCAGATGAAACCATATCCCTTAATAGTTGCCATGCACGCTCACACTGACCATAGCGTGCCATCCCTTGCACCAGAGCTCTGTGGGCCTTACCAGCATGAGAACCAGAGGAGAGTGACTTGAATACAGTTTCTGCCAAGCCTTCATCTCTGAAATAAACATGAAAAACTACATTTTAGATCCACTAGAATATTTAAAACATACTTTCATAAAGACAAGACTTTGGATTTACACAGAAAAAATCAAATTTGAAAATTTTCTTAGTACAAACATTGTGAGTAGCAGCTTTTGTTGGACATGTAGCCATGAAACTTGCATACCCCCACATATCGAGATCAATATCCATGTCATTCACGTCTACTCATGCCTAGCAGAACCTCTATTAATAGGGAAAATTTGAATAATAGACAAGTTCTTCCATGTTTATATTCCCTCATAGATGACATAACTTTGTGGCAGATAAATTTCCAATAAACATTTCAGCCAATTGTTGGCTTATATAGTTAAAGATTATACTTGAGAAAAATGTTTCCATTAAAAAACACTTAAACCTGAATTGCATGCAAATAAACTATGTAGAATGCTGACATTTGTACACACAATTAAGTACACTCAATTTCAGTCAACTCTTGATTATCCGGCTTCCGATTATAAGTGCTATTTTCTCATCCCTACACTTAAAAGTTTGAAAAATATTCCAATGGTAAAATTAAGTAAATTCTTTGAAAGTTCGATGTATCTAAATAGAATTGCAAGTTTTTAAATGTCTCTTGTTAGTTTAACTTTTTAATTTAATCACAATATTATGGAAATTGTTTGCTTTGTTTAAGAATTATGAAAACTCAGCCACATCTGCTTCTGAAATTATTTTATCTGTTCTTTCCCATTATCCTTTGACTGAATGAACAGAATTTTAAATATACAATGGAAATAATTTCAAATAAACTACTTGTAAATAAACTACTTGTAAATAAACTACTTGTAAATAAACTACTTGTAAATAAACTAACTTATATTATACTTAAAAATAACTACTTATTGTTCCGTATGTTCTTACTTTTCGGCCAGAATTAATAAATACAAAACAGTATCAGTGCTCCCTGGTCATTATTCGCCATTGAACAGTCATTTGTTCTAACCCAGATACAATTGTGCCAGTTCATTCATGTGGAAATCTCAATAACTTCAAAGTTTAATTTGTTACTGTAGTGCCACGACAAAGCTGATGCAAATGGAAGAAAAATGAAGAAAATTGTCATTTCCATCGCGAAAAAACTAGAATTGATTACAAGAAATGAAAAAGGAGAGACTCTGCTTAAACTGGTAAAAGAATATGATGTAGGATTACAAACATTTTGGGATAAAATTGAGAATAAAAGTAAGCTGATGAAGTTTGCTGCAACCTCGGACAGTGGTTTGGGACCCTCAAAGCGTAAGACTATGAAACGATCAACCTTTAAAGAGCTAGACTCTGCCATGCTTCTTTGGTTCAATCAAAAAAGGTCAATTGGTATACCCGTCTTAGGCCCCATGTGCGCACAGCAGGCTAAACTTTTTCACGAGTCTCTAGGGATAGAAGGGGATTTTAAAGCTTCTTCTGGGTGGTTGACAAGATTCAAGCAGCGACATAGAATTCGTGGTATTGCTATTCAGGGAGAGCGATTGAGTGGCAATGTTTCAGCCGCTGATGCTTTTTGCTTGGAGTTCACAAAATATGTAAATGAAGAACAGTTGGCACCCCCACAGAAGCTCTGATGAATGTTGAAACTTAGCTGGACTACATGCGACAAAATGATTTCGATTATTGCGACATAATCTCAGCCAGAAAAATAAGATCAGCAATAAAAGAAAATATGAAGAAATCAAGTAAACAGCAAAAAATAATTTGTTATTTCCGAGATTCACGATAAAAAAATGTGCTCTATTCTGATATTCACTTCGATAATGATTTTTACATTGACTTCAAATACGCAATATATGTTATTACTTTTTATTATTGATATGGTCAAGTTAAGCGCCCATTATCTTTTGTTTCAAGCATTAGAAAGTATTTATTAGAATAGAAAATATTTATAGATGAACGTGGAAGATTTCATGATATTCGAAATAAACAAACTGGAAAATTAGCATTTCGTTATTCACTTGTTTTCTTGGCGTAAAACCTGCAGTCAATTGTAATGCAAAATATTTTTTATTCTACTAATGCCGAATCTATATATTATATCACAATATATCTGAGGCTCACAATTGTAACAATGTTTTGTATTATATAATCACTACGATGTCATATATTTACTGAAAATAAGCAAGATGTCAGCTTTTATTGTCTACGTGGTCCAGCTAAGTATGTTGTGTTTCAAGCATTAGAAGCTATAAATTCATAAATATTTACGATATTATTGTATTTCAAAATAATAGAAATATTTAGTATTTCATAAGTTGTCTTGCGGTAACCGCTGCAGTCTCTTATGTGAAATAGTTTCCATCCTACGAAGTGAAATGTCAATATCACGACCACATTTTCCATGTTTTTCGGTTATCCGTGTTTTTCGATTATCCGTGCCTCGTCGTGCATCCATTAGCATGGATAATCGAGAGTTGACTGTATATGTATCCACGTTATAGCCAAATTCTTATACTTGCTCCAGAGCAAATAAGAATTTGGCTGTAAAAAGAAATAGGTATACTATTACATTACTTTAAAATTAAAAAACCTCAAAAATGAACTGCAGGATATATCATCTCATAAAGCAACATGAAATACATATAGAATAGCACTCTGTTGCTACTACATACATAGACTTCCACACCTGATGACAGAGGATTTACTAAAGACTTATACCTATCCCCAAGAGTAAAAATCCACATAAATCTGTCATGAGATTTGTAATTCAACTTAAAATTATGAAAATTTTTAGAAATGTACTTTGAGATCATTTTAATTCCCCCTCCAGTTTTCCTAAATAACTGCTGAAACTGCAAATTTCCCTCCTTACTGCGCAGAAATACTGATCTTCAATGACCATTTCATCACCAAGCATATTGAACTCTCTAACAAAAGTGAAATAAAATGAGTCTCACTTCCATGTTTTCCGAGGCCTTTGCTTCCCTTGAAAACTCTGACGGAACCATCTTTCTTCAAACAATTCTTCTGGCGGGGTGTCACTAGAGTTGTGATAACACAAAAGTTCCAAAAATGCTTGCTTAGTTTCATCTGATATCTCTGCAATGGTAAAAAATGTAACTATTAATATCAATTAAATACCTGGAACACTTAACAGTAGTTACAGGTTATATTCAAAGTAGCCTCCATAAGGTCCTACTTTTAAAAAATCACTCATAAATCATGAAATACAGAGGAAAAGATGATTCATGCTAGAAAAATGATTATGTATAAGCAGCAATTAAAATGTCAAGATATGTTCTGTGCTGTATATAATCATAACTACATATTTACTTTATGATACAATGCAATTTGTTTGAATTAAATCTATTTTTCACATGAAATATCTGAATCTTTAAGTTTATTAATGATTTGATCAGGGCTCTCATACAATTTCTCTATTTGGTTTGTAAGAGACAATCATACAAAGATATTACACTACATGATATCGTAATGCAATGAGATAGCATCATGGATTGAAGGCTGTTGGTGTGTGGGTGTGGAGGACAAGGGATACAAAGCAATTGATGAAAGGGAAGTGGAACACGAAGGTTCCAGGTGGGTGAGGAACTACTGGAGGAGATTAGGAGGAGGCGGAGTAAGTGGTTGGAAAGGGTAATGAGGGGAGAAGGACTGCTTTAGACTATTATAAATGGGTGCCCGATGATGTTGGGTAAACAGGGAAGAGAAAGGAAAAGAATAGGTTTTATGGACAGCATGAGGAAAGGTAGAATGTATGCCATGCTGATGAAAGAATTCTGCCAGGAATTATCTACACTTGAAAAAAAAATTAGAGATGGTCTTATCTCCACTTAAATCTATGTTGACAGATGAATCACCTCTACTTGTAATAAAAGAATATCATCCATAAAAATAACCCCAAACTTAGAATAAGTACGGCTAGTCACATTCACCACCTCAATTTATATAACAGCCCAACAGGAAATGATACCAAATTTAAAAATTCCTCTTCCCCTTCCACTCTTCCCTCCTCTCCCCTCACCCAGTGATTTCTCCTTCCTTTTCCCCTTTGTGTGACTATACATAACTGACTGTAGGTACTGTATTGTTGTTTGTTGATGTTGTTATCAACAAAACCTAGATCATGTGCATTAAAGTTTATGTGGAAACACCAAGTGACTATTTTGTTATTCCAGAGCAGATTTCGTGCCGGGTATTCAGATTGAGGCAAAATTTACTTGAATATTATGATCACATTCCTAATTCAATTGCCCATATAGGTACGCCAATGAGTTTGACTCCTACTAAAATAGCAGTGAAACATTTATTCTCAGTTACCCTAGGCATGTAGGAAAAAAGAACTCTAGTCAAAGGGGGGGGGGGGTTTGATCCCCTTGATCCCCCCTTCTCCCCCTGTGTACGTATGCCCCTGGAGGGAATCAATGAAAGTTGCTGACTGCTATGAAAACCCAATCTTTCACATACACTTAACTAAAATTGTGTCAAATAAAAATCAGTTTTTTGTTTTGGATCAGATGAAAAATTGGCTTCACATCAACAAAGTATGCCTGTTTTTATAGCATGGGTTTTTGGTAGTCCTAGCTTGATGCTAAGATAAAACTAGACTAAGGTTTGTAAATGACTCTTCATTATTATCATAATAGCCATCACTAAACCTTAGGTTTACATACAAAGGATGAGCAACAGATAGGTGATGGATATCTGTTTGAGGCACATTTTTGTGCTCTACCTTAATAAGTGCCACCCCAACTGTGTCGGTAGAAAGGATTCATTTATTATGTCCCACGCTATTTTCTATTCAAGGGACTTTATATTTTGTTATCAAAAATGTCCTTCAAGATACTTACCTTGACCATTTTTCTCTAAAATTCCATACACTGTGATAGCATCCGAAACTAAAGCATCATCAATGAGATTTTTTAACGTCTCTTCGCTGGCTTCACTTGCTTCCGTGATTGCTGGCTTTGCAGTTAACGCCTTGAAATTGTAAGAGTAGTTTTAGGTTGCATATTCCATAAACAATCAAGTCATAAAAACCCCGAACGATAAAATATCGCGAAATGGTTCCCAATGTTTCATAAAAATTGTCTTATACCTCTTATAGGCTGTTATTAAGTGTATTATATTCAGTAATTTCATTGATAGGAATAAAAATACGTCCAGATTAACAATAATAAGGGTAAAGAAGAGTTAGGGTCCAGTCTGGGAGAAAATTTTTTGTGAGAAACATAGAAAAGTGAAGGGTATCAGAGAAATGTGAAAGGAAAGTGAAAGGATTGCGCATTTCATAAATGTAAGAAAGAAAGTCGTGAGATTCTTAGTTTTTGAGAAAATAAATGTTGAAAATGACCAAATTCGCGTATTTTTGGTGACATTTTGACGCCATATTGCGAGATTTTCTGAAGTCCCGGTAGAGGGATACGGACTAATTTCACGTCTGAAAGATCACATGCCTAATAACGTTGCGGGTCTGAGGAGTGGAACAGGGGTACTAGGGTGGGACGGTACGCGACCTCAAAAAGGCCATTTCCGAACGGAAAGATAAGTTATTTGGCGGATAGTTACGTTTTATTTTCACGAATACCCTTTTAAACCAACGGGGCGGCCCTGCGGGCCGCCCCGTTGGTGATTATACAACCCACCCCAATGGTGATTGCTTTGCGTAAAATTATGGCGAGAGGAGAGTTGGTGATGAATTTTCCGTATGGAGGAAGTGGAATGAGGTACCTTCAAAGATTATAGGGTAGCTCCGAGAGGATACCCGTCCCTCTTGAGTGTGATAAAGCCATCGAAAAGCGGGAATAGTTTTAAGTTGAAGGCGGGAAAAATCATGGGTGGTGAACATAGAAAATGAAGAAACTGCTCGACCGCTGCGTCGTCTGGGGGAACTAGGAGGAAAACGTCAGTATTTCCAACATGGCGTCGAGAAATGGATTCACATCACAGGTTTAAGTGAATAGTTTACGAAAGAAAAAGGATTTATGAAGCAAATGAAAGGTTAGTATAAATGCGCATATGTAGCGTAGCAATATAAGTGAAATAGGTGGTATAAGGTGATCGGGAAGCAGGTGAAATTAATTTTCTCCCAGACTGGACGCTAACTCACCTTTACCATAATAAGAATAGCGTTTATACTTTGATTGGTGGCTCAGCTAATTTCGTATTAAACCATTCAGCATGCTCCTTTCTAATCCATAATGCCGCTTTTCTCCCAGACTCTTTAGCCATCGCGTAGGTACGCTTTGAAGAAGTGGACGTAGGAATAAGAAAAGGATCATCATGGAATTTGTATTCTGCAGCTGTATAATCCCTTTGAATGGTAGACTCCAGAGCCTATAAGGAAATCAAAATCGTGCCCAAAGACAATGAGAAAGACATGCACGGCACCATATCACAGAATGTCAGAGAACATGAGACCACTTACACGCAAAATGTCAGTTGGACCTCGATGGATTCTTTTTGGCACAACGATAGCTTCTCCTGATGAAGAATAGTGACGAGCCAACACAGTTAAAGCATCCCAACGACATTTATTCCTGCAAAAAAGTACTATAATTGAAAAAACCGGGCAATACGTATAACATTTTTATCAATGTGACTGTTAAAAAAAATGAAATTTAATACCAATTAAAACATCCAAGCCCGCGCATAGGATTCATTTGAAAGCGTCCTCGAAAAACGTAATATTTGCCAATGTTTACAAATCCCTGGCTTAAAGAAACCCCAGAAACATTCTCATGCGAATTTAAAGGCGCCGCACCGTAGTCAATTTGTGACAGTAACGAAACGAAAATCACTCATTGGCGCACAGCCATTTATATTTGGTTTGCCGGTATATTTGGTTTGCCTTGGTAAAGGTGCATTATTCTATGCACCTTTGCCTTGGTGATGAGAAAAAACTGTGTGTGGTTAATCAATTATTTTCGATCTTCAAAGCTTGACCATTATAGCCTGAGGAGAAAAATCCGGTAAAGGTGAGCTTTCGTCCCGCACGGTTAACATTTTTTTTTTGAAAAACCTAGGAAACAGACGATATTGAATGTAATGTACCTATGAGTAGAGGAAGAATGCGCATTTGTAAAAATGTAAGAATCATACCCGTGTGAGTAGTAGTTGTACATCTGTGTTAACTCACGATATGGAATATTGTTTTTAGTAAATATGTTAACCCTACAAAGATCATGTATCGTAGGGTAGTTGATAATTGTTTTCAACCTTCAATCCTCTACTAAAATCGTGATTAGAACCTGAGGAGAAACACTTTAATTGCAGGTTAAAAACCAAGATATTTGTAATATCCGCGAGGTTTTAGGGTAACAGTAAGTACATTTGTTGTAACTTACGGATTTTGAATACTCTTTTTAGTGGGGAATACCTATGTAGGCAATAACAAAAGCCGTGGGGGAACAGTATAAAATCTGTTTTTCTGGCGCTAATTAAGCTTATCGGTAATGCGTGCTTCGCCCATCATACATATTTTTCGAGAATCCAAGGAAACTTTAGGATTCCCATGACGATGGTCTAATTAGCAAAATAAACTATAGATAGGTAGTGTTATAATAATAATAATATTTCACCCATTTGTTCTACATGGATGACCTGAAGCTCTATGCTTCTAATGAGAAAGACCTTCGCATGGCCCTGGACACCGTACTGGAATACAGTGAGGCCATAGGGATGGAGTTCGGATTGGACAAGTGTGCATCCATCCACCTGGCAAGAGGAAGATTTTCGGAGATCAAGGAAGACGTGCAACTTGTTGACGGGAGCTTCATTCGTCACCTTGAGGACGATGACAGCTATGAATACCTTGGCGTCCCCCAACGCCGAATGCAGGAGGTTGCAGCACTGAAGGAAAGGCTCACCGTCAAATACAGACAGACTCTTAGGAACATCTGGAGTTCTGAGCTGTCAGGCAAGAACAAAGTTCTTGCCAAGATTATGTTCACGGTTCCTAAACTGCTGTATACCTTCGGATGCATGAAGTGAAACGTCAACGAGTTGCAGAACCTCGATAGGGGAACGAGGAAGATGATGACCATCTACAGAAGTCTTCATCCGAAATCTTCCGTCGCCAGATGGTATCTTCCTCGCAATGTAGGTGGTAGATGACTATTGAGTCTGAAGTTTCTCCACAACAGAGTTTTCCTGGGTACAGCATGCCGAGTGTTGAAAAGTAGGGACCCCCTGCTCAATCTCGTGAGAGAGTGTGGGAGCAGGGGCGTTTCTCTTCCAGGCGGCTAAGAGGGCAGCGAACGAAACCGGTCTCGACTTCGACCCGTCATCCGACAGAAGCGACAATGACACGACCATCTTGTCATTGAAGGCAGACGTCCTCAAGCTCGAAATAAAAAAAGTCGAGCAGAAGGCCTTGCTCAAGGTGAATACTGATAAGCCCATGCATGAAGGTTTCTATCGAAACATCAAAAAGCATGGGCTATCGAAGGAGCTAACGTTTGCCTTCCTATACTCCGCTGGTCTGAAGTCTGAGACCGAGGGTTTTGTCCTCGCGTGCCAGGATGGTGTCATAAACACACTCATGTACCGCTGCATTATATTCAAGGCTAGTTTTCGGCTCCGGCTGAAACTAACATGGATGCGAAGGAGGTGGAAAAACGGACAAAATATGAAGACCTACTTTTCAAACTTCGGCAGATGTACCCCGGACACACTGTGAAACTAGTGGTCCTCATCATAAGTGTGCTCGGTGGAGTTAAGGGCTCGCAATTAAACAACATCAAGTGCATTCCATCCTGTGTGGCACAGGTGGAATCACTAGTTGCACGCATGCAGAAAGCCGTCATCCTGGGGTCACTCCGTCTACTGCGGATGCATGACCCGACTGCAGCGTAGCCACACATCCGATGGGCGTCAAACATGGCTGCAATCACTGCACAACCCCTCTCGAGTCTCCGGCCTTTATGATGGCAATGAAACCTGATGCTTGCCGGGGACTCGGAGGGGCATGTTACAACTGTAACGTAAAATATTAATAATAATTTTTATTAACCCATAGCACTATTAAGTGACAGTTGTCATCCAATTACAATAAAACATACAAATACAAAATACAAACATGATCAATACAAATATATTACCCTGTAATACTTGCAAAGTCAAGAGCAAATTAATCTTCAATGCTGTATAGTGGTCTATCAACCAACCATTTCTCCAATGCCCTTCGAAATTTACATGATGTGGCCATTTGAAGGGAGTTTGGCAACATGTTATATAACTTTATACCCAACAATGTGTATGTGACAATGCGAAAAATTTGCATTAAAGGTACCCGGAATATGGTAAAAGATGGTGTTATTAATTGATTAACCCGGAATATGGTTAATGGGTATTAGTTGGTTAACCCGGAATATGGTAATGGCTGTGTTCTAAAGTAGGCAAATAAGTTTGAGCTAATGGAACAAAAGCACTCATTTACTTGCTTAACTTATATATTTATAAATAAAGTGCAGTTTGAGTCGTTTTAAGTAGGTATCCCAGATAGCAATGCAAACTTGTAGCAACCTTGCTGCAAGTTTGTCATGTCAAGTCTGCAAGCTTGCATCAAGTTTGTCACGACAAGTCTGCAAGCTTGCATCAAGTTTGTCACGACAAGTCTGCAGGCTTGATTTACCCTTGTTTTAAGCTTGCTAGTTACATGGCGTCAAACTTGTGGCAAACTTGTCACATCAAATATTGTGGCAAATTTTTCGCATCTAACTTGTGGCATAGTTGCCTTGACAGACCTGTCTCAAACTTGTCATGTCAAACTTGATGGTACCTTGTTGCATCAAACTTGTCCTAGACTTGTTAAGTCAAACTTGTGGCAAACTTATAATGCCAAAATTCAAGCCAACTTGTCTTAAATTGAAAGAAGGTAAAGCTACTATGCTGCTGCAAGAAACCTGATCAAACGATGAACTCCAGAAAAATCTCCAGAGTCCAACTACTATTGTTTTTAGGGGGCAATAATGGATTAATTATATTGAATTAATGGAAGCTAGAAGGTGCCAAATGTAGTTTGCAGTGTTATGCATCAGATTATACACAAGACACCATCCTTAGACAACGCATATTAGTCACAGGGATTTTTAAGAAAGAGCATGCAGATATTCCTCTCTCATAATTATACTATCTCAAGTGATTTAATCATAGTAAGGTTTTATTTAAGCATGTTTTGCACAAATTTGTGCACAAATTCATTTGGTACTTTCATTCTACAGTAACCTCTTCTCTTTGCTACCCTTCCAATTTATTTCTTCTTTCATTCTTGGTAAAATAAAAGAAAAATTTTAATACGTACAAAAAAACAAATAACGATAAAAAAACATTTCGCCACTAAATTAGTTTTCAAAAAGAGAATTTATTAGCTATTTAGCTTACCTAGTTTAAAGTCTGATGACGTTTGAGATCACAAAGAAACCCCAGTATGGCAGTCTAATAAAGGCTTTCACGGGCGATCTTTATTCTTCAAGCTTCAAAAAAGTTCTGAGAACACGGCTACCGTCCTCTTCCGAACCTGGCTCCTCCATCCTCCGAAGCTAGCATCCCTCTCGCATAGTTCTCAACATATGGAAACGATTGCATGGAGCCCTTCCTCCCCCCTTAAAAGCGGACTGAAGCGACCTGAAACACTGCTTGCCTCTGGCAGTTGCGTAAGGGCCATGGGCAATGCCGAGGCTGGAGGGAGGGGAGTGACTTCCTCTGACATCGAGAGTGCCGGTGGTCAAGGGATGGGAGGGTGAGGTATCTGGTAAAAAAAACCTTAGCCCTTCATTAAGGGAAGTTAGCGAGAAGACGACAGGGAGTGGCTGACTAAAAGTTCAAGGACCAAAGATTTTTTTGTGAATTTCAATGTATTAGCTTACCAATTGTGACGCCTCAACAGAAAACTCAGACTTCATGTGTGTCATCCACATCATGCGTGTCATAGGAATCTCAATCGCAACTCTTTCTGATCTTTTGCCTCCAAAAATAATATCCCACCTCTGCCGCTGGATATAGATGCTTTCATCATTTCCATAAACTATAATCTCCATGAAAAAAATGCTATCGAGAAGGGCATGGCGGTCAGTCAGGCATCAACTAACATGCACCCCTACGCATGTTTGCTATATTTGCAATCAGGCAGAACAAGAAATAGTTACGCTTTCTGTTATCACGATGCACGAACCCACGCGGGTTCATTCGTGAATGCGTTCATTCGCATAAAATAGAAGGAAACCGGGAAATAATCGGGAAAATAAATCTAATTTCGAGTATCTCGGTCACTTTTTTGGGAATGCAAGTTCCCCTATCAAAAATACTTATTATGAGAACACATTTATCTAAGCACTTCGTGACGCAGAAGACATGCAGATATAGATTCTTAATTCAGTTGATAGTTTAACGCTGTGTGCAGGGCTGTAACTACCGCCGGGGCAAACGGCGCACAGCCCTGGGGCCCCAAGCCAAAGGATGGTTTATTTTTATTTGTGTGTAAATATGGCTAACTCTGATTCCCGCTAAATTGTTAGCCTAGCAATAAAAATACAAATTCAAGCACTCGCGCACTAGACGCCCAGCTGATAGTAAAGGCATAAATATCAGGCATAGACAGGCATTTGGTACAGGCGTACAACTGATAGCTCAATTGTCTGCTTCGTGCTCTATCTAAGGTCTCGATCTTGTACTAATAAAGGGGCCTCGCCATCAAGGTTTGCCCCGGGGCCTCAAAGATTGGCCATGGCTGTGTGGGACATATATGGTCATAGAATGACATTATAGGTTGTAGATTCCGTCAAACTTGCCTCATACTTAATTTTGGCTAAAAGTGTCAAATACCATACCATGATTTTCTCTTTCCGTGACAAACAATTGTCATAAACTTGATTTTCCCTTGCCATGACAAAATTATCATACGTGACATGACAAACTTGCAACAAGTTTGCGTCAAATCTGATATGACAAAGTTGCACTCAGGTGCAGGTGGTTTCACAGTAGCAGAATTTAGGACATAATTGTTTCAAACTTCCATTTAAAATATTGAAACCCCCAGCTTAATGTAAGAAATGTAATCACAACTTTGCTGCAGCAAACTTTCTGCAGACTTGTTGCAAACTTGCCCATGACAAGTTTGTCGTGGCAGGGAAAATCAAGTCTATGACAAGTTTGTCATAAGCTTGCATGCTATCTGTGATTGAAGTACTTTATAACCTCTTTTGAATTATAAACTTTGGAAGAGAATGTGTTGCTTTCGTGCAATTATATGATTATATATTTAAATAAAATGCTCAACTCAAAATATCCATTATTTGAGAATTATCTTAACCATTCAAGCCCCGAAGAGATTTAAATGGATTTTAACCCAGCTGCTGGAGATTTAATAGTTTTGATACTCTTTTTAAAGCAGTACCCATACAGTAATGCATATATGCCTTAGCAAATAATGATGCATCATGGCATGCCATGTTTCCTAAACTTTCTTGCTTTGTTTCAGAGACATCTTTTGCATATATGTATATTTTTTTAAACATATAATTATTTTTACTTAAGCAATCAAAACTTACAAATTCTATTAAAAATAAAACTGATTTTCTTCACCAAGCATTTATTTTTTATAACTAAATTATGGGGCATGAGTTTTTTTGCTCAATGAAAATGCAAAATACACTTACATCATGCAACCGCAATAACTTTTGTCAAGTGCTTTTTAAAAGACCCCGACTCAAACTTACTGTCTTCTTAGTAGCCTTCCAATAATAATTATCAACTTAAGTTTCCTAGGTCAATATTACATGTTGTTGAGCAGCAAAAATTATGTAACCGAGTTTTTTGTCCATTTGAAATATAATTATATTATACATTACATTAATTTAATCCAAAATATAAATTTTGAACTAAGAAATGCCTTGCATAAAATTTGATACTATGATAGAGGAGAGATTAAAAATTTTCTCCACCTTAATATTCTGCTTGGCATGGTGATCTTTGTAGCAATCAAAGCACATTCCAGTGTTAAATATGTTCAAACCAGTAAACAATTTCTTTCCTCTTCCCATGTTTTGTCATATAGTATGTACACAGGATCTTTGTAGTCTAACCTTCTTTCCGAAAGGAGGTATTCTTCTCAAGTATATCTTCTGATAAATGGCAACCTGACACTCTTTGCTTAACACATTCAATGCGGGCCTGATTTTCATGAATGTCGTCAAAATTGGCTCGAAAAAAGTGAAAGTGCTTCGGAAGGGAACGACCACGTCAATTGACGTGCTCCGCCAGTCGGAGTAGCCAGGAGCACGTCTATTGACGTGCTCCGCATTGAATGTGTTAACTGTAAGAATGTGTTTCTCAAAGACTTTCTTCTGAAGGGATTCTGAATGAT
Organism: Pyrrhosoma nymphula; assembly: GCA_963573305.1. Taxonomy (NCBI): domain Eukaryota; kingdom Metazoa; phylum Arthropoda; class Insecta; order Odonata; family Coenagrionidae; genus Pyrrhosoma; species Pyrrhosoma nymphula. The sequence continues at coordinate 100,543,953 of OY754330.1, read as the reverse complement.
AAATTATTTATTTTTTATCAATTGGTTAATGTTTTCATAGAAATTAGTGGTGTAATATTAAAAGTCCACAAAGAGTTTTCCTCTGCCATTTATTCAGTCTCTCCCATCCAATTTGATTGGTTTGGAAAAGATGACCTTATAGGTCTATCAAATCAATGGTTCGCGAGTTCACTTCGTGGAATGAATACATTTTTTCAAAAATAAACTTTGTTATATTCCACACTGTTTTTATTAAAACTCAACCGGTTTCAACCTTTTCAGGTCATTCTCAAGAGTTATAGGTCTACTCCCCTCTATGCTTACTATAGCCAGCCATGCAGGTGGGTTTGTCTGCAGAAAAATTACCTGTTTGTGCCATAATTGATTCAAGGTTAAAATCCTAATAAACACCAAACACACTTATGTATATTCCTCAATATGCAGCTCTTGTAGCTCACGGTTTTTTAAACAAAGCACTCAGGAATGATGCAAGCCAGATGATAAGGATGGAGTTCATATGAGTTTATGCGTGAATGCTTGAATTGAATGGAATTATAACAGGGGCTCTTTCCTGGCCATGCATTCACCCAAGTCGTTGTGGTTACACAGTGAATTTTGATGGGATATGCCTTCATGCATTAACTCGTATGGGTTCATGCATTGTGTGACCAGACCCACCAGGGGTAAAGGATGGTAATCCATAGAGTCACCATATGATGCTAACTCTATGGTACTACCAAGAACACTGTATATATGTACAGTGTGTCCTCGTTTAACGTTGTTAATTCGTTCCTGAAAAAGTAGACGTTAAGCGAAACAACGTTAAACGAAGCATTATTTTCCATAAGAAACAATGTAAAAAAATAAAATCGGTTCCAAACTCACCAATGGTAAATGTATCATAGGGTCCAGTCTGGGATAAATTCTTGTGTGAGAATAGTAGAAAAGTAAGGGGTATTCGATGAATGGGAAAGGAAAGTGAAAGGAATGCGCATTTATTAAATGTAAGAAAAAAAGGCGTGAGATTCTTAGTTTTGGAGAAAATAAAGTTTGAAAATGACCAAATTCGCGTATTTTTTTGTGATATTTTGACGCCATATTGCGAGATTTTTGGAAGTCCCGGTAGAGGGATACGGACTAATTTCACGTCTGAAATGGTGCTAAGGTGGGACAGTACGCGGCGTCGAGAAGGCCATTTCTGAACGGAAAAATAGGTTATTTGGCGGATAGTTACGTTTTATTTTCACGAATACCCTTTTAAACCAACGGGGCGCCCCGTTGGTTTAAAAGGGTATTCGTGAGGTTGGTATTCGTGAAACCACAACCCACATTCCATTCCATTCGTGAATTCCACAACCCACCCCAATGGTGATTGGTTTGCGTAAAATTACGGCGAGTTGGTGATGAAAGTTCCGTATGGAGGCAGTGGAATGAAGTACCTCCAATGATTATAGGGTAGCTCCGAGAGGTTACCCGTCCCTCCTGAGTGTGATAAAGCCGTCGAAAAGCGGGAATAGTTTTAAGTTGAAGGCGGGAAAAGTCATGGGCTGTGGATATAGAAAATGAAGACACTGCTCGACCGCTGCGCCATCTGGGGGAACTAGGAGGAAAAGGTCAGTATTTCCAATATGGCGTCCAGAAGTAGATTCACATCACAGGTTTAAGTGAACAGTTTACGAAAGAAAAAGGATTTATGAAGCAAGCGAAAGGTTAGTACATATGTAAATGCGCATATGTAGCGTAGCAATATAAGTGAAATAGGTGGTATAAGGTGATCGGGAAGCAGGTGAAATTAATTTTCTCCCAGACTGGACGCTATGATACAAATACCACGGCGTATTTTAATTAAGCGGGCAGTCGAACAGATGATTTCACTAGTCAGAGATCTTCATATCTTAGATAAAACAAAGTGAAAAGGCATTTTTAAAACAATAAGCACCAGGTTTCCCTCCTATATTTCTGATATTTAGTGCTGTTAGCACCGGCTTCCCTCTGAGTAAATAGAAATTTTTGTCCTTCACTGCGGGAGCGTGCGCATGCGAATGCAGTGAAGGGCAAAAATTTCGCTCGCTGCGATCGCGAAGACGTAGGATATCAATTAAAATAGTGAGTGAACTAGGGAAACTTGGTGCTGTGTACTTAATGTTTTTATTTCGTAACAATGTATTAGGAACGGTATCACCCTCGACGATTTACTGCATCATGGAGGGTTTAGAAAACTTCGTCTTACACACTAATTCAACACGAAAAACACGTTTTCGATTCACCTCAAACAGCAGTAAATCAACTTTTTCTTCGTCCAGTTCTACCTTATGGCGGCATGGGATTTTCAGGTATTTTTCCCGTAGATGTCTGCCCCTGGATCTACCATTCGGACATGGTATTATTAATAACATGCGATTCAAGATGGTACACTAACGTTGGTTTGAGTTTTAAATCACCCGATGCATTGCCCCCCAATAACAGCTTACTAAATAATAAGCGTACATACAGTTATGAAACAAAATAACGTAATAATTATTCGCTCAGGTGAACTTTTGACACACACTATGAGGAGTTAACGTCAAACTTTTCCGCCGAATGGAAATTACGCATCAGATGCGCCAAATTCCTATTCGTTATTCATTTTTTTTTGTTGCGCAAAATTTGAACAACGTTATCGCGAAGCACTGACGACGTTGAACGATTAAGGGTTTTAATTGTTGGACAACGTTATCGCGAAACAACGTTAAACGGGACAACGTTAAACGAGGACACACTGTATAGTGTTCTTGGGTAATACATTTGTTTTGTGCAAGATTTGTCACCATGCTTCTGTACCACCTTTAATGCTTCCAAAATTTCCTTCCTTCAAATATTGTGAATGAACAGAGTCCCTACAATGTTGAAAAGTACAGACAACACAACAAGCACATGTATATATACATGCATGGAGGGGGTACTCGAGTTACGACAGTTCCATTCCTCCGACAGTGACGTAACCCGAATTTTGGTGTGAGTCAAAACACTATAGCCTAGGTCACATATCTTTCCCAGAACAGTTGAAATATCATAATCTAGAGCATAAAAGCAAAAAATATACACAAATATATCTTCATAAATGCGAAGTGACAATAAATAATTTCAAGAAAATAGCAAAAAGGTTTTACCATGGAGAAATTAGCTCAACTCATGGCAAGGATGGCGATTATCCATGAAAATGGGCATAATTATGGTGGCTCCTAAGAATAATTTCAAAACTTAGGCAAGAAAAATTATAATAACCTGAATCTATTTTTAAGACAATGGGTGAATGAAAAGAGAAATTTATGACATACCCATATTTTTACAAAGAAAGAGTTGTGAAGTGAAATTAGAGCATCCATAGGTGACCAGAAAATGACGCACTGCAATTGAGAGGTTTTACAAGCGAAATTCCTTAAGAATTGATAGCTCTTCTGCAAAGTTAAAAAAAAATGGGATGATCTTTTTCCACAGACGAAGTGGAACTGAAATCCGTGCGTGCATCTCTAACTTGCTCATTACATTCTAGGGAAAACAAAAATGCATTCGAAAATAGCACTCACAAAAATGACCGACACTTTCCTCATGTTTTTGCATTTATAGCAAAGGTAGCAGGGGCAGCAAGTGACACAAGCTAGCTCTTGGTGCCTGCATGATAGATTGTTCCTCTTTGCACATGTTGCCTATGATTGGTAGATCTTCCAAAGGCTGAAGTATTATCATGGACATCTGCATTTATGTTGTGCATCATATCTGAAGTAAGCAGTCTTAGAAGAGGTTGGAACCTTCACCTTTCCTTGACTGCATCATTGGAATAAGCAGTCTTAATGCCACCCCGGCTAAAGGCTGCTCGATTGCATAAATATGCACTGATTTCCTCCTAAATCTTGCTTTTAATACCAATGGAGTTCCTTTCCAATGTATCTAATTTCAGTATAGCCATTAAGAAGAATATTTGCCTGTAGTGGATTATGAAACTTGACGCAAAGCTGTACACCGAGCTGCCAGCAACCTGAGCTGGACTCTGCCTCACAATACAAAAGTCCATTTTTTTTCACGATCGCAAACAGCCTCTGCTAATGTCTTTTGACTTACACTGTAGAGGATTTGAAGTCTGGAGAGTGTAAATATCTTCGTGTCTATAGGAATCTAAATAAACTTTTTCCTTACTTAATAGCAAAAAATTGACTGAAATCAGTGCCTGCCATTTTGCAGCAAAATGACATAATAGCAAAAAAAAATTAATAGGTAAAACTCTGTTTTCCTGGAAATTGCCATTTGTTTTCCATAACAGCTGGGCTTTGGTGATTTTCAGAGGAATTTGAAGGGAAGTGCTTTTTGAAAAATTTGAGCCTTCGTTTATTGTTAATGCATTGTAACATAAACAAATGGCTTGTGTTACCTCATGTACAAATCAGTGGAGAATGAACATGTTTCATTTCAACCTCTGGTTTGAAAAAAACCTGTTGGAAATTTGGGCCAGCTTTTTTCCATTTCAGCCTTCTGTGCCCTCGTCAGTATCAGGAAGATGCTAGTAGTGCAATAGATTGTGGAATATTGTACAGATATAATATTTTTATCAATTGTGTTCTGTGCATATGCGATAGTCAGTCAGTAGGTACTCAGTACACATGGAGAGCTTTCGTAGCCTCTTTCTGCAGTTCAGTTGCAATATCGATTAATTTTCTGGATTCATTCATTGATTACAGTAATCTACCGGTTATAGGTAGGTTGTGATGAAAGTCAGAGAATATCCAACGAACTCTTTCATGTGCCGTGCCCTTTCTACCTCTAGTATTTCTTCCTTCATCTCTGCATAAGTCCTACCTTTCTTCATCCCGTCCATAAAACCGATTCTCTTCCTTCCCCTTCCCTGCTTACCCAACATCCTACCCTCTATCACGGCCTTCAGCAAACCATCGCCCCTCATTACCCCTTCCAGCCACCTACCCTGTCTTCCCCTAATCTCATCTATAAGTTTCCTCTCCTCGCCCACCATGTCAAGCACTTCCTCATTTGTCTTCCTTTCTGTCCAACGCACCTTCTCCATCCTCCTCCACACCCACACCTCGAAAGCCTTCAGCCTATTTTCGTCTTCCTTTCTCAAGGTCCACGTTTCTGCTCCATACAACGCCACACTCCATATCAAGCTCTTCACCAGCCTCTGTTTTAAATCCTTACTTAAGGTCCCCGTCATCAGCTCCCTTCTATTACAGAATGCTTCCTTCGCTAGCGCTACTCTCCTCCTAATGTCTTTGCTACTGTGTCCTATTTCTTCTAGCGTACTTCCCAAGTAATTAAATTGTTTTACTTGCTCCAGTTTGTGACTTCCCACTCTTATCACCAGCCTCGCTTTCTTTGTCCTAGGGAGTCTCATTCCTTTTGTTTTCTTATTATTTATCTTCATTCCGTATTTCTCACACTGCTTTTCCAGTGCATCTACTCAAGTTTGCAATCCTTTCGATGACCAACTGACCAATGCCTGGTCGTCTGCGAATCTAACCAACTTTATCCGCTGGCCTCCTACTTTCATTCCCACATCTAGCTCATCCCATGCCTCTTTTACCATTTCCTCAGCATAGATGTTAAAAAGTAAAGGCGACAACGGGCACCCTTACCGCACCCCGCGACCTATAACTGCCCACCCTGATTCACCATCAGCTACCCTTACCTGGGCCCTCTGCCCCATATATAAGTTTCAGATGAGTCTCCTATCACGCCAATCTATTCCTATTTTCCCCAGTATCTGCATTAGTTTCTCCCAGATTACTCAGTCAAATGTCTTTTCGAAATTTACAAAGCAAGCAAAAACATCCTGATTATACTCTATGTTTCTATCAATAAGTGTCCTCATTACCGCAATCGCGTCTCTGGTTGTCCTCCCCTTCCTGAACCCAAATTGGTCATTGCCTAAATAGCAGTTTGCTCTGCTCTCCAACCTTCTATTTAGTATTCTAACCAAGACTTTAGCCGCATGCAAAATTAAACTGATTGTTCTATACTCTCGCATTCTGATGCTTTCATCTTCTTCAGGATAGGTATTAATACTGTTTTCACGAAATCCTCTGGTCATACTCCCTCCTTGTAGATCCTGTGAATAAGTTCGAAAAACGATTTTCTCCCCTTACTACCTAGATTCTTCAGTAGCTCCAAAGGTAGGTTATCGGTTGCCACGGCTTTTCTACACTTCATCTCTCTTAATGCCCTACCTACTTCACTGTCAAGTAACTCTGGTCCGAGGTTATCCTTATCTATTGTTCCTTCATCCTCTAGATCTAGGCTAAAGGGTCTATTCTCACTGCCATATACCTCCTCTACGTATTCCCTCCATCTTTCCTAGATATCTTTCTGTTCGATTAATATCTTCCCTGATTTGTCCTTAATCTTTGGTATCGTTTGACCTTTCTTACCACCCGATAACATTTTCACCTTGGCGTACAAAGCACCCACTTCCCCCTCCTCCTGCATATTTTCCATTTCCTCGCATTGTCCCTTCCACCAGTTTTCTTTTGCCCAATTGGTCACTCACCTGAGTTTATTATTCAATTCCTTGTACTTTCTCTTGCCTACCTCGGTGTTCACGTTTTTCCATATCCTTCTCTCCTCCATTTTCTTTATCATTTCTTCTGTAACCCACTTCTTCTTAACCCTTTTCTCTTCCACCGTTCCTATTGTTTTCTCTGCCGCTCCTGCGATGCCTGTTTTTATAACCTCCCATCTTTTCTCTACTGTTCCCATCTGCTTTACTTCACCTATGTTCTTTTCTACCAGCTCTTGGTATTCCCTTCTTTTCAACCCCTTCAATGCTTCAAGGTTCCACCTCTTTATCTTCCTACCTTTACAAAGCCTTTTGAATCTAACTTCACACTTCATCATCACCAAGTTATGACCTGAGTCCGCATCCGCCCCTGGATAGCTACGTGAGTTTTTTACACTGTTCCTAAATCTCTGCCTTACCATTATATAATCAATATGGTATCTCCCAGTATCACCCGCAATTTTCCATGTGTACCTACGCCTGGGGTGATGTTTAAACCAAGTGTTTGTCACTACTAATTTATTTCTTCTACAAAATTCCACTGCCTTTTCACCGCAATCATTGCTTCTTCCTAGCCCAAACCCTCCCACTTCTAATCCGTCCCTCCCTTCCCCCACCACTGCATTACAGTCACCCATCACTATCAGGTTTTTCTTTCCCGGCACTTCTCTAATTATTTTTTCTACTTGCTCGTACACCTCTTCCACCTCTTCCTCCCTATGGTTGCTCGTAGGCATGTATACCTGGACCAGTACGAAATTCGTCGGCCGCGCTTTTATTTCTACCACTAGTATCCTGTCGCTCACGTGTTCAATGTTTACCACCCTCAGTCCCAATTTTGAGTTCAGTACCATGCATACCCCACGTTGACTCTCATCTCCCCCACTTCAGATTACCCTGTAGTTATCACTCCAATAGTCCCCGCTATCCTTCCATCTCACCTCGCACAATCCCAAAGCATCTATTTTTCCTTTTTCCATTTCCTGCTTAATATTTTCAAGCATCCCGGCCCTCATCATGGTCCTGACGTTCCAAGTTCCTATTTTTACCACTGTTTTCCTCCTCCTCTTCTTCTTTTTCTTCTTCTTTTCCTTCTTCTTTTCCCTCCTATCCCTTGTATCTGCCGATGATGATGTTGTGCAAGGATTTCATGTGATGACGACCGCGGAGGCCTTGCCTCCCCCGCTGCTGGGCACGACTCCTGCCCTAGTGGGCGGCATCCCGTAGTTGCCAGGAATCAATTCCCTGTGAATGACTTTCATATTCTGGGAAGTGATCGTTGAGAGGTATTCCCACGCCACTCAACGCTATTTTTAACATGACACCATCACGGAACTACCTTTCGTCTGGCTCCTACCCTTCGATCAATCTGGTATGGGTGGCTCTACCAGGAGCAATAGTAATTTCTCCTGCCAGTCCAGCTCTAGGGGTCATTGGAACACACAAGCCCTTCCACCACGTCAAGGTCGTAGTTCAAGGAAGAGAATTTGGTGGATATTGCTTAAGTATTTATTTTACATATTATTTAATATTACTTTTATGCTCATTAGTAACATTTTTACAAGTCAATAGTTTTGGAATGTAGTACTTTAGTCAGTTACGTGTATGTCAGATATATTGAATGTGAATGTCTTTAGGCAGGTTAATAATGTAAATGTATGCATATCATTCACATTATTTTAGAAAGTTTTTTGACACATCATTACGGCTCCATTAAGAAGTGAAAGGCATACTATCATATGTTCATCGTAGTGCAACATCAAAGTTCATGTGAATTTTGAAGGATTTTGATAATTGAGTATTATGTTGATAATATTTGTAATTATTATGGCTTACAGCTATTTGCATGCAACTCGGGGCAGGGTTATTGACAATAGGCATTCTGTTCCTGGTCATTAGTGGTCAATTTATGGCTCCTGAAATGAATGATGACTTTCACACACATTTAAAATTCTGCCTTCAAATTTCAAATGCCTCAACTTGTCCAGCAGAGGTCACAGGGCTATAGAATTTTGGAGTGATGTGGATGAGTAATTAAAAGATTCAAATTAATTTCATAAGCACATTTGCAAGGAACTTAAAGAACTCAACTAATAAGCTGCAAAAAAAACGACCTGGCCAACTGTGTATTCTTTTATTGTCCTAGTTTATTTTTGAAAGCATCACATTAATTGTATAAAATAAATGGGCGATTTCATTTCCAAGTGTGCAAGAATAGACCTTTCCCCCTCAGTTTTTTAAAATTCTTTTACATAATCAGAGGCCTCATAGGGAAACTTAAAAATGTCAAATTGTAGCTGGATAACAATAGCGATTTTCAAAATATCAGGATTCACAGTAGATGAGATTCGCAGAAGGCTTGATCAAATGTTGGTCATCGATGCATGATACTTGAATGGCCCCTAATGGCATAAGCCAAAATATTCTTGACAATTTTTCAAGCGATCTTCAAATAGCGATTTTCAAAATATCAGGATTCACAGTAGATGAGACTCGCAGAAGGCTTGATCAAATGTTGGTCATCGATGCATGATACTTGAATGGCCCCTAATGGCATAAGCCAAAATATTCTTGACAATTTTTCAAGTCTATGCGATTGCACAAATGATGTGGTACGCGATGGGTGCAAAGATATACACCAAAGAGGGAGAAATTCACCATCAAAAAATATTTGACTTGAATGGGACTTGTTTGTATAAATCCCCACTGACATTTTCCTTGAATAAAGATGACTAAGTGGTGTAGCTGGCTAACACACCTAACTGACAATTGGGAGATCCCCGTCAATTCAAGTTATTTTTTCATGGTGAATTTCACCCTTTTTGGTGTATACTATAATTTTTTTTAGCTTTCATGGGAGTGAGTGTCGTAAACTCGAAACATCGTGTTTTGAGACTGTTGTAACCTGAGGATCCCCTGATGATTCCTCAGACTAATGCCCACAACACTAGTATTGTATCCTTACAAAATGCCACCTTGACAACATTAAATGGATGAGTTGGTTGCATACAACCCAGGATAAACCACATATTATGTACAATTTTTTCTTGAAGATACCCCCAAGGCCTTAGCTCTCCTATGCTAAAAATAGGGTATTTAATTATTTGGATTTTAATTTATAAGTGACTTCTTTAATGGGCTATGCTCTAAATTTAACGATGCTGAACAATTCTGAAGAGAATTCACACTTGTCATTCCAACTATGTATGTATGCACATATATCCTAAAAAGACTCACAGGGGGTTGCAGTCATTAAAGGATCACACACCAAGGTTTTTTTAGGAAAAAAGAGAGAGACATACTAAATGCCTAACAAAAGTTTTCTGCGTAAAATAAAAGACCTAAGGTTACCTTACCTGTTGTGGATGGATATCATGGACTCTCACTACGTTTACCAATCGATCTCAGTTCGATCTGAACTCAGACCAATCTGAAAGTACAGAAGCGAGCTGACTCAGATTGCCTGGTTTACCAACATGGTCTGAAAATATCGATATTGAACTATCAAATTCAGTAGTCTGAATTATTTTGAAATTTTAGGGCAGAGCATTTGGCTGGAGTAGGTTCTCACATAGTATACATCATACTAGAGAGAAGGCTTTGAAGAAAGTCGGGGGTTTCACACCACAAGGGATCCCTAATTCTCATTGGGACCTAGTGCAAGAATTTAGTTGAAAATACGTCCAGATGGAAGTGGTTTTAAGTTTTCCTCCCTTATGTGTATGAAGGATGAACTATTTTAAATGGCAGATGAGGTACAGGTTGTGAAGCGGCAGGGTGTAGAAATGTTAGTGAATAGTCTGAAACTTTGCTTGATATGTGCTCACAAAGTTTGAAATATATCTCATAAAATAGTTGGTAGTTCAAATAGGTTTGATTCCTAAAGAGGGACTGTGGTCACAGAGAGATGACCTACCTCAAAGAGAAGGTGATGTAAAGAAGAAAAAAGTAAACCAAGATGGAAGTGGGGCATAACAAAATCATAATTTCTGAGAACTCGTGAAATATTTTAATATTTTCTGCATTGATTTGAAGCCATGATTTTGACAGCTCAGCCATTTTCAAGTCTTTAACTATTTGCAGTATAATCAATTAAAGTTTTTTTTAGAAAATGCAATCAATGGTATTGATATCAGGGAGATGTATTAACTTTGGTGACTACAGAGGAATATCTTCTCATAATAAAATAAATAATGTGATCAGTAAAATTTTTCCCATCATATCGCCTATAATAATGATCTCCAAAATTGTGCACAAGAAAATTATTCCGGTGTTTCAAATGTGAGTAAAATGTTGTGATCTCTCGAAAAGGGTAATATGTAATGAGAACAAGTCAGAGCCATTTTAAAATTTATTTACACTTAATTATATGAATTACCTTTAAAGGATGTTAGTTAAAATACAAGACATATGTTAGCAAAACAGCATCATGGAAAATAGTGCAAATGGAGACAGTTCAGCAGCTAAATATTTTTCACAAAAGATTACATATAACATTTCCATAAAATAACAATAGTAAGAAGGTGATATGTTACCATTCATTTAAAATAACTCCATATGACTCTATAATCATTTCAACATACATATTCTACACTGCAACCAGAAAATACATACATGCTATGATAAGTGGCAGTATAAACATTGTTATTACAAGAATATTATTTTGATTTGCCATTAAAACTTTGTACTTTAAGGAATAGCAAGTACCTGTGCTACATAATGCCAGAACATGAATGACATTCATAGCCTTACTAATCATATATCTGAAATAGGTACAATAGGCACATGAGATTATCAGCCAACAAATCTGTGCATGATGTGCAAAACATCAAAATTGCTTCAGCATAATTAATATGAAACTTCAAGAAATATTTACCACTTATTTTATTAATTGTTATCAAGTTTTCCTCTTGTCTTGTCAATTTAAATTTTAAATACACAGAATAAAACATGAAGTGAATATAGCTCAATAATTGTAAATCCCGTAAAAAGGCATAATATTTTTCAGAAAGAGATTAAAAGTAATGCATTTGATGGGTTGAATTGTTTACAAACCAGGACACATTTTTCAGATAAAAAACTTCACATTTACATCATTTTATGATAATATATGTTGTGATAAACACAGCATATTTCTTAAAATCATTCATTTGCTTTAGTTCTGGCTCTAAGAAAAAATAATAAATAAAAAATTAGAGACACTAATTGCTTGAGCAAGGTAAGGTAGGTATAGAAATCTGGCGTTAGAGCATTTTAGCGATGTCTTTAAACAAAATCACAAAACTTTTTTGTAGTGATGTGAAAATGAAGCTTGACTTACAAATATTGTCAAAGAATATCATTGTATCCTACGAAATACATAATTGGGTTTTAATTAAGGTTACCACCTTCTTCACAGAAAACTCATGTCATTGAGCAGCAAAATCCTCATTCTCTCATGACTCATAAGAAATACTGAATTTTGGAAAATTTGAGCATATAAATAGCAGTTTTTAGCCATAGTGGGAGTGATGCATGAAAAATTTGCAAATATAGAAGTGCCATTCACACTAAATTTTTAACTCTTTCAAAAACTCAGATTTTGAAATACATTTCAGTGATTCACTTTAACTATTTTTGAAGACAATGACCACTACTTACTTTCATTTGGGCTAAAATAATTATAAATGTTTTCAACAAGGCTTAATTTCCAATTCTGAATATTTCAATGCATAGTTTAATGTCATCAAGGAAGAGTGGCATCCTTAATTTTGCAACACCATCAGGTTGGGATGGAAATTTAAATAAAGTAGCAAAATAAAAACAACTTTCTATGTACAGGGAATGTTGCTCTGATTTTGTCTTTCTGCAGATATTAGCAATAACTATAAGTACACAGAATGAGGTTCACAACATTTTTGCATTTTGATGGGAGCTTTTTAATTACATGTTAATCCCTAAAAACATCTAGCTCTTCTCTAAGCCATGGTCTCCATTATTTACTCCACAATATAAGAAACTGATAACTTCAATGTAAATGAGAGATTGGACTCATCATAAAGCTATAAAATTCAAAGAGGCGGTGTCAGGTGCATTATTTGGCACACATATAACCTCTTTGTCTTCCATCACAGAACATTTTGAGCTTTCATGCTTTTGAAATGCCAAGCTAGCAGGCATGATGACTCCATTTTACCAGTGGAAACAAAGAGATATTTCCACAGGAACAGCAGCACTTTGTTTAACATTGGAAGCCTAAAATTTAGCAGCTTAAAGTTTGACCATGACAAATTCTTTGGTTAACAATTTTTTATGAGAGGTAAAAATAAAGTATAACATGAGTCACATGAGGGAGCATTTTGATGTACAGTCAACAGCAAATGTAAATGTGGAAATATCTGCCACACTGTTTGGACTAAGCTTCACAGCAAAAATTACTCAAAAAGTGAGTAACGCTCTTTCTTTAAGAAATAAGAAGCAACATATGAAACGTCAGAGGGGATGTAGGACCTGACCCAATTTGTGACCTACGAAGAATTCATCTCCAACATTTACTGAAAAAGCACAAGATCTTAAATGAAAAAAGATTATGTTCTAGTAGCACCATGGCAGAGCTTCCTACATTTACTTATGATGTAGACAGTGTAAATACAGCTATTAATTTCCTTCAACTCTACTCTATTCTCTACTGAGGTCCCTCTTTTGACTTTAATGTCTTTATTAGCCATTCTTTTCTCTTTCTTATCCCACAACCTTTCACCAAGGTAAGATAAACCTGAAGTGAAAGTATCATGGTTGTCTGAGGCTAGTGACAATAAAGAGTTTTGTGAAAGAAAACACACCACACTATCTTCTGTGAAACTTTTCATTGCTGAATGCATCTGCATGTTAAGGATGGTATTCAGCACCCACATCAAGTAGGTAGAAAATGTCAAAATGAATGAATATGAACTTTTAAGCTACTTAAGCCTTGGTTTTTTGCTAGCAATGTGGAAAATGAAGGGGGAATTCTACAACTCTAGTGCAAGAGAGGAAGTAGTTGGCAGTGTGCCCTTATAACTCAGGCTGATTCTTTCCACAGACTGGGGGAAGCAGTCACATGTTAAGCACCAGTGGAAATCCAATAGCCAAGAATTGATTTATTTCATGAGGAAATTTCATTGAAAATGAACACCCCATTTAATTTCCTTGCTATTTTCTGATTAATTCCATATTATACAGCATGTGAATTCCTTGATTTTTAGCCATAATACCTAAATTTAAAGGAGGTTAGCAAGTAACAAGGTCATAATAGCCAACAGGAGAATAATGAGAAAGTGTGAGCATTATGGTTCTGGAAGTGTCAGGCCATAACATATGGAGAGGGACTAGAGGAGGGAAGAAGGTGACATTCAAATGTATTAGAGCATTTTACCCACAGTTGCCTGTGAAAAAATAGAGTTATGTATATTTCCTGGAACTATGGAAAATTAATGAGATAATAAATTAATTTGAAAAACCCTGGAACATATGATTAAATACACAAACAAAGTTGTTCATCTTGTTTTGACAGATAACTCATTTGTTCTCGTGAGTGGAAAAAACTTATGATGCAGTTGCATTTCTGGTTGCCTATTGTCTTTAATAAGGTTCTATAGGGCTGTGGCAACATTGCCATAAAGAAAGATTAATTAAATTATTAAAAAAAACTTTTTCTAAGTTATTAAAAAAATAAGAAGATACTCATTGATATGAATGGGGGATTATCATTCGAATGCTTTTTCAATATTACCATTGAAATCAAATTCGCAAAGGTTTTCACATAGATTTCTGGAGTTGCTTCGAAAAATTAAGGCCGAATAACCAAATAACTAGTCGTAGAAATTTGCATTTTTTTTGTTAGTGAAAAATGACCTCTGACGTCATTTCATCCATTGATCAAAGGCCCATGGTTTGATTCCCGGTGAAGACGGATATTTTTTCAAAGTATTTTCTAAATGTTTATACTGTTGTATTTCTGGCAGAAGTGGAAATCTTCACAAAAACCTTTTAAAGGTATCTTTTAGAATGTATCGGGAAGGAAAGGGAAGAAGCGTTGGATGAAATGATGTCACAGCCTTTAAGGGAAGGTTGCCCGACCATTCAACTTTAGACTCCTATATCTCTGGCAATTTTTGGAATCTTAAAGAGATTATTTTCAAATGATCATTTTTCATGGTCCCCTGCACGATAAAGTAAAAAGCAAAAATCGTGATGAACCCCCCATTATATTAGTCAAGGGTATATAACTAGGGAAAGCTCTTGAGGGGGGGATTAGTATATATAGGGGACAATTAGTATTTGTGCTCCTCCCGTCGGCGACTCTTACCAGTGATGATCGCCATGGTTGTTCCTTGGAAAATATACCTTTAATAAGGACTTTACGTACAACACATCAAAACCGATTACGCACACTTGATTTGCATTTATCAAAATTTTAATGTAGGATATTAAAATTAAGATTTTTCTCCATCGCCCCCCCCCCCCCCCTGGTTACACCCTTGTTAGTGCATTGTTGCCTCTTTTTCTCCATTATTTTGGACCATTAGCCATGGAATAACTGAGTGGTTTTCTCTCTTCATACTAAAAAACAGCCTCCCCTAGCACTTTGACAACTTGTATTTGGCCAAAAATTTGGTGCTTATAATTGGGCTTATACGGTTAACTTTGTGTAAGCTCTTGATTTCAACTCAAGTTTGATGAGGATTGATTCATTCACTTGAATATTTCCTACCTATTGATTGGAATTACCTCTCATTGACATTTACCTCAGCACTTGCGTAAATAATAAATAATTGGGAATGAATAATTATGAAGTATTTATGGGACAAGTTTGTCACAAATATGATGCACTTAAAAGCACATAGTTACATAAACATATGAAAAAGTATGAAATTACGTGGATGCTATATAATAAAGAATACAAACTGGGGGTGTCCATTAATGACAGTAAATGCAAATGTGGTTCATTACACGAAAGATGATTGATTCAATACTAAAACATTTTCAGGATGCTATATTATGTATGAACCTTGTACATAGTAACATGAACACTTATATGCATTTATGGAATTATTAACATGCATACCTTAATATATATGAACACATTTAAAGCAACATTTAGCAAGGATATAATGGGTAAATCCCCATCCCCACAAAGCTCATTAACACTATGACAACATGGATTTAAAATTTTTCTCTAAAATTAATTCTTATAATTCACAATTGAATCTACTGAAATAATATGATCCAATATTATAATTTCACAAATTTGTCAATATAAGGGACATTTACTACAAGAATAATCATTAGCATATAATGCACGTAAATATAATTTATAATTTATCAATATCCAAATAATATCTCATTCACTTTTACAGGATTAGTGTAGTTCTAATAGAATCCATTGGCCTCAATTGATGCAAAAGAAATTAGTCCTTTTGTCATGCATACTGGGATAAATACTTATCAATGAAAACATTCATTTGAAGAAAAACTATGCTTGTGAATCTTTTAGATTCCCCTCACACCTTTTGATTTTTATCAATATTTTGACTACAGCATTTTAGCCTTAATGGGAAAGTAATTTTATCATTACGATGAAGGATTGCTGATTTGAGCCGAGTCTCAATATTATGAATGAGAGTTAGTCATAGGCATGTGAGCTTTCATTATGTAGGTACTCCAAAAGATTATTTTTAAGCATAAGGCAGTTATATTCTTTTTGTATGAAAATACATAATATTTTTTGCCATACTGCAACTAATTTGCAACTAATTATTCCTTCCAAACATACTCGGAAATTGAAGAGTATATTTGAGCATGAAATAAAATTGAGCATCAATTCTTTAAAAATGAGTAAGGCTTTTAACTAATTGCATAGCCTGAACAATTTTCCTAACCAATCACAACATATTATGGAAAGTAAGTACTATATTCCAGAATCCCCAATAGATACGTTATCTCCCCACTTATGAGGGTACTATGCAATCCTGAAAAAAGTATTTCTTTGAAAAACGTTTCTCATAATTCAAGAAGAAAATTTGATTATTGCCCATTTTTATATTTAAAAATTACTTTATTTACTACATTATTTACTACCTACCTACATTACTATTAGACATTCAGGTGAATTTATTTTATGGAAATAGTCCATGCATAAATCACTGTGATAAATGAAACAATACCTACATATATATATACTCTTTGTATCACTCCACCAGGAATCCAATATCACCAAAAAAATAACCATTACAATGTAAATTAGATACATTTTATCAAAAACTGATACATATTTCATTTTGATCATTGGGATAAAAAGATACATCAAAGTTTTCTTCTCCACACATCCACTAATTTCACTAAATTCTACACAAAACTGCATTTATGGATACCTGCAGGGAAAACACTAACACACTCTGATTGGTTTTCTTCACAATGTTTTATTTTAATAATGAATATCAAGATTTTTTCAGGACTTAAATTTTTTATCTCACTATGTCATTGAAATTATGACAAAAAATACATTTGGGAATACGAGGAACTGAATTTCTACCTAACTAGGCAATATTTATGAAACTCAACTGACTCCTAAAAAAACACATGAGTTATTAGACTGTTACATAACCATTGGAATTACAAATCACAGAAATGGCAGAAATTAACATTAATCTTGCAAATTTTATCATATGGGAATTCATGAAAATTTTATTTTAAAATACTACATTTCATTGCTACATTACCCATTTTAGGGTAATGTACCATGATTAGCATTAATAATTTGGACATTTGTATGTTGTTTTAAGAGCTTATAAGCATGGTCATATTTGAGAATGTTCTCATGTGATAATTATCCAGGTTTAAACCTTGCATCTGCCCTAATCAGTATCATTATGCATTTTTAATGTGAAATTATTTCACTTCAATTTTCATATTGACCTACTATTTTATGAAACATCAATTTTATAAGATTATCATTAAATATATTCATAAAGGCACTGTACATACAGGATTCTTGAGCTGTTGTGAATAGAAAACGACAGAAGATGACAAAGATATGCATAAGATGACTACATAGTAATGAGAAGTGATAGAAGCAGGGTAGATGATTTTGACAACTCATGTAACATTACCAGATAAAATGGTAACTTGCTAATAAAAAAAAAGAAATGGGTAGGTTTTTGAATAGCATGAAAACCTGGCAAGAATAAAATTAATGGGAAATACATGATCATTTGATTGATGCATGGTGAAGAAACTACACTCATTCCAATGGGGGCTATTCATCAATTGGATACAGTAAGTAGTTCATCTAGAATTTGGTTTGGGGGGGGGGTAACAATTATTTTGCACAATTGCACAATTTTTTTGACAAGTGTAGTATTTTTGATATGAGGTCCACCCCAATGAGGGGCTGAAAAATAATTTTAAATAATAACAACAAAATATTTTGTAGCCCTTTTAGAAGTACTTAGATACATTTAGTTTGTTCATTTTTGTATACATTAATGTTGGTACCCTTAACAAAGTTACTTTTGGAGAGTGGGTGGGAGGGTCCAGTCCTGTTAGTCCCCCCTCCCTATAAATACATCCATGATTGGATATTTCGGATAGCCAAGGGAGAGCGCATTAGTCAAACCTTGTGCAAATGATGCAGAGCCAGACAGGCAAATGCTCCATTAATGACGGCTGATTGTCTGGCTCAATTTGTCAACAATATTTTTAAGGTCTTACAAATAGATGTACATACTAATCATCTAGGAGCTAGTCATTACTTTTGCCTCTCAGTTTGCTTAAGACTTCATTTGATCGCATGGTACTATTTTAAGAGTCGGCAAGCCACTCGATGGCTCAAAATGCAGTGAAATGTAAATAATATCCTTTTAATTTTTGAAAGGGAATTGCATAATCTCAGATCAATATCATCACATTAATGGAAAGATCCACATTTTTTCTGGTAAATGGACAGTATTCATGTGATATCACAAGTCCAATTAAATGTAAACAAGTCATTTACCCAAAATTTCATGACCAATGATAGATAATGTATGATTTTGACCTTTGAAGTTATAAAAATTGTTAGCTTCCTATATTCTTCATATATAATTCAATAGTATACTAACTCCTCCATTGCATAACATATTCTTTGCAATGGGATCAGTTGTTTCATCAACTTATAGCAATTCTGGATCAGGTGGTAAGAAAACAGCTTCTGTTCCTTCAGGGATAGGGTTTGGCAGTATTTTGTTTGGAATCATGTAGGTCAAGAACTGAGTAGGAACTTCAGCCAGTACCTCCTTTGCTAATCTCACCTGGGCTGTCTGCGCATCAATTCCGTGATCCAGAAAGTTGCGAAGAGGAACAAACTGCACGATATCACGGATACATCTTGTGCCATTAGGAGCAGTAAGAGGAGTCGTGTCAGAATCCAGCTCCTCCATTGTAGAAAAGTCAGCAGAACCCACACCAACAATAATGATTGACATTGGGAGGCAGGATGCATCTACAATGGCCTAAGTGAAAACAATTCTTGTTTAAGAATAAAATGAAGTATCTCAGACACTTCCTCAGTATTAATCTGTACCATCACACTATAAGTCCTGGATAAAAAATCAAATAGGCAGCGGAAGAATACAAAAATACAACATATGCACTCTTATTCATATGGTAAAGATGTCTTCTTAATTATTAAAGGATGCAAGGATCAATATTCATATACTCAACAAATTTTAAGCTTTTGAATCTGCATTGACTATCTGGAGAATAAAGTCCACATTAAAGCAAACATCTTTGTTTCCACACAAAAAGGAATAACAATGAGGATATTGATATATTGATTGATATTTAATGAGGATATATTTTCACTAACTTGGAAAGCAGATAGGACTAAAAACAAGGCAAATTTAGTGAATTATCATTTTTGCTAGCTATTATTTAAATCACTGGAAAGGTCATTCAAACCAATCAGACATTATGTTTGCAGAGTAATCGTGAGATGTTTACCTGTACTGTCTTGTTCATGTCCGTAATGACTCCATCTGTCATAATTAGCAAAATGAAGTAATGGCTCCCATCTCTGTATGTAGCAGCAAATCTGGCAACGTGGTTTATTACTGGACAAAAGTTTGTGGGACCATATAACTGTACTTTTCTGATACAGTGGTGGTATGCTTTCAGCACTCCTGGAAATAAATATTCACAAATTAAAAATTTTTTCGGGAGACATTGGGATAATCATCTGGTTTTAATTTTTACATGATTCATGTATTCATATCCTTGCCTTTGAGACCACGGCAGTAAGGATCATCCTTCCTCAGATTAACGAAAAATTCATGAGAAACTCTCCCATCAGGTGGTAGCCTAGCACCAAATCCTAGGACAGCAAAGTCTTTGTCTGAGGAATAATGCTGAATGATAGAGCCAACAGCTCGAATTCCTATTTCATAGCTGTTAGGTTCCTTGCCAATGTAGTGAAGAGAATATGGCGTGTTTGGATCACCATTGGAGCCTAAATGTAATGAATACAGCAAATAAAAGATATTATTCCTCATGATGAACAATAAAATTAAGTTAAGATAAGGAAATAATTGACTATATACAGGAAGATGAAGGTGTATAGACCAGGAGCAGAGATTCATTCCTAGTTAAATCAATGTTTCATAAATTATAAGAATTCTGTCACTGAAGAGTTAGATGTTATGTATGTATTTAATTATCAAAATTAATAGACTTCCTCAGTTAAAATATTACATAAATGGCTAAAATGTTAACTAATAAGTGATTAATTACATACAGTAAATGTATCAGACCATGGCCATCGTGTGTCATGTGGCTAAATTTCAAATTCTCATTTTATTTATACAAGCTATTAATTAATAAGAGATAATTGTCTTTATTCAATGATTTAAGACAGGTGGTAGAGGCCCTATTCAACCCACACCCAACTGATGATGGGGGGAAATTGATTAGCGTATTTTTTTATTTGACCATCATATCATTAGATAAAAATCTAAAAAGTAAGGTAGGATGAAAAAAAATATTTTTAATCTTTAACCCTTTTGTGCCAAATGAGAATATATATATGCTGATGCGAATTTTTCAACGCAAAAGAATGAATGTCAGCTATAGCCGAAGCAGGGTGCAGGAAAGTGATCCCCACCAAAACAATAATTCCAGGTATGCTGCTACCCTTTATCTAGCTATCTAGCTCAGGTAGAGTCCAGGCCCTTTCCTCTGCAACTGAGCTTAACCCTCCAGCTTATTACTGACCCACCTCATAGCATAAATCCACAGTCAACTTATTGAATCTGCACTGGTTTTTCTAAACAAATATTTGTTGCACACACCAAAAATTTAAACTTGGAAATAGATTCCTTGTGTTTTGCTGAGCATTTGCAACTTTTAAAGGAAGTTCTAACATTGATAATGATTGAGTTCTTATACTGAATTTCTATATTTAATCAATGGCAAAAATATGTCCTACCAGTTAAAATTAAGGCTAAAATTTTGTTTAAAATTTAAGGATGCTCAACAAAATACAAGGAATTCATTTTCAGAGTCTAAATTTTTGGTGTGCACAACTAAAAAACCACTACAAATGTAATCAGTTGACTGAGAACTCATGCTGCGAGAGAGGCTAGTAATAGGTTTGAGAGTGGATCTCCAAGGCTGAGGAAAGGGACCAGCTTACCACTGACTTGGGTACCCAGATGGACGAAGAGCACAACCATTCCTTTCACAAGCATTCCGGCTCAAAATGGTTAACGGTCATAGGACCCGACCGCATCACACAATTTCCATCTTTGATTAGCATATAAGACATATCATCTCTTCTTCCTCTTGATAAAACCTATTCTGTTTCTCCCCCTTCTTCTCTTGATGGGCATTACCCCCTCTAGTTTGACTTTCAACATCCCCCAACCCTTTGTTACCAGGTCCATCCACTTGGCCTGCCTCCTAATCTCCTCCAGCAGCTTCCTCAACTCATCAACCATGCCAAGGGCTTCCTTGTTTGTCTTCCTTCCAGTCCATTGCACTTTCTTCATTCTCCTATTCATCCACAACTCAAATGCCAACAGTCTATTCTATCCCTCAAATAGTCCAGGTTTCAGCACTATAAATACAATGCTACACTCTGGATTAGACTCCTCATCAAATTTTCTATTAAAATCCTTACCCAAGGTCCCTCTCCTCTTTTTGAATGCGTCTTTCACAAAGGAAATTCTCCTCCTAATATCCTTAATACTATGCCCAATTTACTTTATTCTCAATTCTTTGTTCTTTTTTTAACATTGATATTTATTCTGTACTTCTCCCATTGATATCCTCTAGAGTTTTGGATGACTGGCTAACTAACGCCAGGTAATTAGCAAATCAAACAGACCTAACCTGCAATCCTCCTACCTTTACTCCAATATCTGCGTAACTTTTCTTGTCTGTCTTGCTCAAGTCTCTCCTAGGCAAAAATGTTGAATGGCACCAATGGCGATGACTTGGTCTTACTCCCAACCTAAAACAGCCACCCAACCTAATTATTCATCTACCACGTGGATTCATACCTAAGCCATCTTAGCTATACAACAATATCAAGGGAGTTATCTTCTATCCCCCCATCTACTTCTACTTTAATTAATATCTTTTATAGATATCCTAATTTACTGTCAAACCTTCTTTAACAGTGTATAACCAAACTAAGTCATGAAGAAAGTTCTGGGTCAGATGAAATTCCTGGAAAATTGATATTGCTTTGTTTTGATATTATAAGATTACCACTGTTACACTTAGTGAATGAATCACTAAAACATATAATTTGATATATAAAAATTACTTTAAAAAAAACCACGCTTATATTCAAGTGTACTTTAAAGTGAAACAACTTTTTAGTCATAAACGAATCTTGTAATCGGCTTAGTAATCACTTACAGTTACAATACAGTTCAAATACATATTTGATCAATTTTATTTTTCTGAGATGCATAAACATAGATCCTATGGTCTATATCAGCGGACCTTACATTTTATACTGCAATCTGAGGGCACTATTTTATACAGTCAGTGGTAT
This sequence comes from Pyrrhosoma nymphula, assembly GCA_963573305.1. NCBI lineage: Eukaryota > Metazoa > Arthropoda > Insecta > Odonata > Coenagrionidae > Pyrrhosoma > Pyrrhosoma nymphula. The sequence continues at coordinate 100,521,376 of OY754330.1, read as the reverse complement.
CATGTCGTTTTATTGATCAGTCTTTCAATTCTATGTCAACGATCTCAATCTTTCCATTTAAGCCTACGCTACATTGTTGCTTTTTAGTCTTTAAATTAACTGTGCAACGGTTCTTAGAAATTTAAATTATTAACATTTCTTCTCACTATATGGTTGATGATTGTTGCAATGATGGTTGCAATGAATTGCAACAGCGCTGACTGCGAGTAGACAATGTGATGTGGGTTGCGTCATGTTAGGATAACTAAATATGAAATGTAAATCATTTAATTTTAGTAGATTAACTTGTTAATTAGTGAATTTAATGAGTGATTCATGTATTGCCATCGAGATTAAGTAAGTGTGTCAAATTTAAGCTCGATTGAACATTGAAAAGTGGGTTAGATTTCGATTACAAGATTCCATTCAGACAAACAGGGCAAGTTAAAATAAGCGTGGTAATAAAAGTAAAAGACACACTAATGACCTGAATAACTATAGGCCAGTAGCAATACTGAATAAATTCTCCAATTTTTTTAAAGAGCCAGGTTCACTTAATTTATATCCTTTATATGGAAGAATTTTATCTGTTCTCAAATGGTTTGCATGGTTTTTGCCATGAGAAGTCCTCCACATCTGTTATTTATCAAGCAATTGATAATATATCGCCCTCCATGGATAATGAGCATGAAGCATTTGGTTAATTTAATATTTTTCCAAGGCATTTGACTAAGTCAATCATAAGATCCTCATGCTCAAACTTTAGAGAATGAGCATCAGATGTAAATCTCTCAACTGGATTGCCTCTTACCTTCACAATTGATCCCATCAGGCCATATACCCCTTGCAGATCCTACAAAACATGTATTTTGGAAATTTTTTAAACTTACATATTTTCCTCAAGTCTTTCATAACTCTGATGGGATATTATCTTGTCAAATGGCTTATAAGCCACATCATTTTTCCACATCGCCCATATGGACTTTTGATATGGAACGTTTTGACCAGGGTTATCTTTTCTTAATTTCTTGCAGAACTTTTCGCAATTTCACTGTCAAGTGCTCCTTGACTGAAGCTATCCATCTCTATAAAGTTTTCCCTATCTATATTCAACTTTTAAGGCCTATTATATATGTCATTATTGTATCATCGGTCATCATGTATTCCTTCCATCTATCCCGAGTCTTTTCTGGCTTGATAAATGCAGATCTGTATCTTGTTCTAAATTTTTGGTATCAACAGCTCTCTCTTACCACCTGATAGCATATCCACCCTTTTGTATAATGTAACAATGCCTCCCTCCCCATATTCAAAACTTCATTTATTTGCATTGTCTTCTCTAACACAGATTCATGCCCATTTATTTTCCCTCATAAGCATTTTGCTTATTTTCTTACACCTCCTTTCACAATTGCCATCCTCATTTTTCCACTTCCTTCTTTATCACATCATCTGCTCTCCAGGGCTTTGTAGTTCTTTCTTATGTGTGATACCAATTGGTTTCTTTACATCTTTGCTTATAGGTATATTTTCCCATCTTCTCCATAGGTTCTCATCTTTTCATTTTTGCTCTCAAATGTATCAACTGCATAGCTTCCAGTTTCCCCCCCCCACTTTGTCCTGATAAAAGCTTCTATGTTCCATTTCTTCTTCTTCCTTCCCTTAATCAATCTCAAGCATCTTCTACATCTACGAAGTACCGTGCAAGCCACCACTAGGGTGTGTGGCACGGGGTGATTCCACACCTGGCATGTAGCACTCATCCCAGCACAAATCAAAACCTCTTAAATTGCATTTCATGAGTAGGTACAACATTATATGTATTAGATTAAGTAGTTTGTAGATTTTAGCAGGTGCAGTAGACTTTATGAATCAATCCGTAATACTTGAATTATATCTCAGTTGAAAATAATTCTGATTGTTTAAATGATCACTGAAAGAAATCTTTATTAAATTTTAGGAATATTAAAGTTAAAATTTTTAGTGCTTCTCCACTTGATAAATATCGCTCTGTACACCACTGCTCAATGCACCCCTAATACAGAAAGTCAATGAATAATAACTTTCCAGTTCAATCAAGTAATTGGTAATGTGATCCTTCTAGTTTGTATCTCAAATAATAACATTTTTATTGAGCAAAGCAGACAAAAATAATTATTTTCAACCCCTCAATATAAATAACACCAGTGAAGTTCAAACTGTCACCACATGAAAAGGAATTCATTGCTCAATAATTTTACAGTAAATACATTTAACATTACAACTGTAGAGGGAAGATGCATTTGATTAGTTACATGCATTTATAATATTGTTTCTTTATTCATTATCTCAGTATAAAATCTTTACCTTCATGTTTTATTATGTAATTTAGCAATTAAAGATTTACATTTTTGTTTATTAATTACTTCTATTTAAAGTTTCCCTAACAATTTAATTTGAATATGTTTTAATTATTTTGAATATTAGCATGATGTGTAATATGCAATACATTTAACTTACTGCCATTTTATTATTTTTTATAATATTTATATACATCTGCTGCAAGTTGAAGCACCCTCAGATATATTAACATATTTTTTCCTTGAGAATTCCTCAAGTGATGGTGCTTTTGCTGCTTGTGTCGAAGATTTCAAAAGGCAGCTATGATTAAGTATCCAATGCATAACAAAATATATTTTGAGTGCATGAGCATAAAGTGTATGAAGAACACTTAACATTCTCGTCATCAATTTACAACACCAAGTGATGAAATGTATTTACACATGAATCACATGCCATCAATGCATACATTATGCATAATTTCATAGCAGAACATTTTATTCAAAACTGTAAAAATCAATTCCACGTAACTTTTTATTAAATGTCCCTCTGGACCATGCAATAAAAATTGCAAGGGCACTCGTAGTAATGCGTCATGGGCTTAAAGAGCAAATGAGTACAATCAAGATACATACATACATATATACAATTTGGTCATTCATAATGAAAAAAAATGAAAATGCCCAGTAAAAACATAAGCCGTTCTCTGCACACCATTGACCATTAACAATATATATTGTGAAAATATTTAGTGAATTTTCAGAAGCTGTAAGAAAATTTAAGAAGTGTTTGTATGAGGAAGAATGATTTAGTCAAAGAGAAGAAAGTATAAAAAATAGAGTAGAAATGGTGTAGGAAGAAGAGAACCCAGAATAAAACATTCAATAAAAATAACATACCTTTTTCTAAGCATGGTTTTAAAGAAGAAACCATCACCAAATTGCTCACCCTTAAAATTAGATTAGCCTCTAAGAGTAATCGATGAACTTGGACAAAAAAATTGATTATTTTAAGCCCTTAATAACTAAATTCATGATAATAAAAATAGAATCAACTATGACGTGTGACATATGATCAAGTTATGCTAATAAAAACATAACTGCATCATTCCAAACAACATGAAAACCGACAAATTTAGTAATCTTCCCACAATTATATGAACATTGACTTGCCGAGAGTACAAATATTTATCAGCATGAGCATGAACCCAGGGTTTAATTTCAGATGGAGAAGTCCTGAGTGCAGCTCCAGTACTTCTCGCAATACCAGAGCAGAGCTCTGGAACCTTTCATTTTCTCAGCTAATTCAATCAACCCCTCAGGGCTTCCCCTCAAACATTCAGAGCTCCTTTCTAAACTTTACGGTACCCAAACTTAGAAATTAGGCCCTATATTGCCCCTGGTGAAGATATGGATTCTTTAAATTCATTTTATTTCACATTAGTTTGACATTGTTACAAATTATTCATTTTAAGAAGATGGAGTGAAGGTTATTATGCAGTGTGTATGCTAGAGTTCTTTGGTTTAAGCAAATCGTATAACTAATTTTTTTTGGTCATTCTCTCTCATACATTCCAAAATTTTTGATTCACACTTTGGTTTTTCATTTATCCAGTTCCATTACTATTTTTGAGCTCAGTAATGCCAATAAATCTGTCAGCTTTGAGCAGCATTATTATTTTATATTTAATAAGCCCTCTGGTGTAACTTTTTGGAAGTAAGGTACGTTAACCATTACGATGAAAAAATAAACTGTACTTTAGTAGGGAGTGGTATTTATTTTTTTCACCAAAATGGTTAACCTCAGCCTTAGAAAACTGCCTAGGGCCCCAACCTCGGAGGGGGTCCCAGTTAGGGGACAAAATAGTACACATTGAGGACACAGGATAAAGATGTCACAGTCAAAAAAAAACAGAAAATAATTTGATATGGTAAATTTGAATTAAAAGTCTTTTTTTAATGCCAAAGAGTGGGTCTCAACTCAAGTTAAATGGTGTTAGGGGCCATGGATCTCTAAGTCAGGGCCTGGCGATGATGTACGTAGCCATTCAAAGCTGTACTAGGTGGAAACAGACTATATTAGATTAGAAAGAATAAACTTTATGTTTAAAACATTTTCTAAGTTTAACCTAGTAGTAGTAGTATAGCTTTGCAACCAAATCAGGACTGGAGGCATCCACCTTATGGAACCAAATATATTATAAGAAACGAAATATATATCATACCAAACAAACATTCTGTTGATAACAAAACATTTTCTTTTGATTTTATGCCATGAAGTTGGAAGTGGTATTTATAGCTCAAAAAATACAAAAACTATAATGACAAATGGTGGTTTACTTGATGTAGGAGCTCACTCCCTAATTTGACAACAATCACAATCACCCCTTAACAGTTAAAATCATTTTTTACTTTGGGATAAAAAAGTTTTCAGCCTCAGTTACATATTTAATTCTAGAGGGTAGGGCTTGCCAAGGACTAAGCCCGAGGGCCAGATTCACACATCAGGGGCCAGAGTTTCACGTAGAGATCTGGTGCCAAGGAAATCACTTACTTGGAGTTTAGCCGAGAGATCTCTATGAATTTTGTACCCGAGACATCAGGTCAGTAGACCCATTGGACTTTTATACCAATTCAGAGATTAATTCAATCAAATAATAAACAAGCAGGGAGTAATGACAAAGAATTTGAAGGGTAGCCTTGTAAAATGCCTAAAAAACACTTGAAGTGAAGTAAAGGCTGTTTTCAGCACTCCATGTTTTAATTTAAATTTTCAAATTTTAATAATAGCCATAGTGCCAATGTCCTCATATTTCTCTGTAAGTCGGGTGAAAAACAATGCACTTCTTAGCTATGGGGAAGAAATTTATATTATCCTAAATACTCAAACTGTTCAACACAGCCTAAAATTAATTCATTATAGATACCAACTTCAGCTCAAGAAATCTTAGAAAGAAACACATAATTAAAGATTATTAACATCCATAATGCTAAGCAGGGTTTGCTCTTGTTATCAACAGTATATTTATCTTCTATACAGATAAACAAGCTCTATTACTGAGCTATCATTCACTTTGAACAATTAACAATTCATTTTTCCCAATTAACTAATCTCTACTAAATGACCAGCACTCTTCATGATGAATGAAACATTTCAATAAGTCTAACGAAGATTAGTTTCATTTATCATGAATATCGACAACTTCCACCAGGTCAACCCTGACACCGTTATGTTCATTGACCACCAGTACCCTAATGCTGGGGGTTCAACAAAAAAGTACCATTCCAGCTTTGCAGAGAAAATAGGAATTTTTACCTGTTGTCCTATGCAGTCTTTCACAGCCAATGAAGCATTCCCAATCTTGACTGAAACATCTGAAATTCCAGCATGGAATCCATGGCTCATCTGCTTCTGGTTTATCTCTTTAATTCACGGGCTGTGGCACAAAAATGAGCACATACACTATCCATGAATTAATATTCAAAGAGATGAATAACTCATCATACGCGAGTTTAAAGTTATAGAACAGGAACATAAGTGAAAATAGTCCTTAGCAGATATAAGTTACGAAGTCTGGAATTATTGTTTAGTGACAGAATAATTGGAGAGAACTCACAATCAGTTATCTGATTTATGAATAATTTCTTTTACACCTTATAATCATACTTATAGCAAAATTCTTGTCACAATAGACTATGTAGGTGCCTACACAAGAAACAATGTTAATATTTAGATAGGAGATATAATCTTACCTGATGATTTGAAGCAGTTCTTTGCTAGTCACAATATTTTTCTGTCCATTGATTAAGTGAAGTACCAAATAATGAAGATTATTACAACTACATTGATAAATTAATTCATGTACAAATGTTGATTTAGATGTTTTACTTGAATGCAGTTGAAGCCTAATCAGTGGAAGTTTTAAAAAGAATGGGATTCATTATCAACAGCTTAAGAGATGTGAGTCAGGAAATTATGATCATTGCAAACTTAATATTAGGAAAAAGAATTGGCATCTACAAATTTTATAAATTATGCTACAAAATATTGAAGTAGATTTGATCTTGGCATCTGATGCTGAGGTTGAAATTTACTTGTTTTACTGCTACTGTGTAGGTATTTGTGCAGCAAATATCATGTTACCTGACTTCATGTAATATATGCAAGTACTACTTTATACCCCAGCTGCAAAACTAGCTTCTTACAAAGTAATCCATTTCTAGGGTAAGAGTTGTGAATGCCTGGTTGGTGCCGACCATTAGTAACTTTCTTTACCCAGGTAAACAAACTATGGTTATCTACAATGGTTATTTTCTGCCATCCAAATGCACACTAGTAACAATGGCCACGTGACCTATCATAGTGAATATGTGGCCAAGAAAGGTGATCAGAATAAAAAATAAACACATGAAAGGGAGGAAATACTTTACCAGGAACAGGGATGCCCTACATGTCCCTTATTGTAGGCTAGCCAAAAATAGGAATTCATTCAACACTGTAAAAATATGACTTTTTAATAGATTGCCCCCAGAGGCTAAATATGTGAGTGTAACCAAATTTAAAGCAGTTATATGTACCTGGCTTACACAAAAAGCATTTTACTCTTTAAATAAGATTTTTGAGTGTGACCAAATTGTGTTGTCCTTTTGAGTTGTAGTAACCTTTTTGTCTTTACTTTGTATTTTGAGTACTTGTATATTACTTGTATTGTATAATAATTTGTACCTGCCTATGTAGTTTAAATCATTCAAAACATGTATTTTGATGGTTTTGTGACGAAGACTATTGCTAGTTGAATTTTCTTTAATGTCAAATAAAAATTATTATTATTTGATCTATGGGTATTGAGGCCAGGTATGAAAGTGGGTAGATTTAACATTTTATATTCCGGTAAAAAGCTAGCAATTCGGGCATTAATTGTATACATCAAACAATGACAAAGATAATTGCATCAGCTACTACTCTTGATGCAGTTTTTTTGGAGAAATTATGGTACATATGATGTGGAAAGCAAAAAAGGTCCATCTATAATTCTAGTTTATTAGGATAGCATGTAGTATACAAATGTATAATCAGATTTTTCAATTGTACTTATTACAAAAGACAAAATATTACAGCACCCCAGTACTGTTAACCATCAAAATGAATCTAACAGTCTGCTGGCCAATTATCTATCAGAACCATTACTTATATTACCTACTATTATACCTACGTTTTTTCAATACAAGTACTCAAGATGTTTGCAAATTTCTAGGTTAGAATTAATGCAAGCTAGCAAGAGAACTACATTGTCAATTTCTGATTTTATGCTGGCCTATATACTATAATGATTCAAGTTCTGGCACATAAAAAATGACAAATTCACAAAAGCTTATCTCAGAACTTAATAGCACGTCAAAAATGTTTGTGATTGCAATTGGGATAAATTTGCATGTAACCCTAACAAACAATAATTTCACATAAGAAAGTTGTAGTATGTATGTGCAAAGGCTTCCACAGCTGGAAGGCATCATTCTCTCAGGAATTATCAGGGGTTGATGAAAGCTGAGAACAATTTTGCTATGCAGGTGAAACTCAACCAATATCAATCCATATGTAGGATTCCCCGAAAATTGTACATAATAAGGATATTAAGTCACCATAAATTTATTCCAAAAAAATACACAATATTAGTTGCATGAATACAGCTTCATGTAAAATATTATAGTGACTGAAAAGGTAAAGATAGTAATGCAAGTTGTGAATAGAAACTGAATGATATTATGTGAGATCTGTGCAATATGTGAATGCAAGGAGCATCTAGCTCATTCCTATGTCATCTCATGCAGCATAAACCTTTAGAGTAAGCTTTTTTTCAAAGTGAGCTGAAAGAAGTGACACCAGACAGTTTTATGTAAATTAACACAACTATTGTTTTTCCAAGGATAATAATTACAATCATTGCAGTTGTCCTCGAGTAAATACTGATACCAACCAAACTGATGATTTTGCAGGAAGTACCTACCTAATTCATGCAAGAAAATCATTCCAGTTATGAGCCGTTAAACCATTTGAACTATCTCCATTAAACTCAAAATATTCTTTTCAGCTATCACATCAAAAATAAGGGTTGAAAAAAGTAAAATAACAGTCTCATTCAAATTTAGTAGACAACCATAATGGACGTACTTCCAAAATAATGCCAAATCTTCTCAAATATAAGGGAATACAAACTACCTTTGGAAGATGCTACACAATGCTACTCAAGTGTTAAAATGCAATTCTCTACCTTTTAATCTCGCTGCCAAAACCAGTTCCTTTCCAGGCCATATTTATTGCATACAGAAATTTCTCTTGTTATACATCAGATTAATTTCCTATGTTAAATTATTTTTCCAGGAAATAAAAAGCCAAGTTTAGCAAAACTATTCCAGTAAATAACAGCTGTTACTGAGGAGTGCTCTTATAAAACATTAGGAGAAATACAAACTTTTGCAATAACACTACATGGAAATTCGGCTGCAGAAATAAAGAAGTCCTCACTTGTAAATAAGTCCACCTTTTATTATTGTATAATAATTATACATCACATTTAAACATTATATCATTTAAGAAGAAATAGTCCAACATTTGAATTTTCCTTAAAGTGATTTACCTCATCAAAAACAACATTCATTATTCGTAGCCCTATATGAAATGAATGAAATGAAAATAAACAGATAATTTGTTGATATAATTACAAAAATGTTAAAGACAGACCTAATGGAATGCTTACCGGTACCAATTAACTGGACTTAAAGCATAATAAAACAATATTTAACTTTAAAAAAATTGGTCAATAAAAGGAATTCATAAGTTGTTCAGTCACTCTTATAATAATAAATTAAGTCTAATATGGTAAATTTTTATGAATTGCTAATGGATTACTAGTATAATCGGCTTAATAGCTTCTTCAAAATCATACAGGAAAAATACAAGTGTTTAAAAAGATGCATATGGATCTTTTTGTGCACCAGAAATTATTCTACTAATTCAAGTAAAGAAATTTTAAAATATAAGGTGCAATTGTTCTGATATATATTTGTGATAATTGTGCTGTGATCAAGTCAAAGCAGATGCTATTTAAAGTGAAATATTGGCATATATATATATATATGCCTAGGTGTTTGGTAAAAATATCTTAACATCGTAATTTGTGCACATAAAATATGCATGTACTAGAATTGTGTGCTAAAATACATTAAAATCACATCACAAGATTTAGAAATCAACCCTTATTTACAGTAAACCATTGCTAGTTATAGCTCTGTGAGTGAAACAAAATACTTATTGCCCAAAAGATGAAAAAAAATACTTATTGCCCAAAAGATGAAACATAACACGTCAAATACTGCAAATAAAAAAATTCAGAGGTTGCCCTTCTACTTAATGCTAGCAAATGTTTACTGCAAAATTAGACTACAGAAATCAACCTTACAATATGATGTGCGGAAAGAGATAGAAATATCACTCATAGACTGCCTTTTGTGAAAATGTTCTGACCCATACCACATAACAAAGGTGATTTTATGAACTTTTTACGTTAATATTAATTTCAATCTATCAAGATGTATAAAATAACATTTTAACAGCACAGTTTATAAAACTACTTAATTGATTATATCTCTCTTAATTTAATTGGCTTTTATTGCAATTGCTAATTGCAATTAATTAACATACTGTGTTTAAGTGATGATAGCGTAGTTTCCAGGTGAAAATGCACTGCTTGTCATTGAAGAAAGAAAAAACCACATGCAATACCTTTTGTGAGGATAAATAATTCATACCTGAAATCATTTGTTTCTTCTTAGAATTTTATAAAAAAACTTCACCCTCTATCCCATTCCCCATTTTGGGGAAAGTTTTGGATTAACCACCATACTATTGACCTGCTATAACTATTTTTTATCACTATAAAAAACATTAATAATCACCGCAAAAGCCTTCATACCAATTTCACTAAAAAACAATCCCAGAATGCACCCCACATTACACCAATGTATTGTACATTGCGTTTTCACAACCTTAGTAGGTATGTACCACATGTACACACACATATGTACAGTAGACCCTCAAATAGTGCGGTCTTACAAGATGTGATTTTGTTAAGATGCAGGAATATGTAGTTGTCTAGCCAATTTTACAATATGTAATCGTTCTACTCGGTAAGATGCGATTTTAGAAGACGATATCAGAACAAACTTGTTAGTCACGCACAGTCATCACTCACTACACTGTTTCAAGGATAAGGAGTTATGTTTAAAGTACTAAAAACATGTCAAATGAACCCCACATTACGAGTCAAGAACATCATAATCCATGAAATCTACTACGCATACATCATTTCATCACGATAAGCCAAAGAAACGAGTGGTGACGACGTCTTATGCATTGTATGACTTTGGTGTTACATTGTGCATGTTCTGCGAGACTTAAATTCCCTTTTCTTTGAGATTTCACAGCAGTTATCGGTAGCAGGGATGCATTAGGAGGAGAGACTCGTGCGTGGCAATATTACATAAAGGAATTAGAACCAAGCAAGCATGAACAATTTTTGGGAGAAAATAAAAATGTTCTGTGCAAGGCCATCACGCTGGGCTGAACTGAAAGTAGTACTGAAACTGAAATAAACTGAAAGCAGGCTAAAAAAGCTCATCCCTAGGGAGAGAATACGGGGTAAATGAATCAAAAAAACATAAAACATATTACATTTTTTATTTAGTTATGCCACAGTTAGCAGTAAAACCTGATTGCCCCATCCAAAGACGTGCATAAAATGGTGTGTTTGAGTTTATTGCTTAAAATCTTTAGTCGAAGCAATTAATTTTGTAGACACCCTGGAGTGCACAAGCGATCTATAATATTCAAATGACGTAGTTTGAAAGGTTTTCGGGTTCTGTCCGCCATGGCGACATATATGTCGCCATGGCGGACACAGTAGGTGATATATCACCTACTGTGCAATAGGCATCCTCAGGCCGGCCAGCATTTGTGAGGTTTAGGACACCTACAGCACGGCAGGTGAAACGTCGCCATCATGAAAAATGCCAACATGGACAGAATCCGAAAACCTGCCAAACTATGAAGCTAAACGCCACAAAAATTTTCGTCAGATATATAAAAATGAGTTATTGAAGAACAAACTTCTTATTTTTAATGATATACTGATTAAACTGGGCATCTTTACTATAAAAACAAATAGAAAACAGAAAAATCTTTTGTTAAGAATGTACAAACACGAAATTATCATCTGCAATACAGGGCCACAATAACCACAATATTCCATGCCAAATTAAACATTGTATTGAGATTGAGGAACGGAACTGGCATTTCTCATTTTATGTTTGTTTCATATAGCGCGACTTCAATAGACTCGATCTCATGAACTTAACCTCGCACTATGTGAGGGTTTACTGTATTTGGTAAATAAATAATAAAAGCATCACTGAAAATAAATTACTAATACATGAATAGACTGCATTTATGTAATCCAGATGAAGTATAATCAATGACATTGGGTTAAACTGATTTTTAATAAGATTCCTTTTATGAAGGAATAGGTATGTATTTTAGCCTTTAGAACTTCAAATTGTAAAAAGAATCGATTGCCAGAGGTTTCAAGAAGAGTTGCATTCTCAATGCACTGTACGTCACTGATGTATTTTATGAGAAAACAATGACTTTGAGGATAAGTAATTGGAACATGGGGAGGACTCTCAATAGAATACGAAAATCAATAGGCAAAAGCTATTTTCAGAAAATTTATTTACGATTATAAGATGGACTGATGTTAATCATGAAGATAGTTTGAATATCATTCCTGATACACAAAACTATGTAACCCTAGAGACAAAACCAAGCCTACATAAATAAATCATTACAATTCCTTTCTTATCAAGTGAAGAGGGTATCACTGTCTCAATACATTGTTATTGATGATGATGACTAGTAAGATGGACTTGAGTTAATTATGGTGGAAGTTTAAATAAATCATTCTTGATACCCAGAACATTAGCTCAATGTAACTCTTTATATGAAGGTCTTCAATTCTGCTGAAAATTATAGCCATGAAATATGTAAAAATTGCTATTAGAAAAAATCCACCTGAACCGGGAATTGAAACATCAACTTTTGGCTAGTGGGACCAATGAAGGGCAACACATCTACTTCCCCAAAATTACCCTGAGAGTAATGAAGCCTGGATAATGGGGAGGTAGGTGCATTAGCCTGGCAAGCAAAATGCCTGTGGTTCAATTCCCAGTTCAGGTGGATTTTTTTCTTGTGGCAATTCCTACACACCCATGCATTTCATGCTGATTGTCAGGCTACAAGGAGCAGGTATGTTGAGTAATCTTTAATAAAATAGCAACCAATGAATAAATATTTTACCTGTGAAGTCAATCGCAAAAGTGCAATGCAATTGAGTACCACCTTTGATATATTCCATGAAAGAGTTAATCCTCTGCATTTGGAAGAAAGTCAGTGCTATTTCACCCGAGTCTGAGTAATTATGTTTCTTCTCCTGAAATAGAAGGTAAATTAATCATGTGAAAATACATTCAAATACAGTAGAAGCCCTATTTAGCGAGAGCTCTCGGGATCTGAAAAATCACTTGCTAAATGGAACTCTCGTTAATACCGAAAATGATTAACAATCACTCCACAGCCAATTCCTACAACTGTAAGGCTAATTTAGCCATTATTATGGGAATTTTTGGTGATCGTGGTGAAAGCATTCTATTGAGATAGCTATTAAAAATCATATTTTCTAACACTTCAATTACTTATGATCATATTCAATTTCGATGACAAGGAATTCCATGTTAGATGTCATACACTGGAATATTAAACATCGAATTTTGACACTTCAGGACATGTGTACTGTACTGTGCATTGCTGTATTGTTATTGCCCTGATGTTTTGAGTGCACCAAATATGTCGCGGCTGCCAGTAATAGCAATGCAACGGACTATAAACGGCAAACACTTCAGAAACGATAAAAAATTTCATGCCTCCTACCTCTCTAAAAAGTGTATAAAAACAGATATACAGTTCGTAGAAAGTTCAATTAATTTAAATTTGCAAAAATGCTAGATAACTTAAATACCAAGATATAACCTACAGGGATTTTGTTCCACGCAAGCACCGGCCAGCTGCCATCTGCTCCAGTTAAATATGTAGTGGAAATAAAGGAGAGGACTTCAACGTCTGTAAGATCGCCTCAGAAAACAGCTGACTTTGGCTTTTCGGAATCATAGAGCCCAATATCACCAGCATTTACGATTAGCCCTTAACAGTATACTGTCATTTGTGTTATTATTACAAAAATTATGTGTGGAATATGCTCTTGAATAAATGGAAACATAATTGTTACAAGCAAGTCCACATATGACAGTTTCAAGCATGGAGCGGGAACACAACACAGACTTTCAAGGATCGACTGCATTTAGATAAGATGTGAAACTTTTTACCACTAGCGAGTACAGTATCGGCTCCCGCGAAACATGTATTTTTGAAGCGATAGTGCACGTTGCGGCCGCTAGGTGGCAGCATCAACATTTTTATGGCTCACTATTTTTTAGGTATTCCATGTTACATATATGTGATTTGCTGTGAGTTTCGAGCGCGAGGCAGTAAGTTGTAAGTTCTGAAATTAATTCCATCAAGATACACATAATATCTTCTGCTGTACTTACATATAGCGGGAACTTGTTGATAATGAACACTGACTTCACTCCCTGCTGCGAGATAGACGTATGATTTATAGTGCATATATTTTGTGCATATCGAAATGAATCATCCTTGACCTGTTTTCAATATTTATAATCTTTGAAACAATTACAAAAGACAATACAATGCGTAGACAACTTAAAATATATGGAATCCGAATCCATAACAATTTACATATTCAACATCAGGACATTTACACTTGTCAATACCGAGCCCCTCACTTAGATACTCCGCTTTTGCCTTCATTAATGGGCCATTTATCGGAATTTAGGCTGCTCTCTGCTGGCAAAACCACGAGAAAAGGACAGATTCTAACTTCATATGTTCTCCTGACCACAAATGTTTCTGGCTGCTTGGACGTCATTCTTGAAGCACTGCGACATGGAATTTTTCCTTATTCTTCAGAATTGTGAATAAGGTCAAGGAAGATATGCCAAATCGCCTCCCTATCTCGCTTTTGGACCCATCGCCACTTAAGCATTCATTGATAATTCGTAATTTAGTTTTCAGATCCAACAACTTTCGTTTCCCAGCCATGATGTTGTATCAGTCGGACTGAACTTGATAAAAAAGCGGGAGGATGACAAAAGAACAATGAAATGCACGGACTTACAAGGAATTTATTAGTGTGAATACGGGTATGCTGTGAATGTCTGAAATGTGCATTTGAACGTCAAATTGTTTGGAAAAAATACTGCTAGACATAATTTCAGTGACAGAGGACATGAACACAAGTTTGTGCATGTTTTCCGAGATTGAAGCAGACATTTGCCACTCGTAATAGTAAACAACCCCAGTGGAGGCTGGTTGTTGTCTTCGCTAATACCGATTTATTTCTCATACAAATCATAGGGTTTTAAATCATTCTTTGGCCATCCCTCGCAAATTCGAGCTTCTCGTTATATGCCCTACACGTTATATGGGGCTTCTACTGTATAGGCATATTTTTCCAGGAAGCATGACTAGATATTGATTTGACGGATAGTGGAAGACAGGATTTAAGGGCATGAGACCATTCTTAAATCATAACGTATTACATACACTTATAGACAACCACTATCTAAAGATATCCAGCTTATGGCTTTGCCTTACTTTGAAAACGAAGCTCAAAGTAGACTAACCTTTTTAAATGTTTGAAAAACGATTTCAAGTATCTTATCTTCTAGGCTGGGCCCGAGCTACAAGTTCTGGGTCTTCCTGTGAGAATTTGCAAAGACCTACCTTTATTCAAATTTCATTGGTGAAAAGAAATTAATTTTTATTTGGGGCCCCATGTGGGGTTTCACAGGTACAGAACCAGCCCTGCTTCTAAGTCATATTAGGTATGACCTACGTAATTAAAACTCAAACAAGGGTTTCTTTCAGTGTAAGATATCTAATTAGTCATAAGAAAAGAAGGTAATAAGAATGCAAATAGAATGATTACTTCGATGGTCAGACCTATAACTCTGCATGGGCTTGAGAATTTCAAATTGCTGCTAAGTGACACTGACTGGAATTATACCCTTGAGGGAACAGTTGATGATTACTTTATGCCTTTTTTCAGTACATTCCTGAATATTTTTGAGCACTGTTTTCCAAAAAAGCTGATGCATATGCATCCAACTAAAAAATCTAGAAATCCTTGGTACAATAATGAACTTCATGAGCTTAAGATGGAATTGCTTGCCTCCTATTGCTCCTACAGGTCTAGTCAGTGCATGGTGAATAAGGAGTCTTATGTAAAGTTAAGGAAGCATTATTTTAATTCACTAAAGATTGCTAAAAGAAAGGCATTTCAGGACTATATACAGAGTTCAAATAATAAAAACAAGGCTTTGTGGAAGGTAATTAATTCTGTAGTAAGCAAAACTAAAGGTAACAAAACTTTCGAATTTACTTCAGATGAGGCAAAGGATTACTTTATTGAATCTGTGGAAAAAATCATATCTACTGTAACCATTGACACGAATAGAATTGATACTTTCATAAGCAATCTTCCCCTTAATAACCTGAATTTTAAATGGAAATCCATCACTCCTCGTGATATTATAAATACAGCTAAGAATATGAAAAGATCATATAGTAGGGACATCTATGATCTATCTAATTCACTTGTAATAGACACTATTGAATTCATTGCTGAGCCTTGGACTGCTCTCTTCAATTGTGGTCTTCTAAGGGGTGAGTTCCCCGATCAATTAAAATTATCTAAAACAGTTCCTATATTTAAAAAAGGTGACAAAGATAATATCTCCAATTACAGACCAATATCTATTGTTCCAATACTGGGAAAGGTATTTGAAACTTTGATAAAGAATCAAATATATGAATTTTTCGATGCTAATAACTTGTTTTCAAGTTCGTAATTTGGCTTTCGTACTGGAAAATCCACCATTATGGCTGTTGAAAATGTTGTAAATTATATTGTAAATGCATTTGAGGATAAGAATACAGTCTCAGTAACACTTTGTGATCTCAGCAAAGCTTTTGACTGTGTGGACCATTCCACCCTACTAAGAAAGCTCGAGTTGTATGGCTTTCAAGGTGTTGAATTAAAATTAATGCAGTCTTATTTAACAGATAGGAAACAATTGGTGGAAGTAAATGGGAACAGATCCGCAACTCATTCAATAAAATATGGAGTGCCACAAGGCTCAGTCCTTGGCCCTCTATTATTTATCATCATGATTAATGACTAGAGACCTGCAAAAGGTGGGGTTATTTTATAGCCAAAAGTGGTGTTATTTTTTTGCAAAAGCGGTGTTATTTTACCCTGAAATCGGTGTTATTTTCATGACAAAATATTTGGTGTAAATTAAGAGCTCTCCTCCCAGCAGGCCCACCTGTTGGCAAGAAATGTTTGATTAGGGAGAATTTAAACAATTAATACCATGCTGTATTCACATTTTATATTTTTGTACATTTCACGTACCTAACCAATTTACATAAAAAGGCAAATTACAGTTAAATGTCCGTATTTTCAACTGCAAAAATTGCAAGTGTGGCTAAAATTTCTTCATTTAGATTTGTTCTCCTATTTGTTAGCAGTGTTGTAGGAGGAAAGAAATCTCTCCGAGTCCACATTTGCACAGGGGCTCCAAATTGCTTCAAGGCACTTAAATGCAAAAGATTGTTCAAACAACTATAGTACCTGAATTGCTTTCATTATATCCACTGAACCCTGGAAATTTTGTTGCTGTAATATTCACCGTAATTCCCCAAACCCCAACATCAACTTTACCATCTCAATTGACTCAAGGCTATGAACTTTTTTTCAATTTCGTATTTTTGGCAGGGCTCATCTCCATTGTGAGAACTACTTGAGGGTCAAAAGCTGTTTTCAAATCTAATTCTACTTGGGTCTTCTACTACAAGAGAGCAAAGTTTTATTGATGCCTTTGATGCTATCTGCACTAGTATCGACTTTACAGCTTCTGATTTAGAAGTTGTCATACCTTGCAAGGAATTAGTAGTTTTGTAAAAAAATACCACTCTGAATATTACTGTGGATGCTTGCCATTTAATTCCACTCCCACCGGCAGAATTTTTTTCAACATTAGCCTTATGTTTTTCACTCAATATGTGTTTCGTGCAGCTGTCCTTCCTTTTCCACAAGATATTTGTGTTGTAAAAACGGCAAAGAATTATTTTGTTATCAGCACAATATAATCCATATTGTCGAAATTCTACCTAACGCTGCTTTGCCGTCACTGTCCACTTAGGCATTATAAGTTTTGTTGAATGTGATAAAACTGTCACAAAAGAAAATCACTATGCTGATGCTATGACACGCGCCCCTTGAAAGTATGCAACCGCTCTTTGCATCCCGTAACTTCCGTAATTTTCGTCATTTTGAGTAAGGTTCCCACTTAGGTAAGTAGATATTAATGAAAGTCGAGGCTTACGTAACTCGGGGACTGCCTGTATAGCAAACTTTTGGCATGAATTTTTCACTCCTTTTGTTCATGTTCACCAAACTTGATTGAAATATTATTTCCGAGTAACATTTCTAAACTAAGTTGTACCGGAAAGGCATTTTCCATGTGTACTGCCCAACTAAATGTTTACAGTCGCAATTTTAATTACAGAGGCCGCAAAAATGAGGAAATTCACGTTGGAAATGTTGAAATTCGCGATTTAAATCTTGAAATTCGTGATTGAAATGTTGAAATTCGCAACAAAAACGCAATTCGCGTTTTCGCGGAAAAACCCCAGAATTCGCGCAAAAATTCGCGTTGTCGCATTTGCGAGTTATGCATGTCCCTATTAATGACTTACCAGCTAACGTGGCGTCACAGTGTGTTCTTTATGCTGATGACACAACTCTTGTACAAAAGGGCAAAAATTTAAGTGATGCAATTGTGCAAAGGGAGAGTGTCCTAATGCAGGCTCTTGACAGGTTTCACAGTAATTGTCTTGTCTTAAACATGGACAAAACTCAAAAACTGATGTGCAGTCTCAATGTAAAAAATACCAATGGTGTACATTTACTAGGGCTCGAGATTGACTCACAACTAAAATGGGATAACCATATTAATTGTATTTGTAAAAAGTTAAGTAAGGCAATTTACATGTTAAGAAAATTGAAATCCCTGATTCCTATTGAGTATCTAAGGTCTCTGTACTTCTCATTCTTTCAGAGTCATATAAATTATGGCATTGAAATTTGGGGGCATGCTTCTTCTGTCAAACAAGTTTTACTGCTCCAAAAAAGAGCAATAAGGATTATTGGTAATGCTAACCCACGTGATCATTGTAAGCCACTTTTTTCACGGCTGGGCATCATGTCTGTTTACAGCTTGTATGTTTTCAGAGCACTCTGCTTTGTCAAAGACAATCTAGACAGTTATACACACAGATCTAATGTTCACAACTATAGCACGAGGAACAGAAACAATTTGAGCATTGAATATTGTAGGTTGTCTTTAAATTATAACTCCTTCCATAAAGTCAATATCAGGCTACCAACCCTTATTAGAGCTGAAAATGTTGCTATCTTTAAAAGGAAATTAAGGGTTTGGCTTGTGCGATATCCCCTTTACTCTATAGATGAGTACTTTGAATGTAATTTTAATGATATATGATTGTGAAATGTGTTTGTACACAGAATGTATTTTTATATGCTTGTAATCGATATTGGACGACACCTAATATGGTTTACACCATTTCTCTAGGTGAATAAAATTATTATTATTATTGTCATAAATGAAGATAAAATGGCCAAAACATCAAAAAATACCTTTTTCTCCTTGTTTATCAGTCTATAAATATTTCTGGGGGAAGGGCCATCACTCAGGTCTCTCAGAGTTGTTTCAAAGCCTCCAATAAGAATTGCAGTACCACTCCTGTTATATTCATAACACTCCACCTAAGTAAGATGAAATAAATAAAATTTTCAAACAACCAGAATTTTAAAATTATCAATCTTCAATACCCGATATATACTCAGAAATTAATTATTATTTATTCTAAAAGGACATTTTACATAAATTCACTGAACAGAAAGAAATTCAACAATGACAACTATAAAAAGAGCACTTCAGTTGTCTTTACCTTAATTGTTCTATCAATGTCTCCATTGCATAGGTTTCTTACTGGAAGAGTGAATCTTTTCCAGACTGGATTCAGAGTAGCTTTCTGAATTTCTGTTTTGTACACCACAACATAATCTCCAGATTCAATCACCTGTGAGTAGAAAAAAACTGCTCAGCAGAGTATAGAGCCAGAAGAAAATCTAGCAAAAGTATCCCTTACCTCAGTCAATATGCATTCAATTCTAGATTAATATAATTGTCAAGTATTTAGAAACATCATAACAGGGACTGCGGTTGGTTCAGATTGAAGGGAATGGAAGACAATACTATAATTATTAATAATGTGGGAATACTTTTCTTACCTTTCCAAATTTTTAATTTTCTCATTGAATAAGCTAGAGCTTCCCAATTCTCAATTTGGTGATATGGTGGAGGCAACTGACAACCAGGAAGATTTGCACCACTTAGGGTAGTTTGGCTTTGGAAGGAAAATATAGAGGGATGCATGGAGGGTAAAGAGAAACCTGACATAAAAAATTAACTCCTCCAAGAGGTGTAAATACCTATTCCCAGAGTTGGACAGTATCAGAAATACATTTTAGGTGATGTAATTTGTATTTGAATCGAAAATACATTTTACGCATATTTTGTGTTTTCCAAATACTTAAAAATACTTTTCATGTCACTTATGAATACATATTGTTGGAGATTGGTTTTGTTTCATTGGTTTCAGCTTTCTCATACTCAATCAGTAGCCAATTAGAGGTGCTTCCCCTTCCACCTCAGTTTCCCTCTCCTTCCCAATCCCTGCGGCCGGCCAGTATTGCCAGACCTAGGGAATAAATGCACGTGGGGCGTCAAGCCTGGCTGACGTCTAAGTAAGCGGCTGCCCGGCGCAGTGGGGGAATTTTCCACGGCAAAGAAACGTTGCCGGCACTGTGAAATTACTGTGGCAACACTGACCGCTGAAGACCAAAATGATCACCGTGGAAGTAGGAGATGGACCGAGTCCCCCACCCATCCGAGCAGCCTGACAGCAGCTTTTGTAGGCAATTGACCTAGCAACAATGAGCGATCAAGCAGTTTTAAAGGCTGATGGCATAAATGTTGTACCTACTTCAAAATTAACTGTGTATTATTCTCATGAGTTAGGCTGGAATTTTTGCTTGGTGTGTTATAAGAATACCCAACTCAAGTCATTGCTACAATATATTGTTTACGAATATTTAAACAACATTTTTTTGTTTATGATATGGCTACACTGATTTTATTGTAGTTTAAGTTTTGTGTTGATGTATTGGATGCATAATTACAAGGTGGCGATCGTCAGGGAAAACCAGGAAAACCTGGAATTGTTGGGGACTTTTGAATTTCTGGAAAAGTCAGGGAATTCTCATAACAGTCAGGGAGAAGCTGGGATTTTAGTCGAAGTTAGGCCCGCAAAACATCGCAATATGAGGGAAAAAAGCCCCAAATTTTTTCTTCAGCTTCAACGCATAAAAAGAGGGGTGCGCCTCTTACACGCATTTATACGGTATATATCTCAAGTAAAAATTACTCCTTTGAAACTCAACTGATTCTGCTCTGAAACTCGGGTCGGGTATTTAGTGTCCAATCCGATCATCTACCGAAAAATTCGGGTCAGGTATTTGGCGCTCGAATTTGAATTTTATCGACTGATCCATCGTGAAATTCCGGTTTGAAATCGGCTATGCACCCGCACAGACAACTAATGTACGCAACACTGTAACAATCTTACGCGCAATTACACAACTAACGTAGCGACTGTGGCTCGTACTGTTGTAGGCGCTAACTACTATGTGAACGCCCGTTGGTTGCCGATAGAGTAGTAGTTCTTAACGTTGCTACTAAACAGTGGTCAGGCGCTGGTGTCGCGAGCGGGAGCCGGCAATGATTAAGGACGATAACCAAAAAAATCAATCAAAATAGTGAAGCAAACGGTGCTACTTTGATGTATATGACATTTCAACACTTTTTTTGGAATTTAAAATCACATTACACTCATTTTTGCTTCTTTAAGAAAATAATACTTCGCCCTTCTCCATTTTGATTACCATATTTGATCATCGTACTTCATCTATTCCGAATTCCGCCATCTACACTAGCACTGACAACTGTTCAGTGGTAGCGTCTGGAACTACTTGTCCATCGTTAACCAACGCACATTCACACGGTTTTTAGCACCTACAACGGTAAGGACGAAGGTCTTTAGGTTAGTTGGTTTGTTGAGTGAAGGGGGCACTACTAGATCGCGGCACTTGCAACGAAGCTTCTAAGCAATGAAAACACTATCAGTGCTTTTCATTTGAGTACGGCGATAACCGATTATCGGACGCAGGTGCCGTCGATCGCCGGCTCACCTCGGAATAGAGAGCCACCAACACCCGGCGATTCAGCTAAATCGAAAGCACCACAGCCGACCGATCTGAGATCGATTGGTAAATGTAGTGAATATTAAATTCCAAGTGATCATTGATTTCAATGGCAAGCTTAAAATAAAACATTTGACTAACTTACTGATCTAGAGTGGTGGAACTAAAAAATATGAAAGTAAGGATTTGCTTTATAAATCCGCAAGAGCCAAAGGTCAAATTATCTTGTTCACAGGTGTAGCTAACCTGCCGATCCTAGTTATATTTTATTGTGAAAAAGCACAAGCTACTGGGTGTAATTTTCCTTTGGAACCTTTTGGGTCGCACTATTTTGTGCTAAAACAATGATGTTCCCACTCTCAGGTCTTTACAAGGCAAACATTTACTGTAATTTTTGTCTTGCCATCGAAACATCCATTTTCCTTAATAATCCAGCACCCACGAATGTGAATACCTCTACTACCCGAACCCGAAAATTACCTGATACCCGCATATATTTCACTACCTGAATCCGAACCGAAATGAAAAAGTGCTACCCGCACACCCCTATACTCCACTGAAATAGAGTAATGGCTAATGCTAGATCGAACGAGTTGCTTCTCGTACAGGTTGAACGAGGTAATACAATATGAATCGAGGTAGCCTGTTCTAGATAAAACGGGCTAATGCTAGGTAAGATGAATTGATTCTTGCCCATATGAAACGAGTTCATACAATGTGAAACGAGGTAGCGTGTTCCTAACTGAAACCATTTCATACAAGATGAAACAACCTATACATCTCTAGGTAAAACAAGGAGATTCAAGAAGAATCGAGCTGCCCAGAAACGACAGCTACTAGTTGATACGATGTCACTCAAGGTATTTCGAGGTCAATGTACGAGTTAAAGCAAGCAAAAAGCGGCCATAACCGACCTCAAACGAGTTGAGATAACAAGTTAAACCGAGTTGGAAACAGGTAAAAACATGCTAGCTGAATCCAACTCGTTTTAACTCGTACAATCCCCAGGGAAGGCTTACCTGCTGCCACCCCACTTCCAAACTCCCTTATTTTTCTTTCGATTACAAGGCAGTTACAGTGGAGAAGCAAGGCAGTGTATTTCAAGGGTGTTTCAGTTTAGGCAATGGCCTAGGTCGGCCATCTTGGCCGGCCGACAGTATATATGCGCGGGTGTGCGGGACTGAGGCAGTTGAGTTGGAGGCTTGCGGAAGTTGGGACGAGCACCCAGTCTTCCGTTACCAGGCGTTACCAGTGCAACCCATTGGCGGGTTGCACTGACGCATACCGCGGCTGTTTCCCAGCCTATCGCGCCTAGTATTGCTGCCATCCCGCAAGATGAAGCAAGGCAAGAACGCCCCGAAAACGGGCTCACGGTCGGGTCAACGTTCCCGCTCTCGTACCCGTCGGCAATCCCCGGAGCCTAACCCTCCTCCAGATCCTGCTCTGGCGTCTACCTCAACCCAGGGACAGGCCACCGGTACACTCCAAGTACCTCGGGCGCCCTCGGTGACCCGGGCTCCACATCAACGGACCCCGTCACCCCCGGTCCTTGCCCTCCCGGGCTCGGCCAATCCGTCTCCTGGTCGTAGTTCCCAAACATCGACCACCTTGACTGCCCTCTCGGAGGAACCACCCTGGGTGCAGCAATTTGTAAGTGCACTCCAAGAACACGGCCGCATAATGGAGCCACACACCAGAGCAATAGCGGGCATCACGCCTCTCCCGTTCCCGCTTAGCCAAGCGTCTACCAGTGCTGCGGGCTCCTCTACTTCTACGGTCACTCAGCCCGCCGCCACTGGATTGCCGCCAATCACCTTGCTTCCGAGACCTGAACGGTCCTTCCTGGACTTAGCACCCATGGCTCTCCCGGGGTCTCTCGACACACCACCGGATCCCGAGTGCTTAGAATTGTTCTTTGTGCTGAAAAACGGGGTGGCTTCTCCCAAGCTAACTCGTCGCGATGCCCATGAGGTGAACATGCTCCTTGCCGTGGCCTCTCAGTGGCACCATATGCCAGGCTTGGTCAAAAACGTTCTCTACAATCGTGCCCGAATTCTTGCCATAGCTGCCACCCATGGCTGGGAGACGGCCATGCGCTTCAACACCCCAAACGAGGTCCTGCGGCTGCCGGCCTCCCTCACCCAACCGGGTCCCACCACCATCATCCGGGAGGTTGTGAGGGAGCGGCAGCCGCAGCCTCCGGCCCGCTCCAACTTCGCCGGTCGCGGCACAACACAGCCCTCCCGACAGCGGGGTCGCCAGCGCGATGGGGGCTACTCCGGCGGCTCCACTCGACACCGCTGAAAGAATTTCTTCGCCAGTCCACCCGGCCTCGCCCCCGGAACAAGGCATGCTCCACCTGCCGGGACCTCCATCTCCTGGCCCACCGGAACCACTGGAGGAGGCTGCTGAGGATGACATTCTCATCGGTGACCTCCTCCGGTGGCACGACTCCGGTGAGCCCGGAGACGGAGTAACATTCCACGATGACCCCATGCGTGGTGAAGACAGTTCTGACGACAACGATGACGACGAACGTTCACAGATGGACTCCGATGCATCTACCATTTCCGATGGAGACAATTCCGACGATGATCCGATCTCGGACGACGACCCTGATCCTCCTGACGACCAGAGAGACTGGGCGCTCGTCCCAACTTCCGCAAGCCTCCAACTCAACTGCCTCAGTCCCGCACACCCGCGCATATATACTGTCGGCCGGCCAAGATGGCCGACCTAGGCATATAATTACGGGAGCACGGTCCTGGAAGGACGGTCGGCAAGGTTGGCGGCCGTTGGGACAAACCTCCAGGACGCCACATGCGTCGGGTTCTTTATTATACGTATAAGCAATTCACAGTACATATCATCGTCAAACATAATACCCTTTCCTTTTCGCACGGCGGCGAGTACAGCCTGGTTATCAATGTTCAATGTTACAGTAGAATAATCAGGTGTATTGGCAAACAAATAAAGCATACCCCGAAGCGCAGCTTGCGCTTCGGCAAAATATATAGGTAACTGGTGAGGAAATCTGTCAATGACCTCTAACTGTAGCTCCGGGCACACTGCTGCCCATTGCCAGGGTGTGGCATCCGCGTAAGCAATATAATTAACAGAAAAAGGAGCACAGAAACGAATTTTGGAGAACAAATCCTGTTCCCAAGCCCGACGCAGCCAGGGCATGCGTCGGGAGTACACATGACTAATTAAGAAATAGGGTGGCAGCCCAGCCATGGGTGGCAGCTATGGCAAGAATTCGGGCACGATTGTAGAGAACGTTTTTGACCACGCCTGGCATATGGTGCCACTGAGAGGCCACGGCAAGGAGCATGTTCACCTCATGGGCATCGCGACGAGTTAGCTTGGGAGAAGCCACCCCGTTTTTCAGCACAAAGAACAATTCTAAGCACTCGGGATCCGGTGGTGTGTCGAGAGACCCCGGGAGAGCCATGGGTGCTAAGTCCAGGAAGGACCGTTCAGGTCTCGGAAGCAAGGTGATTGGCGGCAATCCAGTGGCGGCGGGCTGAGTGACCGTAGAAGTAGAGGAGCCCGCAGCACTGGTAGACGCTTGGCTAAGCGGGAACGGGAGAGGCGTGATGCCCGCTATTGCTCTGGTGTGTGGCTCCATTATGCGGCCGTGTTCTTGGAGTGCCCTTACAAATTGCTGCACCCAGGGTGGTTCCTCCGAGAGGGCAGTCAAGGTGGTCGATGTTTGGGAACTACGACCAGGAGACGGATTTGTTGTCCGGGTCACCGAGGGCGCCCGAGGTACTTAGAGTGTACCGGTGGCCTGTCCCTGGGTTGAGGTAGACGCCAGAGCAGGACCTGGAGGAGGGTTAGGCTCCGGGGATTGCCGACGGGTACGAGAGCGGGAACGTTGACCCGACCGTGAGCCCGTTTTCGGGGCGTTCTTGCCTTGCTTCATCTTGCGGGATGGCAGCAATACTAGGCGCGATAGGCTGGGAAACAGCCGCGGTATGCGTCAGTGCAACCCGCCAATGGGGGTTACGCCTGGTAACGGAAGACTGGGCGCTCGTCCCAACTTCCGCAAGCCTCCAACTCAACTCCTAAGAGTTGAGTTGGAGGCTTGGATCGGCCATCAGGTGTTTCAGTTTAGTGTCAAGGGAGAAATTTTTACCTGAGCAGTGATCACTCGTATATACTCACCTTAGCAATGACAAGAAAAGGATCACGTTTGCCAAAGAAGCATTTTTTCTCAAAGCGGCGCCCCTCAAACTGCAGACGAACATTGTCCCGGACAACTGCAAGCTCCTCAACGCTTAATATTATAGAGCCAAAGTTTCCATCCACTTTATATTCAGTATCTATTCCAGATAGTGGCATTTGAACTTTTCCCTTCGATATAAGCTGAAAAAAAAGCAATATAATCTGAAATATGTGCCTCAAAAAACTATATGGTACACAAAATTTCATTTCCAAGTAATATGAAAATTACATGAAATAATACTATTCCTTCTGGAATCGAATTAACGAGTAATACGTACTTGGCCCAACGAACAAACAGCCATTCCCAGAAAGTCATGCTTAGATAAATCATCAGTTTCGGCATCCAGGTCATATACTTTGAACTTTAAAGGTTGCTCTTCTTCAAAATGGTATGGAATAATGACTTTTCTCGTAAAATCTGGATCGTGGCAATTTTCAATTCCCTCTGTTCGACTTAATTCCAACCACCGATTATCACCAAAAATTTTATGAAATGTTACAACCATTGGGTCGGACTTGGATAAAAGGTCTTTCCTAAGCAATCCCCTGCAAGAGGCATAACATTCAATTAGATCCCTACTAAAGATAACTATGATACTTAATAACGTATTTTTAAGGAAATTACACCGAATAAAGGCTCAAATAATAATGGGAAGAGAAAAATAAAAAATGTAGAGAAGTGATACGGTGTTTACCTGCATGATATTGTAATCTCTACTTCACTTGCTGGTAAAGCAGCAGTCCCAGGGGAAAATGACGAGCTATTATCCCAGTCCTTCATTGCGTTTACTACGTTTGAAAGAGCCACATTGAATTCTTAACAGTTCAACTGTCCCAATTTTCAACGAAGAAGTGTCTAAATTCAATTATGCTTCCTCCCCAAGGCAGTCAACCACAGGTCAATATGGCAGACCATAGTAGATGAAATGATAAGTAGAATAGGGTGGTTATGAGCAGACGGATCGAATTCTTGACCAGCAGGTTGTCACCCAGCCGCCCAAGCGCAGAACTAAAGAAATGCGCAAATACCTTGAAGATAAATATATAGGTAAAGGTATCGCTACCATGGTTAACATGCCATTCATGATCGTTACCTGCGTCGTTACCTTGGGTTTAGTAATCTTTGTTCGTTACCATTAATATATAAACGATCGTTACTATCGAACGCGTCGACTTTTAAAAAGCAGAACAACGAAATGCAACAATCTGTCAAATTGTAAACTTTAATCACAAATAGTTAGGCCCCATGACTTGAATATTGCGAAAGTATAAAAAGGCTTGTGATAGATTTTCGGTAAATACTTGCGAGCTTTAGTCCACTGTATAAATAAGCTAAACGGCATTTTCATGGTGGATGCCATCGATTGATCAGCATTCTCTCTTCAAAATTTCGACTGAAAGCATTACGTGTGTGGATAACATTCAATATGTTACAAAGTGAAGATATTAGCGGCTGTATTTCCGAATTTGTTAGGCATGTTAAGCAGGGGTTAGTATTAATTTCACTTTAAATGGTGGTAGATAAAAATGTGAGGCCAAGTGGGTAACACTAGGTTTGGAATTTTAATTACCTTACGAAAATAGGTGCAATTTTTAGGCTCAAAGATTTTTACGCATTATGCGCATTGCATGTGTATGCCTTTGACGGATACGTATATGCTCCTCATTTTCAGGAAAATCACGGGTTCATTACAACTTGCCTCCAAAACGGTAGAGCTATTGAAGAAGATAATAATTCATGAAGATTGGAAAACAGCTAAGTTCGTTAAATGAATGGGCAATTTTGTTAGTTTATCTCCTGATAACGTAAAAGGTATTTTCATTGCAACCTTATTTCAACGGCCAATCCTAATTGTTTCGGCAAATTTTTAGGGAGCTGATGGACCTGATTGCATCCAATGGTAAAGTGCTGATGACAGCATTACCTTTTCAGTCATCAGTTGGCAATATGGTCAGAAGAGTGTTAAAAATAGTCCGGGAGGAGTATGTTGCTGCTCTTAAGGTATGGTTGTCATTTAATTTCGCGGATACCCATATACTCACCTTGAGCTTATACTTCCTACCTCACTTCATGTCATCCAGAAAGCCTGAAAGCTCACATTTACCCATTTTTCTTTCGTAAATCATTCACTTAAACCTGTGAAGGCCGCCGTTGGTTTAAAAGGCTGTTCGTGAAAATAAAACGTAACTATCCGCCAAATAACCTATTTTTCCGTTCGGAAATGGCCATTTCGAGTGGTATTTGTCAAAGTCAGGCCAAATATCAGTGGTATTTGTAAAAGTTGTCTTTTTCCCCCTCGTAAAAGTCATTCTTTCCATTTAATTGATTACATTGGGTAACATCAGTGTTGTAACACATCTAGAGAAAAATTAAGCTTATAACTCACCAGCTTTGATAAATTCTGTAGAGGAGATATTTGTCTATAGACAACAAACAGTACTGACTTGCACCCTGGCATGATTGATACTCCTGGCTGTACTCCGTGATAACATTCAGTTCCTTTAAAGCCTCTATAAACTTGCCGTCGAAGAGGATGTGTGGGTAGCTTAATTGATTTTGTCTTTGTAGGATCTTGGTTTGAATCCTAGTCATCAAATGGTATTTTCCTGAGTGGGTTACTTCTGTTTAAATTACTATATTTTGTATATGTAGTATGTGTAAATTAAAAATTATTATGTCGTATGCACTACTTGCGTGAATTCTCTATGAACTTAAATTATTCATTGTGTTCCTAGTCTCTCCTGATGATCTAATGTGTTGTGAAAATTATCTGGATGAAGTCCAATGTACAAAAACTGAACCTTTAATCATTATTTAAGCTGTTCTAACTTCAGCTTAAGTCTTACTCTCCAGAGTTTGAATTTTTGCCATGAAAGTTTTGTTCATTATTGTTAAATAACTTTAGCCAAATTTGATATTTTCCTTTCAATGGTTTATTCACAACTGATCACTTACTTGAATACCGAACACTTAACAACTGGAGAAAAACAAAAGTGCAACAATAATAGATACATGTATGAGAAATTGCTCACTATTTTACGCTCCACCTCAATTTCTCAAAACAACTGACAAAACGTCAATAAGTTAGAGGAGATTCAAAAGTTTTCTAAGGAAAATAAATATTGGAACAGATAATCCTTTGGACAATATATCTGCCTTTTGATATTTGCTAGAAATATATTTAATATCAATAGCATTCTTTAGGAACAAGTCCCTCACAAAATGATACCGAACATCAATACATTTCACCCTTTGCTTTTCGTGCTTCTGAATGGAGTGTATGCACGCCTTATTGTCTTCATAAATGGAGACTGGGTATTGAGTATGAATAAAAAGGTCTCTTAGTATTGAATCAACAAACAAAAATTCACTTCATGCTTCACTCAGAGCTACAAGTTCAAACAGGTTTTTCCTACAGGCAAATCCACAACTGTCCAAGTGTTATTCAATTCAAGAGCACTCAGTTCTTCTCTTACAGCGTCATCCCAATGCTCTTTATCATCTCTTTCTACAATCTGTTCATAGAGACTCGGAACATCATCAAGAAAAGTTTCAGCACTCATGGCATAAGCCACCGCACTTGAACTGTTTACAACATAGTCGTTATGCCAACCTGGTGGATTTTTCACTCTCTGGGACCTACGAAAGATAGGGGATTCCTTTTCTAAATTCTCTTATCTTTCCTCCACCTGATTCTAAGCCTGGCTTGAAAAAGAAGATTTCTTAACATTTTCATATCTTTACGTTACTCAACTCCTTGTCTACATCTTCCTCATCAACATCTACAACATCATTGCAATCATTCGTAACAAAACCTCCACTCTTTAACAGAGACTCTTCAAATATCACATCCCTTCCAATAACAACACTTTTGACTTTTATTACACCACAAACAGTAACCATTTGCTGCATATCCTATCATGTACACAATTTCTGATCTTGGCTGAAATTTACCAGAAACAATCTGAGAAGGTAGCTTTAAAGAGGCAGGACTTCCAAAGATCCTCAAATTACTTAGATTGAGCTTTCGTTTATACCAAAGACCAGGAGGAACATTGATTTCAACAGCAGTCATAGGACACCTGTTAATAACATAAGCAGCTGCCTGAACAGCCTCATTCCACAGGTTTTTAGACATACTTGAACCTAATATCATGCATCTGGCCTTTTCAATTAAGGACCTATTCATTCTCTCTGCCTCTCCATTTATTTGTGGTGTGTATCTAACTATTAATTCGTATTGTATCCCTTTAGACTGAATAAACTGATTCATTTCTGTTGATAAATACTCCCTTCCATTATCACACCTCAGCCTACTGATACACATATTAAAATGAGCTTTAGCCATTGCCTCATATCTTTTAAAACACGAAAACACTCCTGACTTGGCAGCAATAGGATACAATACAATGAAGTGGGTGAAATCATCAATAAAAGTAACAACATATTTCTTACCATCATAGGATGTGGGTGTAATGGGTCCAATCACATCATTATGTATTAACTCTTGAGGTCTTGTGGCTCTAGGTCTATAACCACTGAATGGCAATGACACAGGCTTACCTTTGGCACATATGATACAAGGAAAAACTTCCTTGGAGAAATCATCAATTCCATCAACCAACTTCCCCAGCCTTTCTAGACCTCCAGCGCCTATGTGACCCAAACATGAGTGCCATAAATTTCCATTTTCACTCACCGTGAAACTTGCAAAACTTGATTTCCTTTCTGAAAAACATATTCTCTACAGGGACCCCTTCTCATCCCTGTATCCTTTTGCCCAAACCTTACCATTCTTTGAAATTGACACTTCTCCATCCTTGAAACCAATCATAAAGCCTTTCATTTCTAACTTACTAACAGATAAGAGATTAAAATTTAAACCTGGAACAAACAACACATTTTCAATGTTAACATAAGTACATCCGTTCCAACAATACTTTTACGTGAATGTTCCTCTTTTGTGGGCATATATAGCTTGACCTCTTTTGGCAACTCCTACCAAAACTGGTTCTTGTAACTTTTCGATGTCTATTAACCCTGATTCACAATTTGTAATGTGATCAGTTGCCCCGGAATTGAGATACCACCCATTAGACGAACAACCATCACCGTCACTGCTCAAACACTCAGCAATAAACGCTATACTTTCTTCAACACTGTCTTCCTGAGTCACACAGTAAGCATCCTTTTTGTAGTAGGGATATTCAAATCTCCTGTGTCTGTACTGTTTGCAACTGTAACACTGATAACTTCCCCGTCTAATATCATGACTATTTTGACCACTTTGTCCTATATCCCTAACTTGTGCCAGGTATATGCTGACCTTTGGAGCCCCTTATACCTCTGTCCCAGCCCCTGCCCCTTGCCTGAACATAGAACACAGTTTCTGATTGATGTGAAAAACTCTCATCTTTGTTTTTCTTAGATTCATCAGCCAGTCTGTTTTTGACTTTTGAATTCCTTCGACTCCAGTGTTTCAATGGCAGTAATTACCATCTTATAGGATGCGGGCATTGTATGCAGAAGGTACCTTACAACATCTATTTCGTCCGGTGTGGCTCCAGGATTCTCCCATTCCCTGACCTTACGGTCAAATGAGGCAAACTGTTGTTCGATTTTAGCCTTCAACGGATCAAACTTCATCAACAAAATCTCTCTATGCAGCCTCAACCGTGATGAAACACTGTCTCTCTGAAACATGTTTTTCAGATTTTGCCATATCCGAAAAATGTTAATAACTGACCTTGCACGTATTCCAGTTGGCTGTCTGCTATATACCGCACAGTGATGCTTCTTGCTAGCTTATCACGTTTCTTCGATGCGACATTCTTCTTCTCGACAGCAGCAATGGTTTCTGATGTTGCATTTTGATCAACAGTGTACAATGTCAGTTCCTTCTCCACACATTCCAGCAAGTCTTGTGCGTCGAGTACAACTTCCACTCGAAACTTCCAAGAGTTGTAATTGGTCCCGTCAAATAATGGTATTTTCGTACCTTCTAATTCCATTACACCAGATTATAGTTTTAATTATTTTTATAATTGCTCTGGGTCCATAACCTGTTAAATAACTTTAGCCAAATTTGATATTTTCCTTTCAATGGTTTATTCACAACTGACTTACTTGAACACCGAACACTTAACAACCGAAGAAAAATAATAGTGCAACAATAATAGATACATGTATGAGAAATTGCTCACTATTTAACAATTATGAATATATAAACCATGCATTTAAGATTTGAACTGTCATCCTAATATGTATGGTTTTTTTACAGAATGAGCAAGAAGAATTAGACCCACAGGAGTCTTTACACAAAATTGTTACATCAGAAGGCTCTCTGGATGATAATTACACTGAGGATGTACCATCTTTGAAGTCATCGGTGCTGGAGCATATCGGGGAGTTTGAAATGGAGCTTGAAACTAGGTACTTAAATCTAGGACCTAATTTACAGGACTTGGGTACTAGGTACCTAAGTCCTGTAAATTATTTTTTTAGATATGAATTCTTGAAATTTTAACTAAGAAACAGTTTTTAGTTAGTTTACATGGGCTTCGGCAATTTTGTTTCACCAAGGAAGTATGAGGTCATCATGTATGTGCTTGGAGTATTTTTGTATGTAATATGTATAGTGGAAAATATTGGAGATAGAGAGCCTGCCATTTGGTATAACACTCAGTGAAATTCAAAAGTAATCATATAAATAGAAAAATTTTTCTTTGGGGTATGCCAAGAGACTGTCTATTATGTTGCATTGTGAAATTGCTGTGAATGTGAATGCAGTTATGTTTATGTGAAAAAGCTAGGGAAGCACTGGTTTCAAGAATGCGTTTGGCAGTTTAATAAGTACATAGTTATGCTTATCCCCTTCACTTTTATTTAACCACATGTGAAAATATGCACAGGGTATATTGGTCCATGGTAAAGGTCTTAGCCCTTTATAAGTATGTCCCTGAAAAGACTCAGTAAAAGATATCATAAGCTTGTAGCAGTAGCGTAGACGGGGGGGGGGGGGGGGGGGGGGTGAATGCCCCCCACCCCATGTTCTGGCATCCCTAAGTCTGTGAATGTTTCCACTCTTAAGTCCGAAATACGTATGAATAAATGTGTATAATATGTTATCAATTGTCATATTTTGTACAAACCCATGCACGTATTGCATCACCAAAATTTGTAAAGTTTAGTAAACTGGTTAATTTATGAGTCAGCGCCCCCTAAAAAATTTCTGCCCCCGCTAGACCCAAAACCTGGCTACGCCACTGGCTTTCAGTCAATATTTTTTGTGGTTCTCTAGTGTTGGGCGAGGCTTTCATGCTTTCTGTCATCAATTCTCTCTTCAGGTGGCAGAATTTGGCATGCTATCAGTAAATTAACTAATGCAGTCATTTTGACTAATATCAAATCATAGATTTTCTGTTGAATTACTCTCACCATTTACATCGAGAAGGTGAATTTGGTGCCAAAAAGTACTGCTGAATTTTATTTCATTTCATGTTTAATTATCAATATTCATGATGGAATCAGTGGCAAATATATGGGAGGGGCTAAGGGCCTCCCACCCCGGCCCACCAACGCACGGTTGCGGCAATGCTGCAAGGGTAGTCGAGGTGGATCGCCGTGGAGCGCAGCCTCACTAAAATGATATAAATATCAATCAATACAAAATCAGCTACTCATTTTGCCTTACACTGGAATAAAAAATTCAATACACATGCTTTATGACAGAGCACCCAAGAACGCTGTTCTATGACGTCCTGCTCCGGAGAAAAAGTTTGTGTATAAAACTCATAGCAAAAACTTCGTCTTATAAGATATATTTTATTGTGTATATGCATAACAAAACAATAGTATCTATCTAGTATCTAGTTGAGATCTTTCTGAGAAAGAATTTTCTCCATATTCAAGCAACTGTTAGCAAGCTTGTTTCGAAAGGTAGCAATGCTAGT
Source organism: Pyrrhosoma nymphula (assembly GCA_963573305.1). Taxonomy (NCBI): domain Eukaryota; kingdom Metazoa; phylum Arthropoda; class Insecta; order Odonata; family Coenagrionidae; genus Pyrrhosoma; species Pyrrhosoma nymphula. The sequence continues at coordinate 100,487,238 of OY754330.1, read as the reverse complement.
TATAAAATTTGTGTGCCATTTCACTCGCAAGAGGAAGTGTTGTACAGTGATAAGTGGCCATGTGATGTCACACATAGGCTTTTTTTATTCAAGCACATGAATGGTATAGAACTCAAGTAGAAAAAAATACTACTGCTAATTCTAAAGCTCTCCGAGTAATGCACCTTAATGTCCAATGCACCCGGAATAAATTACTGAAGTTGGAAGTTTTACTAGATAAAGTTAAGCCTAATATTGTAAGCATTAATGAACATTGGTTGTGCCCTGATGAAACTCAATTAATTAATTTGCCCGGTTTTTCAATAGGAGACATTTACTGTTGGTCAATCTATAGAAATGGTGGTGCTATGATACTTGCCAAAAAGAATATCCTCATGCAACCTTTGAATTTTACATGTAAGTCATTAAACAAAGATAAGGTATTTGAATCTTGTGCAGTAAATATTGCCCTGGAAGATAATATGCTAACAGTGGTCACTTATCTATTGATCTCCCCTAAGTGATTTCAATGTCTTCCTTGATCGCCTCTCCCTGCTTCTGTAAAGAATCCATTAGGACACTAGGTGGCCTAAAATCATTACTGGTGATTTTAACTGTAACATCCTTGACAAATTAGTCTCAAGCAAAAAGCTCCTAGATCTTCTTGCATCTTTTAAGTTGCTAGTCACAAACTTTCAACCCACAAGAATCACGCCCAAATCACAATCCTGGATCCTTCTGTTATTCCTCTTTTCACAGTATTTTGGAAAATGGGAATCTATGGATATCATGGAAGGGCTCCGTGAAACGGGCAAACTCTCTCTCGTTTGGCCTTTGGCAAGGGCATCTATGATGGACAACCTTTATGAGTACAAGCTCAGTTTTTGCAAGCTTAACTTTTGGTACAGGAGATAGGAATTCAGAAGCATTATATGCATCACATGAATCCCTAATCTCCTGAACCATTTTCTAGTTTTGTGATCACAGGGATAGTATGCCATGAGTTGGTCAACACGGTCAATGCCCCCATACATCTGTTGTGTTCGGCAACTGCCTTGGGCTTTTGGACAATATTACCCCTGGATGTGGTAAAGTTATTATTGACCAAGTTGTTGCCGAATTCAGTTCTAAGTAAGAGGACATCCCGTTTGTCTTTCCATTTCATGACATTTATCCCTGTGTTGGTACTCATACAAATTGTCTCACCTCGTTTCAATTTAGCCCGGATCACCTCTGGTGGGTTCCCTTTATGGTCTCCACGCAGTGTTCCAGTGCAATAACACTCATTGCTTAGGAGTTCATGGGCTAAATTGACGTCATTGTAATAGTTGTCCATAAACAAGGAATACCCCATTCGTAGTCTTCCTTCCATAAGTTTATGGACAACCTTACTTGCATGCCCTCGCCCGCCCAACCCTAGGTCCTTTTTGCCCGTATATACAATGAAATCCAAAATCTACATGCTGACCGAACCCAATGGGTTTGGTCAGCATGTTGAGTTTGACTCCGAACTTATACCTCTTCCCTTTGATGAATGTCCTGAACCCCAAGCGACCCCTCCACAACACCATAAATTCATCAATACATATAACCCTGTCTAGAGTATGTTTTTTCCAAAATACTGTGAAAAGGGTCAAGAAGGGGCCTAATTTTGTACAAGGGATCTATTGGAGCAGGGTCATCAACATTTCCATTTTCTGCGAAATGCAGACTTTGCAAGATGTGAGAAACCTATCTCTCGCCATCCTGCGGTGAAAAAAATGTAAATCAAATTTGGCTTTCCTGCTCCAATAGTCCCTTATCCTGTTGTATCTAATGGTACCCATATGGAGCATCAATCCCAAAAACACTTCAAATTCTTCCCTGGTCAATTCGCTCCATTAGTAACTCTTTGAGGTTGAACACCCACCAGATAAAGGAAAATGTTTTCCACGCAGGTGTTCGTCCTCAGGATTACTAATTGGAAGAATTCATCAGAGAAAAAAAAGTGGAAATAGTCGATGGGATTAATTCCACTGGGTGCCGTTGGAAGAGCTTCCCTTCCCCGAATGGGAAGGGCTGCAGGCAGGCAAGCACCCTCAGACCATGCAAGGGGTGTCTGGGGAGGCAGAGTGGGAAGAGAGGAAGAGGGCAGGTGCATGGGAAGTGGAAGGAATAGGGGATGAGGGTGGAGGAATCTCCTCTGAGAGGTGGGGAGCAGGGGTTGGGCCTCTACCTGGGGTTATTGCTTCGTCCGACTCCCCATCATCAAACTCCTCCCCACTGCCTAAATCGCTCCATGACTCTTAAGACGAGTCTTTGCCCTAGGAATCGTCTTCCAAAATCTTTTGTATTTCTCCCTCCGTTATTCCTGATGGATCACCTTTGTGGCCTCTCTTCCCTTTGGCTGCCACCTCTGGAATAATGAAAGCAAATAAAACATAAATGGGGCAACGGCCCACCATGATGGATATACCGGTTCCCGATCAGTCACCGAAGTTAAGCATTGTTGGGCTCGGCTCGAGTTTAGAGGGGTGATCCTTCGATTCGTCCGAGTGCTGTCTGCACGTGGCAGACAGTAAGTGTGAAATGACCTTAGCCGTCGAAGCACGTAAAACAAAAAAAATACAAATCATAAATGAAAATTTATTGCAATAAAGACAATAATATAGGTATTATACTAAATGCTTACGCCAAAAATTAAATGACCCATATATGCTGGAGAGATACTCCTCTGCCGCAAGGTTGAGGGGTGTTGGATCGCTCCATTCTAAAATAAAAAGGAAGCTGAAAATCACATCCTACAGAAATGGAAACATTTTTATTTACAATGAAAAAAATTGGCGTAAAAGTTTGAACCCAGGACCCTTCCATCTGTAGCCCAGCGTTTGAAAACACCACGGTGGTATGTTACCAACTCTGTGGAAACTGACAGTTTGCCTGAAGTCAGAACAAAGCGCGTTTTCCAGAGTGGTAACAGGCGTTGGAAGCAGGACACTACCTCTGGGTAAACTTTCATCAACTTCAGCATGGTGATCAATAGCTCATGCGAAGTGGTGTCAAATGCCTTCTTGTAGTCCACCAAGGCCATAGTTAGGTTTCGCTTATACCGGATGGCATCCTGGCATATGCACCTATCAATGAGCAGGTTATCCTTGCATCCCGCAATTCCACGCTTTTAGCCCCTCTGCTCGTACATCCCCTCCCACACAGGCTGGACGTGGTGGAGTATAAGGTCGCTCAAGATCGAGGTAAACGCCTTGTATACAGTGTTGATGCAGGTTATAGGGCGGTAGTTCCTTGGGTTGGACAAGTCTCCCTTCTTAGGTATCAGAACCGTGCATCCCTCAGTCAGCCAAGGTGGAATAGGATCTCTATATATCAGAAAGGGCGTGAAGATTCTGGCAAGGTGTTGGTGGGTGGAAGTAAACTTCTTCCACCAGAAGTTATTCACGGCATCCATTCCTGGAGCCGAGAAGTTCTTCTTCCCAGAGAAGGCCTTCTTCACGTCACTTTCTATGACTGAAAGAGGTCCATCCACATCTTGTAGGTGGTGGTCACAAAACTCTTTAAAGAGGCCTACGGCCGGAGTGTCTCCGTTGAATGGCTTGAACGTTTCGTAGATATCCTTCCAGAAACGTTCAACCTCTTGGATGGGTGGCAGAGATTCAACGACAGGCGGAGGTGGTCGAAAGAGACAGGACGGGTGAAGGAGAAAGGTGGAATTTTCCCTCACGACCCTACTCCTCTTGAGGAGTTTTTTCCAGGCAGTGGTGAGTGCTCGTACTCTATCAACTGCATGCTGCTTAATGGTAAGCAGCACGCTTTTATTCAGTGTGTGATGGTTGTATCTGAGACTGCGCACTATGTGCTGAACTTTGGGAGTGAAAGTTCGTCCAGATAAGATCTATTCCATCACACACTGGATTTTCGACACCTGTTCTCTAGCCTGTGTGATCTTGGCCTCCAGCTGTTCCAGCCTCTCTGCTGCTTTGTCCTCCCAAGAGGTGTTCTTTTGGGAGTGAGCCATAATTTTGGCAGCAGTGTAGACCATGCAATTTACCGTCCAAAGGTCTGACGTTTCCGTTAGGATTTCATCGATAAGACCATTCAACTGAGACTGAACTGGGATTATTATTATTATTGCCATGTGTGGTGGTTACTAAACATTGACATGTACCCATTGAGTTCAATTTTTATGCATTGTCAGTTTTTTCAGGTAATGTATGAGTGTTTAGCTAATTATGATTTATACAAAAAAACAAAAGATTTTGTTTATCTTTTCAAGCTATATCCTCCGCTCTTAAAATTCAAATTTATGTGACCTGAAAATTTTGATCTTGTAACTTTCTGTTTCAGTGCAGATAATATTGCTCAGCAAGCATGTGAGCACATTCATCCCAATGAAATTGTCATGACTATCGGCATGTCCTCTGCCGTTGAAGCTTTTATGAAAAATGCAGCTGCCAAGAGGAAATTTGAAGTCATTGTGGCTGAATGTGCACCATTTTTCCATGTAAGTGACTAATTTTTTCAGGAATTTTTTGTGCCTCTAAAACAATTGAGCTCAAAATCGAGCTGAGATATTTTTATGCTAATGTTCGATTTTTCAAAAAGTGTAATTTGAAGGAGAACTCTCATAAAATAATTTTTGCTCTCATCTCATCATCTTAAGCTCTAGATTTTTCTTATCACTAACTTTTTACAATTCTGAAATTATTTTTTTTGAGCTACATGATAACTGGCTCCAAAATCTTTACATTTATTGGTTCTCTCTTTCAAAGGAAATGTTATTGTTATCCAAAACAATGTTCAGTATTTAACAAAATTTCCTACCACATACAGTGCAACCTTAATAAAACGAGACCTCACGGTGCCCAAGAAAACCCTCGCTATGGCGAATTATCATCTTACCAAATAATTACCGTTAAACCTATTGTCAACACTTTTCTAGGAATCGGGTGGATGTGGTGGCCGAAGTATTTCCATCCGGTGAGCCTGAGTACAAATCCTGAAAGAAGGGGATAGTTTTCGCAGTAATTCATATCCCTACTTAATGTACCTAATAACCATTCAATCAAAAAGCTCCGTACCTGCTCCAAAAGATGCAAAAAGCCTCGAATTGTCAGTAATTTTCCCAAATGCGTGACTGGCCAAGCTATATTTTTCTCCCTCACTGAATGATTCAACCCGAAGGTTGGTTTGGATGGTTGAGGGTAGAGCTCACCCCGGACTAAGCCACAGGCGTGTGAATTTCACACATTCAGGGTAGGGGGGCCAGTTCCTTTTCCTGAGTCACCTCGCACTAAAAGGATTTTTTTTACACGGGGGCGTCCAAAGGCTTCACTGGGATTTGAACCCGGTACCTTTCTGATCAGTAGCCAAGCGCTCTACCCACTAGGCCACCACACCCATGCATTTATACTGTGTTTCGCGCATTAATGTCAAAGCTTAATTGAGTATCTAAGTCTGTTGGAAGGGAAAAATGGCAAGCTACTCAAGTCTCTTAATATTTTCTTTCACTCAATATTTAAATGTGCATTTAAAATGTGCTAGTGTATTTAAATGTTCATTCCATCATTTTGATTAGTTCCAGCAAAGATGTAAACCATGATTGATAAATCAAAATTGTATTGTATTTATTACTTGCCTTTACTCTTTCCCTTGGTTGATCTTAATGTTTATGATGAGTATATTCACATTCTTCGTGATATTTCGCCAAAGCCATTTGGAATAACGTATTTCATTTGTGTCTGCAGATGAAATGAAACAGCGGAAGGGATCCTTGGAGAACATTTTCTCCCATCCGATGTAATGTCCACATTGAAAAACAATCTGCTATCACATGCATAACAATTTCATTGAAATAGTGGTTGTATCACAATAAGTTTTTTTTTTAGATTTAGTTAGGCCTTCGACATACAGTAGAACCTCACTTATGAAACTTTCAGCGGACCAGCAAAAAAAGTTTCATAAGTGAGGTAGTTTCACAACAGAGGTTTCATAGTCAGGGAACAAGAAACCCTTTTCAACTGTCTAATTTGGTCTGCTTTGTTTCATGGTTGCAATTACATGTTTGGATACTGGCAAATGAAACCTAATAATTGATCATACTTACAAATAACTCTACAAATGTAAGCATGTTCATGTTGCCAAGAAAGAAACAATGTGCATTTGCATTCCTGAAATTTGGTAAGATATATTACCAAAGTTAAATTTCTTGGTCTAATAGTCAGCATTCTTGGCACTTTTTCCAGCAGGGCTTACAATTAGTTTCAATTAATGCTTGGCACATTTTGTATTGATGTTTATTGCCTGTTCATGTTCTACAAACAAGCACCAACTAATGCAGGAGTATTGCTTACTAAAACATCTGGTGTGATTAATAGGTAATTTTTTCCTTTACCAAACAGTTTTCTTCCAAAATAGAATATCACTATACATGAACAGATCTAACTGAAAATAGTTTTTAGATTCTATTAAATATCAGAAAGCAATTGGCATTAGAAGTTATATACATATCGTATTCATTCAGCTATTTTGAAATTATAAATTTAATCTGATTTTTCGTCATCTAAAGAGTGCAAACCCCCAAAAAATGATTTTAAATTGTGGATTTTTGTCTTTTCGTAAAAGTGACCTCGGGTTCCCGCGCCGTAATTTTTTAACGGTGGGTCCGATCTGGAATCTGACGAAACATTCAGAGCATTTCCTACAAGATGCCACCCACCAGCCTTTAATGGTAGCAAAAGGAATTCGTCAGAATGGAAAAAGAACCGACCGTTCGAAAGCAACGGACGGAAAACCAGAGGCCTGCGCGACCGCTGGACGAAAAATCGGCCATTTTTAATTATTTTTTTTCGGTGGTTTTTTGACAAAAAATCGCGTTTTCGCGACGGACAACCACAGGCCTGCGCTGGCGCCGGACGAAAAATCCGCCTTTTGGTCTTTCTACGCCTCATAGTTTCCTCACCAGAGGGCCTCAAACTCGAAATTTGGCGAAAAATTTCCCGTTTCTTGTGGTTTTTCGACTCTAGCCCCTAAACTAAGAGTTCGACCTCAATTTTGACTAGCAGAGATTTTCATCCCTTCATGAGGTCTACAACTCCTTGCTTTCCGTTTTTTTCTAACGCTCATTGTTATCTGGCAAAATGGCGCCTTTCGTAAGATTCTCAACTGTTTCATTCCCTCATGGAATGAAACAGTACTCATTCATCTCTACTAATGGAGATATGACATTAAAAGTTGACACGCGTATGCGCAATGACATGCACTTCAGGAATAAGTAGCGAAAACCCGGACTTTTTATCCTAAAACCACCGAAAAAAATTTAAAATGGCGGATTATTCGTCCGGCACCGGCGCAGGCCTGTGGTTTTCCGTCGCGAAAACGCGATTTTTATTTTTCAAAAACCACCTAAAAAATTAAAAATGGCCGATTTTTCGTCCAGTGGTCGCGCAGGACTCTGGTTTTCCGTCCGTTGCTTCCAAACGGTCGGTTATTTTTCCATTCGGACGAATTCCTTTTGCTACCATTAAAATTGCCTAAAGATTGATACCTTTCGCATTTTTCTTACTCTCACGATAAACTCACAACAATCCCTCAAAGTCGGAATTTATGAAGCTCCGTAGGTGAGTTAACTCGCTGATAAGTCGTATAAGTGAGGAATTTCCTACCATCGCACAGTGGTCTGAAATCGGAAAAAGACGGACAAAAGTCCAAAATTGCGTTTTTTGAGGTAGAGACTTGAAACTTGGCGTATATGCTAAAACATAATTGATGATTATGGAACAATAAGTCATTTTTCCTAGATCTCATCCATTACTGAGATACAGAGGACCAAACATGAACAAATTTCCAAAAACACGCCCGATCTCATTTTTCTTCGAAAAACTTAGGAGTTAATCTGCTGGTAGAGTTTTGGTAGGATTTTAACGAAGTAAAAAACATTATATTCCGGTAATATGGTACTTTATCTACATTTTTTATTATTTTTGAACATTTTGGTTAATAATATTGGTGTGGTATAATTTAGCAAAATGGCGGACCCTTTTTTCTGGCAAAATTTGACATAAAGTAGACAGTATCTTTCGTTTGAGAAATAACTGCTCTCCAATTTTTCATCAAAGTATTTCCTAGAGATATGTTAAGAGTATAAAGCAAAAATCTTGGAAAAAAGTTTGCGGCTGCAAAAATGAGCGCAAGTTTTTGATCGCGCTTCACGTCCCGGCTCCGCGACGCGGGGGCCAAGACACCGTTGGATATATCACGTCGTTTGGAACTAAATTATTTAAAATCGTCATTTTAAGCACACTGCAGTCTCTATTGACCCGAAATACTTAATTGAAGATATTACTAGTATATTGGATCGATCTACTTGGTTAATGAACGCGTAACTCTGGTAAGCATGCTTTGGTTTCGAAACTTAACGGAATCATGTCGCTTGTTAGGAACACCCTTTGGGTAGGATTTAAGTTTTCTCTCGAAGCTTGCACTGCACAGCTACCAAGAAAGGCAACAGCCGGGATTCTTTTACTAATTCTTTCCCTTTTCACCCTCGCCGCCATGATTATAGTTTGAAATTTCAATAAATTCAATACTTCAGTCCTCCGAAGAATCTTGATCATCACCACCATCTGATTCTTCTCCTTCACTTTCATCTAAAACCAGAAGTTCCCTCAATTCCTTAGGCATCTTCCTTGATATTTTCGGTTTTGAAGTTATGGTAGACGAAATAAATGGATCCGACGTAATCAACAGTCTTTCAAAGAGGTCGTGGTTTGTGGCCACTCTTGAGTGTTTCCTGGTGAACCTTTGACGAAATTTTCGGGTGTCCTTATTTCTAGCTTCTAATGCCTCTTCGGAAAGTTGCCCCAGTGGGAGAATTGCCTCCTTCGCAATTTCCCCTCCATGCATCAGGACTTTATGGACCGTGGTTGGCATATAATACCATGGGTACAGCTCCACGTACAATTCCGCTGTTCTCTGGCAGTATTGCGAAAATGCTGTATGATTAAGATTTATTCCACTGGATATTGCCCTTAGAATGATTGAAAATTTTGTTATAAGGTCAATATTAACTCCTGTAATGAAAACATGAATAACTTCGCATTAACCTCGATTGCACATTTGAAAAACATAAAAAAATTGATATTTTTATTACAGTTCGTGCGTATACACGTACGTAACTTCTCCTACGCATGGCTATTACTCTGAAGTGATGTTAAATTAATACAATTACCTGTTAAATCAGCGGCCAGCTCTGGAGTATCGAAAAAACGTCTTGCCGTGTTACCATCGTTTGAGTTTCCTGAGCCAGGCCTTGGCACATCCGCAATCAGCCCCATTCTTTCTCTAAACGCCTTCTGAATACTAATCATTTTCTTTTGAAGCTGTATTTTAAGATTGCCGCGGGCCTGGAAAAGTATTTATTATTATTTATTTAGCAATCAGAAATAAATTTTACTAAAACACATTTTTCAGCCTGTTTTGATTGTTTCCCACCTGCCACTGTTTGAACTCCAGTCTATACGATATGTGTAATACACACTCGAAAAACCGAATATAGCAGTGTAATGTTGACAGACCGAAGGAATATTTAGAAACATCTGCTGGTCGATCTTTCATTGCCCTTAAATCATTCATCTGGGAAGCTTTCGCTCCGCAGATGTAGCACCTCATTGTTGCAGTTTCAGTCAATGCATGGCATATCTGAAAATTGTTTTTATGTTTATTATCAGTATCTAACTCTATCCACTTTTCCATCAAGTTCAAAATAAGCACAAGCCTTACCTTTCCATTTATCATGGTTAGAACTAAGCTGAAATTAACAGAATAATTTCCCCATTTCCAATTTTGCAAGACGTCTATCTGGCTTTCTATGTAGTCCCTTTCCGCCTTTGCAACTTCCTTTGTTTCCTTTAGCCACTGAAGGCGAATGGGCCGGCAAAATCTGGTTGACGACGGGCGGGGATTTTTCCAGATAATCTCTCCTATAATAGGGCACATATCATTACTACTTAATTGTACGGCAACCATATTGGCCAAAAAGAAACAAGGTATGAAACACAAAACGCCTCAAACTCGTACCAGTTGCGTCATTCAGCAAGCGAAGTGGAACCATGGAGCTCATAAATAAATATTCATCTGAAGTATCTGCCTCTTCCCACAACTGTTTGTATTGTGAATGGCCTGAACTTCCAACAAATCCATATTTGCAAATTAATATGCAATTCGCTTCATTGCTGGATGCTAGAGCAGTGGAAACGCATGCCAGTATCCGTGATGCCGTATGATTGAGTAGAGCTTGTAAACTCACTTCGCACATTCTTTCTGTGATACGTATTTCCTCGGGGTATGCAGCACGTTTTGTGTTTAATACTCGCACATAGCTAGGATACAGGTTGTGCCCGTAACTAAGAGCGGAGCTTCTTAGTGAATTGTACTGATTCTTTGTAAGCTCAGTGGTGATAATCAACGATAGAGCCTCCTCAGGTGACATCTCCGAATGCATCTCTTCTCTTTTCCTCCACTTAGTCAGAACTCTTTTTGCTCTTGTGGGAGTGGTTGTCGTTATTTCCGTGATAAGTTGAGCGGAAGCACTATCCCCTTCCTCTTTAAGACTTAGAGATGCTGCCAATGCGAGCTCAGCAGCAGAGGATGAACATTTAATATTTTGCACTTTTCTTCTTTTTGACCTATCTGAGGAAGTCCTAAAATCTTTTTTTGGTCGCCCCAATGAACCTGATGAAACAATAATTTAAAGATATGAATTCCAAGCAAAAACTTTTGTCTATAATATAGTGCAAAAAATTAAATCGGGAAATACATACCGGTCGTTGAAGAAGTACCTGGTAGATACTGACGGACCGCTTCCAGGAAAATAATGGGCTCAGTGAGCCATGCATTATTGGGAGCTAAAAATCGCTCATTTTTTCGATAAGATTCTTCCCACCTTTTCTGATATTGTAGCAAGAACAACTTTATAAATTCATTGAGACTATCGCGGGCATCGATATGATTCTCCAAATTCAAACTTCGGGATAAAAAATCCAGAAGGAATATTTTTTTATCAAGCAATGACTTTCCCTTCATCTCAATTATCTTTTTGTGTATCTCCAAACGTGTGATCTGATATGATGTCATTTCAGTGGTGGACAACACGAAAAACCTGAGCAAGGATCCGACATTTAAAAATGAGTAACGAAAGTTACACGATGACCACCATTTATCCATTTATAATTATAATGCCAGAATATAAGAGCAGCGAAAAAAAACACCGACAAGTTAGTCAAGAGGAATATTATAAGCCTCGGAATGAAAGACGAAAAATTAGTAAGGGTAGAGAAAAAAAAAAGACTCACCTTGAAAAAAGAAACTGTTGAGAAGAACAACAAGAAACACCGCTGACCAAACACGGAAGTAAATAGCGCAACTAATTCAACGATGTACGAGCAAACTCACTGGACACACACAAGATTTTACCAGTTCACTAGATCTCTATAGGCACAACACTCCTTCACAAAATTCAAAATAGAACTGCAAGCTAAGATGCGTTTCTGGAGGGGAAAGAAAAAACCCTTCGGAAATACCCATTAAATACCGTCAAAGGGTGCGCGGTGTCATAAAATGTCCCTTTTCGCACGCTCCTCCTCGGCGAGGGTGAAAAGGGAAAGAATTAGTAAAAGAATCCCGGCTGTTGCCTTTCTTGGTAGCTGTGCAGGGCAAGCTTCGAGAGAAAACTTAAATCCTACCCAAAGGGTGTTCCTAACAAGCGACATGATTCCGTTAAGTTTCGAAACCAAAGCATGCTTACCAGAGTTACGCGTTCATTAACCAAGTAGATCGATCCAATATACTAGTAATATCTTCAATTAAGTATTTCGGGTCAATAGAGACTGCAGTGTGCTTAAAATGACGATTTTAAATAATTTAGTTCCAAACGACGTGATATATCCAACGGTGTCTTGGCCCCCGCGTCGCGGAGCCGGGACGTGAAGCACGATCAAAAACTTGCGCTCATTTTTGCAGCCGCAAACTTTTTTCCAAGATTTTTGCTTTATACTCTTAACATATCTCTAGGAAATACTTTGATGAAAAATTGGAGAGCAGTTATTTCTCAAACGAAAGATACTGTCTACTTTATGTCAAATTTTGCCAGAAAAAAGGGTCCGCCATTTTGCTAAATTATACCACACCAATATTATTAACCAAAATGTTCAAAAATAATAAAAAATGTAGATAAAGTACCATATTACCGGAATATAATGTTTTTTACTTCGTTAAAATCCTACCAAAACTCTACCAGCAGATTAACTCCTAAGTTTTTCGAAGAAAAATGAGATCGGGCGTGTTTTTGGAAATTTGTTCATGTTTGGTCCTCTGTATCTCAGTAATGGATGAGATCTAGGAAAAATGACTTATTGTTCCATAATCATCAATTATGTTTTAGCATATACGCCAAGTTTCAAGTCTCTACCTCAAAAAACGCAATTTTGGACTTTTGTCCGTCTTTTTCCGATTTCAGACCACTGTGCATCGGACCGGAAAAAAACGGTTTATAACGGAGTTCGTCATATAAATGAAAAGTTTCATTGGGGAGGTTGGAAATACATGGGGTCTTATGGGGTTATTTACCGGACCAAAAAAAAACGGTGTATATAAGAGGGTCGTATATCCGAGGTTCTACTGTACTTACAATTATTCGATTTCAGGGAATGTAGACGTATTGAAAGTAAATTAACTAAAAGCGCAACTTCTTTGAGTCCGCATTCATCAAATTACATCTAGTATAGGTAGCAGTTAATAATTTGCAAACTTCAATAATATCATAAATTATAAAGTTAACTCGAGCAAAACTCCAACACTGATAAATATAGAGTGAAAGAAAATATTAAGAGACTTGAGTAGCTTGCCGTTTTTCCCTTCCAACAGACTTAGATACTCAATTAAGCTTTGACTTTAATATGCGAAACACAGTATAAATGCATTTTCAGTTTCAATGAAAACCATTACTTATGTACAAAAAGAGTCCAACGTTGTTTGTTTTAGTTTACCTTCAGTTGCACGCATGACTTTGTTTTTGTAGTGTCACTCTCTTGCCGATACGCTTACTACATTCTACTGACAAGTACCACCGGGAGGATTAATATAAGACATGATTCTGTAAAACTTGATTGTGTCCCAAATGCAGCAATTCAGAGTGATACACCATAATGCCTGGTAATGCCCGGTTACGGGAAGCACACACACCGACAACTCCAAAAACATTCGATCAGAATGAGTTGTTACGAGTGCTGAGATTGGGCAGGGGATTGCGGGGCACAGCCAATAGAATTTATTACATATTTCAATTCAGATACAAAATGAATATAATACATTACACTTTTCAATGGCGAAAAATTAAGTTAGGTCATCGGCTGATGCACTGCTTGCCCTGTACCTACACATTGCTTATTACTTCGAGTGCCTTTAGTACATCTTGTTTCGGTGGGAGGTAAACCACATCATCCTCTGAATCGGAACTTGATTCCACACTGTCATTGCGCACCACAAGTAGAATTGCATTTTCCGAGCTCCTCACGAGAGGAGGCAGAGTCGTCAACTACCATAAAACTTTAAAAAAATACGGACAAAAATGACCCTCTTATCTCTTCCCAACCTTCAGGGTCCTCAGTATCTTTATCTCTCTATCCCTGATAAATTATGCCTCCTGCCCACTTCTATCTTCGGCAATACGCCACTATTCGCATTGCTTTATTATTTCCATTTTCTTGCGTAGACTAACGATAAGTGTTTTGCATTTTTGGGCCATGGTGTAGGAAACTGAGGGAGAGAAGGGGAGAACACATAGTCGTAGAGGAGGGAAATTTTTTTCTGCCTTGGTATAATTTCTTTCAGTTCCAGAGCATCCATTTCCTTCAGAGCAAAGGAAGGAAATTTGCAAATTTTGTCTCTTCTTTTCGATATGCTCAAATGCAACACAATATCGCCGGAATATTCCTAAATGAACGTCAGATTTATTCCTTCAGAAATTTTGCTTGTGATAATTATATATTTTGTGGAATATACAAATTTTTCCCAGAGTTTCCTTTCATTAATTACATACCAAGTAATTTTATTTATTTTTCAGTAAATTGTTTATAGGAGCGGTTAAGAAGATAAGGTAATTTTTATCCGATCCTCGTTCTTCTTTATTTAATTAACCCATTCTGCTGTTCACTGCCTTAGTTTGCAAGCGTTAATATGAATGCACCCACATGAAAACTTTGTATGGCGATTAGGAAGTTGATCAAAATAAACAATGGACACATCTAATTGTGAGCGCAGCATGGCGTAGCTACTGTAGCTGTCATGGTTCCACGTTCGGAAATTGCCGAAGGTGATAAAAAAATGTTCCATCGTCCTGTGACACCTACTGTAATGGAAATTAAATTATAAACAAACGAAAAAAATTGGAATCGAGACAAAAAAATATCCACCTCAGGAAAATAATCCTTCAGCCTTTGGAACATGAGCCGAAGACACTAGCCATTATGCCATCTTACTCTGATTCAGGATGTGCGTTCTCTTGATTTTATATTAGGCATGCTAAAAATAATGAATGAAAAATCATTTACTACAGCAAAATTAGAGCTCGTTATCCCAAACCACGCCGTATTCCCAGCAGCATTTAGGATTCCGATTAACATAAAAAAATATGACAATCAAATAGGCGTAGCATCGTACGTAGTCTCCCCTTGTTAGTACTTCTCTACAAAATTTCCTTCCTCAACCCTGCCTGAATATTTGTTTTTCCCGCCTCCTCCCCCATAACTACAACAGCAATTAACTTAAATAACAAACCTCTGTATCTGACGATGCCGTAAAGCGGTGAAATGCATCAAAAATTAAAAGTATTGTAGAAAAGTAATAATTTTTCTTTAATCTTGAGTACTGATATTGTTTACATCTATGAAGTGAAGCCTGCCACGGTCAAGTATATTTGTAATTAGAATTAATTTTTATAGAATAATGATTTATGCAATGTAAATATTAATTAATTGTTCGTATTATTAAACCCTTGACAGTGTTCAGCAAGTTTAGCTTGGACTCAGGGAAGTCGTATCTTTAATACAAGTTTTAATTGACACTTTCACTTCATTTTAAATTTTACAGGGACAAAAATTGGCATTGAGTCTTGCTCTAAGTAAAATCAAAACAACTGTTATAGCTGATTCTGCAATATTTGCCATGATGTCAAGAGTCAACAAAGTTATAATAGGAACTCATACAGTTATGGCAAATGGAGGGTTGAGAGCTGTCTGTGGAAGCCACATAGTTGCCCTTGCTGCGAAGCACTACTCAGTTCCGGTAAGCACTTATCACACAATGTCTACATTAGTTCAAAATGGCTCTTGTAGCCTCTATGAGACTGATCTATTATTTCTTTAGTTTAATATTACATGTACATATAATTACTTTGGGAGTAATTTTCCAATCATTGCAATTGCACTAGTGATGTGGTACACAGTCATGTGAACGGGTGCAAAGATGTACTCCAAAGAGGATGAAATTTGTCATGAAAAAATCATTTGACTTGACCAGGATTCAAACCTGGATCTCACAATTGCTGTTCAGGTGTGTTAGCCTTGTGTAACTGGTAACAGGTGTGTTAGCATTGTGCAAGTGGCTAACGCACCTGACCAGCAATAGGGAGATCCGAGTTCGTATCCCGGTCAAGTCAAATGATTTTTTCATGTCGATTTCACCCTCTTTGGTGTACTTTAGGAGTACATACTTAATTTAGGAATGGTCATCCTGTAGGTTGGTTTGAAGATGTCTGTAACTTATCTCTTTGCCAGTAGCCATTCAAGCATTACATGGGCTGATTTTGTCCACTCATGCTCTTTCCCTTGTTCTGTGTCAGTTTTTTTCCCGTAATTCTTGCTTCTTGAGTAGGGTAAAAGCTGGAGGTATGGAGTACCTAGGAAGTATTTGCGGTAATAGCAGGAGGGATAAGGTTAAGAATGAGTGGGTAATGAAAGAATATGGAAAGGATGCTCTGGTAATAGTCATTTATGGAAGGAACATGCTAATTGGTTTGGGAGAATTGATTATTTGAACTACTGAAAAGATTTAAGATAGAGACTTGAATGGTGTGGGAGGAAGGGATAAACTAAAAAAGTCATGTGTGAATGTGGTGGAAGATACTTGGAAGAGAAAGAATATGTATTTGGAGTCTAAAGAAAAGATGGGCATGAAAGAAGCAGTGCATGAGGGTAACTGAAGCAAAAGAGGTATGCAAGGATAGGGCAGTTTGGAGGAAATTATTAAAGCAGAGTAAGCTTCATTGGTCTATCACCGAGCATTAAACTTCTTTGACTGTGCCTACCCTGGATGGGAACAGTGTGATTTGTGTATATATGTATGTATTCCTGCTTCTCCCACTGCAAGGTGTAAAGCAACGTGTACCTACTTCTTACAAAATAAAACTCCAAGATTTAGGAAAAAAACTTTTTACTTGCATCATAAAGACAGTTACTTTATTACTATTTTTTATGATTTCTAAACCACACAGTTCAATTATTTTAAAATCCCTACATTCTCTTTACCTTTCTAGGATTTATTTTTGAGCTTCTTGGGAGGGCAGCTGTCCCTCTCGCTCGAATCGCTCATGGTTGTGTTCATGTTCAACTGTAGTGGTACTTGTGTTACATCAAAGGTTTTCTACTTGTAACTTCGAGTTCACTGAAAATAGACGTCTGAATTTTCTGAAAAATTCTTGTTCTTAAATATTACCTGATGAAATAATATTCCCTTTGAAGTGTATTGTTGGACAGTTATATGAAAAATGATGGTTTAATAGAGGAAAATTGACACTGGTGGGATAAATGTAGCTGCAAGTTATAAATTCTCTGTGTTAAAGTATCTTTCATTGCACAAGATAATTGATGCTCTTTAATATATCTTTCAGGTTATTGTCTTGGCTCCAATGCACAAACTCAGCCCCCAGTATCTGTGCTCATCAGATCAAGAAGACTTTAATTGTTATGTTTCCCCTGAAAAAGTCCTGAGTCACAGTGATGGCTCCATTGTTTCCAAAGTTCATGTTTACAATCCAGTATTTGATTATGTTCCACCAGAGCTTGTCACTCTTTTCATTTCTAATACGTAAGTAAATTACTTAAACTTATTATTTCCATTTTCATGTGGCCTATGCCTATTGTCTTTTGTTGAGATATTTTTATCCACCAGCTGTTTGCTCTACCTACTGCTTATTATACAATCATTCTTTTATTTGCAGTGGTTGTATATGTTAACTGCTTTGGATTGGTTCAGTTTTTTGACATATGAAAATGATTTTAAGTGTATAAATTTAATAATGTGTTATGCATAAAATATTTCATTAGTATTAGTCGTACAAGCAAAACTGTTTCAGGCGTTACTTGGTGGAACTTTTGGATATTCATGATGAAATGATAAAACCGTATTTTCCTTGAAAATGGCACTCAATTGCAGAAACCCAGATCGGTTCTTATTTTTATAAATTAGTGTGGAGTTTACCAAGTTTTATCATTTCATCATGAGTATTAGTCGTGTTGACTCATAGTAACTAGCAAAGGTTTGTTTGAATGGTAGAAAGTTTTAGCTTGGAATTTGGTAGGCTCACCGCGTGCCAGAAACACCAACAGTAATTCCAGTCTTGATGATGTAGGCATGAGATTGTTTCTCTCTGTTTTTCCATATTTTTTTTAATAAGAAAAAATATTCCCCATTAATGAATCATTCTAGTTCTTTTGGGAGGAAAATGTAATGCAGACTTATGCTGCTTCTTGGTGATGGGTTATGGCACTATTCCTACCGTAATACTCTCAAAATCATATGTATTTTCGTTGGAAAATGTTTAGCGCTTTATATTACACACTTTCAATCAAATTAAATCATTATTCCTTACCTTATTATGAGTGGGATATTTCGGTTTTGATCAATTTTAAGCGAAATAAATTAGCCAAAAAGTCTTGTGATAATTTTAAAAATTTTTTGTGCTAGTCATACTTACCTAACCTTCTTTTCTTTTCAGTGGCGGCCATGCACCCTCTTACGTGTATCGATTATTAAGTGAACTGTATCACCCCAATGACTATGAACTGTGATACATGTTGAACTTGAAAGAATTTTTATACTTAATTAAAGCAGTGAATTGAATAATAAAAAATACAAGTTATTGCCTTATAATTTAGGATATTTTTTTTAATGCATGGACTGTGGTTGCATATTTGCTACTAAATTTATAACATACTCTAAATATGGTAACCTTATCAAGTTTTGGTCTATTTATTGAGCTTGAAAGTATTGAGTGAGGACTTTATTAATGCCCTCAATTATCAAACCATTCTTTTCTCCGGCCCATAGGGCTGTTGAATCAGAATGGAAGGACTTCAAAGCTGGGTATTAGTTTGAATGATTATCATATAAATATTTAGTTTGTAATACACAATACGTTCCCAAGATTCTGTTGAACACAATGAAACCATGCAAGTGCTACTATAGAGCCCCACTATATTTCCAGGTCCGACAGAAACGATAAATTAAGATAGATATTTTGCCGAACGGATAGGTATGGGAATTCGTTTTTCCCTCAAACAATAAGGGACTTTATAAATGTTAGGCGTAATTTCATTAGAGCATTTCCTTTTTATATGTAAACGGCTGGTGTCCTAACACCCCCCGCCACACGCCTATTGAGGAGGCTTGCAGGGTAGTATGTAGATGTAGATAAGCTGGAGAGCTTTCAGAGGTATGTAATTCAGCTGAGGAAAAAACATTGCTACTTATTGGGACGAATTGGAAATGCAGACCAAACACCAGTGTACTTCGAGATGCTGTCAGAAACAACTGTTAATGAAATTGGCCAGAAGTCTGTGCTAGTACGAAGTGGTGGTTATGAAAAACAGCATTGTACAGTGATGTTGACAGTACTGGCAGATGGGAAAAAACTCCCACCTTATGTTATTTTTAAACGAAAAACTCTTCCCAAGAAAGTGGTATTTCGAGCCGGTATAATATTAAGAGTGCAAGAAAATGGTTGGATGGACAGTAACATGGTCTTAAATTGGATTAAATGTGTGTGGGAATCCCGTCCAGGTGCCTTACTATGGCTGTGGAGCATGTTAGTACTCGACAGTTTTCGTGGGCATCTTAAAGAACCTGTAAAACAAAGGCTGCAAGAGGGATAGACTGACCAGGTGACAATTCCAGG
This sequence comes from Pyrrhosoma nymphula, assembly GCA_963573305.1. Lineage (NCBI taxonomy): Eukaryota > Metazoa > Arthropoda > Insecta > Odonata > Coenagrionidae > Pyrrhosoma > Pyrrhosoma nymphula. The sequence continues at coordinate 100,468,040 of OY754330.1, read as the reverse complement.
TGGCATGACGTCTATGTTGCAGCCATTAGACGTTTGCATAAATTGACCATTCAAAGTGAACATGAAGAGGCTGTGCAGAGAGTGGATGGCAAGCACTATACATGAAGAATCTCCCAGGGTAAAAATAAAAAAACCAGAGTTGACGCAGATTTGTCAGTGGATTTTGGCATCATGGAAGATGATTCCCGAGGATTTAGTCGTAAAAAGCTTTAAGAAATGTTGCATTTCAAATGACATGGACGGCAATGAAGACAGTGAGGGTGTGGGACAGTGAAAGTGAGGACGTGATTTTCTCAGATCTTAGTAGCGGTGATGAAAACTAAAAATGAGAACTATTATGAAATAAATATTCATTAGTGATTCACGATTCTATTTCCATGAATGTGTTTTTCTTTAGTTTAATAGAATGATAACTGCTATTACATTGAGGTTAGTTTTTCCATGTGTTTCCAAGACATTCTGGTGTTGTTAAATCGTGCCAGCCCACAGCTACTGCGAGGAAAGCAGACGAGACCACCGCTATCAGGCATCTATCAGGTATGGACGGCAATTCTGATTTTATTTGTTGATTCGCCGACGGATTACCATAATCAAATGATCACGGGTTGAAATTGTATATAGTTCAGCAATTATTTTAGTTGGATATTTCATTTCGAACAGATGCCATTTTTAAAGCTGGATGATGTGATTTACACAACTGTGATTACTGTGTGATGTTAGGAGAAAAAGATCCACAATAAAACGGGTTGTGTATCGTGACAATATTAAAACATGATGCAATAAATTCATGAGAAGGATGTACATCAATACTTAACTTTGGCACAGAATTTCTATTAAATAATGAACATTCATGTGATGACAAAATGATGCAGGCTCAAGGGCAAAAAATTGATTTTTTGTTAAAAATGTTTTTCCTCACGAGCCTGCCCGAAAATGGGGGTGTGCAGGATACACGAGGGTGCGGCTTACACGAGTAAATACGGTATGCTGTCTGATGGTACCTAATTCATTGCAATGCATGATATAAGGTTTGTGGTAGAAACAAGTGGGAGTGTGGGTAATTTCATCTGTCAGAATTTAGAATACAAAAGAATGCTGTGAAACATAATTTAAGGTACCCAAAAAGTATAACATTCATTACTGTGAAATTTTTTGTTGAGGAACTATGTATGACTTCGTTAGCATTAATAACCTGATGGCTTGGTTTGGCTATTGCAGTAGAAGTTTCTACTCTGTTTAATTTACAATTTGGAAGTTGTAGTGAATTTGGAAGTGAATACATATAATATTATACATATAATATTGATACATATAATATTGAACCAGAGCAGATGTTAAACCCTGGCGAAAAATTAGTGTAACAAATACGTTTATAAATATGGTACATTATGTAAAATTACACATTCACTACACTTTTCTACTCACAAAGTTACACAAATCGTACAGTTGTTACACCCTGTACATTATTGATACCACAGCCGTACTCAATTTGTTGTATCAGATGTTACACAGATTATACCACTAAGTTACCAGTCTTTTGAGACACCAGAAGTGTACACAATATGTACACAGCAATTACCATTTTTGGGTACACAAATGTCATCACAATTGTACCACTGTCGCGATACCAATAATTTACACTCATAGTACATAAATATCACCCTCAAAGTGTATACATTGTGCGTCTTTTCTATTTGTTTCGAACCACGGCACGCCACATGCTGAAAACTTATAAACTGAAGGTTTTTTGTGATTTAGTAAAAGTTATTGTAGTGAGCACTAAATATATTCTTAGAAATAGTTGAGAAATTGGGCGAATTAGGCGAATATTGAAGAAGTTCTGAAAGCATGCTGAAGCTAACATGCGGGAATTGGAAAAATTTTGTTTATTCGCAGTAATATTGCATTTATATTCATACTATGTGGCAAAATAGGATAACAGTTATCTGGCATTAATTAATTGTGAAAAAATGTTATCAAGATTTTATTACATTTCCTCAAACTATCACGGAATAATCATTTAATGATTATAGTTCTCAAAGTCACATTTATCCACGGAAGTGACTAGATATATGTCTTTCTCAACACCTTCATTTCAATTGTGGGTGTGAAATTAGGTGCGTTGATTCGTAGGTTAGATAAAACTTCGATACAGGTAGGCATTAGGTAGATTCGAGGTATCATAATACGTCGTATTATATCATGCCATTGCACAATAGAACAGTGAAATTGATTGATTGCAATGTATCTTTTTTTATATTGCGAGAGCAGCGAAGTTAGTGGAGTAATAATACGATATTCCAGCTTTTTTATATTATATTTTTTTATGTGATTCCGAGGCGCCTTCAAGGCACATTTTCGTGGCAGTGTGCTACGTGGGTTGTGTACATTATGTACGCATCATGTACCACAGCAGACTCACACCGTACACAATTCAGCACCAATTGTTACACAAGATACACACAAAACCTACACAGATTGGGCCACTTTACCACAAAGTTACACAGATTGTACACTGAAGTTATAACTATGTACACTATAGTTACACACAGAGCCTACACAGAGTTTACCATTTTCCTACATTAATGGTACACTCCAAAGTTACCATTAGGTTACACAAACGTTACCATTCTTTTCTGCCAGGGAAATATTTGAAAATTTCCTTTTTTCAGTCAATAACATAGAACAGGGTTTTTAATTTTGATACCACAACTTAGACCAGAAGAAATCTGCAATTGCTGACTGCCTTTGATATTTTATTAGTGCATTTGCAGACATGTTTCAAATTTCGGTTGAAATTGAGTCATAGCAATACCCTAGAGGATAATGCTCTTATTTAATCCAATATTTGAAGACCAATTAAAATGTCTACTCGTGGAATTTTCTAATTGCACTTATTTATTTCCTCCTGACATAATAAATGTGGATGATGCGCATGACTGTGTTCTTGAGATTCACTCTTGGTACATATCACTAAGTACAATATCCACATCAACATTAATACATAAATTGCTCCTCATAATAGGGAAGTTAGGGGGGCACCAATTGGAGGTCTAACCCTAAAAGCATTGATTTTCAATTTATTTAAATGAAATAACATGTATGTTATTATCACTAATATGGCTGCCAAATGAGGGATAATATATTTCTATGAGCACAATATGTAGTGTTGCATTGTATGGTGTGGAAATCTGGATATGGGAGAACTAGGATGAGGGAAAATTGGAGGCATTTGAGATGTGCACGTAATGGAGATGACAGTGATAGAGGGGAGGATGTTGGAAAAGCATGGAAGTGGGATGAGGAGGATTGGCCTTAACCCTCTCCCTCCTAACTCGGCCGAAACCGGCCGTATGGCGTTCTCTGGCCGCTCGGCGAATTTAAATTCACAGTATCCAGAGAGAAGAATCTACGGCCGGTTTCAGCCGACTTAAGAGGGGCATTTAAACTTCAGAAGGAAAGGGTTAAGGGTGGGCTGAGGAGATGCAGAGTTTAAGAAAGAAATGGTGTGAGGAGGTGGGGTCCAGTAGTTATTGAAGGATTTGTTGAGATAATCTTGCTTCATTGAAACCTTCCGTAGCTCTTTTTGTTTGGGCAAGGGCCTAGCCACATTGAAACCCTGGTTCCCGTCAGATCATTTAAGTTAAGCAACGTTGGGCCCGGATGGGGGTTGGAGAGGTGACACTCCTCCAGCCCTCTACCGAGAGGATCGGAGGGATGCCCTAGACCAGGGTTCTCCAAACCTTTCAGCCCGAGGGCCGCATTAACCATCAAACAGCAGTTCGGGGGCCAACTACACGCTCGGGGTCCAAATAAAAAAGAATCAAAATATGGATGTTGTTTTTAATTATTTATTTTATAGTATTTTATTCATAATAAGTAGCGAAAAAGGTTTTGCAATGTAGTAATTGGTTGGAAAACATAACGCACTACTGCACGCCTCTATTTTAATTCGGTAAAAACATAACGCACACGTAAGCGGCGGCTGATCTTGGCAGGTTACTCGTAAATATCCGTGTTTTTTTCCGTAGACAAAATGGTCTCCAAGGGCCGGATGAAAAGGCCTCGCGGGCCACATCCGGCCCGCGGGCCGTAGTTTGGAGACCCCTGCCCTAGACAGAAGGTTTGAGGTAGGTGACCCTTTTCCATACTTGTACCGAGAAGATTTGGGGTGGCCCTCCTCCATACCCCTACCGTGGTGCTATTGTCCCCTGTTTGCAAGTGGCTGGCAGGTTAAATGTGGGACGGCACAATGGACCAAGAGGTCTGAGTGCCAGGAGGCCTCGCCCACCCATACAATCTACATCATCCCTTACTTGAAGACTAGTGTCATCCACAGCCTTGAATATGACAGGGAAGTCTCCTTTCTAAACTTCGGCCAACATAGAGAACCTAACCCGGTGGGAAGCCCAAGAAGAATTCATCAAAGTCTTCCCTGATTTATAATAAACATTTTTGAAAACTATTTATAAATTTGGATGACGAATGAGAATTTTGATCTGGAAAATGAAGTGGGGGGTATGGAGCATTTTCTTGAAGAGTATATTTTCCTGGGTGAAAAAATTGTTCTAGTCTCAACTGAAAACTTGCCACAAACAATAAAGTAAGTATTTCAGCAACCAGGCTAGCCAGTCCTGATAGGTCTACCTCCAGAATTTAGACTGCAGGCCTTGTTTTTGGGAGCCTTGTCATGAACTGATTCAGCCAGCTAAGGTTTGAGGCACCGGAGAGCTTTATGAAGTGGTGCAGACATGAAAGTTCACAATTCCTGGCTCACTCTTGTCTGTGGTGAAGTCAGATATTGCACATATGTGCATAGCAAAAACCGGACCTTTGGAGATTATGGTCCTTGAGTGCATTCTTTTGGAAATGGCCACAGAGCACTTCGTTGCAACCTTGTGGCTTGTGTTGCAACAAACCCAAGTAATTAATGCTGGTCTCAGTGATGGAATAAAGTGCCTATGCTAATGCTGAGGTCATGGGTGTCCCACCTGGGTGGGTTTTTCTCCATCCTGGGCATGGATACATCAGTGTGAGTTGAAAAGAGTTAATTGCAAGATGGAAAATAAAAATAAGACATGCCCAAATAAAGAATTATTATAATTAATTATCTGTCTTCTGAACAACTGAACTCCACTGTAGATCTTTCAATCATTCTCTAACATGAGTGAGAAGATACATGCATATCTGTGAGTGGAATGAGAAATTGTGACTGAGCTACAAAAAAGTCATGATGGCTGATACTTGCATATTCTCAAAATTAAAACCTAAACAGCTCCTCTAAACATTTGCTCAATGATTTCTGGTAAACCACTCTGCAAAATTTAATGCCAAAGCATAAAAATCGGCATATAATCCTTCATTGAGTTTTCCCACTGTAGTTTGACGAACAAGCTTGTCATATAGCAAGAAACCAGGGTACACATCCTGATTATGTCCTAGGTTCTTTCCTGTTCAAATAATGCTAATTCATGTACACTACAAGGTACAAATTCATGCAGAAAATTAATTGTAAGTCGAGCTGCCAAATATAATAATTTCACTTGAAAAATTCTTCCCAGTTAAAATGGGTTTATGCGATTTAAAAAGCGCACATTCTGTTGAAATGTCAATTTAAAAGGTTTGTGAGTGTAAAATTGACCCAGTTACCTATAAATTCCCATTAATTGATAGGGAAAAAATAATGTTGACCAGAGTACATTCTTATGGATTTCGAGTTGTAATAGACTGAGCTATTACAGAATTTTACCAAAGAAAGAAACCGACAAAATTCACACCGAGTGTTATTTAGTGGATGAATTGTTTTATCGGGGCCTTCGCTTTTATCGTGGGTAAAATGCGCTTTGTTCCAGCATCGTGATCTGCAGTAACCATCGAAGAAAAATAACATTTTTTAAAGAACTATGAGAGGTCTCTTTCATTCTGTCCATAAAAAGTCATCATATTTATTACAAGCGATGCGTGAGCCGCGAATATAACCACTGTAACTTATGTATTCCCTTGAAATTCCCGCATAAGGGCGGTGACTCACTTCCGCTGACGCGCATCTCGCGATAAGTCATCCGCCTACAGGTAAAGTCCGTGAACTAAATACGTGTAATGATTCAGAAGGGTGTGTTGTATTAATTGAAGTGTAAACGAGTGACCTGAGGATTTTTTTGTTTGTTTTTCCTTATGTTTTGAATTATTTCTGTAAGTTGAGAGTTTTTTTCGCCCTAGAATCGTAGTAAGGTGTGATGTGGGTTATTATTTATTATCTATGACTGTATAGGACTTAATGTTTGGTGACTTATTATCTTATGTTTGCATTTGTTTTAGTATCGCACTGTCACTTATGTACACCCTACTTTTTCTAGATATAGGTGTGGCTTGAAACATACTTCCTTTGCATGAAATATCAAGGTATTACTTGAGATATGGCTGATCATTTTGGACCTATCGCTTTAAAATGGGACCCCAAAAATTTGGAAATTCGCACCATGTCAGTGGAGAAGACTTTAGAGCCCCTTGTTCTTCAGGTAATTATAGCTTCGTGTGATTTCCCAGTGACTTAAGGACTCTTTCTTCATTAACTCTTGAGTATTGTTCGGTTTGTAGGTAACAACTTTAGTAAGCACAAAAGGTCCCTCGAAAAAGAAGAAAGGGCGGTCGAAGCGAGCTCACGTCTTAGTGGCAGCTGTAGAAAAAGCTACCGAAAATTTCATCGAGAAAGGTGAATTGATAGCGTATGAGAACCCCGACATCAAACAGGAAATGCTTTCAGCTGTGGAAGAAGTGCGCAAAACAGGTTAGTGTGTGACCTTTAGTATAGGATATTGATAGGTTTCCTATGTGTAGTTTCACGCCCATTTGTTTTTTTTGGATCCTTCGTTTTGCTATTATGGCCTGTGTTATCATCGAAGGTTATGTTATTGGAATGGTTTTGATCTAAAGTTCTTGGATGATCAAAGGACGGCTGGTCTTAATATGTTGCATTTTGTGCTAAAAGGTTCATTGACTCTGAAACTTTATTTTTAATACTGGCATTTAGTGAATCTCACTAAATAACTTATGGCCTCGTGCGTTATTCAGGTCCCTCTCTATTGACTTAAAGTTCATCCCCTCTCCTCATCAATTTTCTTTCTATTGTGTTTGTATCAATTAAATACTTTTTTTCCATTTGCCATTTCAGTTCATTTTCATCAGCCGTTTTAGTGAAATATTATTTCTAGTATCTTGTTAAAATGTTTTGTGTGATATAACTGCTTATTTACTGACCTCAGTGTGTATTTATACATATTAAGGAGGGCATGTATTGTTGTTTAATTATTAATTTATGTAAAAATTTTCAGGGGAAGCTATGAGTGTTGCTGCGCGAGAGTTTGCTGATGACCCTTGCTCTTCACTGAAAAGAAGCAACATGGTGCGTGCAGCTCGTAATCTTTTGTCTGCTGTTACTAGACTGCTAATCCTTGCAGATATGGTGGACGTTCATTTATTGCTCAAGTCTTTGCGAGTGGTAAGTAACATTTGTTGGTATTAATATCGATGCTTCACGCCAACTAAAAAGCCTTTTTCACCCATTTAAAACTTAGCTATTGCCACCAAATTCAGATCACTTGTCATGTCAACTATGCGAATTATACTATTCTTCCACTTACTTAATTAACCCATTGCTATTCAAACACCAAGGTGTCAAATGTGAGATGCGTGTTTTTACTCGCCGCCATCTTAGAAAATTCTTCCTGTTCCTCCCATTCCCCTTAGATGGTACAGCGCTCCATGAGTTTATCCTCTTCGCTGTACACACCCACTCCATGATTTCTTCTGCCTTCTACTTGAACAATCCCCACTTCACAATTACCTCTTCCTCTACCATTCCACACATTCTACTGCACTTTGCACATCGCATACCCATTGAAACGGACGTTTCACTCACAACCTCCACATTGCGATGCCTTTTACACAACCTCTTCCCCTACCATTCCACACATTTTACCGCACTTTCCACCGCACATTCACCTTCAAATGGTACGTTGACCACACAGCAACTGCACCACCCCCCAATCACCAACCCACTCGGGGGAATTTTTTTCTTTAAAAAAATATGCTACCACATTCCCTGCACTACAACTACCCCTCCCACCAATCACCAACCCACTCGAGGGATTTTACTTCTGCATTTTGTCTTTCCTCACCACCCAGAAATGCCTTTTTGGCGTTTGAAAATGGCCATTTCTAGGCTGCATACCATCCCACCCTAGCCCCCCTGTTCAGTCCATAGGCCTGCAATTTTGTTGAGCGGGAGGGGACCGCCCGTATTTCAGACATGAAATTACTCAGTTTCGCAGGACCACTGGGACTTCTGTAAACCTTGCACTATGGCGTCAAAATCTAACGAAAAAGTTTCGAAATTTGGTCATTTCACACTTAATTTTCTTTAAAACTACGTTTCCCACGGGTATATTCGTTACATATTCTAAATGCTTATTCCTTACACTATTATGTGATATCAATCTCATTTCCCTATCTTTCCCAGGTTTTCTTCAAAAATAATTTTACCTGGTGTGACGTTTTGATAGGTTTACCCATTTTTAAATGGATTTCCATGAATAATAAGGTTGATAGAATTTTGTATAATTTTCGAGGTGGCTATTATATTTTTGTTTGTTAAGAAAACTTAATTTTCTGTTGTGGGCTTCTGTGCAATGAAAAATCAAATAAATATTAGACAAAAGAGTACATCCCTCCTTGGGATATGGTGAGCTCACCTATTATATTGATTTGTTGGTGATGGTGTGCAATAATATTTTTTGACGTTGACTAATCTAATGTTTCTAATTGTTTGCTTTACTCTTAATGTGTGATATTCAGGTGGAAGATGACCTTGAAAAGGTGAAGAATGCCTCAAGCCAATCTGAGCTGCTGGACAGCATCAAGGCTTTTGGGCGCAATGCTTCAGATCTTATGGCACAAGCAGCTAAACGGCAACGTGAACTTAAGGATCCCCGACTTCGCGATGATTTGGCAGCTGCTAGGGCCATCCTAAAAAAACACTCTACTATGCTTTTGACTGCTTCCAAGGTAAATAAGTAGAAAATGCAATTGTTAGCTTCAGAATTATATTCCAGGAAAGTTAGTGGCTCGCAACAAAATTTCCAAGGGGTAGCATTACAGTTGAAATAATATTGACATTGTGTAATAGAATGAGCCTCTTACCTTTGGGAACTCAAAATCTGCAGATTGGGTGGTTGTGGGAATCTTTAGCTGCGGATATTGAATTTGTGCTAGTTTATGTGGTGTTGTGTTTAAAAAATGGAGTGTGCCCCTCAAGGTCAACATTGTTATTTGGGGCTGATAAAAATACCTGTTATTTATTTATTACCACATTTGTGAAAAATTAACCTTGTAAAGTATTTTACAAATTCAGTTTTCATGGTTACCTTTATTATTAATTCAATTATATGAGCAGGAAAATTCATTTTCATCCTTTTCATCATCATATTATTGTGTAATTTGTGTTTTTTGATAGTTAAAACTGCTGAGAATTGTTAGTATTTCTCAAGATAACCTAACGTATTTATTTTGCTCACACCACCAGGGAATCACTGTATGATATCAGAATATTGATATTTCATTACTTTCCTTCCTGTCAAGTTCTGGTGGTTCGGCCCCTGATAAACCTGACGACAAGCCAATGGTTTATCAGGATCACAGGGGCATACCAGAACCATCCGAGAGCAAAAAATAATAATGTGGATGATTTAGTGAGACACCCTACTGCAGTTACAGAAATTCAGTACTGCTGCTATTAACTCTAGTGGAAGCCATGTGCCATTACTGGGTGGCAATCGTAAGGGAAAACCTGGAATTGTCAGGGAATTTTGAATTTTTGTAAATGAGGGAATTCTCGTGACAGTCAGGGATAAACTGGGAGAGGGAATTCTCATTATTTTTCTACTATTACAATTATTGGTCAATCTTTCCCACCCTTTATTTCACCAAAGCATTTCACCAACTAAAACTAACGTCTGTTGCTGACGTGCATGCAATAAGCCCCATCAGTTAGTGGAACATTCAGTGGTGAATCTTATTAGTTGTGTATCTTAGTTATTTAGTTGTGAATCAGATGTACAATGTATCCCTTTTGTATATCCTTATTGCGATATTTGCCTAGTATGTTGTGTTAAAATTCATGATCACTATGTATTACACTTATCGCAAGGAATCCGAGACTATGTTGTTCGGAAAATTTTACCTCACATTTTTTTTAACTTAGGAGACTCAGGTCGAGAGATAGCTGGAGCACACTAGCTCGTAGTAAATACATGCTTACAGTTCTAAAAATACGAGACAATGATTAATAAAATGGCAATACTAGTATGATCTCTGGTGTAAACAAAATCTTATGCAAGATTATCTTCTATGTCTATACCCCCCTTCGTTAGACAGTAGGAAGAGCCCTCCTCCCCTCCCCACATTTCATGCTTAATGTAATTGTTGAATGGCCCCCTTAGCTCCCTCTCAAAGCAATTTAGTCAGGTCACAAACCAACTCAAATGTAATATTCCTGAATATGATGCTGCCATTGCTAAATGCCTTCTGTCTTCGCTCGCAGTGGTTTTGTTTATTTGTCCAAATATTTTTACATTTTTTGGTGCCCTCTTGCAATCAAGGGGCTATAGCCTCGTTTATCAAGTTGTTATTCACTTCTGAAGGTCACTCATGCCATCCGATTTTGATCCAGACCAAAAACTTAGCTTTGGTTTGTATTTTTCACTCACCTTAGTGATACCTGTGCCGGAGTCCGCCAGTAAATTGGTCATGAACCTTCCCTTCGATGCCTTTTCAGTAATCCCCAACTTCCCAGGACTACCATGGCACGCTACCTCTTTCTTGTAGAATTAGACATTGTCAATTTGTAATTTTACCGAAGGAAACATACACGGCCATGGAAATACGATACACGCCGCAGTTACATGGCTGCGGAAGCTATATAAGCTTGCTTGCCTGGGTTGCCCCAACGCTCACAATGATTCAGGGGAGTCACCATAATGCGACACTGTTATATGCGTAATTCAATAACCTGCTGTAGGAAAACCTTGTGTGTAGGGAAATGTTGCAATTTTGTAGACAATAACGGCCGCAGCGTGGCAAGGCAGTGGTAAATGGGGGAGGGGGATGGATGGATATAAGATGTGGGAGCAGTGCTTGTTTGGGGACGGATCGTCAGAGAATCGGCGCTCTACTACTTTGTCCATCTGCATCGTTTCATGTTTTAGGGATAGTGTTATGGTGGCAGGGGAATAAGACTGAAGATCAATGTATTTAAATAATGGTTCATAATACAAACTACGTACATTTCTATGCCTGACTGAACTCTAGCTCTGGTTCGGAGTGGAAGGAGTAACTTACTTTGTACTTATGATAAATATTTTATAACCCAACACTAATTGAGAGTAAAAATTTGTATTAAAAGTGTGTGTAATTTGAATGAGAGTTAAACTTATGAAGGATTTTTATATTTTTTTCATTAGGATGTACTTCTAGCTTTTAATATATTGATTACAGCTTTTAACATTTTCCGAGTTTTGACAAAAATTTAATTCAGCAGAAATAAAATATTCCAATAATAGGTGACCTTTTGGTGATCCGTCCGGGAAATTGGTAAATCCATCAGGGAATTTAAAAATTGGATATCAGTAGCCACCCTGCATTAGATGGAATGTTCTTCAGCCGAATTCTGTAATGGGAAGTTTTTCAGCTAAACCTTGAGATGGAATTTTTTTTCATGCGGTGATATGACTTGTTCCATCTACTTGCTCTGCTTCTCCTAGTCTTTTGTCCTCACAGTAAATCAAGGATTTTCATTTATTTATTTATTATTTCACACAACCAAAAATGGCACAATGGCTAATTCATTGATCAATGCAACAAAATAAATAAACAGAAAAGCAATAACGAAAAACATGAAGAATGAAATAAAAAATAAAAACATCATCACAAAATGAACATTAAATCAAATTTTGGGGTTCCATACCCAAGTGCCGTTTGATGAATGATTTGAATATGTTGGGCGAGGAGAAGAGGTCAAGGGACAGATGCGCTGATGAAAAAATGTTAAGTTTGGAGGGGATTCGGTAAAACAGGGAACACTGTGATAGGGAAAGCCGGAATTTTGGGATGTGTAGATTGAAGTTTCACGTGGGGTGAGGAGGGACACAAATTGGAAAGAGAGAGAGAAGGTTGCAGGAACGAAGCTGTCCATTCATTATGCTGTGTAAGAATTTCAAGTCAATAGTGCACGGCGATGGGAGAGCAGAAAAATTCATAGGAAGGACGAGGGTTGAATTCTTGAGGGAGGGAATGCAATGACAGGCAATGGCTAGGAAAAAATTGACGGGACGATTTAGAAGTTTCAGATTGGATGGGCAAGCAGTTGACCAAATTGGTGAGCAGTATTCTAAGATTGGGAGAACACAACCAAAGAATACTGTTCTAAGGGCAAGGGGATCTTGAATGTCTGTGTGACGGTACAGTAGGCCAACCATCACCTTGCCCACAACTCTTTTGATGGGTTGTTGGAAATGCAGCCTATTGTCAAACATGACACCCAGGTCACCATGGGATCTCACTGTTGGAATAAGGCTATTTTGGAATGTGTAAGAATGATCGGCGAGTTTACGTCTCAAGGAAAAGATCATGACAGCTGACTTAGTAGGGTTAATGCGCAACTGCCACTGAGCACTCCACGAGTTCAAAAGGTCCTGTTCAGATTGAAGGGCTAGGTGGTCGGAAGGACCGTCAACTTGTTTGAAGATTTGATGACTCTCTTAAGCCTATTTTTCACGAATAGGTTGAGGGATTGCAGTAATGATAGGGATTCCTATCCCTTGTTCCATCATTTATGACTGTCGCGTATTCCGTTCCTGAACATGGACGAAATGGCCTGCATCCAATCAGAGCCTTTTGTTTCACAGTTTTTGAATTTACTCAATGATTGGAATTAGAAAATATCAAATGCAGAAATGATGCTCCCAGCTACTCCACTAATGATCCTGTGAAATGGGAAAATTATAGCTCAAGCTATCCCTTTCCTTGCATTGAAAATCATCACATGAATGATCCCTCAGCTTGTACGTCTCATATGATCATGTGAAACAGGCTTTAGGGAGTAACTGCTTTGAACAAGCCCCTACCCATGACGATAAATCCTATTCCATCACTTTTGCTGCTATAGGTATAGTACTGTATTTCCCAGTCCATGAGATGCTATGTGATATTTTGGGTGAGATTCTAGAAGGAAAAAAATGGTAACCAACATCAGTTGATGCTAAAAATTTAAGGGAAGAAAATCTCTATTAACCCATTCAATGCTACGCCCACCCATCGGCGGGCTGAGCATCTGTACCCATGAGCGGCGCCCGCCGATGGGCGTGCTCGGCCCCTTTCGAGGTTAAGCTCTCACTTCCAACAGTTTCTGAGGTCGATTCACAATTTCAGCTTAGCAGTGTATGTGTTAACCTATATCTGCCTAAAGGGAACCTAAGTTCCCACAAATAAATGGATACCCTTTACCGACTTGGAACTTTATGGACCACTTGGTAATATTTGTTTAAATTAAATTTTTAATTAACTGAAATGAAATTGAATTTGTTTTTCAAAAATCTGGCTAGCAGGACTGTCTGTGAGAATTTAAATTCTGGCTTTTAAAGGTTAAAGTTATCCATGTATTCCATGAAGAAAGTGAAAATGATTATTTTTAACAAATTTGGTTAACTAGCTGAAACTCTCATGGAAATGTGTTAAGTTTCTTGCCCATGAGGTCCATCTCTGGTTTCTACATAGCTCATGACTGAAATCCAGCAGAGGTTAATACCTTCGATGCACTTTCTTGATAGGTGAGGCAAGTGTTTTATTTTTGAGATAAAGTGACATCTGCTAGTGGGTGTGGCCTGAGGGAATGGCTATCAAAGCTAGTGGATATTTGCGGGACAGTGGCAGTGCAAACCTATAGGTTCTACTAAGCAAATTTTAGGGGGCAAACTTTCTTCAAAACCAGGAGAACTGATGGGATGTATGTCCTCTCTGAAAAATGTGGCAATCCTTCATTTTGACGTTTATGGGGATTTTGTCTTGATTTTCATGGATAAGATGGAACCTTGGATGATATTTGAAAATCATGAAATTGGTTTCACATTAAGTGTTTGAAGGCACATACTATTTCACTTTAAATCATGGAAGCCTTTCTTTGGCTGAGATTTGATTGCTTGTACTTTGAGCCTATTAATTAATTATTTCCCCAGGCTTAATATATTTTTTTTCTGCTTGAATCAAAGCATCTCATATACTTATTGGTTAACATTTCTTTTCAGAGGCAATTCACTGCAGTAAACATATATTTGCCAAATGAAGGGTATTATGAAAATTGCTTTCAATTTTTAATGGAAAATCTGTAATGTATGTGACAATACAGGGAGGGAGTTTAATAAAATAATTTAAATATGCTAGCAACGACATTGAAAAGTTATATTTTCTTGAAATAAACATGATTTGCCTCATGTAAAGCCTGGAGTACTCCTTGATTATGAAAGTAAAAATCCATTGGATATCCAGAATCAATGAGTCACATTTGTGGGATGTTGCAAGGAAATGGTGACCTTCCTTATGCAGGCCAATTGTGAAGAGGGAACTCCAGAGTTAGATGAGTGATGGCAAAGAGACAATACTGATTGTATCTCGAAATGAGCCAGGGAAGGTTTTTGCTTGTAATTAGGTGTGTCATTCTTTAGGCTATGGAGTGATCATAGGTGGGGTGCAATGAGAGCCTTTATCTGAACTTGCCTACGAACAGTCGTGGCTTCTCTTTCTGAATCCTAATCTTGTAAGGAGATGTCTATCTGCTGATGCGTAAGAGAGAAAGTAGGTTAAGTGGAATACTCATATTCATTTTTTTTTTAATTGTGAAATGCTGCATATTAATTACTTTTCACTAAATAAAATGAAAATATATCGTATATACTTTTGTGGAGTTCAACCTTGTGTATGGTTTGATCCCTAAGTTTTCTATGAAAAAATTAATTTTTAATGTATCTCAGTTATCTCAGGTTTTTCTCTTCTCTGGAACTCAGAATGTTCCAGAACCCTTGGTCTCTGTAACGATCGATGTTTTTCATTTTGATATCTCAAAGCTCACAACCAATGTATATATAATGATCGTAATTTCCATCATCTTATCCTATTTTCCAGCATTCATGTATTCCATCATATTATGTGCACAGATAGTGTTTTAGCCTCGGAGTAAAAAAATAAATCTCTCTAAAAATCTTCAATATTGTTTCAGTGAAACAGAGACACTATCTTTTACTGAATTCCGTAACAAAAGTGGTACAGGGCGTGATCTTGGACGTCATTGTGCTTACTTTTACTTAAGGGTCTTTGTAAGAAATTTTCTTAAAAAATAAGTGTACTTGTATGTATTGCTGCTACATATATGTAGATTGTAGCCACTGATAATCGTGAAAAAGATGTTCCAACAGAAAAATCTAAAGTAAAATTGGTGCCAATTTTAGTGATGAGTATTTGAAATTCAGTTAACCGCCACCGCGTCACTGAAAGGTCATTGTCGGAGGTCTTTAGGAAAAATATTTAATTGAGTCGATCATATACAATGCAGGGTGGTTTTCCACAAGAAAAACAGTACCTTTTACCAACTGGAAAATGCCAAATATGTACATATTTTGTGTATTAACGTAATGGTTAAATAAAACTTGAAGCACATTCTTCCTTTGTTCTGCGTATGGCTTTGGTGGATTTGGAGATGGGGATATTGCACAGTGATGAAGCTGTGTGTTCTCAGGAAGATTAACCACAATTTTTTTTGTGTTATAATTTAAATCATGGAAAGTATTATGTACTCCTGTTTAGTCTGACCCCAATTTTTTGCCCAAAAATTTGGTCTCTAAAAGTCTGATTATTCACAAATATATAAGTATGTATATTTCACATGATTTATTTAATATAAGATTGGTTTTGTCACATGGGCAACATCATCAGGAAAAGAAATTGGTAAGAATTTTGTTAAATATACTCTTAACAGAAAAATAGAAGAATTGTAGAGCTGTCCATAGTAGAAAATATCTTTAAAGTTGTACTCTTAACCCTTAAAAATGGTCGAGGAACATTTTGACATCTTCAACTTCATTTTGTTAAAACTTGAGTTTTCATCTCCTTTTGTAGGTTTATGTTCGTCATCCAGAACTTGCTGCTGCAAAAGCCAACCGTGACTATGTATTCAAGCAGGTTTGTGAGGCTGTCAACACTATTTCGGATGTGGCTCAAGGGAAGGGTCCTTCGGTGGCACCTCATCATCCATACGATGGCCCTGGGGAACTGGCTGCTGCACTCGATGACTTTGATGTGAGTAATTGAAAGCGCAGTGAAAACATTTTTGCTGTCTTTTATTACATCAATTGTCATGCTCATGAATACCTTATCCTTTTGATGAATCAGATGGACGAATCATTTTCATAGTTCATGTAAACTATATTTTCATTTAGGAGCCAAAATTTCATTTAATGTGTCATATCGGAATGAAAAAATAGAAGAATTGTAGAGCTGTCCATAGTAGAAAATATCATTAAAGTTATTTGTTCCAGTCCCTACTTTTAGGCACTTGAAAATATTATTTGGGTGAATCTGGTGAGAAAGATGCCTTTTTGCTCGTACTCAGGAGAGGATTTTAAGATTAATTTTTGTGTGTCGGCCTTGAGAAACCCTGGGGTTTTTAGTTCCTTTCAACGGAACATTTTATCTGTGAAAATATTTGAGCATCCTATCACTTCCTAACATCTCAAAAGAGTATTTTGTCCATTAGTGGTATTATAAGATTTGGCATTGAAGTTGTCAAATATATTTTTACTCTTATTATTGCAGTACGTATTTTATACTTAGGTTCTTCATCCGTCAACATTTTGCTCGGAAATCCATATTTCATAGACCATCATATTAATAAATAGGTTAGGTTAATCTGTATAATCCTATTTATGATCAATATCTTCATCCCTGAAAACAGTTTGAAAAGGTGAGCTTACCTTTCACAGCTTTAAATGGGCTTTTAATGATTGTATAATGTGTCATTTTATATTCCACAGGAGCGAGTTGTAATGGATCCCCCAGCATACAATGAGGTGCGTACTCGGCCATCTCTGGAAGAACGTTTGGAGAGCATCATAAGTGGAGCAGCTCTTGTTGCGGATTCATCATGCACACGGGATGAGAGAAGGGAGCGCATTGTGGCTGAATGTAATGCTGTTCGTCAAGCTTTGCAGGATCTTCTGTCTGAATACATGTCAAATGTGAGTTTGGCTACATCATTATTGCATCAAAACCACAATTGATGCAATTTATGGTTATACAGTAGAAACTCAAAATTATGAAGTCGACGGGACCATAGAAATCTGCACTTTTTAATATCAAATTTTGTATGAACATCGCGATGAAGCTCTTTTTTTGTTTCTTTGAATTAAGATGTACTCTCACGGCCTACTTTCATGATTTATGAAGTTATAATTCATAAAAATATATTTAAATGTGTATTCATGCCCACAGGGTTCACAGTTCAACACTATTAATTTGTCAGAGTTTGATTCTTCCAATTTTTGGGATTTCCACCGCGTCATTCCAGCTTTTCGCGGTGGAAAACCCGAAAATAGCAGGGACTGCCCGACTAGGCGTCCGCGTCTCGACTGTCCTCGAAGCAGTCGATACGCAGACGTCGGACGTCAGCAGTCAAACACGACGGCCGATATGTCTCGGTGAGATCGAGCCCATGTGATACACATTGGATGAGTACGGCAGTGACTTCCGAATGCCGGATGTGGCTGTGGGACGCCCCAGCGAAACCACACCTTGGCTATTGTAGCATTGAAAAATGAGTTATCGTTCAGGTTATTCCCATTCAGTGCATAATGTATTCGGCGACGACGAGTAATTAGATGTTTAACTCTGACAAGGAGTGCCTAAAAAGTTGCTGTGATCCGTCACTATTCGTATAAACGAGTTACTTTTTCACGTCAGGACTAAGACCCGAGGTTCGTAATTTCAAAACTTCGTTATTTCGTAATATCGTGTACTGTTACTTACACTTCGATACCCTTTTGGTTGGAACTGAAGATTTTGCTTCGTAGAATCAACATTTCGTAATTTCGAGTTTCTACTGCACATAATTTACACTGCTAAGGTTTTTAAGTGTTAAAAATTTCTTTTGGCATTATGAATTATTAATGTATCATTTGACATGCCTTATATGATGTAATTCATACTTGTCTGAGCAAGTAAACATTATAGTCATTATAATATATCCTTGTGTGTGAAGATTGTGCAATTTAGGTCTATGAACACCTTTGCTACTCTTATACATCACTTTCTCACAGATGGGAACTAAAGAGCGAGGTGATGGCCTTGATCGAGCTATGGAGCATATGTGCAGGAAGACTGGTGATCTTCGTCGGCAGTTAAGGAAGGCTGTGGTTGATCATGTATCTGACAGGTAATCATTAATTTTTTCCTGTTAATTTTATTTTAGCAAGGATTCACATTAACCTGAGATGCTCTTATGCTTCTTAGTGAAGGTCTTTCATATTGTTACCATACAGCATCAGGATTATTAGAAACCCTCTTAGCTATTGGAAGCCCATGGCTTTATTGACTGTGAGGGCCTAGAAACCAAGTCATTTTGACATTTATTGTTACATGATAATCATAAAGAAGTTCCGCAGATTGTCTTGAGGAGGATGTACCATTCCCTAAAAGGAAGGTAGGTCAAGGTAAATGGCCGAAGCAGCAACCTTGGGAACCCAAAAATGAAAAAAGTAAGCTTGCAATTATACATTGATGCAAATTTTAGAGCATGAGCTACACTCAGGCTTGGGTTATTGACTTTAACAATGCAGCCGATGGTACAGTCTTGTTCAAAAAAATCTTACTACCTCCAAGCCGTAAAATTTCCAAGTCCCAAGTTGACGGGGATGTGATAACTTGGCTGAACCATGCCCCCCATGTGGGAAAGCAATAAATTCACGGAACAGAAAAGGACCCTACGTCCGAACTCGCTTGGTGAGTAAGAGTAAGATGGAACACCCCTCGAAGAAAAATGTTTACCTGTGAAGGGATTATTTCTGAGGGGTTGTGTTAGGCACTCACCCTCCAGTGAGTATCAGTTAGTGTGAGGAAGAATGAGGAGAGTAAAGGCTTGGACGATCGGACAAAATAAACAAATCGTCCTTGTTTTCGAAACTACTAAAATAAAAAGCACGACATAAATATCCATTGCAAGTCTGCATCACAGCATGGGAAACCCCAGCTGAAAAAGATGCATCTTCCACTTATTTATATCATGAAATGCAATTATTGTGCATTATCATTGCTCAGAATCATGTTGAATAGAATATATAAATTAATGGATGTGGATCTCATTGTGGTTATCCTTGAAAATGGCATACATTTGCCGGCTTCAATGACAGCAGGGGAAATACCTTGTCTCCTTATTTAGAGGATATGGATTCAAGTACCATGAAGGAGAGTTTTACCCTCCTAGCATTGCTACATGATTGCACCGTATGAAATAGTTCTTTCTTGTAATAGTGTCTTGTATTTGTAGGCATCAAGAATACTACGTCTTCATTTCGTATGTCTTAAGAGGTAATTATTTATATTTCTAGGCTATCCTTAAAGTTATCTTTGGCATTTGTAGTTTTTTTTTCTGTGTGGAATTCACTTGAATTCTTGCTACTCCTTTTTGATTCTCAAATTTCCAATGAGTATGCTTGTGTGATTATTTTGTTTTCTTTTCTGGCTATCAATGCTAAGAGATCTCTTTATCTTGGCTTGGTTTAAGAGTTCTCTTTATCTTGACTTTATGAATTCTCTTAATCTTGGCTTTTGACTTTTATCTTACTGTCTGTGTAGCAATTAATGTGCCCAGAGGGGAAGTGTTATTCACTTCCTTTGGTTACACATGAGTGCATTCTGTGAGGGCATCTTGAAAATACGTATTATTTTTCCTTGAAATCCTGGAATCATGGGTTCACCCTCTTCTCTGGAAAATCCTGAAATGGCCAGGGATGTGAATTTTTCAGCAAATACAGATGCAATGTTGAGACTTAGGTTTTTGATGTAATTTTTTTGTGTGCAAGTTTCTAATATTACTCCAATGAATTATTTTTGTAGCTTTCTGGAAACAAATGTACCTTTGTTGGTACTCGTGGAGGCAGCTAGAGCTGGAAATGAGAGGCAAGTCGAGGAATATGCTCCTGTATTTACAGAGCATGCTAATAAGCTGGTTGAGGTTTGTTGTTTTTTTATTCCTTAAATTATGGTATTTATGATGTTAAGTGAAATTATAATTTTTATTAGAATGTCTACCATTCATGAAAGGCTAGAATTTTGTGGGAATCATGACTAAAAGGGAGAAAAGTGGGTAAAGTGCTGGGATTGAATACTGCATTATAGACTGCATATGTGCTTAAGCTACTCCCCATTTCTGAGACAATATACAATTCTCAATTAATATGCTTCCCACCTGTCAAGTGTAGACAGAATGTCTGGTTTTTTTGTTAATTATTTTTTGTTTGTGTCAGTGAAGTTTCTTGTGAAGGACAAACAAATTACTGTCAGTCTAAATGAATAAATTGGTTTCATATTTTATTATGGAATGAACATTAATAATAACAAATTGATTAAATATTATTCATTATCTTTTGTATAAGCTGCACCCTAATTTTGGGTGAAAAGTGTAGTTTCTGTATACATATTGTAGTCTTCTGGGATAATGTTATGTTTACCTTTCGAACTTTACTGATTCTCCTAAGTGTATCACATTCAATGGTGTATATCTAATGGTACAGTCATGCATCATTCAATGCTAATTTTGCCACAGCACCAATCAGCCTCCTAGCAACAACTGTTCATACTTACCCCTCCTCCCCTACTCTCTCCTACCTTAATGTACCATATAATCTTGCATTCCTTGCACACTTATTCAAGATGCACTACTGATTTTAAGCTATGGCCTATAGAAAATTGTTAAGTAAGCTTAAACAGAAAAATATGACTTTTTACAGGAATTAAAATTTTATGAAGCTTTTATAGGTGTAGTTGCTGTATTTCTAGGGTTTCCTCTGGGTATGTTTGCCTCTGGACATCAACTGTTTCTCCAGCCATCCTGCTGACTTCTTCAGGTCTAAAATTTGAGCTTCTTCGGACCTGGAAAAGCCAGCAGCATAGCTGGACAAACTGGAGTTGATCAGATTCAAGCGTACCTGGAAGAAAAACCAGAAATCCAGCAGCTATATTCGAAGCACTCACTGCAGAGACCTTAGAAACATCTGGGGTAACTGTCATGAAACTTTCTTTGAACCTTTTGGTGTGGACAACCAAAGCCATAGCATAATTGCACATCTTTACCATGAAGGGAAAACATATTCTTTCATCATAACGTTATGCAAGGTTCTTGGACATTGTACTTATGCCATTCTGCACATTTTCCTATTCCTCTGTACTTTGGACAGTGTTTCTGCTGCGGTGAAAGAATTGCAATGTTTTGTTTCTTTCCATTTTGAGTGGGCCAATGTGCCTATGGTAGCAGAGTAAATTCTAATGCAGGTAAATGTGGCCGCCTTACAACACACCTATGCAATGTGGACTTGACGAATTGCGTGAAAGGTTTGCTGCTAGTGAAAAAGGGATTCGAGGAGTGAATACTATGGCTTCACGGCCTTGAGCAGCACCCAGACCCACCCTCAGACCTCCTCACTATGCTTTTGTAGCGCTGGGAGGCAGAGGAGGGGTCTGGACAATGACTCATCTCCCCTCCTCTTTAACTCATCAGCCATGTGTGCCAAGGCATTCATAAGATAGCCCTTGAGTAAGTTGTGCTGCTTATTTGCCACTGGATGTTAAGCATTGAAGCACCGTTAGCCTCAGACTGCAAGAAAGTGGGACCTAGTTTCTAAACTTAGAGGAAATTTTTATGCATGTTGCCTTTGAAGGTAATATTACTGTATAAACTTGTGTACCACCGCTCGCATATGAGACATTAGGGTGATTACAAAATTGGCAATGTTCGAAATGTTGACCGGCTTAATCGGTTCTTGGTTCCAATCCGGTCAAAAAGAAAGGGGAAAAAATTTGGGCTCGATCGGACGTTAAGGGGTCGCGCAACGGTCTCAAATTCTGGAAAATAGCGATTTTCCTGGTAAAAAAATACATAATTGCCTAATTTCCAGGGGCATGGCTGTCGCTTGGGTGGGTGTTTCACACAGGATATGCTTCCACAGTGTTACAGTAGTGGTATGACACTAATTACGTCTTCGCCCAATGTGGGGGTGTGGCAGAGGGTGGGGTAATAGAGACTTTCCGGTCTTCTTTGGCGAGGGTAGTGACGCTGTACATTGGAGCATGGGAACGGCAATACGGCCTCGTATTGAAAAACATTTTATTTTTATTTTTGTTAACAATGATGATCACACAAACCACATGTCACTTGCACATGAATTTTCTACAGCATTTTTATCATCATAACTTTTCCTATGCTCAGCTACAATTGCTAACAAATATTGCCTTTGCTGTTCATCTTTGGTTAGGTTATTACCCGTAAGGAACTTCGTAATCAAAGCAACCCCTCTTTCAGCGTACCATTTGCTACTCTAAATTTCAGAACTATTAGCCATCCTGCGAGATAATTTTCATTCTTCATCCACAAATCTGGATCCTGCATTAAAAATTATTTTTCAATGCCAAGGAAATCGATGCATTTGCTTGTGTTTTTTTCTTCACAAAATCAGAAGCTAATTTTGCACGAGAGATAGCAAATCGCCGTAGCCTGGGGACTCTCCTGCCCTTCCCTCTTGTTATTTTTTCCCATTTCTTGTTTTTCATGTTATGTAATATTTGGATAAATAAAGCGAGTCCGACAAGAACTTCAGAAAAGTACCACAAATGTGCTGCTAATATTTCATTGACTATCTTCCAGTGATTGTGAATTTTTTCTCCTGAGCTAAAACTTGTAAGAACTGAAGGTCATTGCGTGGCGCCTCCGCTGCAAAAGGTGCTCGGTACCAGACCGGCGAATAGTACGTAATGAAAATGCACACACGGAAGAAGGCGCTCTCGAGCTTAGCAGTTAAATTAAATTGTTTGCTGAACATCCTAATTTTAATGCAGTACAATGCCTTTGCCATCCACCGAGCTTTATGGATTGCACTTGGCTTTTTGAACGAATAGACAGCTTTCCCAGGAACGCCAAGGAATATGATGGTCAGCTTAGAAGCTCCTTATAATCCCCGCATGGTTGTTTAATCTGGAAACAATAGACGAAATAAAAATTCAATAAAATGGTGACGTAAATAAGAACGGCAAGGCGAACTTTACACGAAGTTGTAACGGTACATGAACTTCCTGGATGCAGAATTTAATATCTTCGTCGGGGTTGGGAATATTCCTCAGGCAGTGGTTAGACGCTGATATGTCGTATATTTAAGCAAAATTTCAGAAAAAAACATGAATGAAAGGAATTCAAATTAATGTACTTCAATTAATGACACATTGACGTATAAAAGGTACCTTGATCAAATTTTGTCCAGGTGGCTAAAACTGCGGAAAAAGGGGCATTCTGAGATGTTGGAGTTCCCAATGAGATATGAGAACGAATACTGCGCTGAGGACTAGGTCAAATATGTGGTGGTGGCTCATAAACTTCAAAAGTTCAACGCAGAGAGCGCCTTCCAGCAGCTTAACTACCGTAATGTGCTCGCCAGTGTTCACGCTAGCAGTATCGCAGCTGACCCCACGCACTTTGCACACAAATTGCCATTCCTCCAGTAATTTGAAAATGCTATCGCATGCTGCTTGTTCGGTCCCTGATTCCAGCTCTGGGACGCCAAGTAGTGTCTCTCCGTGCAAACCGGACAAGATGATGGGCAGCCTTTCTCGCAAGCCTTCCCCTGTAACAAGAAGGAGCATTACTGACGTGCGGAGCAAAATTCGTCACTGTAATTAAAATATTATTAGCTTAACTGCTGTTATGTTTCGTTTCCACTCCATCACGCCTGAAACCTCAGATTATTATTAGCTTACTTATGTTACTCGGCAAAAGCTTCCCATCAAAGTGAACCACAAATGACCCAGGAGTGTCCTAGAACGCATTTTTAATATAAGTAAACATTCCAGTTCGGTTCTCTATAAGATTTTTGCGCACTGAAATGCGCCTTCAAAAATTTCAAGAACGTTTTTATCAATCCCGAGAGTATGTGCAGTTGCTATTGGTGCAGTAGTTATGGCATGGGCAGCGTTCCGATGACTTGTCTGGGTCCTTTCTAATTAGGACGTAATCTCTTTGTCTAAAAGCTAACAGCGCCTAACCTAACAGCGCCTTTGTTCCTAACAGCGCCTTGGGTTAGGCTTAAACTCTACGTACGACCTATTAAGTTTTTCCTTCAAGAGGAATTTTACAAAATAACAATAAATGCTTTTATTTACTAACCCTTATCCTTGGAATGGTCGTCGGTAAACGATTTTCAGGGCTCGCGGTGTATACATGTTTCACCTCCACTTTTCCCAATAGCTGAGCGAATCTCTTCTTCGCTCCTTCTTTTATGTGTCCCAGCTGATTCGGACCGTTTCATTTTACCTTCTTTGCGCTTAGCAGTATCCTTGTCGACACAGCTCTTGTAACCGAATCGGTTTTCCCTCATGGACTTGTAGAATAATCAATCCTCTTTTATCTTCATCATATCCATGGCATTAATATGGCCAATGTCAAGAATATTGGCTAGGTCAGTCATAAACTCATTGCTCCGCGTCTTCCTGCATTTTCCCCATGCTTGATTTGTTTTTCTTAAGACATAAAAAGCTGTTGTCAATGCTTATGAGAATCTCCGTAGTATTCCTTACCTCTGCAATTGCAATTCCTGCTTTTTTCCAGAACACCTCAAATTTCCAAATAGTCAGCCTGGCACTTTCACGAACAGTTTTCTTCTCATTTTCATGAAGGTGTTTGAAATACTGTAAGGACTGGCGAAGTGTTGGGAGCTTTGGACTTACAATATGCGGGATTGAGCCCCCAATCAGTAAATCTGATGCTTCGTTTTATTGCTCATAACACCGTCGAGAAAATCAGTATGCTGGAGTCACTTATGGGTTTAACCGCACGAAGGGAAATGAGTTTCGCTCCCAAAATGTAGCAACCTCAGTGTTCGTAGCCGTACGTGAAGTTCACCGCCCCCGGACACCCTCGCTGTAAATCATCTAAACTGTAGGGCCGCGAATTTCAGGATGCATCTCGGCTAGATAACAATGTAGTCCCGGGCCATGCGCCCAATGCACAGCGTCCCTACCTATGCCAAAGAAGATCGAAAAGTCGCTATTATCCCTCCCTCTGCCGCACCCCCACATCGGGCGAAGTCGTAATTGGTGTTTAATCACTGCTGGAACACTGTGGAAGCATATCCCGTGTGAAACACCCAACCAAGCGACTGTCATGCCCCTGAAAATTAGTCAATTATGTATTTTTTACCAGGAAAATCGCTATTTTCCAGAATTTGAGACCATTGCGCGACCCATAAACGTCCGATCGAGCCCAAATTTTTTCCCCTTTCTTTTTGACCGGATTGGAACCAAGAACCGATTAAGCCGTTCAACATTTCGAACATTGCCAATTTTGTAATCTCCCTAATGAGACATGCTCCCTGTTTTTAAGAAAAAAAATTGTTTTACCTGAAATTGGGGAAAAAATTTCTATGTTAAAACAATAAAAAACACTTTGCATTTCCACGTATTACTTAAATAATGGTTGACTGCAAATTATACGCAAATGCATCATTATCAAAATTGTCTTTATGGTGATGCAATTGCATTGAAACAACAGTCGGCCATTATTAAGATAACGTGTGGAGATAGAAAGTGTTTTTATTATTTTTACTTTCAGAACTTACTCAAAGTAAGGCCGGAAACCTTGGAATTAAAAAAAGGTGGCCAACTTCATTTTCCAGGATTCTGGCACATTTTCCTTTTGTCCTGTGGCACGGATGCCCATTTCATGAGTATCTTTTGTCACTCTTCTAGTCTCTCAGTGGTGATACAAGATGGCAATGCTTTGCTCCATTTCATTTTCGGACCTGTATGTTATTGACTGCAGAGCTGCTCACTGCTGAATATATCTGTCTTTGGAACAATGCCTCTATTCAAAGCAAACATGGTGTTCATATCTGTGTGTTGCTGTGCCACCTAACTGGTCAAGCCCATTAAATCTTGTATTGACAAGAATAGATTCATACAGTGAGTGGCTTGGGGTATGTCCCAAAATCCACTGCCAGTGTAGCCAGTAATGATGTAAATCAGAATGCAAAAAGAAACAAAAACGAGTGACCAAAATAACATTGACTTTTGCTGATATGCATTGTAAAAGAAAAGCATTGCTGTCATTGAAAGCAGAAATTAAGTTTTGGTGAACTTCCTGACTGTGTTGTGGCTGAAAGTGGGAAAATCTGTCATCTTTGAATTGTGAAGCTGTGCTAGGTTATATGTAAGTTATGATGAATGTTTAATGGCTTTGAACTGTGAGCAGGATGCCTTCTTTCATTGGACCCCTTGCAATGCATCATATTATGTATGTATTGGCTTGTGAGGCAGAGAATGGTCAGGAAAGTGACTCATTTCCTTGGGTGCCATCTGAGAATGATATTTGGGTTGACTAAGAAGTGTTACCAAAAATACAGCACTTAGTCTAATACGCAATGGGCTAATACTCACAGAAGGAACATGAGTATACTAGGTATGGCAAAGCCAAAATACAGAAATATAATTCATACATACTTTTGACTGAAGGAACATGAAATCCCAGCCTTTATAAGGAGCCTGAGTTTTTTCAGCATGAAATGGCTTTAAAAAAAACAGCTTCCTAGATTTATACATACAAATCCACAGCCATATATAACTTCTTCATTCATCATGAGTAATGTGTATACTCAATCTGGCTTTCTCATAATGATTCACATTTCTACAGCACAGGGGTCCATGATTTTGCATAACAAACTCTTTTACTTCAATGTTGCAGACTTTAATACAGAGACATTGACATAAAAACTCTTTATCGATCAACCGAGTGAATAGTTTTATGCTTTACAAAAATGGATAGGATTAATGTGGGAAGATGTGCAAGATGTACTATCCTTTTCTTGGCAGTGATTTGAAGGTAAAAACCTGCGAGTGGTAATGGGTTTATACAGTAATTCCAGATATTCCACCCAAATCACTTCCAAAGCATTTAATTATAGAGTCGTAGACTTTTAAATAGAGAAGAATTCACTTTATTAATTTTTCCTCTTGTTTTCTATGACACACGGAATACATCCCTATCGCTCTTTTAATTTTAAATGGCCTCAGTTTATGCAGATTTGAATAGTACAAACACTGGTTGTAACTTATCCCTGGCACAAAATATGGCATGACTGTACTTCACTTCCTTAGAGTTTTGCTGTATTTTGAATTTTCTGTAAATGCTACCCATCTGTTTAGTTTACTATTTTCCTGAAGTCTATTTCAATATGTATTAGAATGTGTACTTTCTCTGAACCTGCCTACACTTGGCCACTGTCTGGGATTTTTTGTTTTCTTTTTCTCTTGGCTTTGGCTCAATTTGTGATTGTTTAAAACCATTTATTTTTAATAAAAATTGTGTACTGTGGAAAGTTCAAGTAATTGAATAATATTATTAAAAATGTCTTGTGGTTATTTTTTTACTTGCAGAATGAAGAACGAAATTTGAATTTAAAAAGATAAAAGTCGTCAATCCATTTGTGTTGATATTTATATGCCTCTAATTTTTTTCTCATCAGGTTGCTAACTTGGCATGCAGCATGTCAGGCAATGAAGATGGAGTTAAGATGGTAAGACATGCTGCCTTGCAGATTGAGTCCCTGTGTCCGCAAGTAATAAATGCAGCTAGAATTTTGGCAGCTCGCCCTCGGTCAAAAGTGGCACAGGAGAATGTGGAAGTTTTCCGTGAAGCTTGGGAGAGTAGAGTTCGTATTCTCACTGAGGCTGTTGATGACATCACAACTATTGATGATTTCCTTGCAGTCTCTGGTAAGTCTCTGTTGGGTAGTGTTACTACTGTTGCAAATCGATACCAATTTATATGTTGTAAACTCATGCTGGTGGAAGCTTGGACATTGTAATTCTCAGAATATAACATGCACCCATGTTTTCACGAAGGTAAGTGTGAGAATGATCTCATTGCCGGGTATATTATTTCATAGATATCTTTAGAGTGATTTTTTATGAGAGTATTATTGTACTTTGGTGCTTATTTGGTGGATGGCGTGTAAGACACACCTTAGTTTCGGTCACAAACTCCAACAAAATAAATAAACTTTCTATTATCCTTCGATATTGAGAACTTTCCATTTGAGGTGTTGAAGTTGGGGTAGATAGGAACGTATCAACTCTCTTCAGAGCACACAGATGGCAATGAATGGAACAATCTGTGCAGGCAAAATGTATTGTAATCTCGCAGTTGGTAATATTTTGTAGTTACACAATAATCATGGCAGACCTTGTAATTATTTTCTAAAAATTCATTCGAACTACAAGCTTAAAAGGGTAAACTTTGAATCACAAAGAAATTAAAATCTTCACATTATCCATGTTTGACATCTTTACTGAAAATCAAAACATGTACAACAATCATTGCTGTGTTTATCAATGTGTTTCCATTCTCAAGCACACTGCAGTGCACATCAAGTGCTCCTAATCTGTTTTGAAGTGCGCTGCGTAATGCACTGGGTCTGAGTTGAACAGAAAGCAACTGATGTTGTGCTAAAAAGTAAGCTGCAAACTAGAGCGAGTGGAAAGTCCCCATTGTTTATGGTGAAACCAGGGGAGGGGAACAGTGGCTTAATGATGTGGCATGCTGTTTGCTCTCAAAGTTCAAACGTGCAGTTTCAGGCGGCCAGAGTAGATTAATGAGAACCTAGTTTCAAGCTCGGCCAACAGATGGTTACATGCAAATTCCAATTATTTGCATCACTGGGTATCCCTTGGTACCCATTCCTATACCAACTCAATGCGATGGTTTATCATGAAAAAAAACGAGATAAATGCAATAACTAAAAAAATTTTTATTATCCTGAGTGACTTACAAAATGCACAGTAGTGTGGGTAATTTAATGAAAGTACTGTCCAATAGGGGCAAGGGCCTAGCCACATTGACACACCAGTTCCTGTCAGATCACCGAAGTTAAGCAACGTTGGGCCCGGACGGGGGTTGGATGGGTGGCCCTCCTTCATGCCTCTACCGGGGTGGATGGAGGGGTGGCACTCCCTCCAGACCTATACCGGGAGGCTGGAGGGAGAACCCAGACCGGGAAGGTAGGATGGAGGACTCCCTCCATACCTGTACTGGGAAGATTGAGGGTGGTCCCTCCTTCATACCTCTACCGTGGTGCTCTTGTCCCCTGTCTGCAAGTGGCAGGCAGGTTAAACGTGGGATGGCACAATGGACCAAAAGGTCTGAGTGCCGGGAGGGCTCCAGAAGGCACTCGCCCACCCATACAATCTACCATCTACAATCTACTGTCCGATAGGCCACAATTATTTAATGAGCAAATATACAACAGATTGATATTACAAAGAATAACTGAACACGCCAAGGCACGGACTGAGAGAATAATACAATTGGTTAGGGAGGGGAGAGGAAAGGTGGTGGCAACGATACCCCCGGAGCAGCTGTTGTGCATGGGCAGCAGCATTGTGGCGTTTAAGACCCTGTCGCCCACAGGCACACAAGGAAGTCTCCGTCGATCTCACCTGGGCCCTGACATATATAGGGGAACCCCCATTCAGTCGACGTACTGACCGATAGGATCCCATTTTATTTGGGGTCACCTGTGGATCAGCCGCGACCTTGCAAAGGGTGGAAGGTCTTTGGAGTACTTGTTTGTGAAGTGGATGGCTAAAAAATTGGCAAAATAATCACAAAAAAATACATGAATACATGCATTGGAGTGGCTTCATGGCCTGCATGCAGGGATGTTGTTGAGTTCAGGATTGCAGCAAAATGTTCTCCAGATTTCAGCGTTATAAAATATGTAAAGGGAAATTTCATGAAAGAGACTATGAATTACTATGGCATAAGTTATTTTTTTCCATGTTTCACAACATGAATAAAATTTTAAATATATTTATAGAACCACCACAAAGAAAAAGGGTCTTTAGGGTTTCCCGAGGGCTGAGTTCACCATCCCAGCGATGCCAAACACCCCTGCCCTCTACGGTGTAAACTTCCCCACCCCTTTGTCATGGTGCAGATCCATC
The DNA here is from genome assembly GCA_963573305.1 of Pyrrhosoma nymphula. Lineage (NCBI taxonomy): Eukaryota > Metazoa > Arthropoda > Insecta > Odonata > Coenagrionidae > Pyrrhosoma > Pyrrhosoma nymphula. The sequence continues at coordinate 100,437,689 of OY754330.1, read as the reverse complement.
TAGTAGCCAAACTATGAACTACTTCCACCCCATCGAAGACCAGTAGTTCCCCTGGGGAACTGCTTGAAAAAGTTCTTGTACGAAGCAAACAGCATACCACGTAGTGCCCTAAATGATTCCTTGCCCTGGGCGAAACAGAGACGCAATCTTTTATCCAAGGCATAAACAAATGTGGTGTTTTCTGGATTCTCATCGTCCTTATTTTTAACCTATATTGTAAGATTCACATCAGATAGATTAGAACAAGGATGCCTTTTAGGTAAAATCTGACCTTGACATTGATCATAAGATGCAGGGTGTTTTTATGAGGGATTTTAAGTTAACGGATAGTCTCCCTGCTTGCGTGGTAAATCACACCTTGCATCCTGATGTATTTCTATCATATAGATATATTTCTTCCATCTCCTCTTTAGTTTATTTATGGCTGTGAAAACATTTGTATACTGAAGGTTAAATCTCAGCATTGTAAGTGTGGTTACCTCAAGGTATCATTTTCCTTTCTCAATGCTGGTTTGAGTTGAATTTTGTCAGAATTACGGATGGGACAGTTCCACTTTTTCCAGTTATGGTTCTGCTGTTGTCTTGATATCACAATTTTTGCAGCAAACTTCATAATGGTTTAATTAATACTCAAAATAATTAGTAGAAGTTTTAAATTTTTACTTTTTTTACATTTTTTTGTGCCTAGAAATGCAAAACTGATTCACATCTATTCACGCCACTTAATCCATTGACTGTTGCTGTCATAGTACATTTATTACTTGGTGCTTTATATAAGCTTCTGAATCTCAATTTTTAATCACCACAATAAAACTCTTAGAGAAAGCCAAGATAACCCTGACGTAGAAATAATGCAAAGAAGATACAACTTGGACAGCCTAGAACAACAAAGCGTTAGACAGCTTTACCAAAAACGTCTGGATGAAAAACTTCTTTGCCGAAAAACATTATCAAATACAGAGGATCTTTATAGGCATTTATCTCAATGCATACATGAAGCTGCGTATGAGTCGTTAGGCTACTATGAAAAGAAGAAAAGAAAGCCATATTGGTGGGATCATGAAATTGAAAAAGAAATAGAAGAAAAAAGGTCGAAATATAACAAATATCTGACCACGAAATCAGACAATGACAAGGTTGCATACAAAGAAGCACAAGCGAAAGTGCGACGAAAATTAACCCAGAAAAAGAACGCTAGCTGGGAAAAGAAATGCAACCACTTAAATACCTACATAGGAGGAACCAGAAATACAGAAAGCTGGAAGTTTTTGAGATCATTGAGGCAGGATAAAAAGAAAGATTTAATTACGTCTATTAGTAAAGAGAAATGGGAAATATACTTTAAAAAATTATTGACAGAGGATAGAGAAGAATATAAAAATGAACCCCACCTGCTAACCATAGGAAATGTTACATCACCTATAGTAATGCAATGCAGTGAAGTTAAACAGGCTTGTAAATCCCTAAGAAATGGAAGAGCTGCTGGCCCTGGAGAAATACCGGGAGAACTGTTAAAATATGGATCAGAGTTACTGTACAATAAATTAACAGAACTCTTTATTAAATGTCTAAATGGAGAAGAGGTACCAGAAGATTGGAGAATTTCCTATATCTCACCGTTATACAAAAAAGGCAATAAGAATGAGTGCGATAACTATCGCGGAATATCTGTGACTAGTACAATTAGCAGATTATATGGCAAAATAGTAAAAAATAGAATTGAGAAAGAGTATGCAGACAAGGAATCCGAAGAACAAGCGGGGTTTAGAGAAGGAAGATCTACTGTAGACCATCTGTTTTGTTTAACACAACTGATAGAGAAAACCTGGGCATACAACAAGGAACTTCACCTCTTATATGTTGACCTTAAAAAAGCATATGATACGGTGCCGCAAATGAAACTGTGGGAAGCCTTGAAAAGAGCTAACATAAGCTCATACTTAATAATAGCCATAAAAAATTTGTACAAAAATAGTGCAGCCAAGATCAAAATGGGAAACGACTTCTCTCAGGGATTCACAATAAATAAAGGTCTAAGACAGGGCTGCTGTATTTCCCCCACACTTTTTAAAATATATTTAGACCAAGTGCTTAAAGGTTGGAAAAGGAAATGCAACTCCATGGGAATACCTTTGAAAGAAAGTACCATATACACCTTAAGCTATGCAGACGACCAAGTTATTCTATCACAAGATTATGAAGATTTAGAATGTATGACCAGAAAAATAATAGAAGAATACAAAAATTGGGGTCTTGATATCAGTATCGACAAAACAAAATATATGTGTATGGGAGGAATGCAACAGAATCTTATTTTAGAAAGTGGGCAACAAATAGGACACTGTAAAGAGTATAAATATCTAGGGATGCAAATTGCAGAAAGTAAAACAATGGAGGTAGCCATTAGGGATAGATGCAATAAAGGCAAAAAAGCAATAACACTATTAAATAGCTTATTGTGGGACAATACAATATCCATTGAAAACAAAAAGAGAATTTATAATACCATAGTAAAGAGCATAGTAACCTACAGCTGTGAAATATGGCCACTAACGGAGAAATCAGAAAAACTGTTACTGACGACTGAAATGGACTTCTGGCGAAGAGCAGCCGGTAAATCAAAAAGAGAAAGAGTAAGGAATGAAAGAATTAGAGAAATAATGAATGTCAATGATACCATAATAGATGATATAATAACGCAGCAGTTGAGGTGGTATGGACACGTAAAACGAATGGGAAATGAAAGACTCCCGAAACAAATGCTGCTGTGGAACCCGGAAGGAAGACGGAGGAGAGGCAGACCGAGGAAAAGTTGGATACAAGGGATAGAGAAAGAAATGAGAGAAAGAGGATTAGATGAAGAACTCTGGAATGATCGGGAGGCATGGAAATTGGGAATCGGAAGACGTAGAACGTCGTAAACCGATATATATATATATATATAAAACTCTTAATTGCATGATCAATAAACTCTAAACACTCATATTGTGATAACTCATAGCTGCAGCCATTAAATCAGAGTAGATAATGATTCTGTTCATCAATTGTTTTGAAGGTAAATTTTTGGCTCGGGGTTATTTTATAAGTGTTGCATATTTTCTGGAGGCATAAAGAATGCTTTACGGAATGTGCAGGGGTCCTTGGGCCAAAATTAATGTTATGTACATAACCTTCTGCCAAAATTATTATGATTTCAAGTTCAAAAAATATAAATGGAATCAATGAACCTGTTTTTTCAGCTGGTTCATATTCTTTTGGTTCCTGTGAGAGCCGGTTATTGTGGTCCCAGAAGTCCCATCCCTAATTAGAATGCATGCAGGAGAAACAATTCTATGCTACTCTGAAAATTTAAGCTTTTTATTTATTTTATTATATTTAATTAAATTTAAGGACATTCCTGAATGAAAATTTCTCAATAGACTGGTGTTAATTGTCAAGGTGCAAATCTTAGGCAAAAATGATAGTTCCTGATGCATTTAATCACATTTTATTATCACATTGAATACATCATGAATACCTATATTACATAATTAAAATTTCACTGATGTCATCATTTCCATGGAGAAAATGAGATAATTTTACTTGGCCATATATTAAACTGCTTTGAAATCAGAAATTATTTAAAAAGATAATTTTGTAAACATTAATGACTAGAAGGCTCAAATTTACCTTAAAATTGATCATCTGTTCCTTTTTACTATGTAGTATGTAGTTCTTTGATAAAGGAAAGTTTATTAGAAAATCAATTCCCTCTTGTTCCAATGTGTAGTTATTATGTTTATCGTATATTTATCGATAATTTTCTAAGAGCATTGTTTGTGCTGTGATCATTTTGAGTTGGATATTAATTTTTTTTGGTAACTTTGTTACCTATTTTGAAGCCAGAAATTTTAATATATTTTACAAGAGGAAAAATATTATTAAATTATCCTGTGGTTAGTCATCATTGATTGTGTTTTGGAAATACAGGAGTTGGATCTTCTTTGCTAGTGAAATTGGCCATATCTTCGTAGTCATTTTGGCTTAATTTTTGTGAGAAAATTGTGGAAATTTTACATATTTCACTAGATACTGTGAAAATTTATTGTCATGAGATTTAATGACTGTGGGGTCCTGTTGGTTTAAACTTTGCACCAATGTTCTCCAATATAGTGTTTTTATGGCTTTGGCGGATTGGTTACTCAAGTTAGGAATAATTTCTTCTTTCAGAAAATCACATTTTAGAAGATGTGAATAAGTGTGTCCTGGCTTTGCAAGAAGGGGATGGTGACACACTGGATCGCACTGCAGGGGCCATACGTGGGCGCTCAGCAAGGGTCTGTAATGTTGTTGGTGCAGAAATGGATAATTATGAACCAGGGATATATACTGAGAGGGTTCTGGAGGCAGTGAAGGTGTTGAGAGATCAAGGTAGGAAATATTACGTTTTTGTGTAATCTTAATCATTTTGCTGTGAGAGGGCTGATCTGTATGTGCTGCTGCCTTTGGTGAATGTTCAAAAGTGATCCCACTACCTTACTGTGTTTGAATTTCCCCAGGTGATGGACGTGATGCCATCAGAAAGGAAGCAGTTTTTCCCCCAGATAAACAGTGGTGGTGCTCTGTTTGTTGGGAAACTGTATTCCCAACAAACCCTACCCAAACCCAAAACCCAACAGCACATGCATTAACTTCCTAATCTTGTGCTGTCTTTAATCCTTTTAATGCCAGCCTCTTTTGCCTGGTATATATGAAAAATGCCATGGCTTTTTTGAGGACTTTGTATGTTTGCATTGAGAAATTTATGTAAAGCCTAATTTTAATGTGTTTAAGCTAATTTTTTATATACATTCTGAATACTTTCAGGTATGATAAAAATTAATTTGTGCTGTTATCTCTTCTATACATTTAGGGAAAAATATAAATTTTATAATAAAAAAACACCCGGCCGATTGATCAGCCTGTGGCATTCTTCGCACATACCCCATGGGTCGATAGATCGGCCCACTGGCACTAAAATGGTGAAAATACACTCAAAAGAATGGAAATTTTCACCTGGAAAAATAAACATTTTTGACTGGAAAACCTGAAAAAGTCCTGGAAAGCCATTCAGTTGCAAAACTAATATCAATATTATTTTTTTGTTAATTTTATTTTGTTTTGCTGTTAAATTGTTGGCCTCAGTGGTGGTGGGGTAACATCCTTGCCTACCAGCCCGGAGGTTATGAGTTTGAATTCTGGCTTGGTGGTTTTTCACCTTCCAGGGCATTTTTGTGTGTTTTCATCTATAAATATTTACTAAAATAAACTTTTACAAACCACATTAAAAATTGAAGAACTCACGACCTGGGTTTCTGTGCTGGAGCGTCATCATCAAGTGATATGGGTTTCCAGTCCCTTATATACAAAATTGCCAGTGAAGGGGAAAAGGGAGTGAATAATTGGTGGTAAGGGTGGTGGTGGGAATGGGGGTTGAAGGTCAGGAAGGCCCCCCAATCCTCTTTGGCAATTTTGTATATAGGGGACTGGAAACCCCTACAAATCACCTTGATGATGATGCTCAAGTGCCGAATCCCGGGTCGTGAGTTCTTCGGTTTTTCTATGGTTTGTAAAAGTATATTTTATTAAATATTTAACATGGAATACCACAAAGTTACAAGAGAAAGTCTTTTGTTCATCTAAATTTAAAATCGGTAGTAATTGGCATAAGCCGTCACCTATAAAGAAATTATTATTATTACCTTCGAAATGTAATTTTTCACCAATTCCCTGATGTATACATAATCGTTGAAATATTAATGTTAGTAGAATAAATATTTATGTATTGGATTTTGAAACTTTAAAAGCACCAACTAAAAATAATGCAGGGCCATCTTATCATGGCCTACCTGTAATTTGCTGGTACTAAAAGGGTCATATGCCAGAAATAAGGAATTATTTTATTTTGTTTATGTATTCTTTGCAGTGATGCCGAATTTCGCACAGAGGGTCGAAGTGGCTGTGGATGCTCTTTCATCCAACCCATCTAAGGATGTGGATGAGAATGAATTCATCGATGCTTCCAGACTTGTTTATGATGGAGTTCGAGAAATTAGGAGGGCTGTGCTCATGAACAGAGTATGTCCGCTGAATACTTCTTGTTTAGTTGATACTCAATCCTTATTGCCCCTTTACAAAGACTCCAATGCACTTAATTTTGCTGATTGTCTATCTAAGTGTTACTTCCGGTGAACAATGATGGCATTTATTTCAATTGCAAGCTTTTGCTGATCATTCTACCAACGTTGCCTGGTAATAATACTTGACAATGCTAGCAGAGGGGTTGTTGAAAGCTCTCGCACTAAATAAATGCTATCAATGCTTACAAAAAGCAAGAATGCAGTTTAGAAAGTGCAACATACTGAAAAATTAAGATCTATACTTATTGATGCATATTTTTATTGTTCCTGAGAATTAATTCAAAGCATTGTTTTAGGTCATTAACTTTGTTGAAAATTAGTACAATATTTACTTGTTTCCTGCTTAAGCCTGCTCTATTCATTACAAATGTGATACATATTAAAAATTTGTTTTTTTTCTCAGACTGATGAAGAGCTGGATCCTGAAGATGTGGAATTTGATGAACATTACACTGTAGAGACTAGAAGTAAATGTAAGTAACTAGCATTAGTGTCATGGTTGATCTATATTACTTTTGTAATATTTTATTCAAAATTATATTAAAGAGATGGGTATTTAGTGAACAACAGTGAGTTACAATGGAAGTACAATAGATGTCTTATGATTTGTGGTCGCCTAAATGTGCTATAAAAAGGAAACAAGATTTAGTTAATGTTCTTCATAATTGAAATTCATATTTATGAAGTAATAAAAGGGAGCATTTGGTAGCCTTGAAAGATTTATGTGTAGTGAACTCTTGATTATCTGGGCTAGTGATGGGGAGGGGGTGCATGAATAATCAGAAAACGCAGATATTCCAACTTTCATTTTTGTACCTAATTATGTTCGTGATATACGTATAAAAACAATTTATTATCATTTGCTCACATAGTCTGTTATTTTCGATAGTTTCATAGACCCATTAAGAGTTTTCTTCGCCCGACTGCATATCAATTTATCAGTGATAATTTCACTGTAGTCATATTCCCACTGCTCCATATACTGTAGAAAACCATCACAAAGTTGAGCACTTGACTGTGACTCATGCATTTACTGCTCCCCTCATCTTCACTCCAACTACTTCCACTCTCCCCCACTCCCTTCCTCTCCCCTTGTCCGATCGCAGCATATAAATGTCTCTATCAGTCATATGCTGGAAGTCTGTGTCACTTTCGTCTCTTTTAGCCATTTGTCTTAAGTTCTTCATGTATTCATTTTCGAATCCTTTCATGATTTTCACTAATTCCAAACTCTGAGTCGTTCACTTCAGCTTCTGAAAATCCCTCAAAATCAACTTCGAGGTTAAACAAAAGTTTCCTCCAAGAACAAAATATTGTAACAGGTTTCACCGAGGACCAGGCCTGTGACACACCATGAATTGCATCCAACATTGTCATTTTCTTCCAAATGTTCAATAAATTGTCATCTTCATTGGCTAGCAGTCGGAAAAGACAAACTTTGTTATTCCTTTTCATTGATGCAATTACGCCTTGATCCATTGGTTGAAGTATGGAAGGGATGTATGTATGTATGGGATGTAAGGGGGTATGAACTTGGTGATGATTTAACCATCATCGTATGTTAGTGTTCTTTCATTCAGATGGGAAGGGGCATTATCCAACAGCAGCACTACTTTCTGAGGTAATCCAAAATAATTAAAAAATGAACAAACTTAGGCTGGAACCAATTTTCAAACATCTCTGTCCATACATGCCCCTTTTTGGCTGTAATAATCGACAGGAAGAATATTTGCTTCAATACTCAAAAATGATCTAGGCATTTTTGATTTCCCAATGACCATTAGTTTCATTTTATGTTGCCCGGATGCATTTCCACTGTACAACCCTGTCAATCGTTCTTTCGAAGATTTGTGACTGGGTGCATTCTTTTCTTGCTCAAATGCAAGGGTTCTTGATGGCAGACATCTCAAGTACAACCCGGTCTCATCAGAATTGTAAATATGGTTAGATTCATCATGTTCCTCCATCACAATTTTTTGAAATTCCTCCTGAAATACAATAGCAGCAGCAGTGTTTGCACTAAATAGTTCTCCTTGAATGCTAAGTTCATGAATGCCATGCCTCTGTTTAAATCTGGTTAGCCATCCAGATGGAGCATTGAATTCACCTTCTAATCCCTACTCCTTATGGAAAAACTTTGCTTTATCTGTGACAACTGGACCAGAAAGAGATGTGCTTTCAGCTTGTCTCTGTTTAAACCATTGAGGCATGGGGAAGTCCAACTCTTTGTACGAAGATTTCTCAATGCATTGGTACTTTGAAGGTCCTACACCACTCCCACTCACAATTCATAGCATATTCCATCAGCTTGGATTTATTTTTATTATGTGCTTACCATTTGAATGCCAATGCTATAATCTTTTGATAGTTTTTTCACCAATTCCCCCTTCTCCAGTTAAGCAATCCATTCTCGTTTCTGTTTCACAATTTTCTTGCATTTATCAGTCATGATACCTTGCTACAGGTGGATGGCTTATTTATTGGCCAAATGAAATAACAATGGGTCATGGATGAGGATACCACGAGGGATATGGTGCGACTGTATGAGACTCACTACGCCTGGGCAGCAATCGATACATATTTGTCTTTGACTACTCATGGGTGTTGGCAAAAAGTAATCACAAAGTTGCCCCGGGTGTAAGACCTTGGGACCTCTTACGCCTTATTGTGGCCGAAGCAAATCCCTAATTTCCTAGGTCTAAATTTGAGTGCATGGGAGGCTCTGGCAGTAATAGCACTTATTTCATTTACAAAAGTGTGCAAAAAGTGGTAAAATTATCTTTATTTATGGTTTGTTAGCCTTTTAAAAACCACCAAAATTCAACAATTTTTTCCTTTGTTCATCGCTATCTGAAATACAAAATCAGACGACAATTTTTAAGTAAACATAATACATTCCTTGTGAGCAAGTAAGGAAAACAATTGTTTTATAAGGTGAATTTGAGTGGTAAGAAACGGTCTTACACAAGTCTTGCTTGCATTAGAATGCAAAAATCTGAAAGTGTTTTTTGTTTAAATTTTTTCATAATGACCACAGAAAATATCAACGAAGGGTAAAAAATCATACACGGATAATATGCAGAACGAATAATACCCCCAAGGATAATCTGTAGTTCACTGTATTCGTTTTAGGGCTGCCTTCTTAGTTATGTGCAATGTGCTGCCAGCGTTTTGAAAAGAAAAAAAGTTAAAAAAATTTATGAATATGTAGTGAACTTAAAACAAAAATATTTTTCTCATATATTTATTAATTTGTTCATACAAGTTTAACAAAAAGTGATTTCAGCATTTTGCTGGCCAAAATGGACAACTTAACAAAAATTCCTTTCCTTTTTTATATAATTTTGATGGTATATTGAAAGTTTTTGAGCACATATGTATATAAGATCTGCTAAATTGGTTTAGGTTTAATTAAGGAAAGTGCATTGGATGGTCTAGATAATAAAAACATTAACAAACTACATTTCTGCCAATGCTTTGGTGCACAAATCATCGGCAGAAATGTAAAGTTTGAGCCATTGGAGAACGTGAACAGACTTCAATACCATATTTCATGTCACCTCAACATTAACTCATTATTTTGAACTTCTTGTTATGTACTCTTGATATCAGGCTCCCAATGTTACTGCCATTACAATGAATTATGACATTGTTTTTCTTTTCAATGTTTAAAGGTTTCTTTTTTATCTACAGCAAGTGCACACACTGGAGAACATGGAGTTGATGAGTATCCTGACATCAGTGGAATCACAACAGCAAGGGTTAGTATGTTGACCTTCGTCTCAGTGCAGTTATCTCTTGAACTTAAAAAACTTCATATAATTATTTGTAAACAATACATTTGATGATGGTACTGTATGAAGTTCTTGTCAATGTCAGTTGAAATGGTTGATGCAAGTGCTTACTTTCTACTGAACATACATGGTTCATTCTGTGCTCCACATTTTGTGACCTGTCCATTAACAATAGTTTTCTGTTCTTCTTTGATTCCTCTAAAATGCTAGTGTTTTATTCTATGCATCCATTTCTGAAATTCCTGCAACAAAATTGTGTTTTTTTCTATACATCCATTTCTGGAATTCCTGCAACAAATAAGACCTTTTGATATCATTGTGCATGGAGTTACATTTGTCAAACACTGCTGCTTTCTTTGTTGATCAATTTACCTTGAAAGCCAGTGAGAGTATAAATGTAGGATTTCTCAGATTACAATTTTGGGATTACCATCTTTTTTACTTGTTGGAATGTGATGAGGTCCCACTGTTATATGTTTCTGTATGGTTGATTTTGTCCAATCATTATATGTTTTATGAATGAGTTATACTTAAGTTCTTTCTCTTGAACTTTTTATTTCACGATAAAATACCATGCAAATACTGTTTAGCCTCAGTTCCTTAAGAGAATTTCTCTATTTCCCTAGTGGGAACTCTTTGAAATAATTGGCCAATATACCGTATTTACTCGTGTAAGCCGCGCACCTTTTTTCCGAAAATGCCGGTGAAAAAATGGGGGTGCGCGGCTTACACGAATCCTCTAAATTTTCATGTAAGCCGCGCACCATTTTACCTTAAATTCCTGCCTTTAGTTTCTCCAAAGTGAATACAGTAAGTCCTCGCCTTACGATCATATGACTTACGAACATACATATCCAATCAAAAAATTCAAACGTGTGAAGTAATGTCAAATTTGACGCCACCGGATAAGTTATTTTGCCGTTGCAGCTGGCGGTGTGGCGTGCAGCAACTCGCTGATTGGTACTATCCCTCTTTGCCGCGACGAGTTTTAACAATATTATCTCGTTATATCAATTTCAATGTTAATTGTTTACTTGCGTCATAAATTTTTACGGATGATTCGGAAGTAAGACGAAAGCCGAAAGATGCCCTGCAAGTAGTGACATATTTGGAGATATTGCTACTCTTTACATTTCAATGGAAATCTACTTCCATGTGTCAAGCTGCCTTCGCATCAAATAGAGGCATGATTCCATTCACTCATTCGTTTTGTGATGACAAATAATTATTACCTGCAATATGAGGCTCTATTCAGGTTATCGTGACGAATGGTAAAATATCCTTCCCAGGGTTTGTGGAAATTGCCTTACAGGCAGTCCTTCCATCCAGCTATCCCTCGCAATCACTCAGCCGGAAACAATAAAGCTGTCAGATTTTAGGGTGATACCTCAGTCAGATCTGAACAATTGGCGTGTCCAAACCGGTTTTTCCCAGAAGATCCCTCAAGAAAAAAGTTCTTCGTTCCTTATTTATGGGCGCGACGACATTCATCTGCGAGGGTCTCATTCCACGAGAAAGAAAAGGGGGTAACCCGAGAGGATCACTCCTTCACCTTATCTGTTATCTACCCTCGCCCAGTTTCGCTTTTACCCAGGTGGCTTTCAATAGTGGGGGAGGGGTTGGACCTCCTTTCAGGGGCCTCGGCAGCCAACACTAGAGTGATACGGCCGATGCTCGAACGAGGGAGCCGTTATTTCGGTCGATTCAAATTGTACCCTTACCCTGGTGGTAGCTGTGAGGTTGACTTCGCACTCCTTCATGATTTTTCCACAACCTGAAATTATGTTGCGTAGCGCCCGAGTGAGCTTTGAAACGCATCGCCACATCAATGGGATAAATAACGTAGTGCATCGGCGCATGCAAAGAGAGAATCGGAACTCTAATCTGTTTTTACTTCCTGTTATAGGAAGCATCATTTTCTTATGGAAGTGGATACCACGCCAGGAAATCCATTTTCAGACCGTTGACTTTTACATCGCCATGCTAATAGATAAAGAAATTCTGTTTTCACCGTTTCGCGCAGGAAGGATGTTGCTAGAACTTATTTCATAGGGCTTGATACATACTTGTGCGTACTTGATATCAACCACATCGGAGAAAAAATTAGTTAACTTGCCTAAAATCGATCATTTCGCGGAAATGCTACTCGGCTATGAGAAGTGATACGAAAATGAGCTTTGATATAAGTTCTAGCTGCATCGTGTATCTTTCAATGCGGATACTCCTCAAGTTAGTACGTAAGTTTAATACAATTACTATAGTCGTGTAAAGCAAAGAGGATGTCCAGCGCTTTTTTTCCACAGGCCTTCACGCCGAGCGCTGGCGCTTTCGGCAGTCCAGCGAACGGCTACGCGTCCTTGGCCCGCCTCTTCCTCTCCCCTCCACCACTCTCTCTCTCTCTCTCCCCCCACCCTCGCCTCGGCGCTCATAGTTAGGGGGTCGGAGTAAAGCGATATTTTTTCTCGAGTCAGCATCACATTTCATCAAAAGTATCACATTTCACTCATCGCTTTCCCACGCTCTAACTTCGCAAGTGTATTTCAAAAGTAGGGGGGGGGGGGGCGTTGCCCGCTGGGAGTCACTTATCAGCTATGACGACGAACCAAACGTATCACATTTCAGGCATCTATCAGTTACGGACGGCATTCTGCTTTTATTTGATGATTCGCCGATGGATTTCCGTAATCGAATGATCATGGGTTGAAATTGTATATAATTCTGCAATTATTTTAGCTTGATATTTCATTTCGAACTGATTCCATTTTTAGAGCTGAATGATGTGATTGTATACAACTGTGATTATTGTGTGATGTTAGGAAAAAAATATGCAACATAAAACGGGCTGTGTATCGTGACGATATTAAAACGTAACGCAATAAATTATGAGAAAGATGTACATCAACACTTAACTTTGGCACAGAATTTCTATTAAAGAACGTGCATTCATGTTATGACAACATGATGAAGGCTCAAGGGAAAAAATTTGATTTTTTGAAAAAAATAATTTTTTTCCTCACGAGCCTGTCTGAAAATGGGGGTGCGCGGGATACACGAGGGCGCGGCTTACACGAGTAAATACGGTATTAAACAGAAATAATTTTCTAATACCATGAAACATGAATATTATCAATTGTGAGGTTAAATTATAAAAGTCAGAGAAAAATTTGCTAAATGTGATGTGTTAAATTCATTTGGTTGATTAGTTTCATTGCCATGGTAAAGGAAATGATTTTTGCTCAGGCCTATCGAAAGTAATTTTCCTGTGGATAAACTTGGTTCAGTATGTCTCAGTCTATGATATTTCTTTCAAAGTATTTTCTGATGGTTGCTCATTAATACATTCCCACACTACCACAATTAGATTTGGATTGGTTTATCTGGTGATATTCAAGGGGAAACAATCTGGAAGTGATGACCCAAACCTAGAAATCACTTGTAAATGTCCTTTATAATACTTCTTGTGGTCATAGAGTACTTAGCTGAACTGTAGAATGCTGAAGTAAATGTATTAATGAGTGTACTCAAAATTTTCCTGCAGGAAGCCATGAGGAAGATGACTGAAGAGGATAAACTCAAGATCGCTCAACAAGTGGAAGTTTTCCGTAGTGAAAAGCTCAAATTTGACCGAGAGGTGGCCAAGTGGGATGACACTGGGAATGACATCATCGTGCTTGCCAAACACATGTGCATGATCATGATGGAAATGACAGACTTTACTCGGTGGGTACCAAATGTTTTCCTTCTACATATTTTTTTATATATCTTGGAAACTTTTAGTTTTGCCTGAAAACTTCTTAGTAAATTATACATATTTTTGAGGATATAATTTTCTTTAAAATATTTTACTGTGTAAAATAACAAAGTTACTAATTCTATTATACTTGGTTTTTGATTATGCAAATAATTTATTTATAAAAATACATGTCATTTACGCTGTCCTCAGTTTTTACCTTACACTTAGAGTAATCATGGCCTTGTGCTATTTCACTTGTTGGCGCAGATTAAAGAATCGAAAATTGGGGAGGGTGGTACCCCCTGTGAGTATGTGAGGGGTGTATTGGAGGACCTTTGTTTTGCTCTAAACATGAGAATAAAGTTTACTGGAGCCCTCAGTCTTTGCTTGTTCATGATGCAATTCCAGAGGATTGAAGGTATCAATTTGATACTCATAAGAAAGATATTAACCAGAGAATGTGCTAGTTTTGTGCCCTATAAGTTACCATTAAATGATTATTTATTTTAGCATGGCTTAACACAATATACTCAAATCATTTTTCATGGGGTTAAAAAAAGTACTCCCGTCAATTGTATTTGCCTTAACTTTTGACGGGGCCTATGTATGTAACAACATATCAACAGGACCAATAAAATTATCTATCTATCTATCTATCTAACTTTTCATCAATTTTTGTTCTGTTAATTTTACACATACTGAAGTTCATTTTTTCCAAAACCCTCTCATTTATAACTCAAAGCATCTTCATAATTCTAGAGTAATGTCATGAAGTTCTCCAGAGAATATGAGAAAGAGATGTCAGAGTCATGTTATTGAAGTTCTTCAGTGTTTAATAGAAATACAAGTTAGCTTATATCAAGATTACAATACAATGCAAATTACTATTAAATTAGGTCCTTAGTTAGTGCTACCTAATTTAAGCTGACTTCTTTCAAATATTTATGTCCAAATTTGTTTTAACATGTTAGTGAGGCGTGGAAAGAACTTCGTATTTGCCAAGTTACCTTCATATTGATTTTTCATTGTGTTCATTCATATCTTGTGATTTATTTCATGTGTAGATATCTCCTGGAAACTTGAAATGGGAATTGATGTGGTTAGTGAAAAGAAATAAAATAAAAGTGAAGTGATAATATTTTGAAAAGTTTTGTTTCTATTTTTAAATTTATGATGAACTTAAAATAATAATTAATAATAAATAAAAATAAAATAAAAATTATGCCTTAACTTTTCATCATGCTCTGTAATGTGTTTTTGTAGGATTTTTTGGTTTATTTTGAAAGTTGGGACATTATTGAAAAGTAAAAATTTCCTTTGAATTTAGAGGCCTGTTTATTGTTGAGTTCATGAGTCAATGTTTCTTTCTTTCATGAGTGAATCCTCCTTTAAATAAAGCAAGAAATCCTGAAAATTAGTGGGAGATAGCAAATACCCTACGAGAAATCCCTAAGACCTTTGTTTATTTATAGTGGTCGAGGTCCTTTGAAGACCACGATGGATGTCATCAATGCTGCTAAGAAGATATCTGAGGCGGGTACCAAGTTGGACAAGTTAACCAGGCAAATTGCTGACCAGTGCCCCGAGTCCTCCACAAAGAAGGACTTGCTGGCTTACTTGCAGCGCATTGCCTTATACTGTCATCAGCTTAACATAACGTCTAAAGTTAAAGCTGATGTCCAGAATATTAGTGGGGAACTTATTGTGTCTGGGGTAAGTGACCTTTCAACCTGACCAGATTGCTTTAGCTTGAAAATTTTTGAGACATGGATGAAAAGTTTCTTGAGTTCCTATATGAGTTGGTGACTCCACACACTAATATCATTATTTTGCTTAATTATCTGCTGATTTTGCTGTAGTACAGTTTTATCTTTTTTTATACAGTTGGACAGTGCAACTTCCTTGATTCAGGCAGCTAAGAACTTAATGAATGCAGTTGTATTGACAGTTAAAGCATCTTATGTTGCATCAACTAAGTATCCTCGTCAGGGAACTGTCACTGTGAGTATTTTGATTCTTCTCTCTGAATTGAAGACACTGCAAACTTTTGTGGTTCTGAATATATTTACTATCATAAAAATATTTTGTGTATAATTGAAATTTATTCAAATCATACTTTTAATTCATTTGTTGTGACATAAATTGTTTGATTACATCTCAATGAGAAATTTAGGAAACTTTGACAAGAAACTATTTTAAGATATTGTGGAGTTGCTTAGCATTCTTTTGCCTTTGATGTTGCTATGTCTGGGGTAAAATTTATTGAAATGCTATTGAAGTGACACAAAGTTTGTCATCTCGAAAAAGAGATGCAATTGAAAATCTTTGATTATTACTTTCTTTAGAGTTTATCTCTTTATTTGCTGAAATCTTAAAGGAAGTTGCTGGACAGTACAAAACCACATTGAATACCTTTTCTAGATATACATAAACTGTGTAATCATTGCTTTAGTCACGCTAATTTTCTTATGAAGGAAATAAGCTTCAGTGATTGATGTACCACAGACTATGTCATCGTCTCCACTGCATCTAAATCAACTCCTATTGAAGCTATTTAAGGTTTGTTGTCAGTACATTTGGCCCTTTAGCAAGCCCTTACATGTATTCCCCCCCATACGACCATTCTGCTCTAGCCCTGAGCTTTATTAGGGCCAGTGTCCCAGGCAGAACCCCTTTGGGAACTCACATCTTTCTCTCTTCCCTTTTTTTCACCTCATGTGCAGGAGGTATCCGGATCTGGTTTTGAGCGCAGCGAACCTCCCCCGCGTTTCTGTTTCCCGGTCACTCCGACCCATGCCATTCTTTACACCGTCAACCTGGTACAATTACAATTCTCGGCATGGAGTGTCCATATGACAACCTCACCCAGTCTCCTCCATTTTTGGTTCCTAGACAGTTGTTCAGATTGATAATCAGTCACACTAGTATAGCGTTATTATGGCAGGAAATTTGGCATTTAAGGTGGTTGTAGCAGAATTCAACTCAGCTAACAAAATTGATGATTTGTTATGGTAAATGTATTATTTTTTTGTTGAAGACTTAGTAAATAGCACATTGAGGAATTTTTATCTCCTAGCTTCCCTACTAGACGTACAACCAAGTTTTATTAAATTCTCTTGGTTTAAGAAGTACTACATCAACAGTGCATGGTGAAATTATGGATTTTAGTGATTTTTTATAGCTTGTAGGCGATCAATAAAATGTATTTGGGAAGCATTTTTTTTTCAAATTAGAAAAAAATTAATTAATTCTTTTAGTAAACAAGATTTTTCCTCCTTTTTCATATAATGCTGGTTTTCCTGAGCATTTTTATCAGTGAGAAGCAATGGTATTGCAAAGAAATTGTCCTATTATGTAAACGGGTATCATTGTAGATTTTATCAGGATTTCACAGAGAAACTGATAAATTTCAAATTGGAAACTAGCTAATGATGGTTCAGGTCCCCTTCAGTTAACTCATAATTCTCTTAGAATGTTACTAGCTATGAGTGTTTTGTCTTAGCACAATTAACTTCTCTAGTTCAGCATCAGTTATGTGTGATAGCTCTATGTGCATTAATGAGTATGGTGGGAGAATTAATCTTAAAATAGATAGAGAGAAAGTGAATAAGTCTTAGGTTTTCCACTGGGTTAGGCACCTCAGAAATATCCATTTGCCCAGGTTTTTATTGCCATGATATATGGTATATCTTTTAGTAGAAGTTCAAATTCTTATTTCAGGCCGAAAATATCAACTAAAATCTGTGACTCGAGTGTAAGTTGAGATGAAAAAAATTGCTTGATCTCCTTTTTTTGCGTTTAATAAAGCAAACCATTATAGGCACATGGATGAATATTGAAGCTGACAAATGTTGAAAAAAGGAAGATACGCTTTCAATGAATATATCAGTAATATCTTTAACTGCTACATATTCGGCTGTATACATGTCTACAGCATCCTATGATGTAATTGTCGGCATTCATGATGAAGTAGTTACGTCATGGTCTTTGTCTTGATTGAGGGTATCATCATCTTACGCACCATCCACCATGGCTATTGCACCCATAATGCTGACAGCTTGACAGTTGATAGCGCTGAAGGAAAGACAATATGTTGGTGACAATATGCTATCTATGCTTGTGATATGATTGTATTGTCATGATTTGAAGTATTAACTTTGGAGGTTGATTTTGTGTACGATCAGATATCCTAATATATTCCCACAGAAAGGTATGAAACGGGATCAATAAAGCTAGCAGCGAATCTTAATTGACTTAACTCACCATCTGAGTGTGTGGTGTATCAGGAAGCATGGAAGCCGGGTGATTCCTGAATTCATGATGAGAAGTTGACATGCTTTCATTACATCTCATTATTAAGTTCAATATTCAGTATATTCTATATTATTTTTCTCAAATTTATTTTCACGAACGGCATGAAAAAAAATTCATGCCATATTAATCAGCATATTTATGGAGATTCATGGCACCAGTGTCCCCCGTAGGTAATCTGGAAATCCTAGTACAGTGCAACCTCAATAAAATGTGACCTCACGGTGCCTAAGAAATCCTTCGCTATGGTGAATTATCATCTTACCTGGGGTGTCATCATCATCATCAAAATCATGGTTCTTTGAAAATAAGCATGCGGCGTGCTCTGGTACGTGGTTTTGAGCCATAGCTGAATTGACAATTTTTCCTGAGTCGAACTGGGGTCCGTAGATTAAAAGTCCAACCATATCATCATTTAAAATTGTATTGTCTATGAATGTGTAACATTTCATAGCTCTACATCGCTAAATAAGAAAGTAAATATTGGTTCTTTGCGTCTATTCACGCGATGCGCTCAAGTACGAAGTTTGGAGCTTTAGCTGGATTGACAATTTTTCCAGAGTCAAACCGAGGATTGTAGACTTCAAATCCAACCATCTTAACAATCACCATCGTATTTTCTATGAATTCCTAAACTTTCATAGCTCTATATCGCTAATTAAGAAGGTAAACTGTGGTTCTTTGTGTCTATGCACGCGATGCGCTCAAGTATGAAGTTTTGAGATATACCTGGATTTGACAATTGTTCCGGAGTCAAACCGAGGACTGTAGACTTAACGTCCAATCATTTTATCCATTACCATTGTATTGTCTATGAATTCCTACAATTTCATAGCTCTAAATCGCTAAATAAGGAATTGTTTTTTGCAAGATATTCTTTTACTTTTGATTTCTTAGGGGGTTTTTTATGAAAGAGATATTCCTTCTAGTTTTTTATTTTTAAGTTAGCATTTTTATGGCAACTTTTTAAAAACAAGATTGTGGTAGATGAGTGGATGAGAGTGGATAAAATCAAATCGGTGGTTATTTTAACACATTTATATAAAAACAAAAGAAATACTCGTTAATATGTAGTATTTATCCATGCTATTTCTTTGTTTTTACAATGGAATGATTCCTCAATGCTACCTATGAGGCTATTTTAATTTTTGTAAGTTTTTTGGCTTACTCCTCTGGACACTTAAAGCCAAAATGAAATTTCATATAGGTATTACTACAGAACAGTAATTATCAGCTTAGTGGAGCATACTGATACATAATTTTTTGTGAGTCTTGTGGAATACCTTGTTACTCCACCTAGCAAATATTGGTTTATTGTAATTTCTAATAGTATCTGGTGTACAGCTGAATGTCTTTTTCGAGGCCAAAACTCCATTAACGATTTGCTGGTTGAATTCTGAGTTAGGTTATTCTGGGCATATATTATTTATAAGCAGTATTATTGTGGCTATGAGCAAATATAGAAACAGGTGCATTTCACATTCACTCACTCAGTGATTCAACCAGAAGGTTGGTTTGGATAGTTGAGGGTAGAGCTCACCCCAGACTTAGCCACAGGCGTGTGAATTTCACACATTCAGGGTAGGGGGGCCAGTTCCTTGCCCTGGGCCACCTCTCACTCCGAGGATTGTTTTTTTGTTCGGCAGCGTCCAAAGGCTTCACCTGGATTTGAACCCAGGATCCTTTGATCAGTAGCCAAGTGCTCTACCCAGTAGGCCACCATGCTCCCCCATTTCACATTACAGGCAGCCCCCGAGTTACGTAATAGATGCGTTCCAACACTAGTGGCGTAAGTCGAAATTTACGTAAGTTGAAATTTACGGAAGTAGAAAAAAAAGGAGTCGAAAATTACTCCGCAACTGAGTCCGTGCTCTCAAGATAACGGTTGATTCGGAGAAATACGGGGAAGGCCAGCTCTTACTAACATTACGGCACATGCACTCCATAAAAGAAAGCAACCATCCTTCCAAATCCGTAACTTTTGTAATTCTTGTGTTATTTTTTGTAATGTTGCCACTTACGTAAGTACGGATTTACGTAAGTCGAGGCTTACGTAACTCTGGGACTGCCTGTAGTTGGCTTAAAATTTGGTTTTCACTGATGACTCATTTTTCTCATGTTAATGCACCAATCAATGGTTGTAATTGCATATGTGAGGCTTGATTATTAAAATGACTTTATTTACCCAAAGAGTGAAAGTTTGGTGACCGAGAAACCAATCATTTGTTGTGTCATGACGAATATCTCCTAAAGGCCCTTAACTCTGAGCTTCCAGATGGGAGGAACAAGTGTAAATTGATGCTATGGAAGTGTAATAACTATTTATTAGAACAAACACAACAACAATTAGAACATGTTTAACCCTTTGAGTGCCAGCCGAAATTCCATAAAGGTGTCTTAAAAGTGCCAAGGGATTTTCATGAAAATTGCAGAATTTCAATAAAATGTCATTTAAAAGAATAATTTTTATGATAAATTAGTAAAATTTGGACAGTGTATAGATAACATATCCCTGTATGCTATTGTTGACCGTTTTTGAAATTTATTAACCATGGAAACAAAATTCAATTGGTTAAACATTGTAATTGTTATCACAAATTTTATTGCCATTATTTAAAAGCAATATCGTAAAATTTTACATGTACGATTTTATAAGATTTATACATATTTTTAAAGAATACTTATTGATTTTATCAAATACCAAAATTTTTATTTGCATTTTCACTATTATTTGTTTAAATTGATGATTATCAGCAGAGCAAAATTTTCGATCCCTTCTAGATTCAACCTCAAAAGTTTGAAAAATGAATATCATAAATCAGACAAATGCTAATCAGATATTGAATACATACTAGCTGAAATATATTATCTAAATGATCAGAAAGGTTTTTTGAAAACAAAAATTAATTGTTAATAACAATTAATCAATGTTATAATTTTTATAACAATTACTGAATGTATACTGAAAAAATGATCACAACTGATTTGTTCACATTTTTGTGTATATGCAAGCGTTTTACATTTGCTTATCAAATTAAACTATTATCCTAATCAAATTTGGATTTTATCAAAAGAAAATATAACAAAATCATGAATCCAAATTCACACATAGAAATCACGTCAAATTTACGAGTACAAAGGGAGAAAGAGAAAAACTTCGACTGCTTATAGCATGCATTTTTTTGATTTTACAATGATCCGTTCAACTCAAAAGTAATTAACAATGCATATTCATCAAATTATGCTTGCTAATGCATTTATATTGCAAGCCATTTTCGCACTTTACACTTTAGTGAGATACAGAGTCACACATCATCAAAAACTAATTCCCCAACGATGATGGCGCTTATTGATATACATACTGCAATGACCTGCTGTGGGATTTGGTCCAACTAAACTTTTATCTTTATACAGTTACTGGTGAGGGATGTAGTAGGTAATGTCTAAATATTTTATTGGCATGGTCCACAATGGGCTGGAACGTAGAGCATGGGTCATACTATGGAGAACTTTCGAATTTACAACAGGATGGAAAACATTTGTGCAAAATTTGAAATCGATTACAGGAAAACATGTTTCTGAACATGAAATCTCCAAGCATTTGCTGTTGAACTAGTAACTAGAAATGCTGGGCTTAGTTACTATCCCCATATTCAAAATGCAAGCAAGAAATGCTTTCATTTCTTGTCACAGTCGCCGGCTTCCAAAGTCTTGCTCTTCAATTCGGGGAGAGGATCTTGTGTGAGTGGAGATATTGCTCTGCACATCTATTTCAGTGACCATTATCCTCAGGAGAGTATTGGTGAAAAAAAGACGAAAGTTCACTATTGGCGCATAATCATGGAGTGGAGCGTGCTTCGAACCTTGAACTTCGGCATACTGCTGATGCGGTGCAGTCTTCCCCATCTGCTTCTCTTTCACTCCAGTTGTCTTCACTTTCGTTGATTTCCGATGATGAAGTTTCAGAATAACTAGT
The DNA here is from genome assembly GCA_963573305.1 of Pyrrhosoma nymphula. Taxonomy (NCBI): domain Eukaryota; kingdom Metazoa; phylum Arthropoda; class Insecta; order Odonata; family Coenagrionidae; genus Pyrrhosoma; species Pyrrhosoma nymphula. Next base: position 100,415,717 of record OY754330.1, on the reverse strand, counting down.
GTCTTCTTCCTCCACTGATTCACTACAGTCAGATGAATTTATTAAGAAATCACTGTCACTTGATATTTTACTGATCAAATGGTCGATATTTTTCTTTCTTTTCTGCACTTCACTCATCATAGAGAAAAAAACTTTCATCGTAAATAGAAAAACTTTCGTTCAATATCACAAGGAAATAAGAAACGGTAAAGATGAGTTTTCGTCTAGTGAGTGAATTTTTAAAATGAAAAAGCAACGAAATTGGCTATGATATCTAATGATAGAGGAAATAATGCGCATTTGGAAAATGTAAGACGTTTGCATTATAAGTGAGGTGCTTTTGGTGTCGATATGTCTGTTGAAATTTGGTGAAAATCGCGTTTTCACTGGTGAGACCAAAGCTCAGATTTACCAATATTTGTCGACATTTTTCTTTCTTTACCACACTTCACTCATCATAGAGAAAAAACTATCGTCGTAAATAAAAAAACTTCCGTTCATATCACATGCAAATGGAGGTAGAAAATAGGAAACCTAGTTAGCTTGCGTCTCTTGCTCTCTCCGAAATGCAACTGCTTCCTACGGCATCCTCCTCTTTTCCCGTCGCCGAAAGAGCTTTCATTGCAATTGTTAACACAAACGCATGACTCAGACCAGATGGCCATACTCAGACACTCCAAGTCGTAAATAAATCTTCCAAACGGAACCCTCCACTTCCCATCCGTCACCGAAATCACTACCTATGTGATTGTCGACCAAAAGGCATGACTAAGACCCTCCGCATCATAAAAAAAGTAGCCGCTGGCCTAATCTCTCTGGGTCAGGCTGGTGACATCTTTGTTTACGACTGCAGTGACTCTCATTGTCAGAATCTTTTGCGCTGCAAAAGATTCAAGCGTGGCATCATCTCAGTCATACGAAGGCGGGGAATGCACGCCCGGGAAGAAAGCATTCGTCTCAAAAACACGTAACCATGACTGATTACCCATCTATTTTTTCCCAGTACCTGTAAAATAATGTTGTGGAGATCCTTGTAGAAGATCATACAAAGAGAAAAAGATATTGACACGCAATGTACGTGAATTATGAGCATTTTCCCATGAAAAAATCCAAAGAATAACATTAAGCAAATAAGAGGGCGGTGGAAGTGCAACTTAACTTGAGACCACATTATTTAAAAGAGATTTAAATAGCCAATTCTGTAATAAAAGTGAATTTGAGTAGCATAAGGTTTGTAGAACATTATGAAGCTAAAATATCACAAAAATTACGGTGAGGAATTGTGTTCACGATGAATTAAAAAACTCCAAACTTAGCGTCGCTATAGGCGACGCTGGCACTTTTGGGAGAGTTTTTGAGCGTCGCCTATAGCGACGCTGGTACTTTAAGGGTTATTATGAGATTTATCTAACAGGAATTACATATGAGGAAGTGGAAATCACTACCTATGTAGCAAAATTGGTTGATATGTAATGTTAATCACTATTGCTGAGAATGTTTTTGGGAGATTAGTAGGATGTTGTTAGTGTGTGAACAGCAATATTTAGTTCAAATGGATGTTTTAAGAATAACTTACTTTGTACCTGGCTTTTTAATTGCTTGACTAGCACACCTTATTTTAATTGATAGTGTTGAGCTCACTGCATATATCAGTAGTCACAGACTTATTGTTTAGGATTCATTGTCGAGAAAAATTCCACTCATTATGTATATCTGTCTTAGAAGTTATTATTGAGATGGCTTAAAGTTGATTACATGACAGAGAAGTAGATATGCCATTCTGATGTTGAAGTTAGATTTTTGGAGCAATGAATTGGAAAAACAATGTCTATTTTGTCAAGGAGCTTATTAATCTGTAAGTCCTTCCAAAAAAATTAGTGAGGGATGCTGAACAACTGTCCAGTTGCCTCTTTGCCCAAATCTTTGAGCTTAGTCTTCCCTGTGGAGCAACAATTACATAGCCGTATTGGAAATATGTGCTTAGGGGAGAGAAATCATGGTAAAGCTGCACATGGGTGACCGCGAACTAAGTTTCTCCTTGCCAAGGACTGCATCCTATCTGAATAGCGAAGCATTTTCTCTCTGCTCAGACTCACTTTGCAGGCTTGGATGCTAGATTCTACTTCATCACCCTCAAGTGTGCTTGTTCCCAGGATGTTTAGAGATTTGGATACAGCTGTGGTCGCTTCACAGGGTTGACTGCATTTGGTGTGGGTATAAGTGGAGGAGGATGGCAGGGGAGCTGTGCCTTGTGTGAGGTGTGAGAGTTGCACGTTACGCTAATACGCATTCACAGTTCTGCATCACTAAGGCATCTTAAAATGTTAGCATGCAACATAGTACATAATGAGAACACTTGCTCGGTTGTCATTTGCTGAATCTTCTCTCCAGTTAACATTTTGCTTGCTTTCAATGTTTTTGCCTTCCCTAGTGTGAGGGATTGTGGCAAAAGATTTTGTTGTTACTAATGAAGGTTGTTTTGAGTGAAAAAAGAGAGCCATAATTTTTCCATGTTAAGTGTAATCGGAAGTGGTGTTTTTGCACTCTCTTCATGTGTGAATCTCCGTTGAAGAAATTGTAAATGTTTCGTATTGGTGCCTAATATCTAATCAAATGCCAGTTCAAGTAACAATGTTGAAGTCATTCATAAGTAATTATATTGGACCAGGGTGTAATGTATGGATTTGTGAATGGTTTAATAGTGAATTATGTTATCAGATGAATTTGATTTTATTCTTGTTCAGTGTCCATTAATGATTTTAATGGTACATAAATCCAAAAGAGTTGTCACTAATAATTAAGCCTTACTGGGCAATAATGTTGTGGAACTGTGAATGTGCACATGTTAGTGTGGCAATAGTGGCCCTAATGGGTACATTTCAAAGCGGTCTTCAGGAATCTGTTGTGATACTATCCCCTCTCAGGGAAATGATTAGTCTGTGTGGGCATTCATTGTATGCTGTAGGCTCTGTTGAAACTTGGTATGCTCATTTTTTTGATAAAATAGTGTACACTGACTTGTGGAGTTTGGTTGAATTTTCTAATGAGGGTCCATTAAATTATGAGTTATATGTAGTCACTGCCTCTATGCTTTAGCTATTTGAATGTAATTGGAGCCTAAGGTATTTGAAAGCCATTCGGCGAGATATTTTCCTCTTTTGAATGTGCAGAAGTGGTTCTATGCAAGCTCTTGTGACTTTTAAGTTAGACCCTGGGTAAGTCTTGTAGTTTCTTTTTATACTCTAAGATAAAATTTGATTTTGGGAATCATGTTGGTATCTATGATTCTGTGATTAAAAGTTTCCACTTCTAAACTTTGCATGAATCATAAAAGCTGCCATCGTTCTTCAAAATATTTTGTGTGGAGTCTGTTTTATAGGATAAAGTTGTTACACTATTCAGATCTCGAGGCCCGGGGCTGTCCCTGGGTGATTGAGGGGCCCTGTGCAAACGAAATTTGGGGGCCCCCTTAACTTTGCATTCCCTTATTGATGTAGTAGCATCTTTTTAGCATATTTCATGGAAAGAATAGAATAGAAAAAGGAGGAAATTAACCGACAAACTAGCAATTTATTTCATCAAATTTACATGTGTACTAAGTAGTTGGTAATTTCGGGTAATAGGTGGGTTTCCCCACCCCGTCAGAAAGAGGCAAGCCCGGGTGGGGCCCCCATAAGCACGGGGCCCAGTGCAGTGGCACCTGTCGCACTACTATAGGGATGGCACTTCCGAGGCCCCTACATAAGCATGCATTCTGACTCTCAGTGTTCACTTATCCAGTGTATTTAGCCAAAATTATGAAGAGTGAACTTTTTTAGTGAGGTTGCTGAAATTAATTAGAAATTTAAATTGCTGTTCTTGGAATTATTAAGTTTTGTTTTTGAGCTTATTATAATGCTCAGTTTTTTGGGAAGGTCATTTAGTTATGTATAAACCCCTGTGAAAAGTGAAGTTGAGGTGTTGTGTTCTAAGGAGTACTTACATATTTGGAAAGGAGAAAAGGGGATGAAGTGTAGCTAATAACTTTTCTACCAAGACAATGAAGAGAGCTAAATTGTGGACATTTTACCGTTAATGAAAATGGGAAATAAAGTACATTTTCCTGTGATAAAGAAAGAGAGGGTGACGTTAATACTCTCATTTTAAACAATATTTGTTTGAAAAGTTCGATGAACCTTGTTTAAAAAAATATTGAAATTAGCATCTGTGTGAAGAAGTTTTAAGTTGGATTTAAAGTGGTAAATAATGGGAATTAATTAGTTAATTATATAAGAAAGTTTGATGAATTTTCAACACAGCTTTTTCCACTTGTACTTTTATTTTTCATGACTATGGTTTCACTACAAAGTAACATCTTCATCTGCAGTTGTTACTCTATAACGAAACAATTGCCATGAAAAATAAAATTTATTGAAAATTCATCTAACTTTCCTACTATGAAAGACTTCCACAAAGTTATGTCCGAAACCGTTTTTATAGTTAATTATGTATTAATCTCAAATGATATTTACAGTTATTTGCAATGGTAAAAAGGGAAAAAGACAAGTGGTGAAAGCATAATGCCAATTTTCATACAAGCCTATGGTATCAATTAATTGTAGCAAAGAAACTTGCCTAAATCATTAAATGTCCTTTTGATGGACATGGGATGGTCCTTGGTTGCAACATGCCTTAGTGCCCTAGGACTTCTTAGCCACATCTTAGGGTAGAATCAGGACTGCCTACCTGCTGTGGGTCCCTTAAAAAATTAATTTACACTGTATGAATGGGTACTATGATAATAGAGGTGCACTTTTAGGTCTCGTATGTGGACGTTTACTTATACTTTTTGCATTGCCGAGGACTGCACTGATATTAATTTTAATGCAAATAACTCTTTGCCTGTGTACTGTAGAAATACCTCATATAATATTTGTGTAGTATCCTTATTTAGCAAATTCTCATCCTTAAAATCATTACAGTTCTTTCATTTCATCATAACCATTTCGTTTCATAGTCCGGGCACAGTTTTTTTTATTTAGCCTCTATAATCTGGTGAATTTGAGATTGAAAAAAAATCTTCCTGGTTGATGAAAGTACATTAGTTGGACATTAAAAGTACATATATTGGACATTTTTTTGCCCAGAAAAGTGCATTTTGCAAATGAATTTTAAACCACTTGTTTGCAGTTTCTCATGAAGAGCTCAATTTGGAAAAAAAATATTAATGAAGTGTGTACTTAGGGAAGGAAGTATGTTGCCATGAGAGTGGGTAGCTTAAAATTTGAGTAAAATGTGAAAATTTGGTGAGTGCATATTAGTTGATTGCGAGTTAGAAGTTTTTTAGTCTCCTGAACTTGGTCATTAAGTGTGCCCATTAACTCAAACTTAGCTTGAATTCACTAATTGTGTATGGAATTGAAAATGCCCCCTGCCCTGTTCAACATCTATTGCAAATAACTTAAAATATTTTTACCAAATATCTGTTGAGTAGAGATAACATTCCGGAGGCCCTTATAGGTAGTGCATGACCTAACTTACTGAACCTTTATGAGCATAATGAAAGCAACAATAGGTGCTAGGTACTCACCAACACCCAACTGCACTTCGAATATAGATTATCCATTCAGAAAAATTCAAATGCCTTGGTATTGTCTAAATCTATAACCCCATTTTGCTAAATCTTTCTCCCTCCTAAAAATTACTAGAGATAATCTGCTAGTTTAGGTAGGTTAAGATGGAACAATTACTGATCTTTTACAGCTGCAGGCCTTATTAGAAATTATCTCCTTTCATGATTTCCTTCTTCAGCTCGGCATATGTCCTGCCTCTTCATTCTGTCCATACAGCCTCTCTTGCCCAAAATCCTCCCTATCATGGGTTTAATAGACATTTGGAGAAGGAAAATGGTGGTTGAGGTCATTTGCATCATTAATTATTGGTGGTGTTAAGGAAGATTTATATGGGAAAGAAATCTGGCATCGGCTTTAGGAAAACACAAACATTCTTCCTTAGTAAAAGGTACTAAGGTGTCTGCAGTTTTAAACCTTATTCAAAGGATGGAAGACAGCATCCTGAAGTGCTCTACTCAATATACTCACAAGGGTGGATTGAGATTTATCTGAAAAATACCTACCTTTGCCGGTAGTTGAACCTGGGTCTTCAGGATGAAAAGCCAATACTCAAGTCACTGCACCAACCTGATCCCCCCACAATCATGACCTTCAGAAACCCCTCATGACCTGTTCCAACCACTTACTCTGACTCCTAATCTCCTCCAGCATTTTCCTCTCCTCACCCACTATGCTGAGTAGCTCCTTGTTCGTCTTCCTTTCCGTCCATCTCTTCATCACTCTGATCTCTTCTACTCCCACATCTCAAATGTCTGCCACCTATTCTCGTCCTCTTCCCTAGTGTATAAGCCTTTAAAAATTCAACCACTTAAGAATACCTATCTTTTCTGCCCTTTCCTAATTTCCTGTCATCCTCAAACATTGCATAGCTACTCACTTACCCTCCTCTTTTTCAAGCTCATTTTTTCAATTTTCCCTTGGACTTGCTTCTTGAGGTCTTTCATTGGGCATTAGCCATTCAGCTAATTTTTTGTTGGTCGTTTTCTTTTAAATGCCATCTTTTTTTACTCTAGTTGAGACAAAATAATCCCTTGAGGTGGTATGTAGTAGGAAGGAAAAAGTCTTAGAGGTGTGTAGATAAATGAAGACTGACAGACTCCTCCTCGGTTAAGCATAGGTAGCAAATGCTGTGATAATTGATTATGGAGTTGCATGGAAGTAATATGCTATTTTTTAAATTTCATTTTCTGGTATTTAAAAAATAATTGTTTGAGATTGTACTCTACTGATGTAGTTTATTTTTGACATTTACACATTTATGTAGTCCAAATATTCATTCATTTTCTAAAATAACTTCATTGAAATCAGACGAAAGAGGAAGTGGGTAGTATTTCACCCTTGGTTAGTAGATATATGGTTTGTTTCGGCATAAACTGACAGTTTTTTTTTTTTAAGAGAAGTGATATTCTATCGGAAAGGATTGGGAATGACACGGATGTCATTAGAAGCATAATGTCTTTCATGAAATAAGTCGCATGCTGTGATAAAAAATGTCAGATGGTATCTCTTCTTTAATTCTGTAAATTATAAAAATGCAACCATACTTAATCTGGTGTTTCCATAAGGATAAATATGAAAAATCAAAACTAATCTCTAAAAAGATTTTCGTTGATGGGAAGTGTTTAAGCTAACAGGAAGCCTTAAATGTATTGTAAACATTAGATTACATGCAGTAAAAATATTACAGATGATGCCATCGCAAATTGAACATTTTTAGAGCAGTCTGTTAAAAATACTTGAGATTTTATGTTTACTGTCTTAAAATTTAATTAATTGATCAATTAAAATTGTGTAAATTTCTATGAGGAAAGATTTTCAGTAATGTCCTCATTTGAAGTCGATTTTGGTTGAACCATAAAAACTTCCAGCTGAATGTTGTCTGGTAAAACATTGAGGTATCTCTGATGGAAGAATTGTAAAATGCCTGTCTCGTCCTCTGCTTTTAACTCAACCTATGTTGATAATTTATGTTCGTTAGATAACTCTGGCTTACTTACAAGTGAATAAAGATTTGCAACACAGTTTTAGTGAGTTAATTTACAGTGAAAACACTACACTAATGGTTCTCACAGGTTGGTGCTCAAAACTTAAAATGTGTTTGGTGTCCTGAGCCATTTCTGGTGACTATGAGAATTATTATACATACTTCTTAATATTTCATTCTGTCATCATTGCACTCAGTCAAGTAGAAGCATTTTCAGGCTGTGTTGTAAACTCTGGTCATAATTGATCTCAAACATTCAAATTAACAGTAACAGTAAGCTTCTCAGTCATTCAAGTACTAATGAAACCATTGGTCTTAAGCTCTGCTTCAAGACTTTATTTATAAGACAAGATTTAACTGAGAGAGAAAATGTGTAAGAAATGTGAAGAAGTGTATTCAATAATTCTCATAGTCACCAGAGATGATCCAGGATAGCTGGCATTTAAGTGTTGAGAGCTGACCATCATGATCTGCTGGTGTAGGTTGTCTTTTCTATCTTTTATAAAGTGAGTGTAAATCTTTTCGAGACCTCTATAAAGTCTGCTGAGTTCCCATAGCGAAAAGATCCCTCGAATGGTTGCGATAGGTATGAAATTACCTGATGTCAGGGTGAGCTTATCCTTGGTTAATATTCTCCAGTCTTAATTTCATTATATTGTGTTTCTGATAAATTCTTCACATGTCAACAGTGAGTAGTTGCAAATTAACAATCAGGATTTTTACTTTTCTATAAATGTTTTTCTGTTTATTTATTTCTGTCCCACTTTTATTTACGGAGTAAGCACTGTTTTCTCATTATTAGGTTATAAAATTCATTGGTAGTCAATGATACATATTCTCTTGCATTAGGGTTTGATTTTGTAGTCTATTGAATGGGTGCTGAGGGTGTGTACAGATGCACTGATCAATGGAATACATGCATCAATTTGTAAATAGTTCTCTGGTGATAAAATATTGATCATTTTCTGTTCAACTGAATAAATTTAGTACATATTACTTTTCTTCATATTATCACAGTGTTTTAGGATTTGTTGCCTTCTTTTTAAGGAGTAATTCGTGATAAAAAATCTGATAAAACCTGTTTCACTGATCAGTTATTAACTTTATAAAATATTGTACGGTACAGTTGATCACCTAGCTGATAATTTTTAGAAATTTATATATATATAAGTTCTTTCTTTTCATAAAATGAGCAAATTTGAACCATCCACCTAGGTCTATCTAATATTTACTTTTACCATAGCAAAGTTTGCAGTTGGGGATATACGTAGAAGTTGTGAGAATTTTGCTGAATTTAATTAAAGAACTTTAACATTATTAATTTTTTCATATTGACTAATTCTTAGTATAATTAAATGGGATAAATTGCAGAAATCAATATTTATGTACAGTGTAAAGAGGTTTAAAATTCTGTATGTAGATTAAGCCAATGCATTTTTCAATCTTCTTCATTATAATCAATGATAAAATTAAAGTAATGGTATAACATGAAACATATCTGTGGGCTTTGGTTAGCAATGGGAATATTCGTAAAGAATCCTCTCTTACTGCTGAACTTTTTTTCATGTAGCTCAGAGAATGAATTTTTGGCATTAAAACAATAATAAGTGGCAGAAATGGAAAGAGTATGGAAAGAATATATTCTTTACACTCCTGGAGACTTTGAATGTGTCTAAATGTGCACTTATGAATGAAAATATTGCTTAACCATAGAGCTGCATTATGTACATACTATAAAAAGAACTTGAGGCATTATTGGTTGTTATGAACCATGGAGTATAGACATTGATGTAAATGATAAGGTGAAGTATTACAACTTGAATGTTACATTGGGATGATCAAATTCTCTTCTTCATCCTACTGTCAAAGTTTTTACTTAGTCCCAAGTACATATATTCAGCTATTTTATGTTATGTTTTTAAGTTTATGGTGATTTTTTGTGGAATTAATCCATAATATAATTTTTACGAGAAAGGGGCAACTTATTTGATTCATAAAATCCTCCTTTGATGAATCTTCACTGAAAAATGGAAATATGCTTGAAGATGTCATGATTATGTAAACCAAAACAGGTTAGGTAATCTGAGAAATAATGGAGAAATCTCTTTCTCCTTAAAGGCATTAAACATTTTTAAAAGTCTGTAATGTAATGCTCCACAACCTATGTGTAAGACAATCAAACTTAGTTTTCTATACATGAAACTCATGCCATTCTTTTCTTTGCATTAATCATCAAGCATTTTCTAATGCCCTCAAAAGTTTTATTGTAATATGTTCCCCTTATTACTGTTATGTGATGCCTTTTTGCAATTCCCTAATACTTATCCCATATGCTGTGTGGCGTGATTTTGAAATGATTTATGTGTTTTTGACATTTTATTTTAACATGTTTTTAAATGCACATTGTTACTCTAAATACTCAAATTATTTTATAGTATCCTTGTATTTTTTCATAGCTGACATGGAATGAATAACCATGAAACTATATAATTTAAGGAAAGGGCAATGATGTCTCATTTCATTATACCATTGATGGCATTTTTTAGTCCTCATTAACTATATAGTTGGAGTATGCCAAATAAAAATATCTCATTTGCTAACTTTCATTAATTTAGCCACCTCTGATTGTGACATTTATTTTTAAAAGATCGATTGTAACACATTTTTTCAAGTTTTCTCCTCTCTCCTAGTATTCTAAATATCAAGTTGTTCTCATGTAATTTTTCACTGCTTCCCTTGTTGCATATATAATAAAATGTTATTAGGGCACTCATTTTAGTAGGAGTCCCCAATCACTATGCATTGTAGTTCATGTGAAAAAAATTTCTTAAGTCTTGCATGTTCATTTAATATATCCCAATTCTTTACATAGAATAAGTGTAGACTACATCACAAAAGTTCCCTCTTTTAGATCATATTGCTTGCGAGCCCAAAAGTTTAGTGTAAAATGATCTTTTCTTGTACATGGTTAGAAAAGGTAGGGAACTTACCTTGATTTACTCTTCAAATTAAGGGTGCAGATTAAAATTTGACTTCTCTACTTATTTCCTTACCAGTCTCCCATTGTGGTGTGGAAGATGAAAGCGCCTGAGAAGAAACCTTTGGTGAGACCTGAAAAGCCCGAGGAAGTGCGAGCTAAGGTACGCAAGGGGTCTCAAAAGAAAGTGCAGAATCCGATCAAGGCGCTCAGTGAATTCCAAAGCCCAGCCGAATCAGTGTAAACCAAAGGATTGAATGCCGTGGCATTGACTGGCACACTTTCACCAAAGAGGGACGAGAACCCCAAAACTCGCAAAACCTATGCCAGATGTTCCACTCTTATTAAAGTTTCTCTCTCCAGTTCATGTCCTGATTTTTTGCTTTAATAATAATATATTGTTAAAGAATTTCTAAGGGCTTCTTGACTGATGGTGTTCTTCAGACCATTGAAATTTAATTAAAAGAGGTCATTTTGGCAGGGCTCGCCTGCTGATGAGCATTGTCTTTCTGCAATTTTCCTGACATTTGTCTTACATCAGTATTGATCTTCAATTATTATATAATTGCTATGCTTGTATTCTGTGGTGGCTGGATGTAATGTTTTCCTATATATTTAAAGAAAGTTTGTGTATGTGCTCTGCTATTTTTGTATAAGTGGCAGTAATTTAATTGTTTACTCTTATGAGTAAATAGATACCTTGAATTGCTTGTATCATTTTCAAGATGCCTTTTATACCTTTGAACTACCCTATGGGCAATTTTTCTAAAGATCAAAACTGGTGGTAGCTATTAATTGCCGTGCAATGTTGCACCTATGCAGTAGATACAATAGTTATGTAACAGTTTCTTCTTTCGTACATTGAATTTATGTACTGATTATCTGAAGTTGATGATGTATTTGATATGTTATCTTCCAATTTATTACAGATGAGTGTAATTAGGAAAGTTAACTTCCTGATACATTTGATTTTAATTGGAATATAATTTATTTTGTTGACAAATTATGCAAGAACGAAGCACAGAACCATTTATTTTTATTTTAAGATTATATTTCACTCCTTCAATCAAGAAAATGCCACTTTTCAGTTCTAAGTAGTGAAATGACGAGTGTTTTAAATCAAAAGTTGGGTGGATTAAAATATAAAATTTTATTCAGAAATATGAATGTGGGTGCCAAAGAATTGAAACTATTACTTTAAAGCAGGGGATTTATGTAGTTCTCATTTCCTTTTATCTCATGAAAATGGGTTTTGTCGTGACATTTCTATAATTGAAAATGAAACATACCTATTTCATGTTGCTGATTGCAGTAGATGAGATTAGTTTCAATTATGTGTGCTGTATTATTTTATTTATCAGTTTTTATTATATATTTTTTATGGAAAGCAAATTTAATATGAATTGTAGGTAAAATTTTTAAATAAATTGATTTGGTATAAAGGCATGTCCTTTATTTTACCTTCAGAATTCCAATTAATAACAAGTACAGACTCCTTAATGCCTGAAGTATTATCATGAACATATATAATAGGACGATCATCGACCCAATATAACGTGAGCCCAAGCATTCCGCATTTTCAGCACCCTGATCTACACACCCTTAAACGCGGCAGAAAGTGGAACCACATTTGTAAATACGGCCTACTAGTAGCATTTGCTTAGTCATAACTAGGGACATGCAAAACTCGCAAATGCGATAACGCGAATTCTGGGGTTTTTCCGCGAAAACGCGAATTTCGTATATTATCGCGATTTTCAACATTTCAATCGCGAATTTCTGCATTTCCAAAGTGAATTTCCTCAATTTGGCAGTCTATGTCATTTTACTTGCGAACGTAAATAATTAATTAAGCAGTACATATTTGGAAATGGCCTTTCCGGTACAGCTTTATTTAGAAATGTTACTCGGATATAATATTCTTCAATTAAGTTTTGTGAATTTGAACAAAAGAAGTGAAAAATACATGCCAAAATTTTGCTATTTAGGCAGTTCCCGAGTTACGTAAGCCTCGACTTACGTTTATATGTACTTACGTGAGTGGGAACCTTACCGAAAACGACGAAAATTACGGGATGCGAAGAGTGGTTGCATACTTTCAAGGGGAGCGTGTCCCTGAATCAGCATCGTGATTTTCTTTGGTCACAGTTGTATCACATTCACCAAAATTTAAAACGCCAAATTGGATGGTGACGGCTAAGCAGCGTGAGGCAGAATTTCGACAACATGGATTATATTGTGCTGATGACAAAATAATTCTTTGTCGTTTTTGCAACACAAATGTCTCGTGGAAAAGGAAGGACAACTGTACGAAACACATTTTGAGAGAAAAACATTAGGCTAATGTTGAAAAAAATTCTGCCGGTGGGAGTGGAATAAAAGGGCAAGCATCCATAATAATATTTAGAGTGGTATTGTTTTTTAGAAATCTAAAAATTCCTTGCAAGGTATGACAACTTCTAAAGCAGAAGCTATAAAGTCGATACTTGTGCAGATGGCATCAAAGGCATCAATAAAACTTTATTCTCTTATAGTGGAAGCCCCAAGTAGAGTAAGATTTGAAAACAGATTTTGACCCTCAAGTAGTTCTCACAACGGAGGTGAGCCCTGACTTAATCACAAAATTGAAAAAAGTCCATGACCTTGAGTCAATTGAGATGGAAAAGTTGATGTTGGGGTTTGGGGAATTACGTCGAATATTACAGCAACAAAACTTCCAGGGTTCAGTGGATACGTATAATGAAACCAATTCAGGTACTAAAATTGTTTGAACCATCATTTCCATTAAAGTGCCTTTAAGCGATTGGGACCCTTTGTGCAAATGTGAACTCGGAGAGATTTATTTCCTCCTACAACACTGTGCTAACAAATAGGAGAACAAATCTAAAAGTAGAAATTTTGGCTACACTGGCAATTTTTTCATTTGAAAATACGGACATGTAACTGTAATTTGTCTCTATGTAAATTGTTACGTGAAATGTACAAACATATAAAATATGAATACATCATGCTATTGACTATTAAAATTTTTCCAAATCAATGGTATCCAACACTGATTGCCAACAGGTGGGTCTGCTGGGAGGAGGGCACTTAATTCACACCAAATATTTTGTCGTGAAAATAACACTGATTTCAGGGTAAAATAACACTGCTTTTGCAAAAAATAACACCACTTTTGGCTTTAAAATAACCCCACCTTTTACATGTCTCTAGTCATAACAAGTATGCCAAAAGAATGATATTATAATTTAGTAATGAAAATATTAGTCATGTATTTTGTCCCCTAGTGTTATTTACGTGCCTTATTCTTTCGGCGTACTTGTTGTGACTAAGCAGCTGCTACTAGCAGGGTGATTCCACTTTCTGCCACGTGGCGGGGTATGTGTAGATCAGGGTGCAGAAAATGCAGAATGTTTAGGCTCACTTTTCATATGCCCAATGATCGTCTTATTATTTTTGTTCATGAGTATTATCTTTTTTGCTCCCCACTTTGTCTCTTTATGGCAGACATACCAAAGATAATAAAATATCCAGGTTATAGTTAATGGTTTTGTGCAAGGTTGTACGAGAGGCTGAGAACATCAAGAACTTAAGTAATAAGCTCAGAATTTCAGTATGTACCATAGTTGGGATTAACGATTAAAAACAATTAAAATAAATCCCTTTCACAATTAAGCGGTTGACTTTCATCTGACACATCGACTAAATAATCTGTGATTTCTTTGTCAGTCTTCATAACTTTTCATGAAGTGCCTGCCATTATGGGTTTGAGAAATTATCCGATCAAGGTATCGCAGTAATGGTAATACGATAAAGCAAAATTATCATCCCCGACAAAATTATAATTTTTCATAAAGCCAGAGAATGACACTCTAGAGTCCACTGATGAAGTTGAGCCGTAAGCATTATCAGCGATGGAGATAGGCGACATGAAAAAAAAAGCAACTGAAAATTTCGGCTAGCATTTCATCTCATATGAAGTATCGGGCTACAAATGATAACATTGTGGTAGAAGTGCCCAACAGGCAGTTAATACGAAACGATGGAGGAAGAGAATGAAAGAGATACCATAATCTATATAGCAAAATCTACAGACGCGAAGAGAAAAAGAATTTTGGATGATGACTCATGGCCGATTAGCTGCGTATGATAGATGGTAAAAGATACTTACAATTACTTTTGTTAATGTAAAATACATAATTTATAAAAATGACTCCCAATTTGAAAGAATGAACAAATAAACATAATCAGTTTAACAGAGATTTATGCTTTATTTACGTTAAATAACAATGTTTAAATTAGTTCAAAACTAGAGCCGATATATCGGCACCTTGAGCATCTAAGGGTTAAAGTTAAATGACTATATAAGTAAAAGTTAAATAATTTTTACTTGAATTTGAAGTTTGTATTTATTTTATCCCAATTGCGAAAAATAACTTTTAAAGTTACCTACTTTTTATGCCCGGGATCCTGTTGAAGGCCCTCCTCAGCAAACTAATTAAACTAATAAATATTAACAAACTAACCCCTTACAAGCAATCTGCCTACTTTTTAAAAGTTTCTTAAAAGTAACTGAAAGTGACTTTTAATGTAAAAGTAACTTTTTTAAAACTTTAATCAGTTACTTTTCCAGAAAAGTAACTTTTAACGTCAACTAGTTAATTTTTACAGAGATTAACTTTAATTATAAACAGTTAACTTTTTCGGTAACTTTCCCAACTATGGTATGTACTCCTATAGATTTTGGAAATGTCTTAGGTTGATGATAATCTTAATTTTCTCAATAGTATTTATTATGTACATACATACATACATACCGTTTTTTCTGTATTACTAGTTGCACCCTAATTTTGGAAGAAATTAATAATCCTAATTTAACCCTTAGATAATGTTTCACATAAACTGAGAAGTGATATTTCACTGAATGACTTAAACAAATGTGAGGATTTACAGGATACAGGACGTCATCTTGCTTTCATTATTTATGTCTAGTTGGGACATCCCCTAATGTAAATTTCAACAAATTAAATAAATTACTTGCATGTTATGTTGCCATAGATTGTAACCACTGCCATTGGTGAAAATGATATCTTGACAGTCATCTTTAGTTGAATTGGTGCATTTTTCAATGGTAAGTTTTGTGATTTCAGTTTGCCAGTAACTTGTTACTGAAAGCTCATTAACTTCTCAGTCTCTGTGGCCAAGGGTGGGGCGGGGCGATTTCGTGGCTTTCTTCATGAAGAAGAATGTCTTAGAAGTTGGAAAATACAGTACCAAGTACTGTATATTATTTTTCAAGTTCGTTTAAAATTGTGGTTGGAGAGATTTTTCTTCACTGAGATTCCTAGGCATAATGATTAGGGAGGGTAGTGGTTAAATAATAAATTAAAAGATGTGACATGTCATCTATTTTATTTACCACAGCTAAACATGAATCCCATTGTGACTCATTTGACATCCCAGTAATCTCCTTTTGGCTTAACCAACTCGGAGAATATTTTAACACAAGTCTTCCCCCTTACATTGGAAAGGCACATGGTATCTGTAGTTAAAATGAAAAATTATTGTCTTCTCTTTGGCATTTCAGCTAATGAAGGCAAGGCAAAATGACTGAGGCACATAATTCTTCAATCCTATCCAATTATCCTATATGAATGTATTGCCTTTGGTGTAGGCTAAGTTAACTCATGAGCCCCTTATCAATATGCCATATTATTGAGCAACTGAGGGCTGATTACCCATACTAGATTCCATTTAAGTACATATTCACGATTTTCATCTGTAAAATAGGTACTTGCACTGAGCCTGATAACTATTGGAATGTAGATTCAGAGACCTTTGTTGAAAAAGACATAACTTGGAGTAGGGGTCCCCAAGAGCTTGCACTTTTCTTCAATTTTATGCCACTGATCAGGCTCAACAAGAGATAGAGTAGTAGATGAGAGACTGCAACGCTGGGGAAATATAGCGCAAGCAACTGGTGTCATGACCAATAGAAAACATCCTGCACCCAAAACCTGAAGTGGAGCATGTAGTGGTTTAACCCGCTGCATCCAAGGTAGGCTCTGAAAACAAAACCACATCAGAAATTATGAGTCTAGAGAAGAGAATAGTCTCCCACCAAAACCAACAAACTTATCTTTGACATACAAGTTCAAGTTTCAGGCTTCAATTTGTGGAAAGGCATCTCATGAAATAATTTCTTGCTATGTACATTCTAGACTTTTTTATTGTTACCGAACATGGTTTTGACATATGATGTCATTATCAAGGTACATATCTCATTTTTCAGTGTCCATATATACTCACTTTAATCTTGTTAACAATCTTACTTTTGACTTACATTTACCATTTTAGTATAAAACTCTATTTGTTTTGTCATAACCCCTGTACTTGTCTCTGTGCATGTTTCTTCTCCCCCCCTCCAGTCATTCACCTTGAAAAACCAACCTCCCCAAAACACAGACCCTCCCCCCTCCCAATCAACCCCCTCACCCTCCTCCTCCACCCCCGGGTCTGGTTGGAGGTGGAGTGGGGGAGGGAGGGGCGGGGATTTAACTTGATTCGGCATTATATGCCAAACCATGGTCGGCAACAATAAAAAGGTGAGGAATGTGCAAAGTGATAAATCTTTCACAAATATAGAGAGGGCTCAGTGTTAAAGTAGGCCAAGTCAATTTTTTTATTCCCTAACTAACATATGTATGATTGATTGTGAGCACAATTTGTGTCAGTTTTTGGACACACTTAATTCAGGTGCACAGAAGCATTCCTCTACCTGTATTCTGCTTTGTGAGGTGTTAGTCTACCTTCAGTATTTTTTCACAAGAAAGCAGCACTAAGGGTTAATTTTTTTATTCATTCCACTTTAAGCCCCTATTTATAAAAAGAGGCAATTTTGACTAACACGATTCTTGCTCTCAATGGCTTCTGGACAGATAACTAACTTATAGGATGACTAGAGTCATGTAGTGTTTTTTAGTGCAAGAGAGAACCAAGTCCAAGATTCAATTATTCGTTCCTTAGTGGCAGCAGTTCTTGAGAGCAATTCGTACAACTGATACACCAGAAGAATATGCATACTTTAAATGTATTTTCCTTAAAGTTCACCTTGATTGACTTTAACACTGAGCCCTCTGTATGTACTTCTTAAGAGCTTTTTGTCCATAATCAACCAGCAGCACATCTAAAGGATGCATATCAAATCTTAAGACATCCAGCCCTCATTTTTTTACTGCAACTGTTGGGAGGCAACCAACAAACTGAGGTCATTTGCACCATTCATGGAAAATTGGTTAAGCAAAGATTTCAGAGTGGGGAGGGGTGAAGGTGTACGCGGCATTAGTATTAGCCTACTCTCACAGACATGCCAAGAGGACCACAGTTTAACCCTGTATCCCATGAGTTGGGCCTGTGCGATTATTGAAAATAATCGATATCGATCAATTATAAGAATAATTGAAAATGTGGTCGATTAATTGACATCAAAATGGGTGTCAATTAATTGTCATTGTTCAATTAATTGGCATCAACCAATTAATTGACAGGACTCAATTGGATCATGCTTTTCAAAGGCTTTCCTTTGCCAATGAGAAGAATGAAAGAATTAATTTGAAAAACAGCAAAATAATTCAATCAGTTAGCTTTATTTTCATTAATTAAAGGAATACATTGCTATTTGAAGACAGGCAGATGAGATCCTCAGTGTGTTCATCTGACAGGCACGCGTGTGTCGATGACAATGTTCCCGCCGAGACTGAACCTCTCGGACGCTCTAGTTGCCGGGATAGCTAGCTAACTTCTGGAGGGAGGGATGTCACCACTGTCAATAATCGTCAATTAATCGATTACCGGACAATAATTATGAATTGAATAACAATTGAACAATAACTGACATGAAAAAAATTGACAATCGAGTCGATTACCGTAATCGATATTGATGTGCTGAAATAATTATCAATTGTAAAAATAATTGAATCGACGATTCAATTAATCAAATAATCGCACAGGCCTACCATGAGTGGAGTATGTACTAGACTTAAAGGGCTCTCCACATAGTTACTGAAGTAAGGATAGGGTTTCTACTGAAAAATCTCTGCTGTAGCAGGGATTCAAACCTCGGTCGTCAATGGGATGGGAAGTCAGTAATCTATCCATCACCCAACCTGACCCCCACAGTAAAACTGTGTGTGGTAGAAGAGCAAGGGGAGTATATGTGTATGAACTTCCCTTCAAAAACAAAAGAGTAGCTGGGGCTTGGTTCCATAACCCATATTGACCTTTTCCAGTAGGCTGGGGCCATATCAAACAGTGGAGATGCAATAACTATAAATTGATTAATTTTATATGGACATTAAATGGAATAAGCACACTAAATTTACTTTCTTGCAGTTTACTGATTAATTTGATACTCAATAGTACACTCATAAACCTTGTCTGAGGAAAATGTGCCCTTCCCCGATTACTCAGTGATGGAGGACTCTTGTTCAAGAAATAAGAAGGTGCCCCCAATTACCATGTACATGTGTATAGTCTGACATTTTGACACCAAGTATTGGGTAAAAAAATTGGGGCCTGGTTGTTAATTATATCCACTCACCTCAATTTTTTCCATTATAATAGGTAAGATGGTCATACCAGGGGCAGCCATTGCAATTCTTGAAGTAACCACTTGTGAAATACCCTTCACTGCGGCAAACTACAGCAATAAATAATTTATAATTCATT
Organism: Pyrrhosoma nymphula; assembly: GCA_963573305.1. Lineage (NCBI taxonomy): Eukaryota > Metazoa > Arthropoda > Insecta > Odonata > Coenagrionidae > Pyrrhosoma > Pyrrhosoma nymphula. Next base: position 100,396,438 of record OY754330.1, on the reverse strand, counting down.
AGACAAAAATAATACATACAGTAATAATACAAACTTAGCACTGGCCTCATCACATACATAATAATGGGCAGTCATATCCAATGAAGTTTGTAGGAACGCACAAATATTTTAGCCAGCAGACCAAATGAATGGCGTTTAGAGCACCGTAAACTTATAAAGGAATTTTAAGTGACCAAGGGTGGCATATGGTAATATTAAGCCAGCCAGCCAGGATTTTTTATTTTTATGCATACCCACACAACCTTTTAATGAAGAGGCAATAAAGAAGTTGTGTTAAATTGGTTACCAGATCATTGACATTCTTATCATGTTAATTCTCAAAGATAAAGTCATACACTATGGGATGCTTTCAGTGATAGAAAACATCCCAAAGAAGAAGTGAGCTAATGAAAGAAGTATTTGGCAGGCAATAGGAGGACGCTGACGGTGGGGACTTAAAGTAAGGATGTAAAGAAAAGGTAGGCAAAGTGTTTAATATGAAGCATAGAATTGAATGGTGCAGAAACGTGGACTCGGAGAAAGGAAGACGAGAATAGGCTACAGGCGTTTGAGATGTGGACATGGAGGAGAATGGAGAAAGTGGGGTGGAGTGCGAGGAAACTTCTGGAGGAGATTATAAGGAGACAGAGTAAGTGGTTGGAACAGGTGATGAGAGGCAAAGGAATGCTGAAAACCATGATAGAGGGTAGATGTTGGGTAGGCGGGGAAGGGGAAGAAATAGAGTGGGCTTTATGGAAGGGATGTAAAGAGGTAGGATGTTCGCTGGGCTAAAGAAAGAAATTGTGCTAGGAGATAGGGTCTTGCAAATGTAAAAATCTAGAAATTTTTAATAAATTCCTTATGGACCTACCTTAACCAATACATTATCCAAACAATAAAAAACAAAGGCATTAGGGATATTGAAGAACATTATCATGGAAAGGACAACTCCTGTCAAAATACACAACATTCAGGAATCACGGGATAGAGCAAATGAAAAGCTTAAAAAAATATGTGGAAACCTTTAGAAATAGATAAAGTGATGCAAATTAATGTTATACTAAGTTAAAACTACTGGATGAGGTTCAATAATACCATGCAAAGGAGATCAGCAATAGTTTTTAATGAGAAAAAAAAACTTGCCACCAACCTTTGATTGTCCAACGATATTGCCATTTTCATCACATACGTCAATTCCGTGAATCAATTCATTCTGCCGCATCAAGGGAATGTTGACACAATTAGCAGCTGCAACAGCAGCAAAAGGAACATATCTCTATAAAAAAAGAAATATAAAAGGAAAAAAATATTATGAAAGGATGATGATATAGTAATGGGAACCTAAATACATCATTAATATGCAAATTTCAGACCTGCAATAATGTACTGGCCCTTTTCTGTAAAAACTTTCTGAAACCCAGGGCGGTAACTAGGGCAGATGTTGTAGCTGAGACGTATGCCACTCCAAGTTGGGTGGTTGTAATAGGAGACTTAGCATTCCTATTGGTATAATTCACCAATGCATTAAAAGACTGGTTAACCCACTGCCAAAACACAACCGCAGGAACAGTTCTGAAAAATTGGGATGCGTCGGAATATGAATATAATGATCTAACCAAGGTCCCTATATACATAGGGACCTTAGATCTAACCTACATAAATTCACAAACATCGAAATACCAACCTATAGAACTGAAGCATACAGCCTGTGATTGCCATACCTCCTGGTACTTGGAATGACATCCTACCAAAGACATTTTGCCGCTCTCCGGAGTCAGGGTGAAAAGCAGATTCATAGAGCTTCTTGGCATAAATTATTTGATCCCTGGTTGTTCCCGGTGGCTCATTTCCTAATCTTGGAAATTGTGGTATGATAGGATGAATGAAAGTTTACCATAAAATATCAGTAACAATGCTTAACTCAACCACCTTGCCAGTAATTTATTGGGGAATAGTGAGTAGCTTGTTTTTGGTGGAGTAAAGACATATCATGATAGTAGAATTGATTAATAATTAAGTAAACGCTGCGTCATGTCTCGCATTAGGAAATGCTGCTAACAAGTTAACTCCAGCACATTTGTAGCAGCTTGACGATGAGGAGAACAACATTTCGAACGACAAAATAAAACTACGCAAGAGGCAGTCTATTTTATTTATTAAACATTTAAAAATCCTTCCTTGCTACTTACCTATACTGTTCTACTAAATGCTTAGCTTCGTCGAGTTCTCCATTGGAGCAAATAGCAGTCCGAGGATCAGTCACCCAAAAGAAGTGTTTCGCTCGGCCAATAAATGTATCTTGGCTCCATAACGGTTTATCGACGTCAATTCTCTGGTGAGGATCCATTAATAACCACCGGAGTTAAGAGAAATCACCCAGCTATGTCATTCGTTCCTATAATTCAAAATATTACATGATTTAACAAAGCGCAGTACATAAAATGTAATGTTAACCATTTATAATAGTTGCTAAAGATACCACAATTAATGTAAAAGACATGACATAACTTACCAACCCTTTGCAAAGTTCATTGATCGGCCATCAAGTAAATTACTGCAGTAAAACCCTTTGCGTATAACAAACTAATCAAGTGAATGAGTTGTGGAAAGGTAAATAGAATTTCATTTGGTAGCCAAATCCGGCATGTTTCACAATATGCAATTACGGAGTCATTTCAGATTACCATTGACCAAATTGAGCGCTATTTTCACTGATTTCGTTCTTTTATTTACCAATGCGCATCGTGCGCACATAGCCATGCTTTTGACTCGTGTATTACCGGGCATTGTGAATTACGTAGCCGGTGTTCACAATTCATACACGTATTTGCCAATAGTAAAAGTCATTACAGTGTGATAATTACTTTGAGTGTACCATAAGTATATGACCTAGTGGAACTATTAGTTATCCAATTAAATTGACACGGAATTCGGAGATGGTAATTTTTCCTTCTGCTATATTGCTTCAACGCGATGAGCAATGCTTGCTGAATGACCATGGGGCAAGTGCATCGCTTGTTAAGAAATATCATTTTCTATGGAAGCTGCTGACAAAATCTAAATCCAGAATGAATATTTTATGACCTGCATTATGCAAATCGAGGAAATTCTCTGCTGAACCTGCTGCATCAGGCGGTGAGTTTAATCTTACAATTAGTTGCTTTTTTATTTATCTGTACCTATACTGTTGTTGCGTTCGTTTAGCTTACGAAGTTAAATTGTAAAAATCTTATGTTAGTCATCGTAGCTATCATTAATACGTAAGTATATCATGTAGGCATCCATAATGTGCCTATAAACTCGTAGTTAACATTTTGGTTATCATAGTTTTGGCTCCGCCTGAGTCTATCACTACGCCTACGCCTATATCGGCAGGTGGTTTCCCTGGGATGTAGTAATTAGACCGGTGGAAGCAATGTATCCAAAACTAGGATATGTCCAATTGATTTAACGATAAACATTTTAGTTTATATTGGCAGCCCTGCATGTATTATTTACATGTATATTTATAAATGGCGGTATATTATAATGGCGGTATAGGTGAACTCAGTGAACCTAAAAGTGTAAAAAATTCCTATAAGTTCTTGATTATTGTTAACGTCTGCTTATCAATCATTAGTTAATGCTTTCGTTTTATTTTGAATCCTCATTCTTACTAGTGGCATTTGAGGTATCTGCAAGGGTTTCTATTCATGAATTCCTTTAGCTTTTGTAACTTATTTCATATACCTATATATATACGTTTGTATTAATTGTCTGTGTAATTGGTCACATTGGTTGTCTGATATGGTGTGTAACGTGGACAATGAGGAAGGATGTTAGTGTCATGAATGGATAAAAATGCAAGGCATTGCCATCCCAGTTAAAAAGCTGAAATTACGCCCATGACTAATTGTAAGTGGATGGAGCAGGTAATAGGGACCGGGAGGGGCGGCAGAAATGCTCCGGCCAGAAATACCTCAACCGGTAGACTAGTTCCTCTTGTTATAATTAAATTATTTTATAAGATTTCCCTATAGCATAACATAATATAGAACGTAACGAGACTTAAATGACAGGAAAACTGGATAGTACTATGAAATTTCGGTAATCAACCTGGAATTTTTCAGTTTTCACTGGTCCTCAAGGTCTGTTACTTATGAATTTGGTCGTAAGCCGTGGTCTTGAGCTGGGTTTAATTTTAGCCGGAGTTGCCCGGAGTGCTGCTCCTGTAGATACAACTTCTTGCAATACCGGAGCGGATCTTCGGAATATTTTCTAAGGTAAGGGGTTCTTGTAAACCCCCCAGGTGACAGGAATCTTGAGTAAGGATGGTTGGTGAAGAGTCGAAAATGGAGTGCAGCGATGTATGGTACAGAAACCTGGATGCCGAGGAAGTAGGATAAGGGTAGACCAGAGTTGTTAGAGATTTGGTCAAGGTCCCTGGGACCTTGGATTTGGTTTTGAGAAGAATGTAGATGGTGCGATGGAGGGCAGCAAGGTTGGTGAGGAGAGGAAACTGCGAAAGGAGATTAGGAGGGGGTAGAGTGGATGGTTGGAAGAGGTAATGAAGGCCGTGATGGAGGATTTTGGGCCAGTGGGGAAGAGGATCTAAGGGGTGTTAAGGGGGTATGCTTTATAGATGGGAAGAGAAGAGGTAGGTAGTATCCAGAGTAAAAGGAGGAAATTGTTGACTGAGATGAGGTCCTGCGGTTATTCATATATTTGGTGAGGTAGTCTTCTCTCCATCTAAACCTGCCTTAATTGGTCATCTATAGTCATTCAATCGTTTGATCGGTTGTCTGTAGCCCTCCATTCTACCCTGTCCCCTGATAACTCCTTTATATCCTTGTGGCTCTTCTATTTCATAACCCATTTTAGCTGGCCCATGCCTATGTCCCTGGGTCTTCCTGAAGTGGCTTTCGTTTCTATTATGTCCCTTAGAAATTCGTTGTTTCGAAAAGTATGCCTTATCCAACAGGACTTAGTGTTCCTGATAGTTCTCCATAATTTTATCGTCGTGTATTGATCTCTACACTCCCCCGTTTCTGACCCTATCCGTCCATTTGATCATCAGCATCCGCCTGGAGCACCAAGTTTCGAAAGCCACCATTCTCTTCTACTCGCGCTCATTCAGAGTTAATTTCGCATCCCGAGACATGGACCATTGGAAAGGTGGAACATAAGCTGGAACCTTAATTGGTAGACCAACTTTAATAATGGGTGATCATTCATTTTTTATTTTTGATAGTTTCCGTCTTTTCGTTAACAATGGATTTTGAATTTATTGTCAATGTTGATATCGTTTTTCCTTTCTTACTACCGATCAATTACATTTCATGTTTTTATATTTTTATTAATGATATTTGTTATTTTATTATATTTAATAGTTAAGCTTTGAGTAATCTCCTCTGTTTAACCTCTCCATTACGTCACATTTTTCATCTTCACCACGCTTCCTCGACCTTACATTTCCACGCTTGACAATGATTTTATCCCTTAAACCTATATTTCTCAGTGTTCAACGCTTTGACCTTCTTTCCTCGGACTTTGGATAGCTCCGGTTGCAGGTAGGGGGTTATTATTGAGAGAGGAGAAGTTGCTATTTCCTTACCGTATCTTACGGCACTGAGAAACTCTTATAAATTGTAAGCTTCTAAAATTTACAACGCTACATTTCAAGCTTCTCAAAAGATTTAAAGAACTCCGTGAAATCATGATGAAAATAGACGGTACATACATATTCCATTATTTACACGAATGAGGGCGAGTCATGTCCATTAAATATTAACTGTTTGGAATTGATTCTATTATTCACTTCACAGTACTCACCCGACTCAGGCCCATCTAAATACATGCGTAATTCGGCAGTAATTCAAAGGATTGCGGTCTTTGGTTGACCCATTAGAAAATAGGTGCGAGAAAACGGAATTTTTATAAGATAAAGGTTTAAAAGGTAAACGTTTACAATACCACTTAATACATAAAATTCACGACCCGGGTTACAACGCTTCAGCGTCATCATCAAGCGATTTTGGCAGATTTCAATTCCCTTATATATACAAAGACCATATAAATAAGGGGGGGGGATAATCGGTGATTATGGCGGTGGTGGGGATGGGGGTTGAAGGTCAGTGGGATTATAAGATGTTTGGTAAAGTTACTCTTTTACCTGTATTAAACCTTTTTCATAATTGAGTACCACCAAGTCACAAATGCAAGTGTTTTATACATGGCCATAAGAAAGCTAAAATAATGAGATTTTCTAGGACAAAGGAAGTGTGGGTGATGAAGGCCTTTAGAGATGATGAACAGAACGATCGATTATTGGCTGTGGTGAACTTCCCCGTGGTGGTGGTGGCGTCCCGCGTCCGCTCATGAATAAAATAAAACTTGAATTGAATAATTGTCTGTTGTAACTTTTATTCGAATAAATCGAATGTGGTTGTTTACAGTTGCCTTCCACGTATTATATCGTTCTACAGCCATTCAGGTCATTACATATCACGCCTACTGTGTAATGAGTGTTGTTTCGCCTACCCTCGTGGTCTCTACCTTCGCTCATACGTTAGGAGGCTTCCGTCCCTTCCAATGGCTCAGTGGGAGCCTTTTAGTTGGTGGCGGCCACTCACCAATTCACGATATCTTCATGGATTGTGGTAGCATTGGAAAATTAAGATGTATTCGAAAGCTTAACAGCCTCTTGAAAACGAATATTGGATGGGGAAATGAATGGAAATAATTACCGGGGAAGTACAAGGATGGAATAAATCGGGAAAATTGCCTGGGAGAATGAATATCAAAATGAAAACTAATGAAGGAATAAAGCTTTTTGCTGAAAATGAGTGGGGAGTGTAGTGAAAAGTTACACCACTGATGGTGGTCTTTCGAATTCGTATACCCACTTGTATTTTCAAGATGAAAACGTGTAAAATGTTTTATCACCAAATGTAATACTCGCGTCGTTGGAATCAGTTACGGTTATGTGGAATCATTGATAGAGTGCTTGCCTTTCCGCCGAACAAGATTTCCGCTTTGCAGTTGATGAGATTAGGACTTACGTATTGCTAGTTTCACTTCATTTTGCCCTCCATCGAGGAAAATATACGCTTTCCACTCGGATGAAAACGTCATAAAAACTGTTACACCTATTTCTAAACTCGGAGGAACCATAGAGAAAACAATAAAAAATGTGTTCTGAACTATCAAATAAACGTTTTAGAAACGAAAAGTCGCCTAAAAGTGGTTTCAATTTTTACCATTCCAGCACCGTTTCATAACGTGAACGGGTTGGTAGAAAAGGTCTCCGGGAAGCGCAACAAAGTCTTGTGCTATGTGGGTTGTTAGTCAAGGGTCGCAAACCTAAAGGCAATGAGTGTATCATGTGATAGATCTGGAAGTGAATGATCCAAAAGAACGGTAATACTTCTTCCGTAACTTTCGTATATAATATTTCAGGCTTTCCCGGGGAATGATACTGATGAATTCTTCTCGGGCTTCCCACCGGGTTAGGTTCTCCATGTTAGTTGGAGACCTACATCAAACATGGAGAACTTAACCCGGTGGGAAGCCCGAGAAGAATTCATCAGTTTCGTATGTAACTTTTCAATAACGTTATTTCATTACTTGGTGTCATGGATTGAAAATACTTTTGCAATCTCAAACATGACGAAATTTTTTCCCCAGAAATTTATGTGAGTCTCTTTTGTCATCGTTTAACAGTAAATGTGTTTCTCTTTCACGATAAGTAATGTCCGAACGATCGAAATGAGTCTAATTAAGTGTACAAGTATTTGGACAGACTCATCGAAATTGTTCGCGTCTTAATTTAGTTCTCGCCAATCACTGGGTCATTGGCTCAAAAATGTTACCTTGCTTTCCTACGTCAAGGGGAAGGATACATAATTAATTATTCCCCTTAGATTGATTATGGTGGACTATTTAATTCAAACAAGCGCTTAAATAGATTCTTCGGAAGACCAAAAACAGATCGTAATAGATTAGCCCCGATAATTCAATTGACACGGTTTTCCCGTATCGTTACAGGAAGTCAAACATACATTTACCATGCATGACGAACTTCGCACTCTTTCGGTCTTCTATTTATAGCATGCCAATTTCGCTGTCGTCTCCAGCCTGTTGATGAGTAAAATGGTCTCATGAAAATTAAAGATCATCTCCTTGCGAAAGGAAGGCCAATTAAATGATTCTAAAACCCAGGGTTTTAGTGATAATTGATCCATGCTGTCAAGGAAAATTATTATTGATGAAGGTGGAACGAGGGATTACGCTGAAAATTAATGAAAATTACCCTCCTTGTCTCATTTGAAAACTTATCATGTGGCCGATTTCCGAAGAATTCACGCATGAATGGCAATTTATCAAGAAGTTTTGCGCTGGCATACAGTGTGGTGAAAAGCATATTGATCTTCAGAAGCTCCTTATTTTAGCAAATAGGTGAACTATAGGCATATAATTGCTCAAAGTTCTGCATTATTTTATTTCTTAGTTGATAAATTTGCCGTAAATTTTAAATTAAGTTTTAGTCCTGGCTTCTAATGTTATCATAATCTGTCTCACTCTGATCATATGTTTATCTATCGCTTTAATTTTCCTCGTAGACTGGGAGACTGAATACCTAAATGGCCATTTGAAAGGGTCCATGTTTGAACTGAGGATTGCTTAGGTCTTGCGATTGATATTTTGCTGCCATTTCGCTACATTAGAGGAAGCTTTTCGTCATTGAGTGAGATGGGTCGCTGGCTTTGTTGGATTTTTATAATTAAGTTTTATAACAAAATATTTTGCTGGTTAGTGATAGCTAAGGTTTAAGTCCTCTGTTCTTAAGCTGAGTTAACAGGTGTTGGGTACCCCAAAATGATAAATTTAGGTCGTCTGCTGATGAAAATTTGAGTACAGGACATTGGGGCTTAGTTGAAAACTTGGGGAAGGCCTACAGTTGCCTTGCTCGGCTTAACTACAAACGTTTTGCTAACTATACGAATATGGAGATGTCAGTTCGCCTATGAATGGGAACCGCCTATTAGCATAGGAGACGCGAGAGACATTCCTACCCCATGGGAAGAATCATCAGGATCCAACCAGTTTATCGTAGTTTAATTAAGATAGTTATACGAAGCAATTTCGAGGGGAGTGACAAAAAGTGCTGCAATTAGTGAGAGTGACGAGAGAATTTCGACCATGAAATAGACATCCAAACAAGGATGATATTTTTGCATGCGTGCGGGTTGGAAAATTAACGCTCGATTAGCGAAGGGATCGGTTTAAAATTGTTCGCCCCACAGGGCTCTCACAAGGCATTTAGTGGTTCTTGCGAAATTAGTGGACCATGAACTCACAATATATTGTATGTTGCCTCTCTTTTTGCGTGTACGTAATGGCTTTCGATGGGGAGAAATAGGAAAAAAACTTTAGTTACTCGGGGAATAACACCGATTAACGAACCAACTTCATTAGAACTATAGTAAGGCCGACGTAGATTGGCTTTTGCGAAAATACCACCCGTGGCGTTCCAATGTCTGAGCTCGCTCGTACCGTATCATACGCTCAAATCCTGATAAATATATTTCACGGCTGCAAAATATCCATTCCAAAACGTGTTCGAACCCATAAAAGGAACTGGTTAATGTCTATAAGGTGGCTGGAGCGGTGATCATGGGTCATTGAGTGCAGATTTTAATAATTTTTTAAACAAGCCGAAAAATTAACAGGGGCACATTTCATTTAATTACATGTGTTGATGCGATGAAAATCACCACACATTCTGTAATGGAAAGTATACAAGAATTAATTATATTTTACGTATTTGCCTCAATAAAAGCATGTTTTAACTTGAGCTATTGATAGTTTTAGGCGCGATATTCGCAGTTTATGCGAAAATTATATTTAAATATGTTTTTTTTTCGAATATTTGACTCGGCGTGAAACTTTGATATTTGTTAGCAACTATTATGTCTGTACATGTCAACTGTATTTACTACTATACGAAATCTATTATCTCGTGTATAGAAGAAAATCTGTACACATGTAATCGAATGAATACGAAATATATATTACGTGCCGTAAGGTTAAGTGATATAATAGCTTTGAATTACCTAACAACAATATCGGTTAGATGCATTTTTTCAATTTCATTAATAGATGTTACATTTAAGATTACGTATGCAACGTTTCATGCAAAGCTGTGCAAAGGCAAAAATTGCTCCTACCAACCCATGTTACAATCAGAGGAGGGGTATCCTGGGTAGCTTAATTGAAGCAATTCCAAGGTATCTGGGTTTGGATCCCAGTCCTGACGAACGATTTTCTTTCAGCAAATTGTGCACATTCGTGTGTTTCTTATCCAGCGGGTGACGTCCGCTAAAGTTTAAGTGCTATTAATTTCGGCTAATTATCTTGGGACCACGAAAATGATGAATCTCATCCTTGCCGAACGACGGCGATGAAATACAACGCGAGAAAAAATCCATGTGAACCGGGAAGGGAACTACAGGCCTTCATCTTGTCGGGCCTTCGTGCAGACCGCTTTGCTATCGCTTGAATTTGTACTTATTATTAATAAAGTCAACTACCGGTTAAGGTAGGTTTAATTGGAATATAACTTAAAATGTTATATGGAGCCCTATCTACCTACAATCTTTCTCTTTTCATCTCGGCGTACGTCCTACCCCGCTTCATCCTGTCCATAAAACTACTCGCTCACTCAGCCTTCCCCGCTTACCCAACATTCTTTCCTTTATCACAGCCTTAAACAATCCTTATCCCCTCATCATCTCTTCCAACCACTTACTCTGCCTTTTAATCTCACCCTGAAGTTTCCTTTCCTCACCAACCTTACCAAGCCCATCTTCGTATGCCTTCCTTTCCGTCCACCGTGCCTTCTCCATCTTCAACACCCATATCTCGAACGCCTGCAGCCTATTCACGTCTTCTTGTCTCTGAGTTCTCCTATCTGCCCCATACGGATTTATTTTTCCAATCGATTTCCCAGAATAAAGGTTAGAATACGGCAAATAACAATTTGAGCAATGCAAATATAAATGAATATCACTCGAAATCCTTGCACAACAATGTCATCAGAGGATACAAGGAATGGAAGGGAGAAGAAGAAGATAAAGAGAAAGGGGAGGTAGAAAGCAGCGTTCAAAATAGGAACTTGGAACTTTAGGACAATGATGAGGGCCGGGAAGATAGAAAATATTAAACAGGAAATGGAGAAAGGGAAAATAGAAGGTTTGGGGCTGTGCGGGGTGAGATGGAAGGATAGCGGGGACTATTGGAGTTATAGTTACAGAGTAATGTAAAGTGGGAGAGATGAAAGTCAACGTGGGGTAGCTATGGTACTGAATACAAAATTGGGGATGAGGGTAGTAAACATTGAACAGGTGAGCGACAGGATACTAGTGATAGAAATAAAGGCACGTCCGACGGATTTCGTTTGGACCAGGTATACATACCTACTAGGAACCATAGGGAGGAAGACATGGATAGGATATACGAGCAACTAGAAGAGAATATTAGAGAAGTCCCTGGAAATAAAAAGAAACTGGTAGTCATGGGCGACTGGAATGTAGGGGAAGGGAGGGACGGATTTGAAGTGGGTATTGCAGCGTCTACACTGACCACTTAAGTACGCACTTAAGTGTATTTTTCACTTAAATACACCGTATTGACGCCCTCTCACCGCTTAAGTAACGGTCCAATTAAGTGGACCCGGAGACCTCCTTTTAAGTGGACTTGGATGATATCGATAGTATTCCGTCGAGGTGGTCGAAGTCTCGTCATCGAAAGGTCGAGGAGTTTCGATAATCATACACACCATACATGTGTTTATATCATTTATATGATGAGTTAAGTAATTGTCAAAGTGTTATCCTTCTTTTGAATTTTTGTATAGGGTTATAAGAGTCTAGAAAATATCTTAAATGTTACTTCTCGGGCATATTATTTTTGTGCAATACAAATTTCTTTCCATCGTCACTAGGTAGCGCCGAGGTAGATATAATATCTGTGTGTAGACGCTCCCCTGCATTTAAATGCTGCACTTAATTACAATCAACTTAAGTACACTTGTAGTGTAGACGAGGCATATGGGAAGTTGAAGGATATGAGCTAGGAACAAGAAATGACCGCGGTGAGAAGGCAGTTGATTTTTTAAGAAGACATAGATAAGTAGTAACAAACACTTGGTTTAAACATCACCTGAAGCATAGGTGCACATGGAAAATGCCGGGTGATACTGGGGGATATCAAATTGATTACATTATGGTAAACCAGAGGTATAGAAACTGTGTACAAAACCCGCGAAGCTATCCAAGGATGGATGCGGACTCAGATCACAACTTAGTAATGATGATCTGTGAAGTAAGATTCAAAAGGCTTTGTAAAGTTAGGAGGATGAAGAGGTGGAAAGCGGAACCATTGGAAGGGGTGAAAATGAGGGAATGCCAGGAGCTAGTGGAAAAGAACATAGGTGAAACTAATGAAATGGGAACAATCTGGGGAAGATAGGGTATTATAAAAACAGACATGAAGAGCGGCAGAGAAAACAATAAAAACAGTGGAAACGAGGAGGGTAAAGAAGCAGTGGGTTACGGAAGAAATTATTAGGAAAATGAAGGAGAGAAGATTGTGGAAAAACGACAACACCGACTTAGGCAAGGGGAAGTACAAGGAATTGAATGGTAAACTCCGGCGAGTGACCAATCGGGCCAAGGAAAACTGGTGGTAGGGACAATGCGAAGAAATGGAAAAGCTTCAGGAAGTGGGTGCTTCATACGCTAAAGTGAAAGTGCTATCGGGTGGGAAGAGAGGACAAACGATGCCAGAGGTTTAGGACAAAACAGAGAGGATACTAAAAGAACAGAAAGATATCTAGGATAGGTGGAGAGAATATGTGGAGGAGCTATATGACAGAGATAATATACCTGTAAACTTAGATATAGAGGATGAAAGAACAATAGATAGTAATAACCTCGGACGGGAGTAACTTGACAGCAAATTTGAGTGGGCATTACGAGAAACGAAGGCAATAAAAGCCGTGGAAGTGAATAACATACCGTCGGAGTTACTGAAGAAAAGAGGCAGAAGGGAAGACGATCGTTTTACGAACTATTTCGTAGGATCTACGAGAAAGGAGTATGGCCGTAAGATTTTCTGAAAATAGTCTTAATACCTACTTCGAAGAAGAGGAAAGAGTCAGAATGCGGGGAGTATAGAATTGCTCCGTTGTCTCAGGCGTGACTTGGTGGAATTTGCTTAACATTGTAAATTAAAAGTATAACTCAGTTATTCCACATAGATTTGCCAGCACACTTGATATACTCCGTTGCCTCAGGTGTGACTTGGTGGAATTTGCTTAACATTGTAAATGAAAAGTATAGAATTAGTTTAATTTGCCACGCGGGAAAAGTTTTCCTTGGAATAATTAATAAATGGCTGGAGAGTAGAGCAACTTACCACTAGGGCGATGACTATTTTGGGTTCAGGAAGGGAAGGGCAATTCGGAATGCGATTGAGGTAACGACACTTACAGATAGAAACATAGAGTATTATCAGGATGTTTGTGCTTGCTTTTTGGATTTCGTAAAGGCGTTCGACAGAGAAAAATTGGGAAAAGTTAATCTGATACTCGGGAAAATAGGAGTAGATTGGCGATATAGGAGACTCATTCATAACTTATGAATGGCTCAGAGAGCGAGGTGAGGGTGGCTGACGGTGGATCAGGGTGACGGTGAATCAGTTATAGGTCGCGTGATAAGACAAGCGTGCCCGTTGTTGCCCTTGCTGTTTTACTTCTTACTTACTTACTTCCTCGGCACTACAGCCCGGTATGGGCTTTGGCCTCCCTCAAGGCGCCTGTCCATTCTCTTCTGTTCTGCACTTTCTCCCACCATCTTACGATCCTCATAGCCTTTATGTCTTCTTCCAAATCCTGCATCCATCTTTTCCTTCTACCATTTTTCCAGCATTCAGCATAGTCCTTACGTTCCATGTAACCAAGGTCAGTGTTGCATTCCGTTTTCGAGTTCCTGATCGTTTGCCAAGTTCATCATCCGTAAATCCGTCCGTATTCCGAGGCTTCCTTATGGGTTTCGTAACAGCACATTTTTTGCGGTGTGGGGTTGTTAGCTCCACGCCCAACCCCCAACCTGGAGGACCAGAGTACCTCTTTTTGTCTGGCCTATCCCCCTTGACCTGTCCGGCTTGGGTGGCCCTACTAGGAGCTTTCGCTCCCGCCGGCATAGCTCTCAGGTTCGCTTAGGCACGTAAGCCCACTCATCACGATAAGATAGAGATACCAGCGAGGGGGCTGTTTAACATCTATGCTGAGGAAATGGCTGGAGAGGCATTTGAAAAGCCAGATGTGGGAATCAAAGCAGGAGGCCAGTTGGCATAGTCGGTTAGATTCGCGGACGACCAGGCGTTGGTTAGTCGATCATCGATGGGACTACAAGCTTTAGTAGATGCATTAGAATTTCAGTACGGGAAATACGGAAGGAAGATTAATAATTGGAAAACAAAAGGAATGAGATTCTTTTAGACAAAGAAAGTGAGGCTGGTTATAAAAGTAGGGGGGTACTAAATGGAGCTAGTAGAGCTATTTAATTGATTGGGTAGTACGCTAGAAGAAAATGGGTGTAGCAGCAAAGGCATTAGGGGGAGCGCTAGCGAAGGAAGCTTTTAGTAGAAGAAGGGAGCTAATGACGGGAACCTTAAGTAGGGATATAAAGAATAGACTGGTTAGGAGCTTGATATGGAGTGGAGCATTGTATGGGGCAGAAACGTGGACTCTGAGAAAGGAGGACGAAAATAGACTGCAGGCGTTTTGAGATGTGGGTGTGGAGGAGGATTGAGAAGGTTCGATGGATGGAAAGGAAGACCAATGAGGAAGTTCTTGACATAGTTGCTCAGGAGAGGAAAATTCGGGAAGAGATGAGGGGGAGGCAGGGTAGGTGACTGGAAGATAAGAATGGGTTGTTGCGAAATAGCCTTAGCCGTCGAAGCACGTTAAACAAAAATACTACTACGAATAGGTTGCTCAAGGGAGTGATAGAGGGAAGGATGTTGGACAAGCGGGGAAGGGGAAGAAGGAGAATATGTTTTATGGACGGGATGAAGAAGGGTAGGACCTACGCTGAGATGAAGAAAGAAATACTAGAGGTAGATAGGACCCTCCACGTATAACAAATCTGGAGGATTTTCTCTGAATTTCATTTTAACCTTTAAACGGTAGACTACTCTTATGATGATGATTTGTATTTTAAGTATGTATTCTTAAATACACAGGGAATTAATTTTATCGGAATAAAAAGCTGTGTTAATGAAAAAGTTCTTCTAAAAAATTACTTGCGCTTGGCGGCGTGGAAACACTATGTCACCGGGAACCCAGGAGATGACGTCATGGAACGGTATCACTAACTGCAATACGATTTATTTCCACGTGAAGTTCGGGTTGTATTTCGCGATGTGGTAAATATATTGTTTTAATTTCCTTTGAGGAAGACAACAATCCTGTGTTATTTGATCCTTTACTTTGAAATACAAGTAGATTAGTGAGGTGACACCGTGCGGTGACGGAAAGCTACCGTGGTGGCGTTTTGAATCATGTGCCCTTTTCAAATTTTTCTTCTCTTTTGTATGGCAATTATTAATGTCTGCGGTCAACGCATACACATGTAGATTATGTATTCGAGTTCTTGAGGGCATTTTTTTGTCGTGTACACGGCTTAAATATGAGAAATAAATTTTTTGCATGCTCCCCATTTCGCCTTGATTAGCTACTTATCTGCTGATTCTAATCCTGGCCTAATTAAGCTAGGTTTTCATGCAGCCGTTTTAGCATCCCTTTGCCGCTGTAGTGTGCGTCACACACGTACCTCGTTTTTATGGTAGCTACGGATGAAAACGGAAGACGGTGGAAAACCACAACGTGTTCAGTCTTACTAATTATTCCTGTTCGTTGTGGAGTTGTTGAAGAAAAATGGATATTCACTTGGAGTAATGACGATGGGCCTTACCGACTAAGCTTATTTTTGTCAAACATTTGTAAATTACTAACGATTCCGAGGGAAATAATCACGTGACCTATAAATGACAGGCAGGAAGCGTCGGTCTCCACTGCCTGCCGCAGCAGGCAGGCTGCGTCAAAAGTTGAAAGATGGGCACCTCTGAAAGTAACGCAGTATGCATTGAAGACCTCGTTTCTGACTGGCTACGAAGTGTCCGGCAACGCAAAAACGGCTGCATGAAAACATATCTTTACGGCGATGAAGAGAGTAGGAAATACCGCGAGAAAAAAAGGCTTCTTGGAAGTCCTCTTCCCTTGCGTTGCCAAGCTTGATGGACCACAACGTCATAGCATCTAGCTCTCTTGAATCCTCCGAATATTACCGCGAGAATCAGGAAGCCTGGGTAGCATAGTGCTCTGCGTATTGGCCCGGCAATCCAAAGGTCCATCTACATCTACAAAATACCCTGCAAGCCACCTAAGGGGTCGGTGGCAGGGGGTGAGTAATCACCAACATGCATTACACTATACCCTAGAGTTAGTGTAACTACGACTAATTATGCATTAGCATAAATCGCTAATGCTTGTCACGAAGCGAAGCCTCACAAGCATGCACTACTACACTACAGATGTCATCACAATGGAGAGGGACCGTCAATATACATGCATTCTACAACTACACAGATGAACAGAGACTCAAGACCCATGCAGAAAACATGCTAGGCGTGCTGTTAGTATGTACTAGGTAACAGATAAGGATTCAAGTATTAGGAGTACTGCTACTACTAAGAGCTACACTACCTAACGACAAATCTAGATAAGTCTCATTGGCAGCTGTTATGGTCCCTTATCGTTCGTGGGAAAAATGACATTTTAAATCTGTCCGTTCTGCAGTCTAGTTCCCTAATTTTATTCTCATGATCTGATCTACCGTAGTATGTCGGATTTCGTAAAATATTATTAACGTCGTCAGAGAATAGACCGGTTTGGAACTTACATAATAGATTGACTCTAAATTTTAATCGACCGTGCTTTGGTAACCGGTCCCGATGAATTTTATCTCGTGACAATTTCCTGACACCCCGCGTTTCTGAGGAAGCGTTGACGACGCATGGATAGACATTGCCTCAAATCAAGGGATGCATCCATTATTTCTATATGAGGGATGTTTCGTAATTATCCCTTGTGGAAGGAGGCTGTATGTATGATTTTGACGAGTTGGCGATGGTAATTAGACCGGTGACGCATTTGAGGGCGACCGTGAGGCGGAAGCGCATAAATCATGTGACCGACCGACCGAATCATGTGTGGAGGGAAGATGGTATCCACGATGATGGGTCGCAAATGCTAATGTGGGGAGCATCGCCCATTTTCCGCATAAAATGTTTCATTGAAGAAACGCGCTAGTCTTTGACTTAATCTATAAGTTTCAAACCGATTTATTCTCTGACGACGTTAATAATAGTTTAGGAAATCCGAAATACTACGGTAGATCAGATCATGATAATAAAATTAGGGAACTAGACTGCAGAACGGACAGATTTAAAATGTCAATTTTCCCGCGAATGATAAGAGACCATAACTGTTGCCAATGAGACTTTTAACTAAGTACTTCGATAGGTAGTGTAGCTCTTAATAGTAATGGTTCTCTCTAATACTTGTATCCTTATCTGCTACCTAGTAATTACTGCACGCAGAGCATGTTTTCAGCATAACTCTTGAATCTCTCTCCGTTTATGTAGTTACAATATACATAAATACTAACGGCCCCTCTAACATTGAGAGCATATCTATAGTGTAGTGCATGCTTGTGAGGCTTCGCCTCGTGACAAGCATTAGCGATTTATGCCAATGTATCAATAGTGGTAGTTACACTAACTTTAACGTAAAGTGTAATGCATGTTGGTGACTACTCACCCCCTGCCCCACACCCTTGAGGTGGCTTGCAGGGTATTTTGTAGATTTATATTAATTAAATCTTTGTAACTAATTAAAATTACTTTTTTGTTTTGACTAAAAGAAAAATTATAAGTATTTTAACGATTAAACAAACATGGATATAAAATTGTTCTACCGATTGCTATTTCAATAGGTTACTACCAAATGTTGCTATTTTATAAAGGGTTTAATTTTATTTACCATACGCCCTCGGCATTTCGGAAAGGTTCCTCTGAAAATTGTTGGCACTAGTAAGAGGGTGAATGAAAGGCTCCGAGAAGTCCACAGTTTTATGTCTCAGATGGTGGATGGAGTGCTGCACTTGAATTGCTCTCCACATAGCGGCAGAGTAAAGATCAGGATTGCAAAGTAAAATTCCTCTGTCTGTGTTCGAACCGGAAATTTTATTGTACTGTTTATTTTATTTTTAGGGTAGGTACTCTAACCAACAAACCTACCGATTCCTTTAATTGCGGTGAAGTGGGCTACTGTGTGGAGCCAGTTTATTATTTTTCACCGTAATCAGTAAGATGTTCATCTTCTTCAATGACGGGATATTTCCGAAATGTAAGACCTGGTTTTATAATTTCTGGTCAAATCTTTTCCAGGTATGAATACCAATGCTAATAAGTTCCCCCATCGACAACGCTCACGTCAACTAACCGGCAGTCTAATGTAATACACAAGAAACGAACTCTCATTTAACAATACGTTAGCGAAAAGGCTACGTCATCTTGCTGTTAACATTAACCAGAATTATAAAACTGTGCTAAATGTCTCACTTGTTGAGATTGGATTTAGTGAAGAAAGAGAGATTTTTAAAGCCAATTAGCAGTGGGGATGTTGTCATTCTTAAAACCTCCACAAAACCAGTGAGAGGGGTCTGTGATGAATATGAATAAGGTAGAAACGAATCTATTACATTTTCAGTGAAAAAGAGGCTGATGTAATTAAAAAACATAAGTAAATAAAATTTTATGCACAAAAATAGGCAGATAACTATTTGGAGAATTCTATTTCTCATAGCCTTTGTTTGACATATAGGGGAGAATATATTGCAGGGACTCTAGAGTAATGATGCTGAGAAAAGATATGTGAAGAATATGACGTGTTTAGCGTATGTGAGTCGTGGAGTTACGTGTTTCCGAAACCCACTCTCAGGGGAAAGAGGATGAGGGGTTTGCAAATAGAAGCAATTTGATATTGAAGGCCGAGCAATTTCGATGGGATGAGGAGATATAGGAAGCATGTTGAAACTTTAAATGTGTGAAGAAATGTGTTTGAATGGGAAAAGCGCATCTTAAATAGTCCAGCAAAACCTGCATAAATCTACGTTTTTGAAAAGGGTACGATAAGCAATGAAGGAATTATGTATAATTATTTCTGAGTAGGCCAAAGCGGATCGAGGATTTTGAGGTATTGATGAGGAGGAGAATAGATGAGGTGGAAGTGAAGGCAGCAAATGTGGATGGAGGGTAACATGTTGAGGGTGTCGTTACGTCGACAAGAGGAAAGAATGCTGGTAAATCGAGGAAAATGAATAAGAATGAGAAAAATGTTGGACGAAATAAAGGGAGGCAAAAGTTATGAAGAAGCTGCGAGAGACACTTTGGCGGGCAGTCAGGTAATCTTTCGTGGGAACGTTAAACGGCACTTAATTGGGAAGTTGAGGTAGACTCAAAAACCTATCAATCAATTTGTAGAATACAAAATGAGTGAATGGATAAGCCGTTCCAAAGGAATAATGTTATTGAAACCTGTGTCCGCTTCATTTTCTATCAGCGGTTAGACCCCCATTCTTGTGGAGAGCATAGACCAGCGAGAGGGAGATGGGTAATGTGTGGGTTTGTACTAGTAGAGATCGGATTAAGTGCATCGATACGAATCAAATCAAGGCCAGTTGAACCATCATTCTCGATGAAAATCATTACGGAAGTGCCCACCTCTTATCTGAATATGACAACGGTCCTTCAGCTCCGTTGCGTCTTTCAAAATAAGTACTTGGAACGTGCGGTTCCGACCTTCGCCGGAGCGCGGTGAGCGTGCCAAAAATCCCTACGCCTAGGTCATGTTTTCGAACCAACGCTTAGCTCATGCATCACCATGTTCCAAAAAACGCTCAGCGGTAAAGACACCCATCTCTATGAGGGAATTGTGGATGCTGCGAGGAACTTCATGCCAGCTAGCTATCTCGTTTCATATCCAAATGTCCGCCTTCGTTTTTCTTCAGGGGGAAACCTCGTTTGACGGATGCATAAATAAACATCGTCGATAACGCCATGGGTCACCACCTCTTTGATTGTCGAGCGCGAAGGAAAGACAAACGGGAGTCGCTGCAGTTGCTTCGAATGCCACGAGTTGGCGGCGTTTTTCGATTGCACACAATCACACGACTTCGCCGGTGATGCACATCCTATTTCAAGCGAGGTGACTTCCTAGTTGGAGTAGCTCGTCAACATAAACGACAGTAATATCATTTTTTCAAGTGTCAGCCTTAGATGGCATAGTAAGCGAATCCAATGTCTATTCCCATCCGCGAGTTTGCGTTTACTCAGTACGTGACTTAATACATCAAAACCTACCAATTACCTATCCCGTGAGCCACCTTGAGGTCGTGGGGTGTTTGCAGACCGGCCATTTGTTAGTGTTGTAAATAGCAAAATGCATTTCATTCATCTGTTGTTATACTGAATTCAAGTTTAGGGTACTTTGCTGTGGTTCCAATGGTGGTCTCGATAGTACCGTTGACATTGACAAGAGTGAATAATTAAACCTATCCATCGTAGTGTCGATCTCCATTATTTAGGACTTTTTTTCATAATTGAGGGGAGCCTAATGCCTTCGTTAGTGTCGTAAAAAAACTTAGATCCACTGTACCTTCTAGAATAATTTATTTTAACAATTCGCATCCATAAGCGTACTTGTATGCATGCTGAAACTGGCCACTTACATTAAGCCCCAACTGGCGCACTTATACGAAGATAGCTTTGTATATTTTGCCGGTTGATCCTGTCTTTAAGTATTCGATATTTGGTTTAAGTCATTAGTCAATAACATTTATCTAATTCGCGAGTATCTAAAGATTTTTTCCGTGCATCCACGTAAAAACAACCTTATTTTGATTGTTAGATCACAATCGTTCGAAATTCCGCCGGCGCCAATTTCCGCGACGCGGACTGTGGCGCTAAGCGCACCCTTTGGACTGCTTCGTCACACTGCATGTCCGGCAGTCTCGAACATATTGTTCATTTAAATCCCACAAAAATCCACAGGGGGAGAAGGACGCATGGATTACAATCGTCTAAAAAATGCCTGCAATGTTAGTGCTGGGGCTGTTGTAAATATTTTTAAAGTTAATGTTATTTTTAAGGTTATAATGAAAGAGGACATACTCATGGCTAGTTATTTCTGAGCGTCGGAGGATTCGTGCCTCAAACTGGGAAACGTAAATCGGGGGCTAGGTGAGTAGATTCGTACCTTCTTGTCCGCTGTGATCCGGCAAATGGTCCAGCCGCAACACGGTCCCGTTTGCTTTTCCGCTGCTTCCCGGATTTCTCTTCCCCCGTGGCTCGCTCGCTCTCGCAACTCTTGTGTCGGAGACGCGGAGTCGCCGTGGCGGCCGCCTACCTATTCTTGTCTCCGCCGTCTCGTCCGCAAACTCCATAGTTTTCTCTCCTCCCGTACCTGCTTGCTGCCTCACTCTCTCCCCCCTTCCCCCTTAACTGCCCCACTTCCCCCCCCCTCTCCTCGCCGCCATTGCTTAGCTTCTTCCTTGATTGTAAAAAAGAAAAAAAATCTCACCCATCTCAATTTTCCGTAATTGCTTTTCTCCTTCGGGTGATCACCAAAATATGTCAGTGACCCTGTTTTTTGTCCTCTGCCTTTGGATCTCCGCTGCTACTGGCTAGGCTGCGATGATGGCATTTCCCGTGGCTTCAGCTGCGAGCTCATGAGTTCCTTGAGGCATTTGGAGTTGTCATTTTGAGTCGACATCAGAAAATGCGAAGCAAAACTTCCCTTTACGCTCGGTTTCACCTTGACGGGAAAGCTGGGTGGAGTTTTATGTAAATTTAATGTCACATTCTAAAATATTTTCTATTATATGCCCGATATTTCTAATGTGATGAAAAGTTTTCTATAGGAAAAAGATGAAGAAATAAGTCTGTTGCAAGCATTGACGTTGTAACGCCGCCCTACTGCTCCTGGCTATTAAGATCCTCTTTATTATTGTTTATGTGTTCATTTTATGTGTTTTATTATGTATAATATTTATTTGTGGGTTGTATTAATTGAAAATGTTTTTGTATATTAATTAAAGTTATGCGGTTTATGGTTTTTATTTAGTTCGACGTTGCTAAGGATTTGTTTAAGTTTTGTTGGAGAGAGATGGATTGTTGAAATAAAAAGAGATATAAGAGTCCGAACTTGCGTCTTAAAATTTCTTCTCCTCCGACTGGAATAGTAAAAGATATAAAGAAAATTTGATTCAAGCTTTATAATAAATAGCGGTACCACGCTGCAAGGCGTTACAACGTATTTCTGAATACCCGGAGAAATAATCAATTGCGTCGTATGTAGGGTCCCCGGATTTACTTTATGCTTGTACTTAGTAAACCATTTGATAAAAAAGTGTAGAGTTGTGCTTTTTATCTCCTCTTCACGCTAAACAACTCGATTTCTAAAAATACTCCTTAAAATGCCATGCATCCCACCAAACTACTCTCTGCTAAATCAAATACTATTTCGGTTGCAGTTCATTCAACCCAAGTCCCCAAACAGCGTACACCCCCTTCCACTGCGATGAATTGGAATCACTTTGATCCGGTAGTCGTTCATTGTACAGAAATAACTAACTTTATCCCCAATTTTCCACAAAAAAAACTTCCTAAATGGCCGTTTTAAGGGTATTATAGTGATAGCTGACATCTCTTCGAATGTTAAGGACATTCCTCCCATTTACTCATCGTGAAAGACCACTTAGAGTCAAGTGTCATCCGAGGTTATCTGCTGAAAGAAGCTCATTGGGATGGACTTCTGTGTATATTCTTTAGCCAATCATAGTAGACCACTGTACACATTGGATTTACTTTAGGGAGTGTATAATAATAAGTTTTATGCCAGTATTATGATTTGTAAAAACATACAAATCAATATAATATATATGGGTGTACATCAGTAGAAATTGGCACCCCAGACGTAAAATCTATTTTGGGGTTGCCCTCTTTTAAACAGATAATATGAGGTGTGTGACTCGTATGTTTGTCTGTTATTAAAGTTGTGTCTATATAATATACATCAACTATTTCATATCTTGGGCAGAGCCGGATTACCAATAAGGCAAAGGAGGCAGTTGCCTTTGGGCCCCAAGGCTTTGTGGGCCCCGGAGGGGCACTGAGAATTTTTTCCCCTTTCTTTTCTTGAGACTTGTTTATTAACGTGGACCCCGTTGCTTGCACTGCCTACATGCCCCCAAGTGTGTTAATTGGTCACTGATCTTGTTCTTGGGTCGTACAGAGCAAAAGTAAGTCTATGGTTCTTATTTTGAGCTCACATTTACGAATAAGCGTAGGATAATTGCCGTGGATGTGAAATATCTGAGAAGTGTTTGCGGTGTAATTAGGAGGGATAGGGTTAGGAATGAGTGGGTGATGAAAGAATGTGGAATGGATGAACTGGTAATGGACACGCATGAAAGGAGCGTGCTTCGTTATACTATTAAGTAATCTACATGAATTATTATTATCACGAATGATTGCAACGGCTGTCTCTTATTTTTAATGGTCAGGTTAATGGTTTGAGGCGTAACATTATGGAACTCCTTCATGATTGAAAAGATAAAACTTTGTTCGTTCCACAGGTGCCTGATGATGTCGCCCAGCGACGAAACCTAGGTCGGCATTAAAATTATTCATGTGGAACGAACAAAGTTTTTTCTTTTCAAATTTAATGGTCAGCTTTCATGGATCCGGCTTCATAATGCCTGATTACATCTAATCGTTAGAATATGTTATCTTTACGTTAATGCGGGTAAGAGTATATATTTTAGTGAAGCACATCATACTGTTTGTTAATTGACTCCAGCGTCATCGGTACGAGAGCGTATCTACATAGGTTATCAAACCAAGAAAATGTTTTACTTGACATTATAATACCGGGTCTAAATTAAATGTCCGATGACCCATGCAAAGCAGTTAAAAGGTGATTGAGCCAATAAGTTACTCGTGTAGTAAATTTAAAAGTATTGATCATTCACTTGATTTACAATAGAGAATATCACGCTGTCTGCGATTCGTCTTTAGGTGAGTCTTATTAAAATTTTAAGGGAACATACATTTTTGATTCTGCTATGAAATGGACATGCCCAAGAAAATTGCCAGCTTCAACTACATCAACGGTACAATACAGAGAACTTTAAAAAATAAGGTAAGAAAATACACCTCAATGAAACTATACGAAGCAGTCGCAATTCCTTGTGGAATATACGACTACTAGAACTGGACTGTTGCAAAACCAAGTGAACAGAGATTTCATAAACATCTGGAATGAATTTGTTAAGAAGAGCTGCAGGCTATACTCCAACGGACAGAAAAATCCGGGCATAAGGCTAGAACTCGGCGTACAAGGCATCAACGAAACGTTACGAGGATACAGAAATGAATGGAAAGAATATGTAGATAGGATGGATGAAGCAAGAATACCCAAACAAATATGGAAATGTAGAGGGAGAGGCAGAAGATCTCTTGGACGACCACGCAAGAGCTGGAAAGGCCAAGGTTGAAAAAGGACGTAACATAAATAATGCCAAATAGTTGCCGAAAGAAGGAAAATATTCTTGATTTTTCAAGGCGGCTGGGGGAAGCCGGAAGGTACTTTGAATTATCTCCGGCACAGAGAGAAACGTTAAAATCCCACTGTTTAGATTCAGATTAGATAACGATATCTTAATGAAAGAACTGACCTCAAGGAAGTTTTTTTCCCCTCTCTCCATTTTCAGTGCCAACGGAGGCAAGGCCGAACTCTCAAAGAGTTTGCCCAAGTGTCATCTCCTTTTGCGAATACTTCACTATTGCCTAGAATTCACCAGCACTGCTAATGGGCACCCTGGGAGGCATGGGCACCCAGCACCCAGCATGGGCACCCAGCAGTGCATCACCCACTCGCTTGGAATCTATCCGATAAACGTTGATGAAAATGAAGGTAACATACGGAATAAGTTGGCGGATAAATTCCCTTTTTAGGATAAGCGATTGATTTTGGCGAAGATGTATGTATTGTAGTCGCTGTAAATGTTATGTATTGTAATTATTAGGGTTATCTACCGTTTACGGTTGGCCCAAATGGAAGTGACTCGAAATTCTCTAAACCAGGGTTGTCCAACTTGCAAGGCCTCAAGGTCCACAACTTAACCTTTAATATGGTTGCGGGCCATATAGTAATACATTATTATTTTGAAACTAACAATAAGAAACAATGTAAGGTACAAAAAAATCAAAAAAGAAAAGTAGGTAGTATTATTTCTTTTTGTTGCTCAAATACTATTTTTTACATAAATGGAAATTATAAAGAACATTTTTAAGAACTAAAACAAACATTGCAATAAAAATGAAAAGAAGTGCTTAATGTGAACACTGGTCGATCGGCTGGATCCACCAACGAAGGAGTACCTCCAGTTCAGTTGTAGACTATCCCATAAGATGAAGTAAGGAAGAATCGGTAAGGTTGTTTCTGTTGTGGTTTTAAATGAATTTCATGGAGGAAAACACTTTCACATATATATGTGCATCCGAACGTTGATGTAATTTTCAGTCAAAAATCTCGCAAGTTTGGGAATCTCTCCTTAGACCGCAAATGGAAAAAATCATGTCCCTTTTATTGTCTGGTCATTAAGAACATGTCAGCTTGAAGATCACACAACTCAAGGTGTAGGTAAGGTGGTTGATCTTCAATGGTAGCTCCAAGAGGATTATTATAAAGCATTACACTGCTTTGGAGACTTTCAATGTCATCAAGTCTTGTATTGAATTCATCAATACCTTGTTCAATTTGTGAACTGCAGCTTGAAAGCTCCATATTTTCCTCAATAAGGTCCTTATCTTTGAATTATTTTGCTAGTTGCAGACAGCTAGGGGAGTGTGTCAAGTTTGTGGTTTCCAAAGCATGTTTGAACACTTTCAGCTTATTCCGAAATCCATTTATTATTCCATTCAAATCTGAATCCGTCTGGTTTCTTCCTTGAAGACTAAAGTTTAAACTGTCATGGTGATCAGTCAAATCTGTAATAAATGCTAATTGCCTTAAAAATTCTGGATCTTGAAACCTCACTTCCAGTTCAGTTGTGTCAGATGGAACATATTTATTTAGGAATGCAGGGATTTCCTTTCTTGTGGAAAAAAGTAGTTCCATACACTTTCCTGCACTCAGCCACCTTACATAGTTGTACATTAGCAAGTCTCCATACTCAGCCTCTGTTTCCAGTAAAAACTGCTTAGGTCGCATGTGTAAAAGGGCTCGGTTTCCACCTCTAACCAGATTTGTAATATTAATCACGAGTTGAAAAACTTCGTCTTGCTTGATTGCTTTTCCACATAAAACTCCCTGCCTCCCTAGACGCTTACATGCTCAGGACCAGTGGCAGATTAACGCACTTGAGGGCCTGTAGGCAGTACAAGCAACGGGACCCACGTTAATAAATATGTCGCAAGAGAAGAAATGGGAAAAAAATTCTCAGGGCCCCTCCGGGGTCCCTAAAGCCTCGGGGCCCATAGGCAACTGCCTACTTTGCCTTATTGGTAATCCGGCTTTGCACAGGGCCCTATTTCCTCACACGATGTTTTTCATCGTCTCAGCGTACGTCCTACCTCTTTTCATCCCTCCCATAAGGCTCTTTCTTCCCCTTCCCCCCTTACCCAACATCCTCCCCTCTGTCACGTCATCCAGAATTTCTACACCTCTCATCACCTGTTCCAACCACCCACTCTGCCTCCTTCTAATCTTCTCCTGAAGTTACCTATCATTATCCTCTTCCAAGCACTTACTCAGTTGTCTTACTTTCGGCCCTCCACACTTTCGGCATCTTTCTCCACTCCCACATCTCAAACGCCTGCGGTCTATTCTATATGCTATTCAATATTATATATAGCCATGCCAACAACTGTCAGTTGAGAATTAAGTTACGAATAATTATTTCATTTAATAATGTTTCGATTGGGTAAGGAAACTTGGTATTTATTTCTTATACCGTGGTGGCTACGGTGTTTCATGCCCGCGGTGGATTACGTCTAAACGTTGACCCCTTGAGATTTTGCTGTGATTATTGCAAGGGACGGTGGCTGACACATGAAGTCATTTCCGTCTCATCTAAGGAAAAAAGTTGAGCACTGTATATCAAAAGCCTTATGCAAGGCTCAGATTTCCTCTGATAATCTCCACTATAGTCAGTATTCGATCCTCGGCTCTCGTCGAGTAGCACTCATCTCACAGCCCTTGAGACATGGTCCTTGATATCCAAAAGTGCTCGAGGCTTCGTTATTGATTTCCCGATCTTCTTTAAATTTCTCAAGTGGGCTAAGTAGAACAGGATGGCCTCCCTACCCTTAGACTGTTAACTTCCCTTCGGGTTATACGCATGAATTTCGTTTCCAAACTGGGAATTTGTACTCAATGTACTGCATCTACTTTACCGTCTTTATTTGCAGATTTCATTTGTTTTGTTACATTTCTAGATGATTCTCTTTTCTTTAGCCTTACATCTGATAAAGCCGTTTTAATTCGCGGACTACCAGGCGTTGGTTAGTCGATCATTTAACGGTTCGCAAGCTTTAGTAGATGCATTAGAAGTTCTGTGCGGAAAATACTGATTGAAGATAAACCATAAGAAAACAAAAGTACATAATGAGATTCTCTCGGACAAAGAAAGCGAGGCTGGTCATAAAAGTAAGAGGGTACAAACCAGAGGAAGTGGAGCAATTACTTAGTGTAAGCACTACGCTCTATGGTAGTACATTCGTTAGAAGAAAATGGGCGTAGTAGCAAAGACAGGAGGAGAATAGTGTTGGCGAAGGAAGCTTTCAGCAATAGGAGGAAGCTAATCCTTGAACTACGACCTTGACGTGGTGGAAGGTCTTTTGCGTTCCAATGAACCCTAGAGCTGGACTGGCATGAGCAGGTACTATTGCTCCTGTTAGGGCCACTTATGCCAGTTAGGTCGAAGGGTAGGAGCCAGACGAAAGGTAGTTCCGTGATGGTGTCACGTTAAAAATACCGTTGAGTGGCGTGGGATTACCTCTCAATTATCACTTCCTAGAATATGAAAGTCATTCACAGAGAATTGATTCCTGGCAACTACGGGACGCCGCCCACTATGGCGGGAGTCGTGCCCGGCAGCGGGGGAGGCAAGGCCTCCGCGGTCGTCATCACACGAAATCCTTGCACAGCATCATAATCGGTGGATACAAGGGATAAGAGGGAGAATAAAAAGAGAAAGAGGAAAACAGCAGTAAAAATAGGAACTTGGAACGTAAGGACCATGATGAGGGCCGGGAAGCTTGAAAATATTAAACAGGAAATAGAAAAAGGAAAAATAGACGCTTTGGGATTGTGTGAGGTGAGATGGAAGGATAGCGGGGACAATTGGAGTGATAGTTACAGGGTAATCTATAGTGGGGGAGAGGAGAGTCAACGTGGGGTAGGCATGGTACTGAACACACAATTGGGGCTGAGGGTGGTAAACATTGAACAGGTGAGCGGCAGGATACTAGCGGTAGAAATAAAAGCACGCCCGACGAATTTCGTACTGGTCGAGGTATACATGCCTACAAGCAACCATAAGGAGGAAGAGGTGGAAGAGGTATACAAGCAAGTAGAAGAAATAATTAGAGAAGTGCCGGGAAAGAAAAACCTGATAGTGATGGGTGACTGGAATGCAGTGGTGGGGGAAGGGAGGGACGGATTAGAAGTGGGAGGGTTTGGGCTAGGAAGAAGCAATGATTGCGGTGAAAAGGCAGTGGAATTTTGTAGAAGAAATAAATTAGTAGTGACAAACACTTGATTAAAACATCACCCCAGGCGTAGGTACGCATGGAAAATGCCGGGTGATACTGGGAGATACCAAATTGATTATATAATGGTAAGGCAGAGATTTAGGAACAGTGTAAAAAACTCGCGTTGTTATCGAGGGATGCGGACTCAGATCATAACTTGGTGATGATGAAGTGTGAAGTTAGATTCAAAAGGCTTTGTAAAGGTAGGAATATAAAGAGGTGGAACCTTGAAGCATTGAAAGGGTTGAAAAGGAGGGAATACCAAGGACTAGTAGAAAAGAACATTGGTGAAGTAAAGCGGATGGTAACAATAGACAGAAGATGAGAGATTATAAAAATAGGCATCGCAGGAGCGGCAGAGAAAACAATAGTAACGGTGGAAAAGAAGAGGGTTAAGAAGCAGTGAGTTACTAGGGTGGGTTGATAGGAGACTCATGCGAAACTTATATATGGGGCAGAGGGCTCAGGTGGGGGTAGCTGAGAGTGAATTAGGGTGGGCAGTTATAGGTCGTGGGGTGCGGCAAGGGTGCCCGTTGTCGCCTCTGCTTTTTAACATCTATGCTGAGGCAATGGTAAGAGAGGCATGGGATGAGCTAGATGTGGGAATCGAAGTAGGAGGCCATCGGCTAAAGTCAGCTAGATTCGCGGACGACCAAATACTGGTCAGTAGGTCATCGAAAGGATTGAAAAATTTAGTAGATGCATTGGAAAAGCAGTGCGAGAAATATGGGATGAAGATTAATCATAAGAAAACAAAAGTAATGAGATTCTCTAGGACAAAGAAAGCGAGGTTGGTAATAAAAGTCACAAACTGGAGCAAGTAGAACAATTTAATTACTTGGGTAGTACGCTATAAGCAACAGGGCATAGTAGCAAAGACATTAGGAGGAGAATAGCGCTAGCGAAGGAAGCGTTCAGTAAAAGAAGGGAGCTGATGACGGGAACTTTGAGTAAGGATGTAAAAAAGAGGCTGATGAAGAGCTTGATATGGAGTGTGGCGTTGTATGGGGAAGAAACGTGGACCTTGAGAAAGGAAGACGAAAATAGGCTGAAGGCGTTCGAGATGTGGGTGTGGAGGAGGATGGAGAAGGTGAGTTGGATGGAAAGGAAGACAAATGAGGAAGTGCTTGACATGGTGGGTGAGGAAAGGAAACTTGTGGATGAGATTAGGGGAAGGCAGGGTAGGTGGCTGGAAGGGGTAATGAGGGACGATGGTTTGCTGAAGGCCGAGGTAGAGGGAAGGATGTTGGGGAAGCGGGGAAGGGGAAGAAAGAGAATAGGTTTTATGGACGGGATAAAGAAAGGTAGGACTTATGCTGAGATGAAGAAAGAAATACTGAGGTAGATAGGGCACGGCACGTGTAAGAGAGATAAACACGGTGAGCTTGGGGGGTAAGGGTATAAAGAAGAGGCTGGTGATGAGTGGAGGTTACGGGTTTTCCTCCTCCCTCGGGTGAATGCCGGGCCATACGCCTTCCCGTTGCTTGAGCTACTATTCGGTGTTCTTGGTCGGGGGTGCGCTTGGCTCTTCCTCGTCGGGACGGGTGGGCGGCTTTAACGTTTTCCGGGGTTATCTGGGTTCCCTGCGGCGGGTGTGGCTCTGCCCCTTCCTGGTCCATCACTTGCTGCGTTCGGTCCTTGTCGGTTGAGGTGGCTAGGTGTGCTACTAGCGAGGCGCAAGCCTCCCCTGAAGAGGCGCCAGACTACACCGGGGGCCATGTCTGACATGGCGCTAAACACGTTCGTTCGTTGAGTGGAGGCTGGAGAATATGGAGTTCAGTGTTGTATGGGGCAGAAACGTGGGCTCTGAGAAAGGAGGACGAGAATAGGCTACAGGCGTTCGAGATATGGGGGGTGTGGATGAGGATGGAGGAGATGCAGTGGATGGTAAGGAAGACAAATGAGGAAGTGCTTGGAATGGTGGGTGAGGAGAGGAAACTTCTGGATGAGATGAGGGGGAGGCAGGGTAAGTGGCTGGAAGAGGTCATGAGGGGCGATGGGTTGGTCAAGGCCGTGATAGAGGTAAGGATATTGGACAAGTGGGGAAAGGAAAGAAGGAGAATGGGTTTTATATAGGCGGGCTGAAGAAGGGTTGGACGTACGCTGAGTTGAACAAAGAAATTGCATTAGGAGATAGGGCTCTAGGCATGTAAAAATGTATAGAATTTTAACGATCTTCCATTTACATCTACCTTAACTGGTAGATTTCCATGATAAATAATAAGTTACTTTTGTGTTTAACTTTCAGTCCTTATTCTCTCTATACTCTGAGGAAGCTATCATTCCACAACATCTTGAATAGTCCATCGGGGCTCCTACTTTTGGGTTAGCGTCTTTCACAAAACGTGGCACTATTTTTCACGTGCCGTAGTATGTGTAGCTCTTTTTTCTGTGAAATTTTATACAATTCTATCACTTTAGCTATCTCTCGCAATATTTCCTTTCTAATTTTATTTATGCTCCTCCCCGTAATTATCCTGCGTACCCTAATTATTTTCATCGTAAATAATTTATTTTCTTGGACTTTCTTCATCGGCTAAATCTTGCAGTTATATATAATAAGTTAACCCCCGCGGATTAGCATACCACCACTGACTGAGTAGTGATACCAAGCAGTAGGGTTATGGTTACACGTGTATTGCATGTTGGCATGTTTGCCAACAGTTCACTTCCTTGGTTTCTGGTTTGGCCTTACATTGTTCCTGTGACATTCTGATCGCCCCCTTTGGACCTCTTTGACTTCCTCCTCCCTGCTCCCTAATATTCTCTCATCTACTTATGCCTTTGCATCCCGTTGTGTGAGTAATTTCTTCATCCGCTTATTCTGCCTCCTTTAAATATCCTTCAGCAGCTTCGTTTCTCTACGCAACGCATGGTGTGCGTTGCACGTCTCCTCTTATCAAAGTGGGGAGACTTATCTGGTCAAGTTCGGATGATCACTTCCAAGGAAAGTAATTGTCGTATTATTTTTAAAGTGCTCACTATGCTCTCCTAAAATCTGTAGAAATAATTTTGAGCTTTCAATAAACCAATAATAACTATAGTTT
The DNA here is from genome assembly GCA_963573305.1 of Pyrrhosoma nymphula. NCBI lineage: Eukaryota > Metazoa > Arthropoda > Insecta > Odonata > Coenagrionidae > Pyrrhosoma > Pyrrhosoma nymphula. Next base: position 100,364,426 of record OY754330.1, on the reverse strand, counting down.
TCACTCAGTGGTCAAATGATTTCTTCTAAGAATAAAGGAAATTCCATGCTGAAAATTTTTAATATTTTCTGTAATATGATTGGGGAAGTCATTCTCGCCAAGCCAAGAAAGAAGTTCTTCTGAGTTAATGTATTTAACATCTTCCTCTTCGTAAACCTACGACTTTGATTTTACTGTTTCCTTATGAGCTTGATGGTAGTGAATTAGCTCATGGTAAAATTTTACGTGAAAGAGTTTCTTGTAGTTTTTAAAAATGTGTTTAATAGTTGTAAGGAAATAGTGATCTATGCCATAACACTTATTGACAGAACTGGGTGTAAATTAAAAGTCTAATCGTGAGTTAACACTTTTATTGAAATAGCAGAGTGACAATTGATTTTGTGACATGTTTACCGGAAATATTTTACTGCGAATTGCAGACATAACTCCTCCTTACTACTCCGCGAGCCGTGGAAAGGGCTTGCGGCAGGTGGTGTCAGAAATCCAGTCATAAAAAGGAAGGGAATCGGAAAAAAGAAGTGGAGCGAAAAAGGACCATTAGTAATGAATGTTTTGGTAGTAGTGTGTCTATCCATGGCCCCCTCTAATACAGGCCGGAACATGCAATTTGTCAACAGCGCTTTGCATGACGTCATTGGTCCTACTGCATCGCCCGTGGTCCTGTTGTTATTCTGCCAGCTGTCATCGTTGCAAGTAGGGATAGAACTGATGTGACTACAACGACGGACATCAGTTATGCTAATGTTTAACATAGGGTTGCATCATTTGAGTAATTCTAATACCTATTTCGTATTTTTATAGCATTTTGTTGTAGGCATATGTGAGAATTGTCAATGGCAAGTGAGACGAGTGATGAACTTGGGCGATTTAATCTCACAGCATTTTCGATTAAAAACATTTTTGCAGCCCAGGAAGGAATTTTAGGTTAGTTAAGTAACAAAAGTTATGCAAATGAACGGCTGTCCATAAGTATTAATTTAGAAATATATAGTCGCGACAGCTGACGGGCTGCTCCAAGGTACGTTGTTGAAATATGCATTAGGCTTTAACTTCAAAAGGGGAAGCTAAACTTAAATATTACAATCATCACAAAGATATCTCATTAAACGGCTGTGAAAAGACAGGACACCTACCTGGATGCACATCCGTCCCGGATAGTGAGAAAGCGAACAAAATATTTTTAAGGTTTTCGGTTATCTTCTTGCAGCTATCACCAGGATTATTTCAGGAATGAAACAATTCAACATTTCCAAACTTTACAACATTTATTTCAAAGGAAAATGGCATAAAATACATTATTTCAGGTAATCAATCCATCTTGAGTAAATAAACTTACAAGAAGCAACTTCGTAGATCAAATAACATCACTCTCAAATTTCAGTGCAAACGACCATCAAAAGCGTAAATTAAACTTCCTAATATGGAATACGTAACTAAAAGCTGCTGTAAGTAATACACTTGAATTCCAATCAGAAACAGTCACAATAAGAACTACGACGATGCAATTTTCCACAGATATAAATTTTTAATCGACACGGGTTTCGATGCACCGCATCATCATCAGGCTCGCAAAGAAACAGTCACGACACATCCTTGAGCAATTAAATTCACTGATGAATGATTTCCAGAAATCGTTTTCAACGAGTTTTACAAGACTACCAAAGGAAAAAAATATCTGTGGGGTAGCGTTCACTATTTTGACACAAATCAAGTGTAAAAGGAACATATATTCAAATGTAAGCTTATAAGTAAATTGTTTTGAAATAATAAAGTTTAACACTAAGATAGGTAGGGGTAGTAGAAAGTAGTATTGGAACAGGCACAGTCTAAACAATTGTATACTGTGAAATAGGTATCAGCTGTACAGCGTTCACCGGTTTCAAAACAATGAATGTTTTACAAGGAACTTAGAATGTGTAGTTATCTGTGAGAATCAGGGGGTGTGATGGCTAATAATTCTTGAGGATATTACACGTTTGTGTGGAATTTGAAAGCCATACGTCAAACGATTGAAATTCCATAGCTGTAAAAGTGTGGGTGGGAGAGTAAAAAATTAGTCTTTTTTTGTAAATAATAAACTGCTAAGAATGTAAAATATTTCACGTTGAGGGTGTGAATCTGAGGTAGACAGAAGTAACAGCACATATACCTGTGGTGTAGTGTTCACCATTTTGAAAAAAATCAAGTTTTAGAGGAAAGTGTGAATATGTAAGCTCAAAAAAATTTGTTTTTCAAATTAAAAACTAACAGAATGTGTAGACGAAGTAGAAAGCAACATTGGAAGCAATTGGAATTGGAAGCAGTGTTCACCGGTTTGAAAATAATGTATGTAAGTAATACAAGAAAACGAGAATGTGGAATTTTTGTGATTTTCAGGAGGAATTATTGCAAATAACCACAAGAATATTACATACAGGCCAATGAAATTTCTCAGTCTAGTGGATAATGCGGGGTCACGCGTTTGAGGGCTATACATGTAACGGTTGAAATTCGCTGTGGGTGGGAGTGTTGAAAAAAAGGAATTTTTTTTGGAAAATGATAAACTACTAAAAATGCAAACATTTACGTTGCGAGCGTTTACTTTAGGTAGATGGTTGTAATCGCATGGATATTCAGCCGTGAAAATGGAGTAAGCTGATGAGGATTGTTAGCAGTAAGACTAATGTATCAGTGTTGTTTGTAATGTCTGTGAGGTTGGACAATTAAAAATATACAATGAAACTATTTTACCAATTCACTGTCATTCACTATCACACCCTTAGAAGCTACTCACAACTCACATCGCATGTTGCGCTTCACAAAGCAAAGAACAGCACTTCACTTAATTATATTTCACTTCATTTTCACAAACATGGGATATGGGGCCATGAGTACTGAGGGAGGTGAACACGGAGTAGTAACATTGAACAAAGTAAGAGCAGCACCAGGGGACAACTTTGGGCGATGTAACTGGTAACTTTGCACTTCACCGCTCGTATCCGTGAAAGTTGAACAGTGGAGGAGTATCCCGCTCAGCAAAATGCTTGATGCGAACTACTGCGTTTGATTCCAGTCCTTCCTAGGAATATTCTTCAGCCACTGCTTTCTACTGCGTTCGTCTTTGGGGAATCGGAACACAGTCACATACCCCTCATTCTTGGTGGAGAGGTAGTTGCTTTTGCAACCTGGCACACAACAACACCGGGGTATCTTTAATTTAAAAATAGGAGTTGTAGGAATAAACATAGTTCAGTAAGTGTAGTTCATTTATGATTGTTTTTAGAAAACCTGAGTAACATCAATTATTTAATTCATAAGATCCACCAAAAATAACAATCACTGTTAACCCAATAATAATATTAGCATGAAAACAGAATAGCTGCTAAATTCCCTACATATAATCTACGTTGCATTTGTGTACTCTCAATTTCCCTCCGAAATGGCCGGCCGGCAAGTAGTCGCAATGCTTTAGAAGAAATAATCGTAATGTTCCACCCTCAACTCACAGAAAATATCTTAACACTATTTTACTTACCTTTAGCCAAAACAATATACAAAAAAATAATCCCTGCTCTGCCTTTTAATCCAGCTTTTTTGCACTCTCAATATCCCGTGCTCAATATCATTCCAACAATGGCCGGCCGGCAAGCGATCGCAAAATGCTTTTGAAGAAATAATCGTGATTTTCCACCTTAAACTCACAGAAAATATCTTTAAACGAATTTACGTACCTTTAGCCAACACAATATACAAAAAATTAGTCCAGTTCGGCCTTTTTAACTAGTGAATTCATACGTTTTTAATCACACGGACACACTTCTCCCGTAAGACGCCATGCTTCCAAACAGCAACGATAGGACTAACACACAGCGTTGCCAAAATTCCATGTTCCGGCCTGTATTAGAGGGGGCCATGGTCTATCTCATCTTGTTGTATATTCTTTGGGTTCTGTTGCGCTCCTTGTATTTACTCTTGAAATATTTATAGTGAGTTATGCATCTTTCTCTCTGATGCAGAAATAGCTTGTGCTCGGCGGTTAGCCCCACAAACCACAATGGGCGTTTTGGATCAAGAAAATGACAATTGCATCATTAACGACAGCGCAGCTGTTCCTCTTGAAGCTGCGGATGTGTCACCTCATTGGTCCGGTCTGGCAGGCTGACATACTCGGTAAGTTGCGTTGACTTATTTTAAACTTACCCCTCATTCTTTTCCTGTACTTTGCCTTGAGGAGATTGTTTCGTTACTTCATGAGGATCTAAGCCTAAATAAAAAATTCCTCCTTGTCATTTATGCCGTCTAATGTATTTCTTGCACTGATAGCATATGTAAGGTTTTGATAAGTAAGATCGATTATACGTTGGCAGGCATCTCTTGGTGAAATCTCTTCTTCATTACACTGGAATAAATATAATTCTGCTTCTCACCTGCCTTTCCTTGAGTGGAAGTAATCAAAGATGGTACAGATAAGTAGAAAAATGCATTTAATATTGTTACGAATATTTTTTGTTCGGAAAAAGTCACATGAATTTACGGAGTACCATTCTTTTACGCTTAAGTATGGGGAATTAATTCTGTAACTACTATACTATATGTTTAAAAATAACGGAATTTCTATGTCATAATGTAACCTCCTCTATGTAGACAATCTATGTATGCATTATGAAATAACGACTAAGGTTAGTAATATACAAGATCATTTTGAAAATATGGCTTCCAAATTGATATACCATCTTGAAAACTTCTTTAACTTCTCATGTTATAGCTAATTGCAAAATTTATTATATCGATTGGGGGAAGTAATTTATGAAGTTTTTAGTTTCATCGAAGTCAAGCTTTTAAAGTTGGATTTGAATGATCCTAACGCATGAAGATGGGGAATTCAACTTCTGTGTTTCAGGTGATAATTTTTACTATTGCCTATATGTGTATTTTAACGGACATGAAGTATTTCTGTTTTTAGCCTGTTAAACATGCTTTCATTGGCAACAATTCAGAAATACACTTAGGGTTTTTCTATTTGTATGCACCTCATCATATCGTATTTTGGGTTATTAAAGGATACTTATATGTACCTACGACGGAAAATGAACTCTTATCACCATGCATATAGGAATTTGCGGTACTTTCCAATATCCTAGAATATACCCCGGTTATATTTTTGCCAGGGATTGATAATTCCCTTATTCCCGCTCCGTTATTGATTGGCATTAATTTGGCTGTAGTCCATAATTTAAGCGAAAAATATTTAGGTTATCATTCCCCGAAACCTAATTTTTTCAGTTTCCCGTATGAATATGAGGCAATTCACAATGGGTAATGGGTTAATGTAGTTGTACTGGTTAAGTGAACATTTTTTAATTCTAGATTGTTTCAATCGTAACTCCTTAAAACGATTTGGCGTTGCATCAACACAAGCGGTGCATTCTATCTTTCACTTCAGAAACCGGTCGATTTGTACACTTCGACAGTAGGTTTTCGATGTAGGAGTTTGTTCACTAAAGGGATGAGCCACTCTTGAATGCAAACTCTGGCGATTTTTATGACAGTTGAAGAATTTTTTAATCCACGGAAACATTTTTTAAGAGAAATGACTTGGTAAGGGAGTTATACAGCAAGGATAAAAGATTAGTTGAAACTCTAAAAGGGAGCGTGTCGTTTTAGGAGTCGTAAATATGGTCCTTGCGGAAAAAGGGTGTGTGGAGCCTGGAGTCTTTTAAGACGAGGTTTCGGAAAAGAATGGAGAGGTAGAGCTGGATTGCTAAGACGAACTTAACGGTTATAAACGGTGGGAGAGGAGTGAAGGTTAAAGACGGAGACATATGCCGGGTCTACACTTGTACATTAAGTGAGAACTTAAGTGACAAGTTCGTTTAAGATGGTAGTGTTTCTATTTTAGTCAGTGTCTAATTAGTCAGCAGCTTCATTTAAGGACACCTTCACTTAAGTTACTTTAGAACCGTACTTAAATCAACTATTTCCACACGGCTGGCGTTCTTCAAGTGCTACGGGTAATGTAAACTTTGTAAATTAATAAGTAATAGTAGGTAATTAATAGGTATTTAATAGTAATTAAATTGCGGGTAAACTTTGAAATGTATAGGTTTGTATTATTGTAATTTGGGAGGTTTCAGGCAGGAATAACTTTGTAACTGGTAACTTTGTGCGTAAGGGGAAGCAGTTATATTTTATGCGTGTTGGGGATAATGTAATATTCATAGATTGCGGTGTATTGGTAAATGTAAGAAGTTTTATAAGGCACCCGGTGCATTGTTAAAATTTATATTTTCTGGTGATGTAATTAGATTAAAGTGGGTAAAATTAGCCATAGTGAATAATTTGAGTTTGTTGGAATTTTTGCTTATGATATGTTTTAATGCTCATGTTAAGTGAAGGGGTATGAAGTCACAGTCCTTATCAACTCCCATAAATAAAATTTAATGTGGAACCTAACATTATGACTTTCAATCATATAGATTTGTTCGAATTGCAGTAGGTGAAGCCCGAGGTAACTGAAGTTCTTTGATATGTTTCCCATTAATGAATTTTTTGGGTAATTTTTTTAGCCGTACCTAAAAGTAGAAGACAAAAAAAGGAATTATAATTGACTTCTAATAGCATTTTTAGCCGCACCTTAAATTAATAGACAAAACAGGAATTATATTTTACTTCTAATAGCTATTTTTTATCGCCAAACATCAACTATTTCCCTGAAGCTGTCCAGAATAAAATATTAGGTCAAAAATTAGTCATTTTCGTATATGTTGCCGGTATGGTGGAACCCTTTCTGAAGGTCTACCAAACAAATAACCCCAACGCCACCTCTCCTTCTTACAGCTTTAACTGCAAGAGATTTGTGCGTGATATTTGTTAAAAAGTAAAACTTTAAAAGTAAGACATGTCTGTGATGTAGATGTATCCAAAGAGGACAATCTAATTCTCTCAAAGGACATTGTTCTTAGTTTATCTTTTATTAAAATTTGTACTAATTCTTATTTGGCCTGTTTATATGATAAGTTTTTAGGATCAGTCATCTGAAAATCTATTGTGATAATAAAATTATTTAATCCTTATTGAACTGTGAGATCAGTTTAGTAGCCTCAACTATTTGCTCACCTTGATCCTCAACTGTTAAGATTCACTGTTTCTTTAATTCCCGAAATTTACGATCACGACGCTTCAGTCGACTTAAAGTTCAAGTGTAGCTGTCGGACCACACTTAATGTGAATCTTAAGTGAAGTCACTTAAGTTAAGTCTGTAGTGTAGACAAGGAAATAGCTCTCGCGAAAATTTCCTGGCCCTCCTGCAGAGGATGTTTTTGGGACACGGCCTACGGAACTTTCTGAATGGTGCAAAAGGGGGGACGAAAGGTGTTTAGTGTGGTGTGTCTGTCAGAAAACCTTTCTAGTTGATGCCAACACGAGCGCTTCGAGAACTGGGATGTCTCACCACTACCTGCCGTCCTGTTTCGACTAGTCTTACAATTAGACCTCAAAATAGGGTTCCTGATAAAGTCATAGTGATGGGCGATTACCACACAGTTCTGTGCCGGGAACTTTTGCGAAAGCTGTCGATAGAAGGTGGAAAAGTTGGATATAGGAATTGTTTTGAGGTAAAGACATGTTGAGGATGGTTATAGTGGGGAGAACGCTTTGCAAGCGTGAAGAGGTGTGCATCGGCATCGTTGGGCTTGGTGATTGGTGATCATTACATTCATTCAGAGTGCTGTTGCCCTCGTCCGCGAGTAGCAAACAGTAAGTGCGGAATGACGTTAGTTGTGAAAATAAGTGTTGCAAAGAACTGGTAAGAGGACATTCAAATATTGAGTAATACGCTTAGGAAGGAGGGTAGTGGAGCTTTTCTTACGTTGTCTTACGTTGCGGGGAGAGGGGGTCCGAGATAATCTTACGTAAGATTTTGGTCACTTCTGAGATCGTATTTATATCCCTTTTAAACCATTTTCGAACAAAAATTATCTCCTTGTGAGATTACCACCGCGGCGCGGTACGCCTGAATTCATGCTAAACCAAGAAAAACATCAATCAAATCAATTCTTTGCGTTCATTAGTTTCTGAGATTTTTAATCTTTTAAAGATCACATGTTTTACGAGACGCGCCTATGGTGAATCGCGAAATATCGAAAACCGTTATCCATATCCTGTTATAAACTCAGGTTTCTAGGTTTCTCTACAGGACCTATAAATAAAATATCGTAAAAAACAATTGGCGGTGAGGTCAGTTTTTGCGCATTTGGACATGGAATCGCCCATATATTATTATCTACTAAGTACTAGCTCTAGTATATACATGTTTCCAAAAATATAGGGTGCATTTAATATTTAAATAATAAGTTGTCTTACATGGGGGATTAGGGGAGTTGTAAAGTGGCCAAAATCGCCTAACTTACTATATGAATGGCCTCTATGAGAGTGGGAATTTTAGGCGACTCGAGGGAAAAAGTTTAAAAGTGATTCCTCTGCCCCTGAGCCCTCATGCGTTTGTCTGATGCGAAGTGTGCTGGTTTTAGAACTCGTGCTCCATCCGAGTACCTTGAGTAGGGGGATTAGATTCCTAGAAATTTTCACTCCGTATGTAATCCCATGAATACTCGTGGTACGATTGAAGGTGAAGGTTCAATAGGTGAAACGTAATTAGTAGCCATGTGTGATACCCTCCTGTCGCTCGGATGTAGAAAATCAATATTTCGTGATCTAAGAAAATCTTAAGAGTGATAAAATATTTCATTTTGGTACGGTTACATTATGTAACCTGGTGTAATCGATACAATTTTTAAAAATTATTCTTTGAAAAATAGTAGTCAGGGTACGAACTTATTCTTGCTTGCACTCACTGCTTACCAGTAACACATTGATGGATCGGTTGATTAGTTACGGGAGGCTACCCAATTATAAGATGAGTGCAATTATAGAAATAGAATAACAAAACAAAAGATGAGAAAATAGATCAGCATCAGTATAAACATTTTAATAGGGTACAAATGACAAGACATCTTAACGTATTTAGTGCATAGTCATTACTAAGAACATCGAGTATTTTAGAGTGCTAGAGATCTTGAGTTTCTAGATGCTGGTGTTGAAATCCTCGGCTAGAAACGCAGCGCGCCCCTCGCGTCTGATTGAGCTTCACTTTGAATGTACCGCGTCCACGCAGCAGTCCTAGTAGTTGTTAACGTTGTCGTAGAGAGGGAGACACGGATAGGGTTGAGTTTCTGACGAAGGCTTTCGCGGCGTTCAGGTTTGCAGTCAGGCAGGAATCCGGGATTCGTCCGCGTTGTCATTTTGGTGGCCAAGTTTCACCTGCTATACTGTAGGCGTGGTAGGCGTCCTCAGGCCAGGCTGAAGTGGAGAATGCTTCGAAAGGGCCGGTATTTATGTTGTTCAGTGGGGGTGTCTTCCCGCCAGTTCTTCAATTGATTGGTCCATCCAAACACGGATACGGATGACTTCAAAGCTTATCTTCAGTTGCTTGAAGTTTCTTGGCACGCTCGTCTTTCTCGCCCCCGTACGTGTACCCTTGGATAGCCTGAGTCTGAGCGATGGAGGGTTCCGAAACATTTTCACAGCCGAAGATATATCTTTACAGGGCATTTTAAGTTTTGACTGCGCCGTCGCGAGTTGACTTACCCTTATGCCATTTGATTGTTTACTTGGACATCGCTTTAGCAATAATCGAAAGAGCCCTTGCGCTACTTTTACAAAACTTTTTAAAATTACTATTTTTAAAAATAAATTAGCTGCTCTTGATCGTCAATATTCGCCTTAGGCCATAGTAAAAAGGCCAGTATATATGATGAATGGCGAGGAGTGGAATGATTCCTCAAGCTATTTACAACCTAGTAAGTAAATGTGGCTTAGTCCGTGGTGAGCTCTACCCTCAACTACCCAAATCAACCTCCGGGTTGAATCATTGAGTGACTAGTAGAGATTGAATTTAGGATAACCAGTATTATGTGGGCGTACGTGCAAAAATTCAAAAGCTAAAATCCTCCTCCCAACCCTCCTCCCTCCCTCCTATGGAAATCGAACAAGTGCAGTGCCCTCCCACGCCCGAGGAGCTTCGATCAGTGCAGTTGAATTCTTAGGAGAGTTACGGCGGTGGTGGATTGTTCGTTGGCATTTCATTTCCCTCTTGACTGCTCCCGGTAGGGGAGTAATTCAAGTCTGTTAATCCGTCCTTTAAATGGAATAATAAACTATGTACTCCAGTAAGAGTTAGCCCTAAAACCGCGGATGGATTTTTTCCCTACTTTGAAAGCCTGCAAATAACTTTCTACAATACCAAATGAGGACGATACTCGTCTCAGCATTCACTGAAGGCTTATTGAGAGGAATCGTATAAGAGAAATAAGCGCGCAAGGGCAAGCCAAAAGACGATTAGGCATGATAATGGTACTTACCAGGTTTATATAATGAAGTAAAAGAGCGACGCAACCCCTCCCTTGATAAACCTCTATTTATCTTCTTTGTACATTAATAAAACCCGGTTGTGATATATCCCAATTCCGGATTATATGCAGCGAAGGTCAGCAAGATAATGACTGAGGATTTAGTGATAATCTTTCGAGTGGGATAAGACTGTCGAAGCTTGGATAAGAATTACCTCTGGTTAAAGTAATTACCAAAACTTGATGCAACTTTGGAAGGACTCTTGTTTTCTAAATATGTTAAAATGTTTTTTCCAATCCAAAGAACAACATCTTCGTACAAACACCCCGCTGACATTCGTCTTGAATTAAGATGGCTTGGAGGTGTAACTGGCTAACACACCTGATCGGCAATTGGAAGATCCGGGTTCGAATCTTATCCGGGTTATTTTTTTTCTTGACGAATTTCAGCCTCTATGTTGTACATGCTAAAATGTTTTTAAACTAAAACACGTTTGTGGAATAAGATTTGAAAACCACTGAAAGATTTTTTATTTCATTATAAATCAAAATAGTTATCATCATGGCCTTCCAGTGGATAAATTGTTAGATAGATTAGTTTTCAGGTTATGTACTTCCTTTTATGGTAGCCACAACCGGTATCATATGCCTCATGAAGCTGTGTTACGCAACGGTAGATTTTGATGCTAGCTCCAGCCTAAGATATCGCTTATGTTCTTTGACCCTCGTGTCAAGGGTTCGGCTTGTCTCCCGGATGCGCACCACTTCACGGTCAAAGGGGGTTTGGGTAGACCCCCGATATCTCGAGGCCGATGAAATCTTTTGCATTTACAAAAAGATTCCTAAGCTTATTTGTTCTCTTTGCCTCATTTACCCCATTTCTCCTTGTTTCTCTGCCCTTTTTCTCCTTGTATTTCCTATTACTCTCACTTTTGAGCTGTATAATCATCCAGCCTGCTTAAGGTGGCTGGAGTGGTAATCGTGGGTGTTTGAGTGCACATTTTATAGTTTTTTGAGTCACTCGGAAAATAATTCTGGGACCACATTTTATTTAATTGGATCTGTTTATTTGTGGGAAGTGAACATACATGCAGGAATGGAAACGACATTAGAATTATATTTTGCATTTTTAGCCATAATTAAATAATGTTATGATTAGTTTTTGGGTTGGTATTCGAAATTTAGGCGAAAATTATATTAAAATGTTTTTTGTACATTTAATTCGGCATGACACCTTGGTATTTCTAGGCTAGGTGTATCTGGCAACAATTATAATGATATGAAGTGTGTTATTTCGCGTTTAGAAGAAAATATGTAAGTACGTAATCGAATTATTAGGAAATATATGCTATGTGCCCTAGGGTAACGTGTAAAAATAGCATTGAATTGCTGAAAAAAAACTAAATCGATATGATGCAATATTTTTCACTCCTATCTATAGACATCACTAGTAAGAACACGTAGTCATGTAAAGTTTCACAAAAATCTGTACATGGACAAAAATAGCTGCAAGCTCCTTAATCCGTGTATACCATTTCACTGTTTTAACCAGAACGTCTCACAGTTGCTCCGCTCTCTTGCTAGGTGCTTTGTTTCCGCTCAAATGGAAGCTCAACCCCCTTAGTGCCTATTATTTTCAGTGGAATATTCCAGAAATGCCGAGAGCGGCTCGGAAATAAAATCGGAAAAAAATATAATAATTCAAACAGTGATAATAATACGAGGTAGTAACATTTTAAAATATCAGTCTTCAGTTTACTTTTACCGCATTATATTTGGTTAATCGTTAAAATTTCTCACTTTTTATCACTGTAACTTTAAATAAATTCAATCCGTGATAAAGATTTTATAAATGCTAATTGCATTAGCTGATATATCGGTTCGTGGCACTTTTCACCCAAGAATCCTATATATATATATATATATATAAACTTTGCCACAGGTGGGGCGGAAATAAATATAGAAACACAAAAAAGAAGAACACTCACACACTATACGTTCTGATATTTCGACAGCCGAGCTGCCTTTCTCACAGAATGAAGGATACAGATTCTGTATCCTTCATTCTGTGAGAAAGGCAGCTCGGCTGTCGAAATATCAGAACGTATAGTGTGTGAGTGTTCTTCTTTTTTGTGTTTCTATATTTATTTCCGCCCCACCTGTGGCAAAGTTTATTTTTATTTAAATTATCGCGTGTGTGATTTTCCACGAACTCGTATATATATATATATATATATATATATATATATATATATCAACCCGTGTCACTGAGAGGGCTAAGCCATTGTTTCCAGCTTCGATTACCTACATTGGTTTTAGGTCGAATTTCCATGCTGTGCGGCTTTGTAGTGGTTGTTATTGGTTGTTAAAATTGTGTTGGTATTAAAAGCCCAAGAAAAGCCATCCAATGACATACGTGCTAAGGTTTACTTCGGATTACCTACAGAAATAGCTGCAGTGTGTGAAGAGAACTTGGGATTATCATTAGTAGAATTGTATGTACCTAACAGCTTGAAGCCGGCTGCTGACGGTAACGTCCTACTTTCTGGTCAGGAAGCTCATGAGTCACGGGTTCTTATCTCACTTCTGGCAAGGAAGTCGGGTTTTCCTTAGGATATAGGTCTTATATTTGGTGGTGCACAGTTGGTGATCCTAAAATCGATATCCATTGCGTTGGGGCGAGCCGGGAGAAGCCGAGGTTATTACCGCTAGAGAGACGCGGTAAAGGAAGGAACCAAGCGTTGAATGTGGTGTCGGGGATAAAGATGAGACTATACAATTTACGACATCTGAAGCTAGGTATTTTGAAGGGAGCAATTATCCCGCTTTGTAAAGGATTTGATTTATCTTGTGTTATGCCCGTATTGAGTGTTTTTATGTGTTGGGCAAGTGATTGATTCATGAGTGAAAAGCTTACGCAAGGAAGTTAATCTATGATGGTGAGGAATAATTTATATGTGTTATTTGAGTGAAGTGTTTATTAATTTGTTTGTGGGGTACAATACAGTGTATTCACATGTGCAGTTAGGGCAACAAAAAATAAATAGATCTTTTAATAGCAAGCACGATTGTTATAATTATATTTAGTAGGGCTACCTAAAATTTCCCGGGGCAGATCCAGTGAAAGAAAAGGTTAGTGACATTATTGTGTTAAAGGGTGATGTTACAGTGTGTTAAATATGTATGTAGAAAAAAGGTACACCATTCCATCCTTTTCAAATTATTCTTCAACTTTCGTGTTTTCTCTTCTCTGAATGGAATTCGCTCTCTTTACGTTTTTTCTTTAATGGTGCTAATACTACCAAATTCTGTTAAACGAATGATGTAAGTTCACGGAAGCGTAACTAGGGTAGAATAGGCTACGAACTCGACGGGATACATATTTTGGAACAATATTTCCCGGCGATTGTGACCATCATTCCTTCATCGCGAAAATTTCTTTTCATCGTTATATCAATTAAAATTTGGGTAGCATAGATATTGATGGCTTCACGCATTACACCTGTTTGATGGAGAAAAACATGTACCTAATTTAATTTTACTTTAATTTCACCACAAATTTCATGTTTTACCCATCTATGAATGGGAATCTTTCACATTATATCTTTCCTTCGACAGCTCTAGTTTTAACAAGCTTAGACACACGCAGGGTATAATCACACGTAGCATAAAAGGATGCTTTTTCTTCGTTAAAAACTGCTACGAGCAAACAATGTGTGTAACACAGCTGACGGGAGAACTAAGTTCCAAGAGGCTATGGACACGGAGGCTACTCGCTTGGCTAAGATTTCTTTAAAAATTACTATCTCGAGAGTTTAAGGGACACATGGATTATATAATTTTAACCCCTACACTACATCTCTGGATATAACAGAGGATGCGACGAATAATAAAGATACCGCGTAGATATTTTTTGAGAGGTGAAATGCAATTTACGCAAACAGGGTGATCAAAGTCGCTCGTCACCCTGCCTTGTCGGTTGTCTACCTAACGGTATACTACCGATTAAAACTCCTCCCTTAGTTCACCGGACTCTGGCCTGGAACCGTTTATCTCATTACTGCAGGCTAGGTCTTATGTTTTGCTTAAGTCGCTTCCTTCTATTGTATTCCTTTTATCTTCGGTCTAGATCCAATTTTTTTGCGTGCAAGATGCATTCAATGTATTGCATTACCTTACTCCAATTATCTATGCTTGGTAGCATTACCTCTACTCAAGGGCGTATCCTACTCAAAACTGAAGTGGGGCAGCTTTCTGAATTCAAGTTCAAGGGGGAGGGGGTGACATACAATAATATACAATGGCCAAATGGAGAACAGTGAACCATATTTATTAAAAAAAATATATTAATTCTTAAAAAGTAGTTTTGAACATCTGTGGAGGGCACCCAATGCAACAATCCACAGTAACATAAGGAAGAACACCATTTATTAAAAATAATAATTCTTGAACAATAGTTTGCGAGGATAACCTGTAAGTTTTTAAACTACAGCTTCCACTCTTTGCACCTTGTTTGCAAAAACCCATTGACGGAGATTGCTTAGCATTGCTAACCCATTTTACCAATTTTCACCAATAGTTGATCATAGCCATGTTTTAGTTCGGCGAAGGGAGCTGAATGAGCGCTCAATAGTGCTTGTTGTGCAGGGCAGTGAAAATAATATCAGTTTCGCCTTTCTAATGGTCGAGGAAAACAATTCGCTCTTTTTTAAAACTTCAATGATGTATGGCGCTTCCTGTACCTCATTCCGCATTTTAAACCACAATTCCCTTTCTCCTTCGATGACTTGAAAATTGTAAAAATGTGTACAAGATGAAATAACTTCATTCCAATTCCCCAAAGAAACATCTCTTTTGTTGCTTGGATGAAAATGTGTCAATGAAAATGTAGGCGATTTATCTTAGGAAAATCTGACTTCTAAAGATGATATGATGGAATCCAGGTAAGGAATTATTTGTGACCTTTGCCAAATTTCAGATGGATTTCCGGCTGGGGGGCTGCTTCTATGCTTTTGTCGGCCAGCAACGTGAGTGGCGGTTTTATCAACATTCAAATTCGTAATTATTTCTTTCAAACTGTTGATATACTAACAACCAACCTGTCAAACAATTTTTCAGAAATTAGATGTTTATATTTGTTGCTATTTTATTTTAAAAATTTTCCACGTTGGAAGGGGGGGCAGTTGCCCCTCCTTGCCCCCCACCCCCTGGATACGCCCTTGCCTCTACTATGCCCAGGTGTAGATGTGACAACAGGCATAGTAATAGAACTCAACGGTGTTCACATTATAAATCAATCAGCTACTGCAGTTGTTTAGTGTGTAACTATCCGCAATTTATCGTGGGATCTGCGCTCCATCGTTCATTGCACTTTATCTCTGAATTCGTCCCTTTAGACTCAGCAGAGAGCTGATGTGTGCGCAAGATATATCTCCAGCGATGCCGAAAACGGTGATCCGTCCCAATTAAGGGCGTACGAGCCACCGGCTTTGGGGGAAGGCGTTCGCTGATACTTGATAAAAGAGCTTTAGATCTGTCGCCTAAATCGATCGCTCAATGTTTGGTGTAACTTCGTTGGATTCCCGGTATCTGCGGAGGTGTTTGCTTTGTCGCACCCACTCGATGCCCTCAGTGAAGAGAAAAAAAGGACAAAGTGAGCCGAAGTGAGATAAATGACTCCAATCCGTGTTGAGCAGGGAGCCGCTTGGTTGCTTGTCTTTTATATGCGTTAGCATTGCACCATTCGTTATGAAAAAGATTCGGTTATTCGTTGAGCGGTATTTTATTCAGTTGAATATTATTATTTAGTTAATTATTACTTTGAAATGTACGAATTTGTTCGATTTTAGTGTGAGTAACAATTATTATTACTACTAATTACGGGAATTTTAATCATTCTAGGTTGGTTTAAATGGGCGTGAACATATTCATCACGTTTTTTTTACCTGCAGGTATCTTTTTCAGGTTTTTCACTAACTTACGTTCTTCAAAAAATTAATAATTCTATCTATCAGTTCATATCCTGACTAATATGATCTCTTTTAAAAAGAAGATGGTTGTATTTCAAGTAATTTTGCCTAGCAAATGGTGATTGATAGAAGAATTTCACCAAGTGAAGCCGTGGACGATTTCTCATGTGTGCCTATGATATAGTTCACGAGAAGTTCGATGTCTTGATGCATTTTCATATTTTTTCTTATGACCTCTAATGTTGAAAATCATCATTGCAAAGGGTATATTACTGCATGCTAAAGTTGAAATAATGCTTGGAAAGCCGTAAAGTCTAACATCTTCTCAATTGAAGTCTTTTTCCTTCCTAGGAAATTTGGGGAGGGTTCGCACGTGGCCTAGATACACTTACTGTTAGGGCTAAAATTTGTCGTAAGTGGCTAGTCTTTTTCTTATGATTTTCTGAAAAAAAATATCATCGCGTATCTGATCCAGTTGAGTTGAACTCCTTATTGACCGAAGGCACGTAATTTACGCTAGTAGTTGTGTTACTCAAGGAGACCAAATAAGTGTAAAGAAAGAATAAAATAAAATTTGTATTCTCCTCTTAATTTCTAAGTACTAAGTAATGTAGTTGAAGGAAAGAAATCCATTTTATAACTTCTTTACGAGTTTTTATCTCTTCATCAGTATATTTATGATGCCTTTACAAGATTTTATACCAATAAAAATTATGAGATCAGGGGCGCGATCACTTGCGTTATCGCTATTATTCAGTTGATTTTAAGAGAGCGAAAACGTGATGGTCATTCTTCAAATTTTTTCAGGTGTTTTAAATATCTAGTTTTTAGTGATAAATTACGTTCCAAGGACAGTAACTGTGAGCATTGCCCTTCTACAGTGGTTGGTATTATGAATAGCGATAACGACAATTCGAAAGAAGGAACCGTAATCCCACACCAGATGAGGTTCAATGCATAAACAACATTCAGTTTTTCACCTAACTCAGGCTATTAAACTATATCTGGGATCATTAAATTTATGTGCAATGGAATCTGTGACGAGTTCAGTATATTTTGTGGCCGTCCGGGTAATCGGAGTTAAATCTTAAAATTATCTTACGAAAGACCAATTTAACATTTTCTAGTTGTCGTTCTTAATCTGATTGTTTTTTTCTAAATCTTTTTGTTCGCTGGGGTTTGCGTACTTTTCTTGGCAAACATTGTCCACGAATGCATTTTGCTGTATCGCCTTTGGTTAAAATGGAAGATAGTTTACAGCAAAAATGCACATATTACTGCTTTTACGACGTAACGAGATTAACCTTGATTTAAAAGATTTAAAACATCAAGTAAAGAAATAGAAGACAAAGAGCGGTGAGTTTTGGGCCCGTTAAAGTTGATGTTGGAAATGGCTATTAAAAACTATAAAAAGTGGTTGCATTCTTTCAGTGAGTGTATTTGTTGTTACATCGCTGCTCTTTCCTGTGGTTAACGCATAGTTTTTAATTTCGTGATGTTTTATTCATCTCGTTATGCGTAGCATAAAAACAAAGACCGCCAGAGCAGTACGTCTATGTGCACCGTAAGCACAGATTTATTGTACGAGCCTTCTTCATTTGGACTATTTTATATCGTATGACCTGTGACCCTTTTCCCCTTTTCCATATGACACTATCTAAGTTTCTTAGAAGGTGAAGTCGGCTTGAAGTCCTTATACTAATTTTTTCCACCTACAGCTTCCCTTAAAATACAAAATTGCAATGTCACTTTAGCTTCCGGTCTTCTGTACCTCGGGGTGGGAGTTTCTCAGCATTCTCTGTTTTGTCTTGTGATGTGGTTTGGGATTTCACGGTAGCCCTGGATGAGAGAGATCTGCTCGGTAAGTTAACTTACAAGTTTCTATTTGTTGTAAATGTCGGTTTACTCTGGTACCTTACTTCCGCAAGTTACTTCTACAAGAGCCTGGGGGTTTGTACTGTGGAGAAATTTTTTCACAAGCTAGTAAAGAGCCAGATTATTTGCCGTTTACATTGGCAACAATGCACTTCTTCAAGTGACTTGCCAAAACTTTTAAAATTTCTGCAAGCGGACGTGCATATCAGTTTAAACCTGCAAGTAAAATCGAAAGTCGCTTGCTTCAAGTAGCTTTCGCAATAAACTTTCCAGTGTAAACCCACCTTGAGATCATAATTATTCTAATTATTGAGCAAATCTCCTTCAAAATTGCCGCGATCACTGATCTCCATAACGCGTGCGCTCGCGTTATCGTTATCTTTTAATTGCGCTCATGAGACCCTAAGCGTTCCTGTCTTTCTTCAAATTTTTTTCAGGTACTTTAAATCACTAGTTTTAATTGATGGAGTGCGTTATTCGGACAGTAGCTGTGAGCATTGCCCTTCTAGAACGGTTTGCGTTTTTAATGACGATAACGTCAACGAGAAACAAGTGAACGTGATCCCACCGCCTGATTTGAGTTTCATTTATCTCACGAGATCAAAGGGCTTTCCTCTCTCTCCGCCACCTGTTAGCGCTTGCCTCTCCTCTCCTCCACCTGTTTGAATCCCCTCTCTGCTCCTCACGTAGTGAAAAACGGAATCGTTTCGTAGGTATCATCAACAGCTACGAAGTACCCTGCAAGCCTCCACCAGGCTGTGTGGCACGGGGTGATTCCACGCCAGGCATGCAGCTCATGTCCCAGTTCAAATTAGAACCTCGCACGTTCCCCCGGCCGCTAGGCGCAGACCAAAAAGCAGTTAGGAGAACAATGTGCGATCAAACCAGAAACTAGAAGAGTGCTATGTAGGCGAACATGCAAACATGCAGTACACTGGTTAAAATACAACTACTGATTAGTGTTAGCAATACTATTAATACTACGAAATTGTAATTCATGCATAAATCAAAATCATGCCGGACATTTCAAGCGGGGTGAGATATGGAGAGATTAGAGATGGTATGTTATTAAACACAACTACAAAGTCTACTCCAGTCATAGGAAGTTAGGGTGGGAGTTTCATAGAATTGATCTTTCGCAACTATTATGGTCCCTTATTGTATGCGGAAAAAATGGCATAAATGTATCGGTTCTTCAATCTATTTCCTTTACCTTATGCCTGTGATCGCTTTCGTTTCGGAAGTGGGTTCGGAACTCGGCAGGGGCAAAGATTTTTTTCTCGAATCCCGATCCCTGCTTGAATGTCTTGTGGAGGGCAGTTCAATAACAGGATACCGTCTGTCGCGTGAGAATTTAAACTGTGGTTCCTTAGCTTCTTATACCTATTAACAGAATTGACTAATGCCAACGCCGGGTTTCAGTCCACCATTCCGTCTATATCCTGAATAATCCCTCCATTTACAACCTACCCACCTATCATTCGTGGCGCAAAAAGGCCTCAGTTGTCGGTCGCCTTCCCTGAATAACCAACCAATCAACGGTAATAAACGTACGATGTTACGTAACTGCAGCAGATCATACGTTGGACCCGGAGTCCTTAAATGAGGCTAATTTTCACTTGCTGCTCCACCTCACCTTCAAGTCATACAACGGTTCTTCTGGGAAGACTTGATTATTCAGCGTCACGGTGGTCCTTTACTATCGCCCTCTCCGTAAAACTTATTACAGCTAGTGCTTGATCGTCAACTACGGGCATCTGGCATCAGGCCTAGAGTTTGAGGAATGCTCGCCGTCCATCTTACCCTACATCCTGATGTTATTTCAGAATTATTCTAAATGTTCCAGCGGTCATCAGTGGATTTACCAGCGTCCATTATTCAACCCTCCCATCATATTTTGAACTTTGCCATAGGGGGACGCGTCTTGACGCACACTCCGGGGAAGCGCTGATAACGTTTCGCCCGAAGTTCACGGGTACGAATCTAACATATGGACTCCATGGCCAAGTCGCTATCTTGCTGGTCTGTCAACCTAACAATAGCGGTTTCTAATACCGCCTCAGGGGATGGATGTCGGGTCCGTCTCAAGGTCAAGATGGCATGTTAAATGGTGCGGTGTAGCGATCATAGCGATACCCTTAGGAGCTCCTGAACCCCATGCAAGTCTACATCTACGTGCCACCTGGCGAGCCGTGGCGTGGGGCAGGGGTTGTTAGGATACCCGATATGATGAGGGGGGGGGGGAATTAGAAGACGGAAAGGAAGAAAAGTGAATTGCATGTTAGTGGAGTGTCTTATTGTTAGTGTATCCCTATGTATGTTTTTATTGTAATCACTATTGGGCGTGGGAAGGTATTTCTGCACATATCTGTTTGACGGTGTGTCTCCCTTATCTTGTCGCTTCTATCAGCACTGATGTGTGATGCGGGTTAAAAATCATATCCTCGGAGTCACCCCAGTATGTACTGGCGTGATATGAATTTTTTTAAGGCTAGGACAAAACATCGGCTTGTAACTAATGCACGCGAAAGCGAGACGACGTACCACAGCGCACATCACTGCAATGGTGCAGGTGCCCCACAAGGAATGGTGATTGGCCCTATGTTGCTCCCTGTCTTTATCAACGATATTAACGCCGGAGTTCGCAAAATAATTAGATGGTTTGCCGACTGTGCGGTCATCTGCCGAGTAAAACCCACGAAATCCATCCTGAGTTAAACACACCTGTCGGAAATCCGGGTATCAGGGTTCGGTCCTCTGGAATCATTTCTTCGAGGCGAATTTGTCAATAATTTGAATTGCCAATATGTTTAAACCTGTGCGCGAGACGGCGTACCAAACATTGTTCGTGTATTCTTTGCGGTGCATGTGACATTACATGAAGGTTATCCGTGGCTGATTCCCTCCGTTTGATTACCCCGAGTATTGGTAAGAGGTGATCTTCAGCTCAGGAGTTGTTTTAACTTTATACGTTACCACTAACAAATGAAAGACACACATATTTCGAAGAGGTAATGCATTTATTAGCACGAGAACAACCACATGGTATCTTCTTCTTATCTTCGCACTTATATCAGCATGGTAGCCAACCACTAAGACAGGACACACACACACAAGTACAGCATGGCTGCCAAAATTGAAGACAGAGCACAAAGTTGGGGTCTACAATAGGAGTTGAGGATTCGCTATTTTAAATCCATCTAAATCTACCTTGATCCCATTACCACCATCGCATTCTCAATGACCATACCGCGGGTAGCTGGAGGGAGGCGAATCACCGCCAAACTGACTTCCCATGCGAAGGCTCAGGGTTCGATTCCCGGATATAGTGGGAAACTTTCATTCGATCGCTACTTTGGATTGAAATTTGTTTTGAATAGTGTCTCCTTCTGTTTCTGTTGTAATGAATAGCGGAGAGTGAGGAGACAGAATTCTTCTATCTACCCGTTCGAAAGTGTGCCTGTCTTATTTTTTCTCTTCTTTTAAGTCCGCTTTTGTGGTATTTTCTCAGCAGATGACCGCATCGTCAGCAAACAGTTAGTTAACAAACTCCGGCGTTAGTATCGTTGGCATTGACAAGAGATAACAAGGGCCAAACACACTTGCTTTTGGGACGCCGGCATTCACCTAAACCGTGACGTCTGCAATGGTTGTACTAATCTACCATTACCGTGATTTAGTAAACGTCTTTTAAGCCGACGTTCTGATTCCCCGTCCCGCAAGGGTTGATAAGGAGGCCACGATTCGTTGAAATAATTTGGCGGCGTCAGGTTAGTTGTTTCTAAAAAATTTTTATTTGCTTTCCAAGTAATTCTGTTGGCCCGTAGCCTCATACGATCCCGATAAGCCAATTTTGGATTGTCATCAGGTTTTCTTTGGGTACCCAAGCCCTTACAAGTTACTTGTAAGTGGAGAAAAACCAACCCAGGCGTGACTCGAACCCGCGAGCCCAGGATTAGCAGGTGATGACTTTACCCCGTCGTGACCGGCTTATTATAATAAATGCTTATGATTCTGAATGATTTTCCGCTTGAATCGTTTTGATTCCACCTTTTTTGACGTAACTGCATCGTCATCGGATACTGACAGTACCTTATGATGTGATGATGACTTAATTATGTCGGACATACGGGAGCTGAAGATGACGCAGTTTCGACAAAATGTAGGTACCGTAGTAAAATAATAATATAAGTGGAACATTACTTCGTCCTCTTCATTATTTTACTCGACGAAACTCGCAGGCACATTTCCCTCGCGGGTCGGGGAGGAGTGATGGGCGGACTTTGTGTGGGGGTGGAGTCACGTACGGTTCCACCAAAATAAAAACAACAGACCCGAGTTACGCGCTGCGTAGTGATCTCCACCCCCTTACCCCGTCGATCCTCACCCATCCATTACGACCATCGCATTCTCAATGACCTTACCGCGCCACTTTTCCACTCTGGCGGGGGGGTGAGGAGGGGGTAGACGCGGTGGTGAACTCACAGCCCTGCCCACCCCTCTCTTAACCCAACCCCCCTTAATGGTCTCCCTACATCCCCCTCCACTACGCGCGCTCACAAGACCATCCCCTCCAAACATCTTACCACCCTCCGCGACCGAGCTATCTGTCTGTCCCCTCACCCTCCCACTCTCCTCCTGAAAAAGTCTCATCCACCCACCCCACACAGCTTCTCCTGCTTTTCTCTCCCCGCTCCCCGCCCCCAAGTCCATCCCCCCCTCCTCACAAGGTTTCTGTCCCCTCCCCCCACGGAACTTGGGACACCCCTTCCCCAGGTCCTCTCATTCCACCGAACCGGCACACGCAGCTGGCGAGGCACGCCTTCAACCTCTCTCGTTCTTTCTCTTTCTCTCTCCCACTATCTATCTCGTTCGGTCCCTCCTCCCTCTCCAGGCCGGCACAGTCGTCAGTCTCCCCCCGTGAGTAAAGGCGTGCGGAAGCATCGGTCAGGACGCAACAGAAGAGACCCGAGCGTTGTACGAACCAGTCGTGGAATTTACATCGAATACTTAAAACGCGGCGAGTCGTCGGTGCCGAGCACATCATCTCGACGAAGTGTCCGGGAGTGTTTTTTTTGGAGAGAGGTTTTCTTTTAAGTTGCGCTCGAGTCCTTCAACCAAAAGGAGGAGTGCGGTAGAGGATTCCCCACGAGTAGTTCTGGTTGTTCAAAGTAGCACGTGAGGCGAGCCATGTCCACCAACGACGGTGCAACGGAAAACGGAGGTCGGAGGACCAGCGTCGGCAGGAAGAGCAGTGTCGGGATCGAGGAAAAGGTTTGTTTTTGTTCCTTCTTTGTCCCTTCCCCCCACCCAAACAAAGCTGCGGGGATGACAGGAGCGTCATGCGGTTCGCCGGACGAGATACGTGCGGCATGTGTGGAGCAGGACTGTCTATTACGCATTAGAATTGCACCACTATTCCTGGGACTCAGTCGAATATAGTTGTTCGGGGCCGAATTTTTCTGGGCAACTCGGGGGTTTGATTCAACGGGCCCATTCCAAACTTTGCTTTTGAACGTCATTTACACCGAACCGGCTATAGTGTCTCATAAACTTATGGAGACTTTAGTAAAAAAGATCATCTGGGTTTTGAATGCAATGAACCAACTTTAAACTTTAGTGCATTCGTACGTTGTCAAGTGAAAAGGACTTCATTGTTTATCGTGTTTATACCGCAAACGACACATCCATATGTCTAAGGCTGGTGAGGTGCGAGATTTCACTACAAAATTGTATAAAATGTTAAATATTTCGCCAAATTGATAGTAATGAAGGAAGATTTTTATGGGAACTCCTACTAGAGAACCCCAATTAACAGACATTTGTCTCAATTGCCAGAGACTTCGTCAGGGTTTGTGACATATTTGTACCGTCAACGCTTCCAAATCATATGTACATGCATCCTAACAAGGTCTTTGGCACTTTTGAAGAAATGTCAGTAAATCGAATACTTCTTCTCGGTGGACCTACCAAAACATCTCAATGTGCGACGACATTTGCCTTTCATCTTTATAGTAGGTACCGGATCGAAGAGAAATATTGTGCCTCTTCTTACGACGAATACCTTAATTTACCATAATACTTATAGATACGTCTTGTGCACCTGTTTTCGTCGCCTATCGAGGGACATAGTTTTGCTGTTACAATCGGTGAGGGACTGGCGCGATCGGTGAGAATGACTCATGGGTCGGGGGTGCGGAACGTTCAAAATGATGCCGTAACCATTGTCCATATCTGTGCCGATGCTCCCTTCCCTCAATGTTGTCAGCTACCTGCCAGATTCCTTCTAGTTCAAAACTCGTTTTCCATTGACGCAACCTGGGGACACGAAAAAGGGAGGCTTTCAGATGGAATAATTCAGTAGGATGAAATTCGTGCAAATGTTCTGCCGTTCGAAGTAGGCACTCTGGCGTGGGCAGCGGCATGCCACTGCCTTAGTCGGGCTGGTGGAGAATGGGCCTGGGCTACGACATTCCTCTTCCGGTTTCGATGAGAGCGTTATCTCAAGTCGAGTGGACATGCCGGAAAGAACTGTGAGAGTTCTGTATTGTTCAAGTCAGTATAGGCCTACTTGAATAAGCATGTGGGAGAAAAAAAGGAGGAACAGGAGGTAGGCGTATGTTTAAAAACATTTTTACGCAGATTACTTTGCTATGCATACACACTAATCGCGCCGTTCTCTCTTGGGGTAGGCATAGGCGAAAGAGCTAAATTATTGGTGTTAGGTCTACGAAACTGGCCCTTGTTGTAATCATTTCTTCCTTGCTTCTCTAACCTTGCGTACCTCTTTCGCTTCTGAAATATTCATGCATGGCTTCGTACACGCTCTCTCGTTCTTGAGACTCCTTCAAGAAAAGAGCAATTGACTAGTAAAATTGAAATCAAAGATGAATACAAATTGTCAATGAAAACAAAGGAATTTTAACTCCTATGCTTACATTTCGGTCATCCAGGGTACCATCGACCGGGAGTGTTAAAATATCGGAAACGTGCGCCTGTTTACGATATTTCAACTATCCTTGGCGATGGTCGAGTGATTGAACGAAATGCAAGCATATGAGTCAAAATTCCTATGCTTTCATTGACAATTTGGACTAATCTTTAATTTAAAATCGAGACTCTTAGTATCCCTCCTGTTGAGAGTCAAATCCACCATATTCACAGTTGGCTTTATTGGTCGAGCCCACCGCCTCTCACAATTGAATCCTCTTTCATAAATCTTTTTCATTTTTATTATTTTTCTGCTCACTCAACAACGCGGTCTTTTGAGGGCAGTGGCCAAAATTATTTCAGACGAATACGTTTTGTTTCCTTGAGTTGTAGCATACTTAAAACTCGGGTGTTGAAGTTTGAAGGGGAAATACTTACGCATGCGCCTTCCGTCTGTTTCCGCCTACTGTAAACAATGAAACGGGTCAAACAGTAACGACTGTTCGACAATGAATGCATTATGTATAGAGATACGACCCGTGCAGGCTCGCTACTTGCCTCCCCAGTCCTCTTGTTGTAATGAATGCCTCTACTACGAGAAACACAGTAATGTACCGCTCTCCCCTCCCTCTCTGTGGTATGGTGCAATGCTTTTTAGACGGTTTTTTGCTGAGGCATTATGAATTTACATAATGGTGATGACAATTCGTTGCGTGGATGCTTGACATTATGAACTTAGTTTGTGCTATTGAGACGTTTTATCGCGAACAGTTACGAGTCGTACTTATCCTGAGTAAAAATGACAAGACAATTGTAATTTACCAAGGATTTAAATATGTGGAAAATAGTAGTCTGTTGTAATTTTCAGCATAAAAATCTTAGACGTGAACGGAGTGAAGCCTAAGACAGTTGAATTCGCAATTGTAACCTCTAATTAGTACATTCACTCTCATGTTACTGCTAACACCACGATTCTACAAAATTCTTTGTGTTTGCGAATTCTTGGAGAGACTTTCCAATGGAAAAAAATAATGCGAAGTAGGTAATGAAATGTCAAATTCTGTAATTATGCCGTATCATAACATTTTATTTCAGTTGGCCTTCCTAAGTAATTTTAATGATGGAGGAATGATTTGAAGATTGCCTTGCCAACCAAATGGTTAAATAATTATCTACTATGAGCGTGTTGGTACCATGGGAATTTCGCACGTTGAGCTTCTGTGCGAAGAAAATCATGTTTAGAAGCTATATAACCACAATACTGCCCTCTTCTGGAATTCTTGGTGGTAAAAACGATTATGAAATATATTTTCCATGTTCACTCAAAACTAAAGTGGGAAGAGTTTGTTGAGTTTAAAGGCGCACAGGGCGCATTTAAACGAGCTTCGTACTCTTAGTGGTTCACTGCACTGAAAGGTAAGTAATGGTCCTATGAAAGATGAAGGTTAACCCTATTCATATCTACTAGTCTGTTTACAGCTGAAAATATGGGCTACAATACGGCCGAAGTTCATTTTCGAATACGCTTATTATTATATTAGATGTTTGCCGGATACTGTTGATGATTAAGAGGGATTCATTTCTTTTGGGTACTCCAAGAGCCTGATTTTTCCCAGTTGATTTTTATCAATTATCCGAACTCGAGTCCTTAAATAGTTCACTGCTCGCCATTGAATCGTGAAATCTTTAAATCCTGTTGTATTTTGGATCGCATGCCGGGAAAGCTAATGTGACGCGTTTAAAAATGGCCTGTCAAGTTGTCGAATATATTGGTCCTGCTAATCACCGTGGAATGACTTCTTCGGGTTCATTAACTCACAACGTGCTGGATTTGGTACCGTGTTCCTTTAAATACTCGGTAAGCAGGAAAACTTTTAGTAGCAGGAGGGTGGCTAAATAATTATCTTTTGCCGTTTATTTAAAGCCAGTGTATTTGCACTTACGCGAAGATTTTGTGCTGAGAAACTAATTCCGAGAAACAGCCTTGCCAGTCATAAACCTGGCCGGAAGGCAACAGCTTGTGCGTATGCATTGCCGAAGTTTTAATTTTATGTTTCCGGGTTCATGCGCCATGTGTATTTACCGAACCTGTTTGCTGGCATTATTTTTTGTCCTCACTGTTTAGACTTGGAGAGTGCGATGGTAAATTTATGTAATCACTAAGGCAGCATCTTCACGACACTTAAGTTCATGATTATCTGACAGCGGCGTAGTTTCAGACTACAGGGGACGGATTTTGTTGCTTTGGGTGTATTTATTTATGCACGGTGGCGGAAGTTTTCAACACATTTGGGCGCAACTTCTCGATCATCTTTTTTACAGTCACAAATTGGTGCCTGGATAGCATTCGTTGGAATTTTCTCCGTGACTCTTCCGAGGAAGTTTTACTTTTTAACAGTTTTCATTGTGAAATGTACTACAAGTGCTATCATTTGGCCCTTTCTCAGGTAATATATAGACTGTTTTCGATTCATCGTGAGGATTTTTAATGCTATGTTTATTTAACATTTTTGTTAGCATCTTAAAATATTTCGTAAGGGTAGGAAATTACGAAATGCTTACATCACTTGGAAGAGAATATTGCGTGGAGAGTTCAGTTTAGTCAATCGACGATGGGAGTTTTCATAATTGCTGTATGTTTTTGAAAGATACATGTTTTCTTCCTGTGTGAAATAGTTTAAGTTAATGGTGCAAATTTTTCCCGTTGTCATAAATGGTGACACTTAAAGGTAATAAGCGCAGTAATGAACTTCATCATGGTCGTTTTTTGGAGAAAACGAGATTTAAAAAACGCATTAATTGGAATAAGTGTTAAGTGTCTCTCTCTTCCCACAGCTTCGTAGCGTTAACGAGCCCTGTGGTGGGAACATTGGTGCTTACCCTCTAGCGCCCTATGTATTCTTCTGCGCTAATCGCCATAGGCGGACCCAGGAATTGGCCGAGTTTTCATTTTGTGGACTGATGTTGAGATTGCAAAGTTTTAGCTACCGTTTAACTCTTCTCTGCCGTTCTTGTCTCCTGACCTAGATTTCGGGAAACCATGACCCACCCGAAAACAATACTCTGACCTACTGCGGTAAGAATGGTCCATTGCGAACTTTTCTTATAAACATCTTTTCTCGACTGCTGAACACTCTTGAGCTTAATTTTTACACTATACATCACTAGGTCGCCTGCAAGTAGTAAACGAAGGACTTATTTCTTCATCCTGTTTCTTGGCCTTAAACATTTTTGATGAAAAGTTCTTTTTCATGGCCTTTTTATTTTTATAGTTTTCTCAACTGTCGGCAAAGTGGAATATTCGATGAAAATTTGAAGGATTTTTGCTAATGCGTGAAGGATAAAAGTACAAATTTTGTCCCGAACCAAAATAGATAGAAAAAATAGATTTTGAATTGATTAAAAAATGCGACCATTAAGTTTTGCCTCGGGCAGTAGATATTTTTTATTCAGATAATAGGTACTTAGTATTATTGCTGACATATTTTTAATGATTGAGAGTTGTATTAAATATTTAATAGTGATCTTGCCAATGCTTCCATCTCCATCCTTGCATAATGCTTGGATCAGCCTTTGCCTTTTGCAGTTTTGCGTTGTACACAGAAAAAAAAGTATTCTTAAAATGAGTTAAATCCTCTTACAATTATCGGATTCTCCGCTAATATATGGTAACCAAAGTATTCCTCTTAGTGATAGAGGAATTCCCTCTCCGGAGAGGAATCCTCTCATACTTAAGAGGCTCATATTCAGTATAGAAGGTTCCTTCCTCTAAATCGAAGAGGATTATTCTCTCTAAATTTTAAAGTTTAACGCTTTTGCGAGTAAGAAATTTTTATATTTTTAATGAGAATTACGATGATGAGAAAACAATTGAAACGAAAAAAAAAAAACTGAAAAAAGAAAAGAACATTATTTTCCGCTCCAGAGTATCGACTCTATAACCTTCCGATCCACTTTCAACCACCTTACCACTAGACCAACGTTGCCAGAGGGTGAAGTGCATTTCGCAGGGCTTAAATTCATTTTCATAAATTCTAACTTGGAAGGAATTGTGATTTCATCGTGAGAGTCTGGAATAAGCGGAAGGTATCACATTTTACGCAATTTTAATAGCAACAACGGGAAATCGTCAGAGTGGAACAATAAGTTAACTGTTCAGAAGCAACGGACGGAAAACCACAGGCCTGCGCCGCCACCGGACGATAAATCCGCCAATTTTAATTTTTTTTGGCTGTTTAACGATAAAAGTCCGGGTTTACGCTAATTAACCATGAACAGAAAATCAATGCGCATACGTCTGCCTACTTTTAAGGTCATCTCTTTACTATTAGAGACGTAATGGGTTAAAACATTTGAGGATATTGCGAAAAGCCAACTTTCGTACCATGTTGCCAGAGAACTATGAGGGATTGTTGATGCAATTTTTCTTGACTTCAAAAAGGCATTTGATAAAGTTTCCCACAGTAAGCTACTCATGAAATTAAAATCCTACGGTTTAAACGAAGACGTAATTTCCAGGATTAGAGAATTCTTAAGCAATCGCGTGCAAAGGGTTGTATTAGAGGGCGCTATCTCTAATAAAGTAAAAAGTCGCATTGGGTGTCCCACAGGGAAGTGCCATAGGCCCACTTCTGTTTCTTTTGTATATAAAAGACATGGGTTAAACAGTTGACAGTACGCTTAGATTATTTGCAGACGACGCAGTGGTGTATAGAGAAATTCGTAGCGTTAATGATAAGCAAGCGCTAACTAAGGACCTCGAGGCAATACAGGAGTGGTGCGATGCGTGGCAGCTAGAATTAAACCCGAAAAAAATGCGTTGTTATGAATTTTTGGAAACGGAAAAACGCTCCTTGTAACAGCTATTGCATAAACAACAGCAAATTAGAGACTGTAGAATCGGTTAAATACCTCGGAGTTAAACTGACTAATGATCTCTCGTGGAGTAAACATATTCGAGAAATTACCGGTTAAGCTAATCGTAAATTGGAATTTTTTAAAAAGAGTACTTGGTAAGTTCGACGATAAAGTTAGGGAAATCAGATACTTCTCCCTCGTTAGACCCCACTTGGAATATGCTGCCAGTATTTGGGATCCTTATGAGATAGGCTTGGAAAATGAGTTAGAACGCGTGGAGCGAAGATCGGCAAGATACGATAAAGGTCGTTATGATAATCTCGTTAGTGTTGCTGACCTTTTGCAGCAACTGGAATGGGAAACGCTTTCAGACCGTCGATTTAAAATTTAGATTCAATCTATTATTGTAAGTTCCAAACAGGTCTATTTTCTGACGACGTTGATGATATTTTACGAAATCCGACATACTACGGTAGATCAAATCATGAGAATAAAATTAGGGAACTAGACTGCAGAACGGACAGATTTAAATGTCATTTTTCCCACGAACGATAAGGGACCATAGCAGCGGCCAATGAGACTTTAATCTAGGTTTGTCAATAGGAAGTGTATCTATAGGTAGTAGGGTATAGTGTACGATAGGTAGTAGGGTATAGTGCAATGCATGCAATGGTGAAATCTCACCACCTGCCACACGGCCCTGAGGTGGTTTTAAAGGTATTTTGTAGATGTAGATGAGTGTTAGGAGAGGATACTGCTGGCGGAGATGAGAAGCCAAAGCAAGTGATTTGAACTGGTAATGAGGGACAAGGGGATACACGGGATACATAAGACTGTGGATGGAGGAAAGGATGTTAAAAATAAAAATGTAAATGTGAATAGAAAAGGATGTATTAGAACCTAGCCTGCAGGGCTTAAAGTTCAAAAACATTACAATGAACTAAGAATTCCACCCTCTAAAATTCTGCAATTTTTATATCGAGTCCAAGTTTTTACTTGACATTTAGGGTTGTTGGTTGGCCTGGGTACTAAAGAATTAACAAACCTCTTTACTTACAAAAAAACGAACCAACCTCCAACCTTTAACATATATATTTTGCCTTGCTCAATATTGGATACATATGGTTATTTAATTACTTACTTTTATGTTACATTTAGTTATATGTTCGCGTTTGACCCACATTTAATGATAGTTGTACATTATACCTAAAAAGTACTTTCGGGACCTTTCTTAATATCTGATAGTGATGAGTTCCAACAGATTGTTGTCTCTAAAGTGAGCGCGTTATTTTATCCAGTAGTTCTCTGCCTGAGGAGTTACACACTTTATAGTGGTGCGCGGGTGACTCTTGCGTTTTTACTTCCCTGGAAGATGAAAACTGTTTGGTTTACATCAATGTTTTCGCCGGAAAAGCATAAAATGTTTAATGTAAACAGATTAAGTAGATATTCGAGAGTTTGATATTTTAAGCGGGGATGATGAGTTAATGAAGGAAGCCGAGATGAAGAAGCAGTTAGTACCTATAGTGCCTATTCTGTGGCCATCCAAACCTGCCTCAATAGGTAGTCTGCCTCGTATAATTAAATCGTTTCGCCTATCGTATTTAACAGAGAGGTTGACAGTTGCCAGCGCGCGCCATTGTCCGAGTCAAGTCAAGTTGTCAGCGCGTGGTAATGTTCACGAAACGCGAGGGAAATGTTCGCATGACGCGCAAATCGGTCGCTACCCTCGAGGAGACCACGGGTGCACTGCACATATCCACCAACTCTCTCGGATCGGGCGCGATCCGTGCAGAAGCTCACGTTGTCTCGTGGTCTCCGGCGGTGGCGATGGCTCGGGTGCTGTGTGGCCTGATTCGTGACTCGATCGTCTCCCTCCCCCCCCCCCCCCCCCCGCACCACCCCAAACGTGATTCCGAAACCTCTTTGCCGCCTGGTATGCGCTTGGGTCCCCCCCTCCCTCCTCTCTGACACGGACCGGAGAGAAGAAAATATGCATCCGACACACCGGGTGAGGAGAGGAAGTTCGAGAGAAAGTCCCGCTCTCTCGTGAGTCCCGGTGTATGTGCTGTAATTCATGGAACGACGACGGTTTCATCGCCTTCAGAGGAAGCGGTGGAGAAGTTCACTTCTCCGTCTTCGAAGGCATTTTTGCCTGTTATTTTTTATAATGCCTTTATTAATTGAGGTTGTCGGACCATCTCTTGCGTGGTCGACCTATGCCCCTCTTTCCTAATGGTATTTGGTCCTTTGCTATCTTGACGATTCTTGAGTCGTCCATTATTGATATAGGTATGTTCATTCAATTCTTCTTTCCTTTTGCGTGTCCTTTCTGTTATTGGAGGTATCTTACATAGGTCTCTGGTATTTTCGTTAGAAATCTAATCTTGTCTTGTTCATTATTTTTCTCAGTGCAGTCATTTCTGCAGTCTGCATTCTCTGTTTTTTTACTTGTTTATGCTGTAGTTTCCAAGGAATGTATTATTAAAGGACAGCACTGCACGGTTCTCACTGCACTGTACGGTGAGAATGGCGCTATTGGAATGACGAAGGTATCTTAAATGTAGTACAAGTGATACCATCATAGAATGTAGAGCTCTCAGTTTTCCGACCGGGTGATGTTGGTGAGTTGCATCGACATTTCGAAAGCGTAGTCTGCCATCGTCCTCAGGGTAAATGGTTTGGCCAGAAGTATGTCATTCGCCCCGGGGACGATGACAGACTAGGTATGAATTCGAAACGTCACACAGTGGTCCGTAAATCGAAGAAAGCCGGACTAAAGACGAAAATTGCTTTTTTGAGATAAGGACTTGAAAATGGGCGCGTATACTCGCAAATGATTACTTACTATGAAATAGTAAGTCATTTTTCATAGATCCTACCCGTGACCTCGATGCGGAGGCTCACACATGACCAAATTCCAAAAAAACACCCGTTTTGATCTTTCTTCGAAAATCTTAGAAGTTAAGCAGAGTTGTGGAAGGATTTTAATGAAATAAAAAAACATTACCGTCCTTCATCATAGTGCTTTGCTTGCCTTCGTTGTCGGTCGTCTCCTCCAAATCACCATCCGACCTCTCCTTTCAGTACAAGTTGATCGATTGAGGGTTCTTGTGGAGTATTTTGTTCACGCCTTGAGATCGCCGAGTCGTCAGCTCTAGATGACTGCACAAAAGGGGCGCTATTCGACGGCGTCGGTATCCGAATTAGCATTTGTCATCGGTCCAATGGGCAGTCATAAACTCGACAGAAAAGCGTGGGGGGATGGGTCGTCGAGGCCAACCATTTCGATTACCACCCACTGGTCTACGCCTTTTTCTGAGCGTAGCGGGGCCTCTGAGGCCTCTCTAATGTTGTAATCAGGAGGGTAACAAGTATTTACGATCTCATAAGTTGATTTAAATGTACCGAGCCTGATGCACCTGCTTGAAGTAATACCTAGGGAAGAAACACTGACATAAGATCTCAGGTTTTCCCGGCGAATACTTGGGAGAAAGACAACGGCCTGCCACGATGGAAACACTGGTTAGTCACCGAAGTTAAGCATCGTTGGGCTCGGGTTGAATTCGGAGGGGTGATCCTCATAATCGTCCTAATGCTGTTACCCCTGTCTGCAAGTGGCAGACAGATGTGCGAAATGACCTTAGCCGTCGATGCACGTTGATCTATGATACTAGTACTACTAGGGAGGAAGCGTTCTCCGGCTTTCCAGCTGGTGAAGGCACCGACGGTTAAATCAGCGAGTTTCTTCAGGGTTTCTTTTCACCCTGAGGCTGAAACGTTGGTACTGATCAACATCACCACCCGTTGGAAAACTCGAAAATACTTCATCCTAAAGGCTGACTCTTCTTCGGAGGAGGAAAATGATATAGTACTTTACCCAAATACGTATTTATGATTGAGATTTTTTATAGTTGATCAGGCTGGCATTGTATGTCTTGGGATAGTGAAAATAGTCCAAAGAAAACAGAAAAATGATTTGGAATCGTATTGAAATACAATTTGATGAACCTCGGAATTATAATTATTCTAAAGAAAATTCTTGATTCGTTAAACCTCCAGACATGCAGGCAAATGAGGCTTTGACCAAAGAAGAGGGGTTTCCCCTCGATCTACCCCCGTACTTAAGCCCACCCTGGGCCGCTCGTTGTGGCGATGAATTGAAGCATGCGTTCTCGCGGACGAGAAGCTGCCTTTCTAAAAACATCATCAGCGAATGCAGTGGGATGAAGCAAGCAGATGCTCTCAAAAAATGTTATTTTGTCTCAAGTGACTTAAATGTAATTTTATTCATATTCTGGCAACTTACTTCGTTAATTTAATTTGAAAATACGTGGTGTTGAGGACGAGAGTTAGATAAATATGGGGAAATATAGTATAATTCTATCCAATATAGATGCCATTTTCGCAAAAAACTTTATATATAGCAATTTCTTCCGGAAAATTGATTGTTAATATATTATAGGCATCTTTCCATCAGATTTACATGATTTATTAACAAATTTATGTAATAATTGAATTGAAAATGGGTTCATTCAACGAGAATGGGTCATTGGTCGGCTCCCACGACTGGAAAAATTGTTCATTAAGAACTGCAATCGTCGACTAATGTGCTTGTTTTGTGCCATAAATTTGTTTTATAATAGGTAAGGTATGCGAAAGCAAGATTTTTAAGCATTACAGACTATTATTTATTCAAGTATTCTACCAGCTGATTGGTAGGTTCTTGGACAGTCCCCATTCTGCATCACAACCCCATAGACATTGTCTCGCTTTCCCTCCTAAGGATGGCCCATGATTAAATTCCTCTTCAATTCTTCATATCTTCTACCTCCTCTTATTTCGTCCAGAATTCCTGTCCTCTTCCTTTCTCTTCCACGCTTCCCCAGTGTTCTCCCCTCTATCACTCTCATCAACATGCCCTCTCCTCTCAAAAACTCCTCCATCCATCTCTTCTGCTTTCTCTGAACCTCTTCCGCAAGCTTCCTCTCCTCTCCGACCATACCCAATACCTCCTCGTTCGTCTTTCTCGCCATACAGCTAACCTTCTCCATCCTTCTCCAAACCCATATCTCAAACGCCTCAAGTCTACGCACATCCTCCCTTCGCAATGACCAATTTTCCGACCCATATATCGCCACGCTCCATATTAAAGTTTTCACCAGCCTCTTCTTTACGTCTCTTCTCAGAGCCCCCCTCATCAATTCCCTTATCCTCGAAAATGCTTCTTTAGCGAGCGCAATTCTGTATCTGATGTCCTTACCACTAAACCCATTCTCCTCCAAAATACTACCCAGATACGTAAACTGCTCTACCTGCTCTATCTTATGCCCTCCCACCCCTATTTTCAGCCTCTCTTACTCTCTCTTCTTGCATATAGAAAATTTCATTAATTTCGTTTTCTTGTGGTTGATCTTCATCCCATACTTTTCGCACTGCACCTCTAATGCATTCACCCACCATTGACTGTAACCCCTTGGCAGACTGACTAACCAATGATTGATCATCTGCGAATCTCACTGATTTATCAGCTCCCCTCCTACCTTTATTCCTACCTCCTCCTCCCCCCATGCCTCCCTTACCATTTCTTCTGCATGCACGTTAAAAAACAGCGGCGATAGTGAGCACCCCTTCCGCACTCCCCGCCCTATCGTGGCCCATCCCGATTCTCCATCGGCTACCTTAACCTGCGCCGTCTGGTTCATATACAAATTCCAAATCAGACGCCTGTCCCTCCAATCGACCCCTAATTTCTTCAACACTCCCATTAATTTCGTCCAGTTCACGCTATCAAACGCCTTCTCGAAAACTTCGTATCATGAAAAAACATCCTGCCCATACTCTAGGTTTCTTTCTACTAGCGTCCTCATCACCGCTATAGCGTCTCGCGTTCCCGTCTATCTCCTAAACCCGAACTGGTCGTCACCCAGGTATTCATTTGCCTTCTTCTCTAGCCTTCTGTTTATAATTCTCAGAACTACTTTGGCCACGTGGGATATTAAGCATATTGTCCTATAGTCTTCGCACGTTTTTGCCTTGCTCTTCTTTGGTATAGGAATTAGTACAGTCTTCGTGAAGTCTTCCAGCCACAATCCATCCTCATAAATCCTCCGAATATGCGCAAAAAGTTTTCCTCTTCCGTTCTTCCCCATGCTCTTTAAAAACTCTGCAGGTATGTCATCTATTCCCACCGCCTTATTCCTTTGTCATGCCTCATAGAGCTCTTTCTATTTCGCTATCTAGTATTGGCGGCTGGTGATCTGAAAATGTAGTGGTGCACAATTCATGGGTGTCACATAAAGGGTTTTGAAGCTATGTACTTTCTTTTTCAGAGGGGATTTTACACCTTGAAGTAGAAAAATTATGAAATATTTCTCCGCATACCGGTATTTATTATTAACAATATTATGTTCCATCAATAATTATTTCTTTTATGTAAACGCTGATTACGAGTCCAATTCAAAGTATTCTATGAAACCCTCATTTTGGCATAACCGCAAAAAAATTCCATGCGTTTCACATATTGCAGATAAAAAGAGAAAATAATGAGTTCGTCCTCTTTTTTATAACCTGTTACCATTACCAATCAATGTTATCTGTAGAGGATAAAAAATATAAATATAGCATTTAAGCCACACAAGATAAATATTTTAAATAAAATAATTGTGATTACCTATATATATAGAAAATCCATCCTCCTTGACTTGCTCCCAGAGAATTTTGTAATGACTTTTTCATTGAAATCCTTAATCTGCAACATTCAAGGGACAGCATTGCGAGGGCAGACAACTATTCCTGAGACATGGAGTTTCGTAAAAATGTCTTGATACGTTTTAGCGTAGAAAAACACTGTTCATCCTCTGCTGTCGTCATAGGTATTGTTATTAACACTTTCAACAACTTAACCCACCCACTGAAAGTGTCACATAAGTTATTCTGTGTCAAGAAGTCAAACAAACTCACTGCTCCAGACATGGTCCTAAATTCCTCCATTCCCTAAACAATGGATAGTTCCGTGCGGAGTTTTTTTTTCTACAAATGAGTATACCTCGACTATATTCATCAGGAGTGCCTCGGGAAAACTTGTATTAAAATTTTCAAATACACTTGCCTGAAATAGCGAAGATGCCACAAGGTGCCCAGTGAACCTATATCTATCTTTAGCCTGGCATATAATTATGTCGCAAACTTCCACCGCTTCTCTTTCCCAATCGGAGCGTATTTCTGCGGCACATCTCAGTTTCTTTGGCATGTCACTGATGTCGGAAGAGGAAGATATTTCTGCGATGCTTTCCCTAATTTTCATCATTTCCCGCTGTAGCGCTATCGGGAGAAGGAGCAGATTTTCTCGCCGATAACACTCTTGAAAACACAAACTCTTTCCAAGCTCGGGTGAGAAAAATGAGGAAAACGAACAAAACACAAGTATTATCAATCATAAACTTAACTTATCAATATATTTTTCAAATCACAAAATAGAACCAAACCAATTACAATAATTTACCCATAGGTCGAGTGCCAGGCGACCGTAATGAAAGTTTTCAGTCGGAAAATAATTTAAGTTTAACAAGTACGAGAGGTTGAGCTTCTCTCTTATGTACAAAAGTGACTAAGTCAGCAGGCTCACACAACGGTGTTACCGGGAAGCAATAGAGGGCGAGCTTAGACATGAGTCAGCTGAGGAGGGGGTCTGTCGACAAGGACGAAGGTGGAATGGGTAAGGTCAGGAGGTTGGCGATTGGTAGCCTTGGAGGGGAGGAAATAATGGGATGGGTGATAGATAGGGTGGCAGTTTTTAATTGGAGCGCCAGGAACTGTTTTCTGGCGTCGGCCGCAGAATACAGGATCACAGCCTTTGAGCCTTGGTCAGGATGACCGCATTTTTGGTATCCTTCCTCACTTTACTGGCTATAAAAGCGGGGCAGGACCTGGTGAGGGAATGGTGCGGCGAATGGTGCGGCGAATGGTGCGGCGAAAGGTGTGGCAGAAGTCGTGGCAGAAGTCGCTGGCAGTAGTCGCTGCATTTTGTAGTCGTAGGCATTTTGGCCGTCGTTGGCGCACATGTCGTTAGCGACGACATGCGCGCTAAGTCCTTCGGCTAAGTCCGGAGGATAAACAGTCCGCAGAGGGGGAAACTGTCCAAAGAGGGGAATTGACCAAAAAAACAGGGGGGAAAATGCCACACTACGGTACATGGTAGGAATAGGATAATCTCTCAATCCATTAAAATGGACCAGGAAAAGAGTAAGTACAACGGATAAAGGGAGAAAACGCTTCATTACAAAAAACTGCTTCAGGTAGAGAGTGACAGGGGAGACGACATATGAAATACAACTCTTGAGGAAGGATTCGCTGACGAAATGGAATTTGGGATTCACTGATTGGGAGCAAAATAAAACAAACGTGTTGGCATCACCAAGACTTAGCCGAAGGACTTGCCCGAACGACATGCGCGCTAAGTCCTTCGGCTAAGTCCGGAGGATAAACAGTCCGCAGAGGGGAAACTGCCCAAAGAGGGGAATTGACCAAAAAAAAACGGGGGGGAAAATGCCACACCGCTCAAAGGCTGAAATATGATTTCGTATTGTTGAAGCATCACTTTGGTGCTTTTGAAGTTGACTGTATAAAATATCCACATAAACCATTACTCGGTGAAAAAATGACAATCAAAATACAAAATTTTCTGTTTTTAAAATTTCTGCCAGCCCCGATGCTTGTGCTATTGTACTAGAATTTCGTATTTCATCTCCGTTTCAATGGCTTTCATACATTCGATCAATTCCTCCCTATATTCAAATACGGTGTTGACACTTCGGGATTGAAAATTCCACCGTGTGGGAACTGATCGAGGCAATCGTTTCTTCAAAATTCCATCAAGAATGGCAGCTCTTTGAGGAGAGCATGAAAAAAGGTATATAGTCCTTGAAGATTTGCAAAAAATATCCTAACATTCCGATTCATAGATGCCGCATTTAACATAATTAAATTGAGTTGGTGAGCATGGCAGTGAACGTAAGATGCCTAATCATAAGTTTATCTTATAACTGCTTGTACCTCACGAGATGAACCACCCATCACTGCAGCCCCCTCTTTTGCTTGAGGAATCAATTTTTCTGGGCATCCTTGAAGATGACGACTCAATTCCTTAGGTATACAGTTTGCCAAAGATTGA
The DNA here is from genome assembly GCA_963573305.1 of Pyrrhosoma nymphula. Lineage (NCBI taxonomy): Eukaryota > Metazoa > Arthropoda > Insecta > Odonata > Coenagrionidae > Pyrrhosoma > Pyrrhosoma nymphula. The sequence continues at coordinate 100,325,238 of OY754330.1, read as the reverse complement.
GCGTCATGTCGTACAGGAGTGAGGAAATCCCAAAACCGTTCCACTGGATTGCAATTTACAATATACCAATTTACAATGACCATTTGAAGCATGCAAGCTACATCATTCAATTCGTCAGCTATAATGGCCAGGAAATCGGCTTCGCGTATTTATTTTGTTATTTCATCTTGACATACTTCAAGAATACACTGGAGAAGTTCGTTCTGTATTGTTTTTGATGTACCTTTAAAGACAGTTGCTTTTTCTAAGTGAGCCTTAAGGACATCGTCTAATTCTGCACTGAAATTAATTAAACCACGGAATACGCCAGGGCTTGTAGAAGTACCCGATTCATCGTGACCTCTCAAAGGAACCACAGAAAGGAATTCGAAGGAACCACAGAAACGGATACAATTGATAATCACGTTCAAAACATACCTATTGTCGTTCACTTTTGTATTGTACAATTCTATGGCCCGTCTGTAACCGGAGTCCAACTGTGCCGCTACGTACACATTACCCAGCAGTGTGAAACTCAGAACATTCTTCATGTGGCACGATGAAGCTTCATGCTTTTTCACGCGGTCGTTAAGATGAATATCAGTCATATCCATCTTCGTCCAAGATTGCTCTCCACCGAACAGCAAGCATGGAAAACAATACAATGCATTCCTCACATTGCAACCACACAACCACCCATGCCTTTTATAAGAGTCGGCGTTCAAGTTCCTCTTAAACTGCCTACTCTTAGTTTTAACTTCTTGAGAGATGTACTCTGTACGAACGCACGAATGCCACTCGCGAATGTCGGCGAGTGACGAGGCGAATCACGAGCGCGAATGTGTAAATGCGCTATAAGGGAAGAGTAGGTCTCCTTAGTTCTTTGATCGCTATTTTCTCTTCCAAACTTCTTGAAGAAAACGGTTGTGCCAACAAAGACGCGACTGAATTCATTTTTACAAACGTTTGCAGGCTGGCGATGAACACAACACTCGTCAACAGGAACAAGAAACTTGCGCTTGATTTTATTGCACCAGGAAAATACTACGCTGCTGCTAGGACACAATCCCTCGAGGGTGAACGCAGAACTGACCTCGTCCTTTTAAAGTAAGACATTTATGGCGCCCGCTGCCCCCGCCAAAACTCGGCTTCGTGATGAAAGGCAACGTAACATTGTAACAATGTGGCAACATTGTCAGGTTGGGCAACCCAGGCTAAGCTTATGGAAGATCCCTCTCCCCTTCCCCTCTTGCACCCTTCTCTTCCCCTCAGATGCCAGCAAGTTCGCTGAAACTCAAGTGCACTCGGAGCTGCACACCGCAGCCATTCAGAGCAAGGGGAATTATGTGCCGCGGAATTTGAAACGGTAAAACATGGGACGTGAAGAAATGAGGATATTCTCTTTAAGATCAACACATTTTAGACATTCTCCAGACGTAAAATAGTGGAAAATAGCTGTTTGGGCGATGCGATCATCAAGAAATCGGAAGCTAAAAAAAAGCATTTATAACAGTCTGAGACTGGGGGTAGCGCAAAATTGTAACACTATGAACGCCACTGCTCTCTAGGATACCTGGTCCGATGCCATCTCTGTCGATGTCGTCTTCCCTTTCTATATCTAACCTATTCGGCCTTATTTATTAACCATACAGCTCTTCAACATACTCCTTCCACCTCTCCTAGATCTCTTTCGGTTCTACGATCACATTTCCCGTCTTGTCTGTTATCGTTGTAATTCCCCTTCCCTTATTACCACCCGTCAGTTTCTTTACTTTCCTATATAATGCATCTGCTCTTCCCTCTTTTTGCTATTTCTGTAACTAGTCGATCTGTTCTCTCCACCACGCTTCCCTTGCTTTCTTTGTTTCTCTTCTAAGCTTGTTATTTAATTCTCGGTATTTTCTTTTACCTAGGTCTGAGTTTACGCTCTTTCATTTCCTTCTCTCCTGAATCTCCATTATCATCTTCTTCGTGATCCACGGTTTTCTTATTTTAGTTGCACTCACTACGCCTACCGTTGCTTTCGCTGCTTATACATTTCCAATTTTCAAACTTCCCCATTCATCTTCCACTGATCTAACTCCATGATCCTCACCCACTATCTCATCAACCGCTCTCGATACTTCTTCGTCATTGCCCCAATTAATGTCTCCGTATTCCACTTTCTTACCCTCCGTCCCATTATTACCTTTTTCAGTTTTACCCGACATTTCATGACTAATAAGTTATGGTCTGTGTCTGCATCAGCTCCCGGATAAGTATGCGAGTTTTTAACACTATTCCTTTCTCTGTGACGAACCATTATATAATCTATCTGGAACCTATATGTGTCTCCTGGCTTCTTCCAAGTGTACCTACGTCGAGGATGATGTCTGAGCCATTTATTTGTAATCACTAGGTTATTTCTACGGCAAAACTCCACAGCTTTTTCGCCGCGGTCGTTTCTCCTTCCTAGCCCGTAATCGCCCACCTCCCGCCCATCTCTTCCTTCACCCACCACCGCGTTCCAATTCCCTATTACTACTAAGTGCTTACTCCCAGGTATCCTACCAATTATTTCCTCTTGCTGATAGTATACCCCATCTACCTCCTCCTCTTTATGATTAGAGGTAGGCATGTAAACCTGGATTATAACTAAATTCGTTGGTTCTGCCTTGAATTCCACGACTATTATCCTATCATTAACCTGTACTGCATACACTACTTTTCTACCTTGTTTCCTATTCATTACGAATGCAACCCCGTGCTGACTTTCATTCCCTCCACTATAAATTACTCTATAGTCATTGCTCCTGTAGTCCCCGTCATTCTTCCATCTTACTTCGCCCAGACCCATGATATCTACACCCACCCTCTCCATTTCTTGCTTTCTTAATCTTTAGTTTCCCCACCCTCAGCATAGTCCTAACATTCCACGTGCCTATTCTGATTGTTTCGTTCCTCTCCTTTATCATCTTTTCCTCTGCTGCTACTACTTCTGAACAAGGATTTCTTGTGATGTCGACCGCAGGGGCCTTGCTCCCACCGCTGCCGGGCAGGACACCCGGCTCTCTAGGCCGAGTCCCGCAGTTGCCAGGATTCATGATAATTTGAGAGCTGTCCATAATTTCAAGGTTTTTAAAAATTGATATGGTATTCCGTGGCCTTACTCAATAGTGTTTTTTACGTGACACCATCACTTCAGAGGCCGCCCCAGTGGGGTTAGACGCCTTTTGCAGCCGCATCACTGAGGTGCAGACGCTGCGCGGACGACCATTCGTCTGTCTCCTAACCTTCGACCAATCTGACATGGGTGGCCCTACCAGGAGCATTGCTCCCGCCAGTGCAACTCTAGGGGTCATCGGAGCACGCAAGCCCTTCCATCACGACAAGGTTGTAGTCCAAGGGAAGGGCATTACCGACTACAATTTGGAATTTTAAAAATATTTTTCTGACTCACACAGTCGCGGCGGAGTCTGCTTGAGATCAGAGAAATATCTCCAGGGGAATCAAAATTAATTCTCGGAGCGTGGACACGAGTTGTCTGCGAGTTTTTGATGTCGGTCCACTTATTATAACCGCCACAAGTGCACTCTATCCTTCGTTATGTGGTGCACAAAAGGATGCTTCTTTTCCATGCGGAGTAAGTACCCTTCACTCCCCGTCTCCCTCGCTAACCTCTCTGCATCCCCCCTTGCTTCCACATTTCTCCCCCTTTTCAGTCTCCACCCCCCTCCCCCCGGCACCCACCCTCGTAATTTGCCGCCAACTTAATAATGGAAGAGGGTGCGCTACCGTGCAACGCAAGGCACGCGCCTACGCCCCTTCCGCTACCACCGCGCTTTCGGAGCCGCCGTATCGGGAAACGTGGTGTACCTTCTTCTTACGACGCCCTCGTACTTCGTGTATGCCTGCTACCTCTCGCTCCTTCTCCCGCAAGGAGTGCCCTCCCGGTCCATGACTAAGCTGGAGTTAAGGGGGGAGGTGTGTCCTCCAACGTTGCCAGCTCTGTCCCGCCGTTGTTTCTTACACTCCATCCCTCGCAAGCGCCCGGTTTGATCCACGAGATGGAGAAAAAGTGGGGGAGCTCTGTGGTGATGGACCGTTGTGACTGGTGAATCACCAGATTTGCCGATCAAGGGGTTCCGGGTTTTATCCTCGCGCAGGGTGTATATTCGCCATCGAGTCTGTAGCCTTCGTTGGCTTTGAATTTTTAAAGCACACGGCGACTTTCAGAAGCTAATATGATACCTGACTACTGAGGTCATTTGCGCCATGGGCTGGGTATGATTTTAAGTGTAGGATTGCCACAGAGGTAAAAGAATTGTGGAGAGAAACCGGGAATTATATCCAAGTAGAGATCGCATTCTACTGAATAATCTTTGCCACAACTGGAAATCGATCCTATATCTTCAGGATGAAAAATCAGTGAATCTATCACGCCAATCCGATCCCTGAATGTTAAAGCTCAGCAGCTTTGAGATTTTTGAAAATCGACAATCCAAGTTCTAGGTAATGGTAAGAGATGATGTCTGAGGACAGTGCATCTTATAAAACTTCCCACACAATTGCTCGTTTTTGCTAGTGTGCTGATGTCATTGCTGAAATATCGTATGTAGGCTGGCTATCATTGTGAAGGTGTGATATTTCAAAATATTACGTGCTGATTATTATTTTATCATCATTGTGAAAGAGAGCATGTGCCGGCTGATTAACACTTCCAAAGAAATATAATATTCGCATTAATAAATAACAAAATTAATTTTATTTCTTTTCTCCTTCTTCTTTCAGGAGATATAGGTCAAATTATAATAAATCCTGAAAGAAGAAGAAGAAAATGAATAATAATAAAAAGAGGTCATGAAAAGGAATCATCTAAAAAATTAATTTTTGGGCTAGTATCTTGGTGTTGAAAAATCTCTCACTGCTTAACCCTAATATCCTGTTTTTTGACTGTCGGAAAACTGGAAAAATTGCAAAAATCGTCTAACAGAGAATATCATGGTGGGGCCCAAATGTTTCCGAGGAGCGCTAGCCTTATCACCATTCAATAGTTGTCCTCAGCCTTCGTTGCTCTTGGTACATCGCAAAAAAATGTATGACTGTAGGCAAAATAATTCCAATGGGTTATGGAGAACAGAATACATGCATTGGTATTGCTGGGCGTATCAAAAAACGTGGAGTGAAGCACCCCTGGAATTGGGAAAGTCTGAGGGAATTTTATATTGGAATTTCCGAGAACAGGAGCGCCACCCTAGCTACCCACTGATCGTGGTTTCGAATCGTATGTACATACATACTTTAACAAAAGGATGTTGAGTTCCTCTTAGGATAGAGGCGTTAGGTTAGACAGTGCTGTATTACGTTGACAGTTGGAGAACCTAAAAATCAATTATCCTACTAAATATTTCTCTATTGGAAGTCACCGATTTCTGTCTCCATAAGTATGCCTTTACCTTAGATCCTTGTCCTTGAACCCAGCTGAAAGTTGTCCATGAATAGCTGACACGCATATTCTTTTATGGTTTATGTCCTTGTCTAGGTTTTCGGTGAGAGTGATTGCTGAGTACTTCACCTGTGCTGACGTTATTTATGTGATTTTGCGTCTTTTGTACGACGGGTTTAAGAGTGCTGCTGATTATCAAAAACAAAAACTTTACCTTAATATTATAATACGATCAAAAAACCCTATTACACCAATTATTAAATCACATCAAATCACTCAAGTTATGAAAAGAATTCCATCGGAGTCGCTCGCAGAGGAAATGATTTTTTTACTGCGAATCCCGCGCTTCATCTGCATCTATATCTACAAAATACCCTGCAAGCCACCTCAAGGGTGTGTGGTAGGGGGTGAGTAGTCACCAGCATGCATTACACTATACCATAAAGTTAGTTTAACTACGAATAATTATGCATTAGCATAAATCGCTAATGCTTGTCATGAGGTGAAGTCTCACAGATATGCTCTTCATATTAGACGGACCGTTAGTATATAGGTATTTTGCAAATACACAAACGGACAGAGACACAAGAGTTATGCTGAAGACATGCATGGCGTGCTGTTAGTACGAGGTAGCAGATTAGGATACAAGTATTAGAGAGTACTACTACAACTAAGAGCTACACTACGTATCGACAAATCTAGTTAAAAGTCTCATTGACAGCAGTTATGGTCCCTTATCGTTCGCGGGAAAAATGACATTTTAAATCTGTCCGTTCTACAGTCCAGTTCCCTATTTTTATTCTCATGATCTGATCCACCGTAGTATGTCGGATCTCGTAAAATGCTATTAACGTTCGTGCGCATTGTTGCTTTGTGTTACATTTCTACTCCAGAAGCTCATGGTTGACCGTTTATTTTTCTTTTAAATGACTCGCTCCAATCTTCGCTTGACGCTCGCGAAGAAACCCCTTGCTAATTAAAAACGTTCCGCCGCGTGATGCTGTGGCCGAGAGTGAGGTGAAGGAGACAAGGGTGAGAGAAAGATCGATGGACAGAGGAGGAGGAGAGAGAGTGAGAGAGAAAGAGTGTAAGAAACAAAAGGGAAGGGTTGAAGTTTTTCAGGGTCGTCGGAAAAAAAATGGTTTAGAGATAAGCGCGATTGAAGAATGAATGTGCCCCGTCTCTCACCCTCCTCTCGTGGTGTGGGCGGATACAGGAGGAGGTGGCAGCGAGCGCGGCCAGCCAGCGGGCGGCGAAACAGCACGGTCGATCCCCAGCGAGTAGTCCGAGGGCGCGTGCAATTTTTATTTCGGGGTTGATGGGGAAGAAGAGGAAGGAGGAAAATAAAGAAGCAAAATGGCTCAGAGCCCGCACGTCTTCGCAGCCTTCCCTTTTTTCTTTTTCTTTCCCTCGCCCCCCTTCGCCCGTTCGCGTTGAACTTAAGAACAGAACTGGAGAACAATAGTGTTACTCAAGCTTAAGTTACTAAAGTGACAGTCTGCAATTTCTCGTGTCTAAAGACCGTTTTACACTAGGCACTTCATAGCACAGTCTGATGTATGGATGGGATGTGCAATGAATATTGCGTCATGTGAAGCGGGGACTTCTTACTAGAATGACTGCGCGAATGCATGAACAAAAGACATGGAAATAGCCCCTGATCATATTCCGTGCCCGCGTTCTCGCAATTTCTGTAAATCAAATCGCGCAATTAAGTGCCTCGTGTAAAACGGCCTGCAAACCAGTCAATGTCTCTCATCTCAATGCCAATAATCTGTCTCCTTTAGTTGACCAATGGGAATTTTATATAATATTCTTGTACGCGAAAGGTTCCCATTTCACGTCCGTAATCGGCCATCCCGAAAGAGTATTTTTAATTCCGAGCTGATTTTATTTACACATGGTCGTATAGTTAGAACATTATGTAACTTAAGTTCGTTCTGTATACGATCATATCCGCAAAAAAACAACCAATAAAAATGCTTCTCTATTTAGTTAAGTTGACCTGTGGGATTTTTTCCATCTATAATGTCCAAGAGTGGTTCTAATATTTTAAATTGCAATCCAGTTTGTTGTACGAACTCACACACGGTGTAGAAAACAAGCGACTAAATTTTAAATAAATTACGTTTACATCTGCATTTCACTTACACATTGCTGGTGGTGCATGTATTCCAGCCAAGGTAGCTTCTGATTGGTCAACTTAATCGGGAAATGTAGGAATGAACGAGAACCTATCTGAGACTATTCTGCGCGAAGCTTTTCTGCTTTTCAAATGCCTTAGTTAACCGAATATGAGCGTACTCATGGCAAGATTACTGGCGGATTCGGAAAGGGCTTCTATGATGATGAGTGAAAAGCAATCGTCAAAGGTTTGGCACTGGGAGGCAGTATGTTGACCCATCTCCAAACAATTATATCTCGCTCAAACTGCAATGGTTGGAGCGATTTTAGTTTGTTTACAGATTTGCGTGAAACTTTGCATACGTGTCCTTATTAGTAATATCTATCGGTAAAAGTGAGAAAACTGCATGCTACCGATTTGGTTTCCTAGCTATTTCAATGATATTTTAACATGCACTCTTATGGCAAACGGCATATATTTTGAAACAATTCGATTGCTTATGCACAGATTTTCTCCTAAATGCGAAATAATAAGTTTCATATCATTATAATAGCTGCTAACAAATATGAAGGTATCATGCCGAGTAAGAAAAGTGTATTTAGATATGATGTTCTCTTAAATTTCGAATTTCGCGCCGAAAATTCAAGTAAAAACAATGTTTTAATTAAGGTGAAAATTTGAAATATAACTCTTGAATCTTATTCATTCCTGCATGTATGGTGATTTCCAACATATAAACAGGCGTACTCGAGTGAAATGTGTTCCAAAAATTATTTTTTCGACTTACTTGAAAAGTTATTAGAATGTGCCCTCAACGACTCACAATTACCGCTTCAGCCACCTTAAGTTACATTGTTAAGTTATGTTCGATTTTAACCGGCCTTTTCTCTCCATCTCTCTCCTAACCGTCAGATTCCTTCATCCTTCGCCTCGGCAACTCTCTCGAGCTTTCATCCGTCCGCGTCTGTAATCACGCCTCGCTCTGTGTTCGCAGGAAACGATCAATTACCCCCGCGCCGAAAGTGATGGGGAGCGCCTCGGATCTCAGCATTTCCTTTTCACCCTCTGCATCTCCGTGTTGGCGAACTGTGATTTTTTTCATCCTCCATCCGCCAGGTGCTGCACAATGCGCTGGGAGGTCACCTCTTGTGTCTGCCGATGCCTCACCTGGAAACGGGTGACTCGAATTCCAAAGTTAGTAGTGTTAGAGTCATGGTTTTCGGTTCCTCAACCGGTTAGATTATATCGTACCGTTAAACGTAAGGTCTTAATAATGAATCACATGCTTTTTCTCTGAAATTTTATCTTGCTTTGCGGCCGTAACTATAAATTGCTCTGAATGATAGAAAATTGCGCTATTTCACGACCTATAGCGTGATTACGGATCATTATAGAGCGTGCGCTGGCGTTATCGTAATATTGTTACCGATTCAATTAATAAGAAAAATGCGATGAACGTTCTTCGAACTGCGCGTGTTCATTAAAATCACTGTCCTCGAATTTATGGTGCGGGTCGCACGAACTGTGACTTAGAACAGTTCATTACAATGTACGTTCGCGTTTTGGATATCAATGGTGACAACGCGCATGAATGCACCCCTGGTTGTTTTGATATCTGGGCGTCCGATTTATGATCGGATCTATTTTTTCTTACGAGGTCTTTATGCAACTACTAGTCTGAAATAAAGGAAGAAGGCCCTGCATAACCGGTACGAAAGTATGGAATTCATAATTATGTATACCATTATGCCATGTTCATCGATATCAGAAATAACCCTTTCCAATCGCGTTTTACTTGACTAAGTTCTCTGCGTAGGTACACATTCATCAATCGTCGTAAAGAAGAACATTGTGTAGATTAACGGAGCAAGTACCTACTGTCGGAAAAATATCCACGTACGCAAGTTATGTTGACGCTATTCTTAGTGATTCACTATGTGTAAAGCATATTAGGCCTTAATTGGGAAAAGTGTAACTCATACACTCTGTTTAGTGCGTCTGTGGCTCATCGCCGAGTGATGATTCTGTAAACTCCATTGCCTGCCTTGCATATCATCCTTTTAACCTTTCACCCTGATCCTGAAGAGCCTGCTCAGGAAACTTGACACTTCTCCACCGATAACAATTTTGAATCATAAATAAATAAAAAATGTCAGCGTTGCTATTGACGCATTGCGAGACAGCATTTTAGATGGAGATGTATAGGATGGAATAGAAATCGGTTTGGGCAGGTTGATGGGCATTCGATTTGATGGGATTCATATGTTGAATTGCGACAATGAATTTATTCGAAGGGATAGTAGATCCGTATTGGATAGGAAGTCGATGGATTTTGGCAAAAACCAAGTGTTCATAAAGATTATTACACCGGAACACCTGAATAGGATGCACTCTCCAGGATATCGCTCTGAATTCGAATGGCTGTCCAGAGTGTCGAGGAAAAGTGCTGGCTTGCCAAGAAAATAGTGTCAGGGGACTCGTGCGGGATTAGTTTTAGAAACTTGTCAAAGAGATCGGTTGACGTTCTGCTACTTGAAATGACTGTGTCAATTTAAAAACTGGCCTTATATTTTATTTAAATGAATATTTAAAGGAAGAACATTTTAGCTATAGAAATTATTTACGTAATAATGCTCTTCTAATTCATTTTATTTTCAGTCAATGCTATTCTAACGGCGAAAAGTATTACATCAAATGTAGAAGTGGTTTACACTATTTTAACTATTATTGATATCTATATGTAGAATGTGAGGTAATACTAATTACTTGATCAGAATTATAAAATTGATCGTAGAATGTAGCTGTAGTGGAAAATTAAAGGATAAAAGACTGATCTTTTTGAACTGAAGCGTAATGGGAAGTGCTGTTCTGCGTTGCAACGACGCACCGATAATAAATATTAATTTATGTTATTTAATATATAATTATATATATATATATTTGTATTATAATATATAATTATTAATTCTTTATTCAAATTTTATTTCAATTAATAAATAATTAAGATGTAATATGTAGTTTTTATTATAATAAATGTTAATTTCTATTATTTAATATATATTATAATTTTACACACACACACACACACATATATATATATATATATATATATATATATATATATATATATATATATATATATATATATATATATATATATATATATATAACCATTCATTCATTCACTCAAACCGCTCACAGGCGCAAATAATAAATAATTTCGTTCAAACAGAGGGTTATATATGTAATTATTAATTCTTTACAACGTGGAACAACAAATAATTTCAACCATACGCGAATAACTTACTTTTGCAACTAATTTTATTTTTCTATTTTTTTTTCGCGCAACTGATTACATGCAATTGGTTCAAGCCTAGAATTCGATAGTATTTGAGGATTAATTTAGGGTCGAATTTAGGCTTTAAGAGAGATGGTAGTGACCTCAGATACATTTCCTATCAAAACGTGATGCTCTAAACGTGAAACTCAAATGCTGGTATGTCTCCCAACGCCTGGTCTGTTCAAGTGCAGTGGTTCTCCAATAAAACTTTCCAATCGTCTAGGCAGGAGGAGGTCGGTAACCCGTACAGGGCGAGGTGTGCCGTTTTCCCTTCTTGGGATGCAGTCGAAACACTTAAGCGAGTGACCCAAGGCTGGGACTGGAGGCAACGTCCTTTCAGTTAACCCAAATTACTTTCATATACTTTCATGTTAAGGGTCACAAACGGGTGAATTGTTCATAGACGAATGTAAATTCTTAGATCTTATTTTTGTTAATGCTCCTAATACTTCAATATTTTACCCAAACTATGAAATACACACGTTTTTTCTTCGGGATGTGTGAGGCGAATAACATGGTGAATGGTTATGTGAAGTGCTTATGGTTATGTGGTTATGTGAAGGGCATTTTTTCTGTTCCTTAGATTGTAGTTTTTTCCCCTCTGCCCTTGGGGTATATCAAAAAAACTCGGGAAATTCTTTGCTCCATTGGGTTTATTGGTTCGAAGAACTGCGCTTTCCTTTATTACCCATCGCCTCATCAACTCATTTGACCGCTCGCAGTTGCCCAATACTATCTGTTTTTACCTGTCATTAGTGCCAATTGTTGATGTGCTCTTAACCAATTAAATTAATCAGTCCGTAGGTTTCATTTGCCTCTTTATTTTGTTACCTTACAATGCTCTAGCTGTGGTTCGGTGACCGCTAAGTTTTGATTTGTCTGAACCCATTAAAGGTCCCATATGTAGAGGACAGCCAAGAAAAGTATCTTCATGATCCTAAAAAAGTTTTACCCAACGTTGGCGTTTTTTGTTGGATAATCCAATACTCTCATAAAAATCACAAGTGACGTAGTTACTTTAAGCCATGATCTGGGAATAATACCAGGAGAGTGGTTTCGACTGTATATCAAGGTTACTTTTTGTTTCTCATCAGGCCTCAAAAATAAACTATGAGATACAGATCAATTAGCTTTTTTGTATGCGTAAATTCTCACGCAACGGATATACTCCGCGCACAAAACTTGGCAGCAACACTTCCTAGGCTTCCAGTCACCTTCCTTTTACAATGCAACTTATGTCCCATTTTCTCTCTTTTTTCCCTCGCTCAGGACGTTTTGTAGGCTTGCAGGGCCTAGTCAGATTGTGCCCATTGTTTTAAACCACCATTAATATGAGGTTCGTTCGAGGTAATAATAAGAGGTTCGACCGTAACTCCGGGCCTGTTTAGGGAATTAGTTGAATTAATGCACTTTGTAAATTTCAAACTGTTTTTTTTGTTATAAACAACCCTATTGCAGGTTGCATATTATGAAAAAGTCTGGAATTTAAAAAGTTTACTCACTCGAGCATACCAAAAAAATTCTCGCCAACCATTCAAATTATGCATGTTAGGAAAATTTAATATATTTTGACGATAACCCACATACACTCCCTGAGTTACGAGGAACTCGCCCAAATGGTACTTACACCGTTTACACGAGGCCATGCTTGCACAATTGGTGAAAGGCGGTAGTTTCACTGGAAGTAGCTGATAGCGCAGATCAAGAAGATCGTCAGATCGTCCGGTATCTACTGCGACAGCTTCGGTCGAGAGTGTAGTTCACGGAATCGGCTTCAGCGTTGCTAGATGGAAGGCCATGGGCGCACATACTCGGGGGCAGGGGGGAGGGGCGCTGCGCACCCCCAGCCTCCGGGGAAAAATAAAAAAGGGAAGGGAAAATTTTATTTATTTATTGTTTTTGCAAGATTAAATTAATATTTTTTTGTAAAAATGGAGAAAATTGTCATTCACCTAAGATGTTCCAAAAATATACTCCTGAGACCTCAAATTTACTAAACTTTCCGGGAGAGGGCTCCTCGGACCCCCATTCTTAAACTTATGTCTTGCCCCCCCCCCCCCCCTGGAAAATATTGTATGGGTGCCCATGTGGAAGGTAGCAGGAAATCACCATATTATTCCTCTTGAGATGTAGCTTTGCATTCAAAGACATAATGGCATTCCTCTTAGTAAAATGTTCCGGAATTAAGGTGGTTGGAGCGATTTTTATGAACAGATTTGCGTGCATACCTGTTCTCATAAGAGATATCTATATAGATAAACGTGAAAAAAATTGCATTTTACCGATTTGGTTTCTTGGCAATTCAATGCTATTTTAACACGTACCCGAATGGCAAATTACATATATTTCGAAATAATTCAACAGATTTTCTCATAAACGCGTAATAATGTTCCATATTATTATAATGGTTGATGATAAATATCAAGGTATCATGCTAGATAAAATATGCGTGGTTACATAGTTTTTGCTTAAACTTCGAACCCTGCGCCAAAAATCCAAGTCCTAGAAATACTTTAGTTAGGGCGAAAAATGTAAAATATAATTTTGCATAATTTATATTTCTGCATGTGTGATGATTTCCACCGATGATGTGCACATAGATGTACTTCAGTGAAATGTGGTCCAATAACTTTTTTTCGAATTACTTGAGAGGTTATTAAAATGTGCACTCAATAACTCACGATTAACGCTCCAGAAATCTTTATATAGTACACCTATGTACCTACAATATGTACCTACCGCAATCGGATCTGTAACCGGGTATAATACTGGGGGAGAAACATCAGTCAAGGTGTACCTAGGTTTATAGTAGTTAGCTTTCCCGCTCTACGCCCCTATACCGTAATGGTGAGTGGAAGAAATCAAGAAGCCAGAATCACCGTATAACTTGGGGAGCGAGAGCTTGCGTAATTAGAAGGATTTTGCTATCCGGGAAGGAGGATCACCAGCGATGGAAGAAGCAAGATAGACATTATTAGCGGAATAGCCCAAGCAAAGAAGGTATTCTACGAGGAGTCCTTAAACAGCAAGTAACACAAGCCTGGAAGTAAGGAAGCACATTATTACAAGATGTATTGGGAGCGTGGTCTCATACGGCAGTAAAGCCTAGAGTAGAGATGGGCAAAATTTCTCAGTAATCGATTAATCGTATCATATCATGATCGTGTCGGGAGAATCGATTAAGTACAAAAATCGGGAAGGCATAATCGATTATGAAGAATCGGTAAATAATCATATGATTTTTCTGTGAGGTTCGTAGCTTCTGTGACGAGCAGAAGAATCGGAAGAATCATACGATTCATGTCAAGCCTGTGAAGGATCGTCAAGGATGAGCATCGCTCTGCGCATGCCTGACGGGTAGCATAATCGGTTATTTGAAGAATCGGTAAATAATCATGCGATTTTTCTGTGAAGTTCGTAGCTTCTGTGACGAGCAGAAGAATCGGAAGAATCATGCGATTCATTCAAGCCTGTGAAGGATCGTCAAGGATGAGCATCACTCTGCGCATGCCTGACGGGTAGCATAATCGGTTATTTGAAGAATCGGTAAATAATCATGCGATTTTTCTGCGGATATATTTGTGACGGATGGAATAATCGTAGACTCCTGTGGAGGATCACCGAGTATGCGAAGCGGAAAGCGATGCGCCCCGATTTTTGAAACGAAGGGTCTGTTGAAATTATTTCACGGTGTTGTATGATTGTGGTGAAATCATTATATTCAGTGATATATAATTATGGTCTCTGACTGAAGTAAACGATACTGTGAAGTGACGTGGGAATAGAGAGCTGTATATAAGGAGATGATTTTTGTGCATTTGTGTTAAATAACCTAATTGAAAAGAGAAAAATGGTAGGTGACTAATCAAGGTTATTGTAAAGGTTTTGTAAAGGAGAGAGGTATAGACAAAATGGGAATGTTATAGGTGCCTGGAATACAGTAAAAAATATGTCTCCATATGTATAAATACTTGGCATAGCTCTAATTCACACTCAACATGCTGCAAAATTTACAATGATTGTAATTTACATTGATAATGTGACTGCTCAGTGATGATGATACTTGAGTTATAAATATATATATATATATATATATATATATATATATATATATTATTTCGACAGAAATGGTAACTTATGTTGTCAATCATATATATAATGTACCTAGTTCTTCTATTTTTTCAAAAAATTAGCTTAGTATTTCAAAGTGTATGTTTTCTCGACATCTTATACTTCATGGTGTAAATATCAGGAGCATTAATACTCCTAAATTAGGTCAAATATTATTAGCGTTATCCTTGAAATGAAGCTGTCTGTCATTAAGAGTCATAAACGTTTTACCTCATCTCTCGTTAAACCACATGCATCTGAGTCATATTTTTTATCTGCGGCGTTTTCACTCGTCTTAAGAATTCTTTCAGATTTTGCAGTCTTGCCATCGCAGTTCAAACATAAAATGCAAAAAATAGCTTTTTCATGGGCTATTTGAATCTTTTTATTTTTAAACTATTCACTGGCAGTTGCGAAAAAAATCATCAAAGTTCTAAAGCCGATTATTTTTTCCCTCGGTAAATTTTCAAATTACACCAATCCCGCCGATTTTTTTCTGACGGTCATAATCGGGATTGAATAATCGATTCAACGATTAAATCGTCCACCCATAATCGATCTAATAATCGAAAGAATCGGAAGCAAATAATCGATTATGATGAAGAATCGATTTTTTTCTCCCATCCCTAGCCTAGAGTGTACCAGCTGCTGAGGAAAAGAGAATGGAAACAATGGAGATGTGGTGTTAACAAAGAATGATGAAGATCAAAGGAGAGAATCACCACCAAAGACGGCCTACGTTGAGTTGAAGAGGAAAGAATTATAATGAAAATTCTGCAAAGAAGAAGATACATTTTGCGACACAATAGCCTATTGAAGACAATATTGGAAGGATAAATGAGTGGAAAGATTTACAGAGGAAGGCCAATAATGGAATAATACATCAGGTAAAGGAAGGACGTCAAAGTGAAGAACTCTGCAAGGATGGAGTGGTTGGTTGGTGGGAGAGTTGAGCGGAGAGCTGCAGCAAACCATGAATCTTCGAATTGGTAGGAGCTTTCCATTTGGTTTAGTGCACTGCTTACTTCGAAACACAACAGCTAACCTGCCTTCCATTCGTTACAGACCCTGCGCTGTAGATTGCGCAATTGAAAACAGATCAGAGGGAGCAGAGTTAATGTGCGTGGAACAACAAAATAATGCCGATAATCGCATCCGCGATGATTGTTTTTTGTTGATTTTATGTGAAGGCTCAAACACGGATAATGTAAAGCTTTTAATAACTAAGTGGTAAAAAGCTTACGTATTTAAATACTTGATTAGAACGAATTCGTAAAAAAACACAAAGCAATCGGCCGTGACTGTTGTGCACCTGCAGATTGCTATCCACCGACAGGATACCAAACGTTTCGCCAGCGCTCATCGTTCCACTCCACGTCGTTCGTGTGCATTGCTGACTGATTGTGATGACCACTGGAAGAAAGGAATCGACTTTTCAATCAGTGGACAATTTTATAGCTGCGAGCCCCGTCATGCCACTTGGGCATTGGGATTCCTTCCTTTGCCGAGATTGCTGGCCGCTGAACTTAACGCGTTCTGCCTTCAGCATTTCTATGTTTGCCGCGTGTCCCATTTGATGTTCTCATTGGTTGAAAGTGCGGCGTGCAGCTGCCGCGAGTAATCACCGCGGCGGCTCTCGAGAATCTTCGCGTGGAAACACGCACACATTTCTCTTCAAAAGGCGTCGTCGTCGCCTGATATACCCGACAACAACGTAGTATGTAGTTCGGGATTTTAAGCGTCAAGCCCGGAAGCCATAAAAGTGGTCTTTGGCTTGAGTCCTCTGCTTCCTTCGGATGCATCCTCGCGTTTTAAATTCTCGTAAGGTTGCCGCAGGCGCTCGGTAGCCTTTTTTTCGACGGGGGTGGAATAGGTCTTTCCCGCTGCTCGCGGTGGTGTTTCTCGTGAGAAATGTTTCTTCTGTTTCTCTCCGGTCTTTGGCCTCATGAAATGGGGGCTGCTAAATTTTAATTTGGCACAGTTGGAACTAACTCCATTGAACCAATTTCTTCAGTAGTTAAAATTAACTTTTCTGTTCACTGGATCAACTGGATGAAATTCGCAGTGAAAAAATCATTTGACTTGACCGTGTTTCGAACTCGGTTCTACCGATTGGCATGCCGGAAAATCAAAAGATTTGTCATGACAAATTTTAATCCCATTTGATTAGTTTATCGAGACACTCGCGCGCGTGTCTGCTTACGTGAATTCAGTTGTGCATTTTTGCAGTGATTGGAAAATTTTCATGTATGACACTCGTAAAGAAACTTGAGAGGCGTACAGATAAGGGGAGTTGAATGGAAACACTGTGAGAAATGATACTCCCTTTTGAGTTCGTTAAGGATCATGTACTCGATGGTCAAAATTCTTGCAGATACTTTGGCAAGATCGGGAGGTTGTGGAGTAAATGTGCGTCTGGTTTAATTGTAAAGAAAAGAAAACACTGGACGAAGGTAGAGCTTCGGTTAAGCGTAAAAGGGAGGATGTCGACTAAGGAGGATAAAGGAAGTTGAACGCCCTGAGGAGCTGGATCAAGCTGAGTCACTATGATAATTTCGGTGTGTCACTTACGCCCGGTTTTATAATGCCTAGTTAACGTGAAACGCCAGACGACGTAGCCTTAACGCTAACTTGGAATTAACTGAGAGTGTATTACGTCAGACTGTCGGATAATTGGCGTTAGCTTTCTCTGGGAGAATGTATTAAATGCTGTTTTCACGTCAAGGAAATATTTTACCGTAGGTTATAAAACAGCGCCTGAGAATAATTAACATTACTGATGACGATAGTTGTAATTAGTTAGCTCTTGTAAGAGAATCTAGGAAGGAATATGGGAGTTAAGTTTGAGATCAGATATTGGTAGTTCAAAGAAAATCCGGCAGATTTGTAAAAACATTGATATGGGGAAATGGAGAATCTGACAGGATTCTTGATTACACTAGAATAATAATTCTTCAAAACATGAAAAAAACAAGCTTTACTTGTAGAATGGTCGAAGCACTCGAATTTACTTCTTATACCGACAAGATTGTCTCCCTCACCGTCTACCGACAAGATTGTCGCGGCAGATTCAAATAATCCTATAAAATAAGGGAGATAGACACTAGTACGGATAGGTAGCTGTTCTTTAATTTTTGAATACTTCCATGTATTGGAAGTAACTTCTCTATGAAAAAAATTGCTATTAAGTGCAGCATCAATTTTTTTCGTAAATATGATCGCCATTGATTCATAAATCCTGTTTTTCTGTTTTCTTCCTCTCAGCATCTATTTCTGTTTGCATATGAAATTCATTACTATTAACCATGGGTTAGGCTTTTACATCAATTCACATATCCCCAAATATTAGCGGAATGAGATAGGAATGTAGAATATTTACATTTACTGTTGTAAAATTGATCCTCGCCCACATGTGTAGACGTTTTTACAGATAAATCGCACTGCCTGTGATTAATTTCTAAATTCCTTTTCTTTATGTGGATACATATTAATATGTTATTTGAATTTTAATTATTATTTTTACCCGTAGGAACTACTTAGTATTTATTTTAGGGTATCGTATTAAACAGTAAATTACAAGGGTCTCTACCAGGGCGGATCCAGGAACAAATTTTAGGGGAGGCCGGGATCGGCCGTAGCGAGTGGGTCAAGGAGTTACCCCCCCACAAATTTTGGGGATACAGTCTAAAGTGAACCTCCCGAAAATCATAATATTATAAATAATAATAAGGGATGTTCTTTTTCACTGACATCAGGGGTAGAGTCCGGCCCCCCTCCAAGTGAACATCCCCCACCCAAATCCACCCGTCCCCCAAATGAACCCCCCAAAATATTTTCTGGTTACGATCCTCCTGCCGGGGAGCATAGATAATAGAGAATATCTGTATTGATGTACTAAGTAGTGAATTTTGGGTCCTTTAGATAATAATTTTTTTATATATTTCAGTTAAAATAAAAACTAACTTTAAATTACAATATTACAAAGCGTAGTGGAATAATGTAATATAAGTATTTCGCTTTATTCATAATAAATTTTATTGCATATAATATATAAATTCATTTATCAGAAAATATTCTTTTACTTTCTCACTCCACAAACAATATATTTTTGCTTAGTAAGGAACAACAGAGTTACCTTCTCTTAAAAAGCTGCAATTTCCTTAAACTACATAGAAACCGTTACAATTCGGTCAGTGTTACATAAATCTAAAATTAAATGCTAAAATAATATTTACATCAATAACATGTAGTTTACATCAATAAATGATTATATTAAAAAAAACGTTGTGTTTGCCAGATTTTGAGAACCTTTCAACAATTTTCCAAAAGAATCCAAATGGTTAATTCTAAGAAAGGTTTTAACAGGCTTTCCTGATACAATTCTTGTGGAATGTGGAAAACAGTAATTTTGTGGTAGTACTCATGGGTGTTCTAACAAAGACATTTTGGTGTAGTCGTCAATATCTTTTCCATTGTAGTAGCCAATATCATTTGGTAGGACTACTTTACTTAAAGTAGCTGACCTGTGAAGTTGATATGGACAAGATTGTGAGGGTTCTGTTGAACTCATTGGAAATTACATAGATGCCGAAGGTAGCAGACTAGGGAGAGAAAGAACTGGGGCAGATAACGAAGGCTGAGAGTGACCATTAGTTGCCCGAATCTAGCCTGTTTGTTGAGTATCTGAAGATACAGCAGCGTTCTTGGTGAAATCAGTGGTGTTCTCTTCCATATTTGAATCAGTGTAAAGTTTATTCAACGGCTAGGTCATTTGGACTGAAATAAAAAATGACATTATTGCAGCCGTACTTTTTCATCATGTCCTACACAAATATATATCAATTATGAATGGGTCGAATACCTTTCTCATAGTAAAATTTAGGTGATTTACCGATTCAACACCGATAGAATACACGAAGCTTGTCATGCAACGAAAAAAACCATCTGATTTTCCAAAATTGGTGTACTATATCAATGTACAGTGGCGTACGGACGGGATTTTAGGGTTTAAACCCCCCCCCCCCTTCCAAAACCATGTTTACCTGAATTCGTTTTCGCTCGTTTACCTGAACTAGCGTTTAGAATTATGCTTATTGCACTGAACAATATAGTTGAATTGCCTTCGCGAAAAGAGAATGTTAATTTAATTATTGTTTTAGTGAATAATAATCTAAATATCCTTTTATGATGATGCACATAAATATTAATGAAACCACCAACCAGAAGTTATAACCCCCCTAGAAGTCAATCCTGCGTACGTCACTGACAGTGTATATATACAAACGCGAGACTTGCCAAATATTCGGGTTACGCACTCCTCTGTCTCGACGTTGAGGGCCGAGAGGTGATGGAGCACTCCATTCTGAAAAAAGGTAGTAATTTTAAAGTAGGTAATTCCATGCATGGAAATATACGAAAAATAAGTGTGTAGATGAAAAAGGTCCATCGAATAACGTATTTCTAACCACAATAAGGTGGAAAGATAAAACATACCTTGCAAAACTTAAATTGGCAGACTTGCGATTTTAAAAATAAGTGCAAAATACAGGAGTCACGGAGATCTCGAGAACAACTGTAAAAGAAAATGTTACAGTTAGTAAATAATGACCAAATACAATTACTTATAAAACATATTTTCAATCACTACTACTAAAACTTACCACTAAAAAATTAGAAAAAAAATGCAATTTCGGAAAAAGATTTGAAATAAGAAAATCTGTAAAAAAAACGTATTTGTTAGTATAAAAATTACAACGAAAGTAAATCTATGACGAAAATATTTATGACGGTTAACTGGCTATAAACTATAACTTACCTTGCAAAATTAACTGAAATTACCAGTTCGCAGGAAAAAAGTGGAGATCGTAGCCGAATCCGACGCGTAGGTACTCTCAGCTGTCTGATGCGACACTAAAATGAACTTTAGCTTCAGTCGTTCGAGGGAGAAGAGGAGTAGACAAAGTAGAACGAACGCACCCTTCGAGTGCAAAGCAGTCGCCGATTTCAATCATTGTCAGTTTCTTCCTTACAACGAGGCGATACAATGTAGTCTCCCGGTCGGCATCGCTACCGCATGCGACTGAGTGGCGGCTACGGCCGCGTCCTTTGGCGCGTGTAATTTAGTCCACGCTACTTGTGTGAACTCCTCAATTTGAAAAAATATTCAGCTACGAGTGGCGCGACTGGGTAGCACCACAGAGTGGCCTCGTGTGAAGGGACATCAAGAGCATGCGGCAACATTAACTCTGACAACCGTCACGCGTCATATATAGTGAGCCATATATAAGTATTAAATTATTGGCCTCGGAAAAAATAATTTCTTTTGGATTTTGGATCTTCTCCATCCTCTTAACACACCCAAGTCCAGAACGCCCGCAGCCTATTCTCATCCTCTTTCCTCAAGAATCTTTCTTCTCGACCTTTTCTTTACATCCTTACTCTCTTCTATTACTGAACGTATACTTCGCTAACGCTATTATTGGACAGAAAGATTTTGTTCGAAAAATAAATAAAATACAAAAGAAAGCTATGCGCTTTGTTAAAAACTGCTACGAATGAACAAAGATTGTTTCACTGTTTTTAGAGGGATTACGTTGGGAACCACTAAAGACTCAGAGGCTACACGCTAGGCTTAGGTTGCTTTAGAAATTCCGAACAAGTGTTTCAGTGTGACAAAGAATATCATTTTGATGCTGCACAACAAGTCGGACAGGAAAGATAAAATGAGAGAAATACATTTCCGATCAGATAGGTACAAAAATTCGTTCATCCCACGCGCAATAAGGGACCATAATAAAAGCTGAGATTCACGGAAAACCCTGGCGAGATACACTTCACCTTTTTACCGACCTATAGCATTCTCCTTTACGCCACTGCTGGTGTCCTAACACCCCCTGCCACACGCCCTCTCAGGGTAGTATTTAGATGTATTATCCTCCTAAGGTTTTTGATACAATGATCTTTTTCTTCTAGCGTACTACCCTAGTAATTAAATTGCTCTACTTGCTCCGGTTTGTGCTCTTCTACTTTTTATGACTAGTCTCGCTTTCTTTGTCGTCCTGGTGAATATTTTAATGTTCGAAATTCTCTTAATTTCGTAGCCACGGTTGATCCACGCGGGGGAGGTATCGATTACGAAAAGCGAGTGACGACGTGCGACGTCAGCATTTTCGCGTATGATGCGTTACTCACGCTCCTTGAAACCACGACCGTGAATAAGCAACTTCCACTCGTTAGGAACCTCGACAGGTGAGGGGTATACAACGAGGCAGCGGTAGCAGCGTCTCAATCGTCAACATACCTCGTGGCAATCTCCCGCTCTTCCCTCTCCCCCTTCAATATATTTTTTAAATTCATCTCGCTCTTCTTCTTTATTCCCGCTCTCTCAAGGACGCGTATATACCTCTCAATCTCCTCAACCCACCGCTTTCCCAAAGGCACCAATACCACCCCCTGTCATTTCCACACGCTGGGCTTCGTTCATTTATTTTTTCTCTCAATTTCGCATTTCCACGCAATCTCTTCTTCCCCGAGGCCCCGAGAATCGTTTCCGTTCCTTCCACTTCGAGCAGTTACAATATAAATGTCGACCGATGTGAAACTAAATACTTAAATTTTTACTTTTGCTGGATGGAGTGAATATTTTCTGGGTGTGTTGCGTGTCGTCGTTTCATAAAACACCACTTCATCTCGATGATTCAAAATAAGTGTAAATTTTGCTGGTTCCACAATCTGGAACATGCATAATTTTTACGTAGTATATAATACACAGGGCCAGAATTTTCTCGGAGAACGTCGTTTTGTGAAAATATATCTTGCTAAAACTTCGCATGCATGGCGGCCTCGAAACACTACGACATCGGAAACCAAGCAATGACGTCACTGAACTGTATCGTTGTCAGTATTATGACGTATTTTCGCGGGAAATTTAGCTGATCATTTCTTCAACAAAGATCAGATCTCCTCAATGGAAGGTAGTGACTAGTAGTAATGGAAGCTTGTGAAAACCAGTATGGTTAGGTCTTTAGTGTTGAAATACACTAAAAGGAGAGGTCTACGGTGAGGTGAGATTGCTACCCCTTGCAATTGCTACAATTGAGATGCCGCTTTGGATCACGTGACTTTACAAAAACATTTCATGCTCTGGAAAAGTATTTTCCGGGTTAAGGCCGCGTTGGTCCATTTGGGCGGACGACAGTTTCGGGCGCATTCCAGCTCCCGTCTTCAGGTCCAACTGATCTGCAGAGCATCATTTTCTTCTATATATATATCTAGTCAGGTGCGCGCTGATATGTTCGGTTTGAATCCCATTGTTGGAAAAGCCGTTTGAAAGATGCAGGGAGAGGATAACCGTCTTCCCTGTTGAAGTTCTTTTCGTGGTTCACTATTTCTATTGCCTCCCTTATCAGCCGAGGGAAATATTTATTTTCTCTGGCAATGATTTTGGATTCCTGGAATTTAATCACGTGTCCGGGTTCTGACCATGCATGCTCTGCAACCGCGGAAAGGCGAAAATTTTTCTTTTCGGTTGCCTTACGATGTTCTTCTATTCTGATTTTTAGGGATCTAGATGTTTGACCGATGTAAGATTTACCACAGGTACACGACACTTCATACACTCCTTCGTATATGTCACATGGGTGACGATCTTTTTCGCTCCGAAGGAGGTCAGAGGTCTTCTTAACGCTTTTAAATCTCGTCAAGACGTCGTGTTTGGCGAGAACTCTTGCGATCCTCTCGGAAGTTCCTGCGACGTATGGTAAGATAGCATGTGCCTTTGCCTTCTGATGGTCTTCTCTTTCAGTCTCCAAGGTCGCATGACGTTTCTCTTCTTCCTTACGCGCGATTTTTCGAATTAATTCTCGATTATAGCCATTCCCTTGGAGTGCGGCGAGGAGGTGTTGTTTTTCTTTCGCGAGCGAATCGGCATCCGAGATGGCATATGCCCTGTGATATAAAGTTTTGATAACTGATGCTTTTTGGCCAGGATGATGGTGGGATTTGGCATTTAAATAGCGGTCAGTATGCGTTTTCTTACGATAAACTGAATGTCCTAACGTGCCATTAGCTTTCTTTGTGACGAGAACGTCTAGGAAGGGGAGCCGATTATTTTCCTCCATTTCCATTGTGAATTGAATGGAAGTATTATGGCTGTTGAGATGTTCTAGGAATTTATTCAATTCATCAGTCCCGTGAGGCCATATGACGAAGGTGTCGTCGACATATCTCACAAAGAGTTTTGGTTTTAGATGGAAAGAATCCAGGGCTTTGCGTTCAAAGTCTTCCATGTAAAGATCGGCGATGACTGGGGATAAAGGAGATCCCATGGATGCCCCTTCAGATTGCTCGTATAATTTTCCATTCCAAGAGAAATAGCAATTATTGAGACAAAATTCTACCATTTTAGGAATATCCTTTGGAAGACCTTTTTTCGTTAGAGTCTTAATGATGTCGATTGCCTCTTTAACGGGTATTTTTGTAAATAAGGACACCACGTCGAAACTGACAAGAAGATCATTTTCCGAAATCTTGGCTTCCTGTATAATTTCGATGAAATGGGAGGAGTTCTTTACGTAGGTGGTAGTTAGGCCTGAAAATGGTCGTAGGCTATGGGCTAGATACTTTGCTAGCTTATGCGTGGGTGAATCAATGGCACTTACAATGGGCCGGAGTGGTATCCCATCCTTATGAATTTTTGGCAAACCGTACAGTCGTGGAGGTTTAGGAGCGGTCTAGTCTAAGAAAGCGAAGAGGATTCTCCACCGGGCGAGTTCTGCTCTGCTCAGAGAACGAGTTCAGAACACACGCAGAGCTCTCCACTACTGTTCGACGGAACTCTACCAACTTCACTTGGAACTAAGCAGCACCTTGATGCCGGAGGATTGGGAGACATTGGAGAGAATTACCTTCATATCGTCCTTCAATGCCTTTACAGCAGCGAAAGAGAAGCAATTGAAGAAATTTGAAAATTTGGCTAAAAAGCAACATCCTTCATCGAAATTATACAGGAAGCCAAGATTTCGGAAAATGATCTTCTTGTCAGTTTCGACGTGGTGTCCTTATTTACAAAAATACCCGTTAAAGAGGCAATCGACATCATTAAGACTCTAACGAAAAAAGGTCTTCCAAAGGATATTCCTAAAATGGTAGAATTTTGTCTCAATAATTGCTATTTCTCTTGGAATGGAAAATTATACGAGCAATCTGAAGGGGCATCCATGGGATCTCCTTTATCCCCAGTCATCGCCGATCTTTACATGGAAGACTTTGAACGCAAAGCCCTGGATTCTTTCCATCTAAAACCAAAACTCTTTGTGAGATATGTCGACGACACCTTCGTCATATGGCCTCACGGGACTGATGAATTGAATAAATTCCTAGAACATCTCAACAGCCATAATACTTCCATTCAATTCACAATGGAAATGGAGGAAAATAATCGGCTCCCCTTCCTAGACGTTCTCGTCACAAAGAAAGCTAATGGCACGTTAGGACATTCAGTTTATCGTAAGAAAACGCATACTGACCGCTATTTAAATGCCAAATCCCACCATCATCCTGGCCAAAAAGCATCAGTTATCAAAACTTTATATCACAGGGCATATGCCATCTCGGATGCCGATTCGCTCGCGAAAGAAAAACAACACCTCCTCGCCGCACTCCAAGGGAATGGCTATAATCGAGAATTAATTCGAAAAATCGCGCGTAAGGAAGAAGAGAAACGTCATGCGACCTTGGAGACTGAAAGAGAAGACCATCAGAAGGCAAAGGCACATGCTATCTTACCATACGTCGCAGGAACTTCCGAGAGGATCGCAAGAGTTCTCGCCAAACACGACGTCTTGACGAGATTTAAAAGCGTTAAGAAGACCTCTGACCTCCTTCGGAGCGAAAAAGATCGTCACCCATGTGACATATACGAAGGAGTGTATGAAGTGTCGTGTACCTGTGGTAAATCTTACATCGGTCAAACATCTAGATCCCTAAAAATCAGAATAGAAGAACATCGTAAGGCAACCGAAAAGAAAAATTTTCGCCTTTCCGCGGTTGCAGAGCATGCATGGTCAGAACCCGGACACGTGATTAAATTCCAGGAATCCAAAATCATTGCCAGAGAAAATAAATATTTCCCTCGGCTGATAAGGGAGGCAATAGAAATAGTGAACCACGAAAAGAACTTCAACAGGGAAGACGGTTATCCTCTCCCTGCATCTTTCAAACGGCTTTTCCAACAATGGGATTCAAACCGAACATATCAGCGCGCACCTGACTAGATATATATATAGAAGAAAATGATGCTCTGCAGATCAGTTGGACCTGAAGACGGGAGCTGGAATGCGCCCGAAACTGTCGTCCGCCCAAATGGACCAACGCGGCCTTAACCCGGAAAATACTTTTCCAATTAATCACCGCGGAAGCCTCCGTACCAATTTCATTCACCTCTACGGGGAGGAGATTTTCAAGAGTAGTAGAAGATTTGAGAAACTAAGGAAGAAGAAATTTAAACTTCTGTCTTCTTTGGCTTTTCTCGAGAGATGCAGAGACTCAGAAACGATACCATCATTTCTCAACATTAAACATCCGATCAAGTCTAAGAAAGCGAAGAGGATTCTCCACCGGGCGAGTTCTGCTCTGCTCAGAGAACGAGTTCAGAACACACGCAGAGCTCTCCACTACTGTTCGACGGAACTCTACCAACTTCACTTGGAACTAAGCAGCACCTTGATGCCGGAGGATTGGGAGACATTGGAGAGAATTACCTTCATATCGTCCTTCAATGCCTTTACAGCAGCGAAAGAGAAGCAATTGAAGAAATTTGAAAATTTGGCTAAAAAGCAACATCCTTCACCGGAATCCACTTCCAATAAAATAGAACGAGTGGTTATAAATGTAACCCAGGTGAATCTGAGTGAAGCTACAACCTCAGTCCTATCCAAAGGACTAAACTTCGCTATAGCACCAAGGAATATTCCAAAGGAGGAAATAATCACTGGGGTAGAAAATGCTCTGCGCAAGCTACGAAAACCAGAGGCAGACGAAATTAGGGAGGAATTGAGCCACATCATACGGAAAGCGGCACCTCCAAAACCTAATTTGACAAGGGCAGAGAGACTAGCCATCAGCGAACTCAGAAAAAGCGAGGATTTAATAGTATTGCCGGCAGACAAAGGAAACGCAACTGTAATCATCTCGAAGGAAGACTACAGAAAGAAGATTCACAGTTTGCTGGACGACCCAACCTACAAAGAACTGAAGTCGGATCCTACGGCAAAAATCCAGAAAAACATCAAGGAACTCCTGAAGCATTCATCAATACCTGAAGAGGAGCGACGCCCACTACTCCAGACCGCTCCTAAACCTCCACGACTGTACGGTTTGCCAAAAATTCATAAGGATGGGATACCACTCCGGCCCATTGTAAGTGCCATTGATTCACCCACGCATAAGCTAGCAAAGTATCTAGCCCATAGCCTACGACCATTTTCAGGCCTAACTACCACCTACGTAAAGAACTCCTCCCATTTCATCGAAATTATACAGGAAGCCAAGATTTCGGAAAATGATCTTCTTGTCAGTTTCGACGTGGTGTCCTTATTTACAAAAATACCCGTTAAAGAGGCAATCGACATCATTAAGACTCTAACGAAAAAAGGTCTTCCAAAGGATATTCCTAAAATGGTAGAATTTTGTCTCAATAATTGCTATTTCTCTTGGAATGGAAAATTATACGAGCAATCTGAAGGGGCATCCATGGGATCTCCTTTATCCCCAGTCATCGCCGATCTTTACATGGAAGACTTTGAACGCAAAGCCCTGGATTCTTTCCATCTAAAACCAAAACTCTTTGTGAGATATGTCGACGACACCTTCGTCATATGGCCTCACGGGACTGATGAATTGAATAAATTCCTAGAACATCTCAACAGCCATAATACTTCCATTCAATTCACAATGGAAATGGAGGAAAATAATCGGCTCCCCTTCCTAGACGTTCTCGTCACAAAGAAAGCTAATGGCACGTTAGGACATTCAGTTTATCGTAAGAAAACGCATACTGACCGCTATTTAAATGCCAAATCCCACCATCATCCTGGCCAAAAAGCATCAGTTATCAAAACTTTATATCACAGGGCATATGCCATCTCGGATGCCGATTCGCTCGCGAAAGAAAAACAACACCTCCTCGCCGCACTCCAAGGGAATGGCTATAATCGAGAATTAATTCGAAAAATCGCGCGTAAGGAAGAAGAGAAACGTCATGCGACCTTGGAGACTGAAAGAGAAGACCATCAGAAGGCAAAGGCACATGCTATCTTACCATACGTCGCAGGAACTTCCGAGAGGATCGCAAGAGTTCTCGCCAAACACGACGTCTTGACGAGATTTAAAAGCGTTAAGAAGACCTCTGACCTCCTTCGGAGCGAAAAAGATCGTCACCCATGTGACATATACGAAGGAGTGTATGAAGTGTCGTGTACCTGTGGTAAATCTTACATCGGTCAAAC
The DNA here is from genome assembly GCA_963573305.1 of Pyrrhosoma nymphula. Classification (NCBI taxonomy): domain Eukaryota; kingdom Metazoa; phylum Arthropoda; class Insecta; order Odonata; family Coenagrionidae; genus Pyrrhosoma; species Pyrrhosoma nymphula. The sequence goes on along the minus strand of OY754330.1, from coordinate 100,296,754 downwards.
ATCTAGATCCCTAAAAATCAGAATAGAAGAACATCGTAAGGCAACCGAAAAGAAAAATTTTCGCCTTTCCGCGGTTGCAGAGCATGCATGGTCAGAACCCGGACACGTGATTAAATTCCAGGAATCCAAAATCATTGCCAGAGAAAATAAATATTTCCCTCGGCTGATAAGGGAGGCAATAGAAATAGTGAACCACGAAAAGAACTTCAACAGGGAAGACGGTTATCCTCTCCCTGCATCTTTCAAACGGCTTTTCCAACAATGGGATTCAAACCGAACATATCAGCGCGCACCTGACTAGATATATATATAGAAGAAAATGATGCTCTGCAGATCAGTTGGACCTGAAGACGGGAGCTGGAATGCGCCCGAAACTGTCGTCCGCCCAAATGGACCAACGCGGCCTTAACCCGGAAAATACTTTTCCAATTAATCACCGCGGAAGCCTCCGTACCCATTTCATGCTCTTTTCAAAAGTCACACTTTATGCCTGTAGTTGAGGTATGTTCATTTGGGTTTAAAATTTGGGTTGTGTTACATTGCCGATGGCTAAACTGCTGCGTAAATGCCCCAGTTTTGTATGTGCGTCTGTAAACGCTGTTGTTGATGCATTTTTTCTTTTTCTTTATCTTTCTCTAATCTTAGGAATAGGCTGATAGTTGGATCTAATAGGACAATCCTTACGATTCGGTGTGAGGCAAAAGGCATGGAATGCTTGCAGTTTAATAATTATTCATGGAAAAAATAATTCATTGTTAATTTAGGCGGCATGTTCAGTGAAATATGATTGGTTTTAGCACTGAGGATATTTATAGTATAGGTCCAATTTCATTCTGTTCAGAATATCATTTCACTCAAGCATTGCAGTATGTAAAATAACATGTTTGCTAAGTCCTTCATTTTGTATTTTAATGTGCAAATCATAAAAATCTAAAAATATCTATCTGTAATTATAGCGAAATTACGACGTAGTGATATCCTGAATATTTACCTCTCCCTTAAAAGCAACCCTGGTCAAATCGAAAATGTTCTTATCGCAAAACACTCCCAGAATCGTTTTTTTTTGTTTCATTTCGTTTCTCATCCCTGTGACTTCCAATCTCTGCCGGCCGTCTTTCTGGTGACCTGTCTTGAAGACGGATGTGCCGACGTGAGGACGAGTTCTTAAGTTTTTATTTCCCACAGGGCGTCCGGGAAACCGCGCCGGGATTACTTTTCCGGGGTTTACCGCTTGACAAGGTCATAGCGGGCGAGCACGTGCTCAGCCCCCGTCTCCTAGGGAACCAACCCTACGTGCTTGAACTTCAGATCGCACGACGGTATAAACCACCATTTCCGTTTCGCTCCTTGTAATCAAGGGAGCGAAGGGCTTCATATTTCTTACGAGGAAGAGTTGGTGGTAGTGTCGCGATCAAAATTTTGTATCGAAATGGTGGTCTGACACTTTGATACGGTGGCGCGGAATCTTTTGTGTGGGATAACGTTACAACACTTCGACAGTATTTGATTCGTTGTCTCGGGCGTGACTACATGGAATCGACTTAACATAATGAAAAGTAAAGAAAACTTTGTAATTCCACATATATATTTAATGTACGACCTAGGTTTCGACGTAGCACGTCATCATCTGGTGCCAGATGATGGCGTGCCACGTCGAAACCTAGGTCGTACATTAAATATTTATGTGGAATTACAAAGATTTCTTTACTTTTCATTATCGACAGTATTTGACAATGTCTGATTAACTTTTACGTTAGATGACGTAGAAGTTCCCTTAATTGTATGATTTCTGGGAGTTCTGGTTTTGTATGCCACATCGAACAATCGTTAAGTTTATGTGAGCGGGGCCGATGGAATAGCGTATTCCCTTCGGTAATTATACCTAGAGATTGTTTAACCAGATGTAATAGAATCAATTTTGAAAACGAAGTAATTGTCAACTTTCCACAGAACACTTTAATTTTGTGCTTTCAGTTTTTTTGTTAATCAAATCATCATTAGGTTTAACATAGCGATAGTAATGGTGCCAAAAGTTGGAGTATGGTGGAGTAAATGGTGGATTATGAATGATAAAGTGACTCTTGATAAATTTTTCAGCCATTAAATTTTAGGTTCTTGGAAAGTCCGTTGCAGTCAACTTTGTACAGTGTGAGACAACTCATAAAATAACGAATTTGGGAGGTATATGCGGGGGGATAATCTGTTAAGGCTGTATGATACCGCATTTCACCTGTGTGTGAGTGACAACTTTTAGATACCCGCTATACGCTAAATACGCCCGTCGGAACTTCGGCGAAATTTTTGTCGCCTTCATCGGCTCCTTGTGCTGATGCCTAGAATTATGCATCTTTGTTAGTTTACGATAAACTAACCGGGTTTCAATGACATTACGGAGCCATTATCAAGGTTAAAGGTAATATAATTTCTATTTTTATAGTTTCGCAGTTAATTGTTTTTATTAGTCTGCCATAAAATGAATGGAAATACCCGTTGCATTCATTTGCTATGAATGAAATGGAATGTTTTGGATTAAACTCTCCAAAATATATGCTTTCTTACTTGATTTCTTCGTTGATTGGTGAAGTCTTAATTACAGGAAAATGGTCAAAAGCATGGTCAGGTTGCCATTTCGATGCTTAGGTCTCGCTCAAGAGTGGTGGTAAGCTTTAAGATTCCTTACGCTCTAGGTTTTGAAGGACGTTTTATAATACTGGGTAGTCTTCCAACTGTGTCTCGTTTTTCCACGTGTGTCTTGAATTAGAAATCGTTGCTTGACGAAACCAGTTATATCCCCACTTACTTTTCTCATCGTCACCGAAGGGTTTATGAGTGAGTCGTTGCTTTTTTAACAGACTTAATGTCTCAATTATGCCCTTACGCGATTACAGATGTTAGAAATCATCCTCCTTTCGTAAACATTATAAAACTTTTTTTTGCCTTACCTTTACTTTAAGAGGAGAAATTACCATGTTGGGATTTTCTTGAAATTGTGCCACGTATTTACTCAGGCTATGAATGAGATGTTAACTATTGCCTGGAAGGTTGAAAATTATAGCTAATCGTTTACAATATAAATAGTAAGTTTTAATTTTGACATTATTTTCCCAGTATTTTTAATGAATGATTCGGTGCTGTGTTTCCACAGATATCCTAAACCTTCTTAAAACAGCCACAAGTCTAACAACTTGCGTAATTAATGGCGGCCTAGCCTGTATTCCATTCTTGTCGTTCACTTGCAGAATTGTTGGGAATGGCATTTTAAACTTTTCTGCCTGCTATCGTATTCTTGTAATCATATTCTTTCGTTTTCTGGAGTATATACTGCATTAAAGGATCATCACCTTTATTCTCTCTCTGTGACAAATGTAGAATAATTGCTTGTACGAAACCTTCATATCATAGAGCGTTCAGAATGAGCTTTCCCCATCAGCTTACGCTGTTTTAAAATTATCTCCTTTCTTCACTTATTTGTTTCTTAAAGTCCTCATTCTCCGAACTCAAACATTCCATTTGGTCACGATCGTGATTTTTCGACACCAAATATTTAGTACCTACTTCTAATAATTTATTTTTTCAGCCTCTTCATCGGTGCATGATTTGGGAAGACCAAGTTTCAGTATTTCATCCTAAGAACTGTGACACGTTGAATTTTATGACAGCAATCGTTTTTACGATTTTAATGATACCCACTTAAACTGTACTTACAAACGCATTTGGCTACCTCAATATTCTTCATTCATCCATTCCTTGGTTTAGGTCAATAGCATCAAATATGTGCTGCTGGGTGCGAACGTTGAAAGATTTTCTACCTTATGCAAAAAAAACATATCTTTTGATGAAAGCAGGTGATCAAATTTCCCTTTAATGGAAATTCACATAATTTCTCTGGAATTGTTGGCGGTGGCGCTGGGATGAATGATGAGGGTCTCATCTGTTATGATGTTGTTAAGGATTTTTGGCATCTCTATATTTGATGAACTACGCGTGGAATTTAATAAGGCTCATGGTAGTTGTCTGGGTCCATGTGTCAGGTAGTCATTCATTGTTTGAAGGGCGGTTGCTGCTAGCGATCGTCTTAATCCAGTCCCTCGCTCGATCTTTCAGTTTACTGGGGTCCGGTCTCAAAAGGTGGTTGTAGAAACGGCTGTATATTGACCGTTTGTGACATAATTTAGAATTTTTGAGTGCCAGACACTTGGCATGAATTCATTTCATCCGCTGCATTCATGGTCCGGGGACGGTTACGAGAGTCTTCTGATTGAAACTCAGCGGTGAAATTTACGGTTTTTCATTCCCTTACGAGAATTATTAATTTGAAGCAGTTGCTGGTGAGAGGACTATTGTCCGTGTTAGATTCAAATTGAATTTTCAACCTTGATGTCCAGCATTACATAACAATAATTTAGTCAAAAAGGGCAAGGGAATAAATACAATATAAAGGAAGTAACACATTGACCAGCAATTACTCCTCTGCGTTGATAGACCGCTGTGCCCTGTTCCCCGAGTGTTCATGATGTAGGAATATGGTCGCAGGCTAAATCTCTCAGTCACGCCTTCGACGAAATAATTACGAAATGAAACTAGAATCGCGAGTTAGTTATTATTTGTCGGTTTCCTTTTCCGTTGCCAATTTTTTGTGTCCTTTCATCTCACCAGTCAAAATTAATTTTCAAGGTCTTTTTAACTCACGAAAAACCTTGTGGAGCTGAAAATTGTACTCCCTTACTTTTTTCTCCCTTCTGCTAGTTGTTAATATGATTGATGCAAAAAATATAATTGATAGATCGGATTAGTTTTACTCGAGGGAAGAGTTAGTATTAAAATACGAAGGCTGCTATTTACATTATAAGACACAATACTGATCTCGGATTAAATCTTGGTTCCTTGGTTGATTTTACCTGACAACGCCCATCCAAGGTGAAGGCTCGTCATGCAAGGTCTTGATTTAGGCCTCGTGGAATTCCGCTTTTAAATATATAGCTACTGCTGATTGGGGAATAATCGGTGATTAATAATATATATGAATGAATATCATGAAGGTATGAAGGCAGATTAATGACAGGGTCGGATTTATGACGGGACAGTTTAACGTAAAATTTTGCCCTAAACTTATTATAAAAGTTTAGAGGTTATTTTTTTAATATTCTTATTATATCCATATTAACGCCATTTAACAGCAGTAATTTTGTTTTATGTTGAAAATTAGGCATTTGATGCTAAATATTTTCCCTCTTGAATGAGAGAATGGACAATAATGAAATGAAAACCAAACATTGAAACACATTTTATAACTGTTACATTTATCTGATATTGCATGCGTATAGTAGTAGGTATAGTAACTGTAAAGTTCATCTCTTAGTACAAAACTAGTTAAGATTTTAGGGGGTTATACTGGATTTATCAGGTGTCACTGGTTTAAACGATTGTGTTTGACCTATGTTTCGTAGCAGTTTTTTCGCGTTAAATCCGATTTTCGCTTATATACTTGACACATTTTCAACACATTTTGCCGCAAATACTTTTCCATAATTTGCCTTGTTGTACTCGTTATTAAAGTTTATGACTGTGCCAATTTTTGGCACTCTCGAAACCTCGAGACTCGAAAATTCTGTTTTTTCTTGTTCCTTTGTCAAGGAAAAGTAATATGATAATGCTTTAATCATATTATTAAATATGTTTCGATGCCAAGTAATTGTGAGTTATTTAAAATATATTATATTGAGTATACCTGATACTAAACCTCCTCATATATTTAATTTTGTATTGACATTCCTTGCACACTCATTTTTCAATTCTATTCATTGGTGTCTTGAGACGTTTATTTGAGCATATGGTTTTGTTTCCCTGACTATGAGTTATGCTGTGGACGTGAAGGGATATATGTATGGTGCTTTCCTTAGATCTCTGCCAAATTAGTGGTTCACTGGGTTTTATTTGATAGTTATTTGTTATTTTGGACCCATAATTTCGTGATATTTCTCACGTCAAATCATATTTGTCCTCACATTTTTCATGGGTAGATTGCCTTTTTCAGTTTGAATAATTCCAAGCTGTGATATATAGCTAATTTCTTACTCTACTGCTATGGACTATTGGGGTATAATAATTTCTGTTCTTGTGCCTTATCCAGTTTCTTGTCTATCAAGGCTTATTTTTGGTCAAGTTGACTGCTAATTTTCTTAATGTAAGTAAGAGCCAGTGAGGTAACTGGGAAAATTTCTAATGCTAGTCCAAGGTTTGCTTGATTTCAAGTTAATTTCCATTGTTTCTCTTGGACACTTATAATGTGAGATATGAAAATTGTTAACGTTCTGGGGGTAAGCAGTGGGCCGAGAAAAGATTCCAAAAAAGTATCCATCCATTCCATCACTCAAATGCATTTTAAAACTCTCGCTTCACTCTCTTTGGTTACCAGGCTTTTTCAGAAATTTCCGTTTCAGGATGTTTATTACTTTCTGTGAGCACGCCATGTCAGTGGTGGATTTCTGTCCTTTAAGAGTGTGATATCGTTCTATTTTCGACGCGTGCGTGCATTTATTTGGTTCGTGTGCCATTGATAAAAATAAAGAATTAATCACATCGCCTCAGGCCCCGGCTGCATCTAAACATTCTTTCAAGTAGATGTAATTTCGTCTTCGCATCACGTTTGTGGCTGATCTTGTGGTGGATTTTTCCTTGACTAAGCGTGCTTTAATAATTAACCTTGTCTCCATGTTAAAATTGCGTCGAACGTCAAGAACAAAGAGAATCTTTTATGCCTCGATGCCTCTGGTATTTCTGATCACCCGTGCGCGCGTTGTATTCATTTAGTCCTAGGACCTGATGTGGGGAATCTCTCTGAAAATTTAAAAACTGACACCCTTTTTATTTCCTCTCTAATCGGGATTTCAGCTCGATCAACCGGTGAGAAAAATTCAATTGGGTATACTGCGTGAAATTGTTACGGGAGGTTCAAACACTACATTCTGGAACAGTTCGTGATTGTACCTCGTGACTCCTTTTTACGTGATCTAATTTATCTTGAACGGCTCGAACCTAAGGCGGTGGTGGCAGGTAGAATCAGGTGTCGCTGGACGGCAAGAAGAGCAGCGCACTTCCCGGTAACAGAAGTCGACTGGGTCCGTGCGGGGGTGGTGCTGAGGCAGCGGGTAGCAGGAAGCGATAGGAGCGGGCGGCAGTCAGGACGAGGAGGGCCTAAATGTAGTTCGAGCGAAATATTACTTCACCTAGAATGTGATGAATTTGACCCCATTTCATAGAAAATAAGTCTGATATTTCCAGTGATATTAAAACATTAACCCCTTGCCGAACTACTTTTTGAGCAATTTGCCCAAAAATATAAGCTGTTTTACATGGGACGGATTACGGCCGTGCGCTCCAGAGGGAGAACATTGAAAAAAATAGGAATTTATAACTCCTAGATTGCGTAAAAAAACTAAGTGTGTAGTTTTTATGTTTTATCAACTATTTATAAAAAATAATCAATTATCCACGGTAGTAATTTTGACAGAATCGAAAAAAACCTTCTGTTTAGACGAAGGCGTGAAAAAATGAGTCAAGTTGGAGGCTTATATCGATATATTTATTTAATTACTGAGAATTTTTGTCGTTCAAAACTGTATTTTTACACCATTGATATTACTATATTTACTTCACACTTCTTACAGGCGCTGAAATAAAAATGTAAAATTCGAATATGGTCTCCATTATGTCTAGGAAAATATCTCGCTCAGACTACCTTAAGAGCGCCGCATCGCTTGTTATCGGACCTCATGGGGGGTGCTGTGAACTGCGGGCGAAGGGGTGGGTGGATATGGCTTTAATCGGTGGACTCCGGAAGCGGAGGGTGAGGCATGAGGGTGCTATGGGAAGCGTATATACACACACGAAATAACTTGCGGAGGGGGTTTGGGGGTTAGAGGAGGAGGACAAGGGAGGAAAGAAGCCGTATTCCTTGCTTGGCTTCCGTGGGGACTTTGTGTAGGGTATAGAGAGAGGGAGAGAGAGAGGTGCGGTGGTGGGGTTTTCGGGCGGGACTGTAGGCGAGCGAAGACCCTCCCGATATGGAGGACTCATGACGTTGCGCGACAACTTCTGCATGAGGGGAATCCCATTTGTGCGGCGAACGAGGAATTCCGAGCTGGGAGGAAGAGGGGGGAGGGTTATGTGGGAGGGGGAATAGTCCCCCCGCCCCTCACATTTCTGGGGGCGGGGAGGGTGTTCTGTGGGGAGGGGTTTAAGAGAGAGAGAAAGAGGGTGACCGAACGAAAATAGTCGCGGAGTAAAACGGAGAATGGAGGGGAATTGGGAGTGAAGGGGTGACCCGCGGGAGTGGATAGGGGATGTGATAGGGACTCCTCGGTTGTTCTGAGGTGTTCACTCGTGACTGTGTGGGCCAAAGCAAATTATATAAATTCGTCCTATGGTAATTATGTCATTAACAAAAATGCAGCAGAAAATATAAGATGGAGATATCTAGTATACAACCATCTCGCCATTCCCTTTCGGGGTAGGCTTGTCGAAATAGCTTAACTCTGGACGTTAGACATAGAAATATGGATTTAATTTTAATAGAAGATATTTAATTATAAATCATAATCTTTAGCAGTAGCTGTAAACCCTGTTAGATGCTTACTTGTAAACAGTGTAAGGTAACTGGGATAGTGACATAAATTACATAGTTAGTAGTAAAAATGACAAGCAATGGTATGTTAAAATGAGAAGTGAATACACAGATAGACATAGCCATAAGAGTATCTGGTGCCTTAAACAATATGGTGTGGAAAAATTAATGTATATTCAAAGAACAAAAGCTAGAGTACATAAAACTATAATTAGTGCAACAAATATCTGAATGGATTTGAAGCTAGAGCGACAACAACACACTCAACTAGAATCAACCAAAACGAGTAGGTAACCTCAGAAAAAGTACCTGGTAGAACAAGATCGAATAGGCAATAGCAGTATAAGCGAGGAATGTAAAATATCACCAATAAATATATATAGGCTAAAGATCGAAGAAAGATGTGGAATAACCACATAAACAAATTGGAAGACATCAGGATAATGAAGATTATGAGAGATCAGTGCCCAGAAGGAAAACCAAATTCTGGACGACCCCGAAATAAATGGTAAGGATGTATGTGAGGGTAATGAATCGGTAAAGAACAGGCTGGAAGTATACAAGAAGAAGACAAAAATTTTGCCTTCACTGCCTGATTAGTTACTGGTATAATTGAAGGAAATATTCAATGGAGGATGAAGAGGAATACCAAAGGATAGGGACATCGTTAAAGTAAAGAACAATAGGCGCAGAGTTATATACTACTTTTATTTTTAATAAATAGGTACTTGTTGTAGCCCTAGGAGCCGACTAATGTAATAATAATAATAATAACAATAAATTGTTTTATTACTCCAACAAAATTGTACAGTATAGGAACTTGATTACATACATACTGGAGTAACTTTAGGTAGCCATTAAGGAGAACCTGTTTTATGGCTACCATCATTTACAAAAAGGTCATGCGCACATAGAAACATTTTTAAACACAGCATTTGAATTTACAGAACATAAATATATTATATGGTATTACATCAAAGGAATATATCCTCCATACTCTGTCTTGTAAACAACCAAGACTGTATATTTTTCATAATTGAATTATGATTTTTCGATATCAGACATGAATCCGGTAATGCATTGTACACTTTTGGGCCTATGAATAAGAAACGTCGTTTATATAGCGTAAGGTTAGGTTTTGGTAAAGAAATACGGGCTCTTCGTAGGGTGGAGGAAGGGTGGTTGTACTATAATAACCCAGTATTTCCACTTCTAATAAAAAATCGACGTAAAACTTTATAAATAAAAAGATGTCATGAGGGGAGCAAACCTATGCTACAGAATAAAAGAAAAGAACTTTCTAGGCGGATTTTTTAAATCAGTAGTCTTATCTATAATGAATTTGCTTGGAAAGCATCACCTTTTTGTACTAGTTTTCGTGCAACACTAAGATTTGACTTGATTTAAAAATATTTTCCCATGATTCTCACATTGTCACCTGTAAGCATGTGTAATTTTAAGTTTAATTAGTGAAAAAAGTGGTTTTGGAAGGTAGGAAAGTGTTGATGTCAGCAGCTGGAGGACACCTTTTCTTCTAGTATCGCAAATGTAAATATTATGAAAAAACTTTCAATTTACAATGGTATCTCCTCCTGGATTTTTTTCGAGAGTTCGACGAATGGGAGAGATGGAATGGAAACCATTTCTCTTCTAGTTAAAGCAATGTTTCTGAAATGTTATTTTAAACTTTCCCGAGGGGCTATGATGATAAACATCGCTTTTCTGTCCTCATCAGCGGTGAGGTATAGTCCCTGCTTGGCAACCCAGGGGTCACGGGTTGGATTTCAGCTTATGTAGATGTATTTCCACCGTGTAGTTGAGTTTTTGTGCTCGTATTGGCTTTTATACACATTCAAAAATTGCTTATAGTACTTGTGATTGCGTTTTGCAGCACGAATTGAATAAAGAATTGAAGAACCTTCCGTTTTCCACTCATAAAATTTAAGGCAATTTTATGCTAAAAAAGGAAAGACTTTGAATTTCATATAAAGTCTCCTCACCATTTTGTTTGGTGAAGTTCTTCATGTCCGCTGGTTAATAATGGAGTCGGCTACGCGAATAAAACGACTGCTGGTGCATAAAGCGTCAAATTGTTCACAGTTTGATATTCTTCTCAGTCCGATAACTCATCGCCAACGTTTAAAAATTGCTATCTTAAGTGCAAGGCTAGTAATATTTGTGCGAGGTTATGTAATAATTTGATCCGAGATAATATGCGCATAATTTTAGCTCACAGCGGCAGAGATTGAATTTGAGATAACTCCGCTACATTGGGTCGAGCTTGGCGTCGAGTAATGAGCAATAATGATCTAAGAAAAATTATATAATTTTTATCAGTCAGTTATTTATGAGTGTTGGTGATAACTATTACTCGTCTCGAAGCGTAAAATCATTACACCGTGGTATTATTCCTGTTTGGTTTTTTTGGTTTTTGGTGATTATTGCTATTAGTCTTTTGGTACGGACAAATTGTATTAAGTAATGTCAATTTTCTGGAACGCCTGTGAATTTTATCTTACAATAAGTCTTTGGTGAGTCTTGAGGGATGTTCCTGATTTCTCAGAGTTCTCACTCTTCAGGTTCGAACGATAGGCAGCCTTTCATAATATTGCCTGTACTACATCGGAGATCCATTGATGTAAAATTGATTGAAAGCCGGGAATGGTTTGAAAGAACCCACGGCAGGCACTTAAAAACTTACAGTTGATGTTTTAGAGCAAGCTTATAAAATACGTTGATCTCAGATATTCCATAACAATGTACATCATGATCTTGTTAGCTAGGCACTAGGAGGGATGAAGTAGGCCAAAAATGTGGTAATAATGCGGATTATTTTGCTTTTCAGAGAGTCGGGGGTAGGAAATTACAGTAAGCACCTCGAATTATGGTCATTATTCCGAGCTGGTGAATATTGAGCGCATATTACCGCTTGAGCGTACTCAAGAGGAAGAGAGTATTGTGTAGTTGTGCTAAATGACGACACAAGTGGGTCGCCACCTCAAGTTGTGTTCGCATTTCCACTCGGGATGGCAAAAGACGAAGGCGCCGCGCGAAACTGGAGATGTCCCGAAATTTTTCATTTGTGCGCTCCTCGTAGGCTTTCAACCCTACTGCTCTGCACTTCACATGTTTCGCAAATGGGATTAGCGCTTAAGGAGGCTCGCTCGTCACTGCGGATGTCGGCGAACCATAAAAAATACGCTCGCATTCAATTCATAAATATTGCTTTTCAAAAAAATTGCACAACATTGTGCTACTAGAAAAATACAAACGCCAAGTCAGCTTTAAAAAAAATTGTTTTTCAGTAAAATTCAGCTTGAATTTTCTGGACGTGATCGTGAGAAGATGTTGAAGAAGGTATTGTGATGGTGCCGCTAGAATTAAAATGTATGACTTAAAAAATTATGTTGTATAATTGATCAGTATTGTAAGTTTCTTCTATCTCGTCTATAAGTATTCATAGTTCCTAAGTATTCTTTTAATAAATTATAGAGTTCTATTAGCTTGACCGCATATTTTTCGGACGTGTTTACTCCTAGATAATCCCTGAGTAATTATAGCGCTTAAATATTTTACGGACTCGACGTTGATTATTTCCGTTTTGATAATTCTGTCAGATCGTTCTGATTTATTTTTCTTCTTACAAAAGCTAACTGCCACGTCATTTTTAGTTTTAGTTCCAATTACTCTTTTTCGAACCAGGTTTGGATTGCTGTTAGATCCTTTGTTAATAAGTCACAACATCACTGTTTAGAAAATTCTCAGTATACTTCCTCGTCGTCTGCAAAAAGTCTTTAAGTTTATTATTGACCACGGCGCTGACGTCATTAATGTTTTGGAGAAATAGGAGAGGGCCGATGACGCTTCCTTGAGGAACACCCGATGCGACTTCAGCGGTATTTCACATGTTAATATCGGTTACGACCCTTGTTCCATTGTGCGCTTTAACAATTGCTTAGTACAGCATATGATATTTTTATCCTTCGAATTGGTTTATAACGATGAGGTACCATGTTGAATAATCATCATCAATCCGAAATTTTTTTGCAGCAGCTCTCTGCTCCGCTCAGCTCTCCGCCAACCACTTCATGTGATTGACGCCACGTGATTCTTCACTTTGACGACTTCATAATTGTGTTGATGTATTTAATTCTTGGTCGTCTTCTGTAATTCATCCCATTCATCCCTCCCTCCAATATTGTTGCCGATTGGCTGTTGCGTCGCAAAATGTGCCCTGTTTCTCTCTCTTTACTTTTGTTAAATCAATAAATTTTTGAGCAAATGATTTTACTTTTTCCAAAAGTGTACTGTCACAGAATTAAAAAAAAATTGTTCCTACTACCGCTTTTCGAACTAGGCAAGACGGATAACTAAGTTAATTTCCAGATCCTCATAGGGGTCCGAGGTTTGTATTGATTTAGCTTTAGCGTTGGTCCAGTGCGCAATACTGTCGCCTGCGGTGCTGTGCAATCCGAGTGATCGGGGATATGATGCTGGAGTCTCTATGATTCAGCCGCGGAGGAATCCCACGTACGCCACATTTCCGCACTGATAGTTGCTCGGTAGGGCATTGCGTCGTTCCCCTGGGGGTCTTCTCCCGATCAGGGTATCGGGGCGATGAGAGAAGAGGATGCGCCCAATTGACGTATGCACGGCGGACAGCCAGCCATATGAGGTCGCAATGACCGGCAGCGGTGCGGCTCGTCAGATGAATTACGAACTCCGTCCACTACTCATCGGTCCATTATCAAGCCTAACGACTCGAGTGAGGTTTGATTTCTGGGTCAACTCTCTTACCGGCGAGTTATTCGTGACTTTATAATTATACCTGGACTAGCTGATAACCCGTAGAAAATGACGGCCACAATACCCATTCTTGCAAATCTTTGTATCATAGGTTTAATTTATGCATGTTTTGCGTAGGTTTGTTCTCTGTTATTGGACTGGTAAAGTCGTGAAGTCAAATTACGGTCCAAACAATATTTTCGTGCATGTTTAGCATTGACTTAACATTTATTTGGAAAAGAATAACTCTGAAACAAATTAATCGTGGCGTCATACTTTACCAGTCCATAGTCTAATATCTTGATGCCGTTACTTACGTATACAAAATGTAAACATCTGTGCTAAAGTTCGAAGTTGTTGACGGTAGCAACGTGGTTAAAATGCAAATGTAATATGGGGCTTTTGAATTTGAGTATAAGTGTGTTTATTTTTTCAATTTACAATTTACCTGGGTCGGGAATGGAAATTCTGGGATTTTTCCTGATATTTGTGTTGCTATACGAAAATAATGACACCAAAACTAACTAAATCGGTTCAGCCGTTTTCTCCATCATTAGCATCCCCCGGGGACATTGGCTTTTATTAATATAGATTATGGAGGTGTTACAAAATGATGGGGTGGGATTACAGTTCCTTCTTTTTCGTTGTCACGATCGTAATTCAAAACGCAAACCACTCCAGAGGGGCAGTGTTCAGAGATACTGTCCAAAGAACGCACTCCATCAATTAAAACTAGTGGTTTAAAGCGCATCTGACCATATTAGAAGCATGATGACGATCACGTTTACGCTCTCATTAGCACAATTTAAATGTAAAGATAACGTGAGTGAACTGAAAAGAATCATGGACACTGCCGTTAAGATTTAATTGCTTTTTACCCTTTCTACAAGCCACTACTACTTCACTGCTTTGTTTTAGGACACGTCTCAGTAAGACTTAAAGGAAAACCTAAGCATTTATTTCCAATGCTGCCTAATGTGAAGGCACTTTCATAGCAATTCCTATCCGTTTATAGCCTGACATACTCCTATATAGAGACGATATAGCGACGTTGGAAACATGGAAACTAAGGAAAAAATATGTGTTCTTAGATGCCATCTCCTAATGGTTTTGTTGTTTTCTATCTTTAAAGTGGCGTAAAATGAGTATTAATAAGTTTAGTCACCATTTTGCTGACAAACTTGAAATGTATTGTAGTTATACAGTAGGACCCCGCTAATCCGACCTCGGATAGTTCGACTTCTCGCTTACAAAAAAAGTCCGACCGTGCCGTCGCTTATCGGTGTTTGTTTACGGTGTTGTCTACACCAATGAACATTTTGTGGATACGAAAATGTAGGTGACATTGCAGCAAAATCGAGATTGTCGTCTGCTAAGCAAAAGAACATTAAAGAATTTTTTCTACCAGCGCAAGAACATTAAATCTTCAGTATAGTGTTTCATGACGTTCATAGTGTATCATGGTGAAACGATCATATTGTTTATTGTGTTTTATGGTGTTTCATGACTACAATTTATGTTTCTCTTCATTTATTGTATTTTTATCGCAGTATACTTTTATTTATGGTTTACAATAATATTGCATATGTAAAACCGTACATATAACAATATTTTATGTGTAAACTACAGTGTTATCACGTTTTTATGTAAATAAATGCGTTCCTCTGAAAATCCGACCTTTTTTGTGTTCCGACCATACTCCTGGTCCCGTTGGTGATGGATTGGCGGGGTTCTACTGTATGAAATTTAATTTTGAGAATTATGCCTACGTGATTTTATCTTTGTATTAGTTATTTTGTAAAAAGAATAAGCGACTTCTTAAAAAGGTTTTGAGAGGGTTGCGTGTTTTGAAAAATTTTCTGACCGCAGAAAAAGTTATTTGGGTCGTTAGATGCTGAGGGGACATATGTATCTCGCCTCTTGACAACTAGAGCATGCATGTGGCATACTGAGCGGAATATTTTTAAGTAGCAGTAATTTAGGCTGAGAATAGTTTCTACTTGCAATATGAAATAGAAAGATTAGGTCTATTACGTGCCATTAAAGGCAAAGTATGAGTTCCATCATCTTTTGTTCAACGTAATTTATTTTCAGAAAATGGGTTACAAATTCACACTCGAAAAACACTGTATTTCATGATTCCGTTCACCAAATTCACCGCCTATTCTCAAAGGGAATAATAAAGTGATATATTTTCGTGGCAGTTACGGCTTAATGTTCTCGTCTCAGAACTCTTGTTTCTCTGGCTAACAGTACCCGCATTATGAAAATGTCCTTGGACTGTCTCTTCGACTGGGGCTCGAGGAGTAGAATGCCTCTCTCTATCTGAGCTTTCCCGAGTGGTGTTGGCAGAGAATTCAAGTTCACAGTTGTTTTTACGACTGAAGCATAAGGTTGTTCTCTCGCGCGGAGGATATTGCCACCGGGATCCCAGCTGGCAAACCACAGCGTTTGGAATGTCTAAAAATAAGCGCTCCTGATAAGTCCGTCGGACGATCTTATCCGGATTTTCTTCCGAGCCTTTTTGAATGACCGCGGGAGCAGATGAACCTTTTATTGCAGTTACCAGTGGGGAGTATATTTTATCTACTAATTTCATTCAACTAGAAGGTTGGTTTGGATAGTTGAGGGTAGAGCTCACCCCGGACTAAGCCACAGGCGTGTGAATTTTACACATTCAGAGTACATAAAGCACATTTTACACATTCAGCCAGTTCCTTTCCCTGGGCCACCTCGCACTCAGATGATTTTTTTTTGTTTTGGTGCGTCCAAAGGCTTCACCGGATTTGAACCCGGGACCCTTGCGATGAGTAGTCAAGCGCTCTACCCACTAGGCCACCACGCTCCCCAGGAGTGGGAAGAATCTCTACCTAGTGGGTAGAATCCGTTCAAATCCGAGTGAAGCCTTTGGACGCCCCCGAACAAAAAAATCCTTGTATCGTGAGGTGGCCCAGGGAAAGAAACTGGCCCCCCTACCATGAATGTGTGAAATTCACACGCCTCTGGCTTAGTCCGGGGTGAGCTCTACCCTCAACTGTCCAAAAATGAGTGAGAGTGAATTTCATTCACTAAGGACGTTAAATTCACCATTCCTACTATCTTAGACGCATGAATTTAGTCAGCTGTTTTTTATCCTTGATCGAAGGGAACGTAAGACTCATGGCATTTAGGAGTTGTGGAATTTGTTGGAAGAGAATCGAATATTGCACTCGCAGAAGTTGCGTTAATATCCAAACATAAGCTTATTGAGGTGTTTAGAGGCAAGGATTAGGAAGAATATTACCGTTTTATAATAGTTTTTACTAATTGAAATCCCTTCGCTGTGGACTAAGTTACTTAAGCCATTTTATTAGCCAATCACAAGTTTTGTACCGTAGCGAGTTTCAAGTAGGTTTGTAATATGATTTTTGATATCCTTTTTGAGTTTACTGCTGTGTCTAATCAGTCATTGGAAATCTTCCAAGCCTTTGAACTTTAGTCCGTATAAATATCTCTGCCAAAAAGTTACATTTCTTCTTTCCTGTGCTTGTCTACATCTTTTACCATTTATGTTCGCCCTTCGTTCTCTGATAACTTTTTACTTTTCTGCAAAATTTTCGGCTCCTCCTCGGAGCCCTTGTGAATATTTGCTTCTTTGATCTGCTGATTTAAAGCTGCAACATTAATGCAGGCGAAGAAGGTTTGTACATTGGGTGAATTTTCCGTATTTACAGATACTATGTGCAACGATACCCTCCCTTTTTTTATAAACCCTCATGGTCTTAAGAAATCCCGGTAGGTATTTAACGAACTAACTTTCCTCTCTGAAATCAAAGTTAATGACAAGGAGATGTGATTAAAAAAACATTTGTTGAGCTAATTGGTGTTAAAAAAGCATATTTCGTACCTTTCCCAGCCCATTCTTAAGCTTACTTAATGATAGATTGATATTGACCTTGTATCGTATCAATTACTGGTCTTGATATTTCAGACTGGAATGGATTTGTCCATTTAGAATTTTTGAGTTTATGCGGCACGCAACATCCTTGGTTGGACGATATTTATTTCATGTACGTACGGCACGCGAGACACATATGATTTACCCCCATCACGGAAGAATTACTCAACCTTTGGCTGGGAAGCATCCCCTCTGACCTTCAAGTTTAGTCATGCTAACTAGAGCTCATCTTATTTTCATCAGTCGACGCAGAAACTTAAATGTAGGTTAACTACTTAATTTATGTTACGTTACGGCGTTGAAGTGTCATAATCAGTTCCTGCTGTCGTTGTAAGCTTAGTGAAACAAAAAAGGAGCACATTTAATTGTAAACTTGCGCCTTCGTGGTAAAATTGTATTTATATTGGTAAGAATTATGATGCTGTTGTTTTAGGAGAATAGTCACGAATGTCGGTGTAACTAGTTGTAGAAATCATGCGTTAAGCTACTGAACTCAAATAGGGAAAGCATTTATTTTCGTCTCTTCAAGATGCATTAATTTTCTTGGAGAAAATAAGTAAACTATTGTGTATACTTAAAACGTGTATTGCGTAAAATGATGCATCACAATTTAGTCACCAGATTATGGGTAAAAATTGAACTTGAAATCATATTGAGGTGAAAGATTATCGCGTTCTTTACATCATTAACACGAAGTTTCCAGTTAGTTCATCCCGCCAGATGAGTGATTGGGGTATTAATAATACATCCATTGAATCGCAACTATACCTAAACATTTTGGCATAAGTCTGGCCGACTCGACTTTGTAAGTCATTTCCCTTTCGTGTTGATAGAAAAATCTATCCTAGTTATATAAATTTCAAACGCTGTTGGCTCAGGCCGATATAAGGTGCTATCTTAGCCAGTGGCTTCATCAATTAAACCAGTTTTTGGATTGATTATTTTTAGGATGTGTCACTCGTTACTTGGTAAATATTGTAGTTTAAAATTAATAATATGCCACTGGTGACATCTTTATTTTAACTCCTTTCTGGGGGAACTGCTACTTTTAATTGCTTGAAATATTTAAAACTGTGTTTTCGCTCTTCTTAACCTTTCCGTAAAATCTAATTTTCTAGAAAGTTTTTATAAAATAGACCTTAGGTGCCATCACGGTTATCCATAGCGCGTGCGCTCGCGTTATCGTAATTTTTCAATTGCACTCATGAGAGTAAACTAGTGATCGCCATTCTTCAGCTTTCGTCAGATGATTCAAATAAATAGTTTTAATTGATGAAGCGCGTTCTTAGGACAGCAACTGTGAGAATTTCCCTTCTAGCGCAGTTTGCGTTTAGGATAACAATAGAAACAACACGAAAGACCTTATTCAATTTTGAAAGAAAATTGACACTCTCCGGAAAATTTTGCCGTTATTGACAGGCTGAATTAATTTTTGAGGGTTTAGTGTGTTGCGATATCCGTAAAAGGGAAAAGCGAAATTTATTGCGATCATATGCCGGACATTGATTTAACACAGTAACAATTGAAAAAGCATGCATTGTTCTCAATGTTGTTGCAGCTTGGACTTAAATCAAGTGATATTCCTAAGAAAACTGGTTGCAGTCGGCAGAGCTGGAGTGTTGCGTTGGCTCTTGTGGTTTTTATTGCATCTTGTGATTAGTTTGAATTAATCTTTCCAACGGCAATGACAATGAAATTCTTTTATTTGGAAAGCTGTTTTTATTTTTGATTGATCGGTTAGTTTTTTCACTCCGTATTTTCTTTGCAATGCATTCCTTCGACAGCTTAAGGGGTGATAAATGGAGGCATGTTATAATAGCATTACATTTTCTCTCGTGGTCGTTAAATGCATTAGCGTGACAGCATCCACGCGAATTGAGCGTTTGCTTCCGATATTGATCCTTCGAATGGCGAATTGAATTGACATTGGATAGAAGTTTGTGGTTTTTTTTATACGCTCGCTCGCCTCAATGCGTCGTCAGCTCGGCTCATCGCGTCTCTTTTAATGACCGCTACCGTCAGATGAGGTTATCGCTGGAAGGTTTTTATTCGAAACTACTGCCGCTCGAACGCCCACAGGCTCTGCTTGCATCAAGCAGTCACGTGGCGTGTCGTGACACTTGATGGCGAAGAGATGGAGAGAGAGGAAGCGTAGAATCATAATATACCTACCCTCTTCAAAGGTCCCCACAGTGTCTGAGTCAGTCTTACTCGTGTTGAAGAAGCGTGTCACCTCCGCTTATTTCTCGAGGGCAAAGTGATGGCAGGTGAAACGAAATTCAGAACTTGTTTGAAATCAAAATCACAGTTGCGAATTGTGGAAGCGACATTGAATGAAACTTAACCTATGACCGCGACTCATGGGCGACACTTGGGGGGTCGAAACGAAACTAAAGTGCGGGAACTTATTAAATTTATTCGAGAAATAGAAGTTTCATAGTATTCGGGCAGTGTGATACGTTTTTACATCGATCGTAGAATTATGTAAATAATGCAGTTGTGGGCAATATTATATTATCTATAAACAAAGACCTATCTTCTCCTGAAAAAGAAAATAATTTACTAAAAAGAAAGAGGTTGAGAAAATATAATTGAGTCTTGAGATGATAATTTCGTTGTGTGACGAAATAAAGCGCGGATGTATTATTTTCGTTTACCTTCGAGACTAATCGAAACTATTTTGTTCCGTTCTGATTGGCATCTCTACTCAATAAACACAAATATGATGAGATTTACGCGTTAATATAGTGATAAACAACTGAGGATTACAAGAAGTTGGGCAACTTTGTTGTGAAGCCGGGTGTAAAATGGAGAATGGTGACCTGGGTCATCTTGGTGAGCTACGTAGTTAGCGCAGTTGCGAAAGTGGCGATTCATCATCGGTCATCCAGAGTGAGAACTGGGAATTAAAGGCAATCAAGTCGCATTACCACCGTAATTTTCTGCCTCTTTCTAGGCTTTCAGGTCCACTCCGACAGTCAGCCATCCATCCTCGGCCTTTCTGGTCTTCTCTCCCTCGTCTTTGTCTCTTCAGAGTGTAATGCGTTTCCCATTTCTTGAGAACGCTTGATTGCATGCCGATGAAATTGCCTATCGCGGCCCTTTGACCCAGAAACCCGACGTTGGTCACCCTTGTCCGGGAATTGTGCCTTCGTACGGAGTCATTCGTTATCGCGAGCTTTTTTGAAATGGGATTTATGCAATTTCGTTCATTTCCTTTACTTAAAACAGAATGATTCTTTATTTGATAAAATCAATGGTACATAACATTTTTGCACAGTTTTTTAAATATTTACTTTTATAGAAAATGGGCCTAAAGTAAAAGTGGGTGAAGAATTGGAAAAAGGTTTTTATTACTTCAAATTTGGCTATTTTTTGAAACTCTGATGTAATAGCAATTTTTTCACTAAATAAAATAGTAGTAAAATATACGGTCCAAGCCATCTTTTTTTTACTTATTGGCCAAATTACTGTAAGCCTTTGAGGAAAATATTGTTCTTTCAGTGGAATAAGCGCTATATTAGTTGTTTATTCTGGAAGGAATGTGTTAATTTGAAATATGTTCGTCGAAATATCTCCTTTTGTTATGTTTTTAAAAAGATCCGTTGCCTGTGAGACATTCACATGAATCATTTGATGCCGCTTTCATGTACCTATGAAAGAGAAGAGAAAAGCTATTGGATGGTTTTTGAAATCGTTTTAAGTGTCCACTGTCTGTTAATTGAAAAGGCGCTGATTACTGAAGATTCGTTGGATTGGCTCGTCTTGTGCAAACTTGGAACGGAGCCTGAGAAAGCATAACGTATGACCTTGTTTTTACTGTTGGACGAATCCATCCTGAACATTTATTTTCGAATATTTATGCTCCGAGACCGCCATGTTGTATGCCTGCCAACTCTTCTACGAATTTGTGGTTTTTCGCTTTTATATTTAGATGCCTAAATCAACTGTGGACTTACCGTCCAGATCCATCTGCCCATTTCACTAGCGATTCTTCTAAGCCCTGCGCTTGCTTCTCAGCTTTCCAACTACATCGTCCATTTGTCAATCCTTAGGAAAAAAATAATTGTGAATCCTGCCAACCCTCGCTCGGAGGAGCACACACCAATGCCATTGGTGCGGGCTTCGCCGTAGTGATAACAAATAAGGTATATTCAGAAGAGATAACACATATTATCCTTACGAAAAACGTTTGCTCATTATCGTTATGGAATTAGTCGGGTTACGTGCATAGGGTATGTATCGGGCTATTGCCTGGACTAAGAGAGTTTATACGTATTGTTTTTTTGATGTCTTGAAGTTGCATATTGGTTGAATTTTCGATGGTCCATAAAATATAAATTTAAATGACTTATACTGTCTGTCTATTCTGTGCTTAAATTAATGTTTTGCAATTTTGAAAAACGTTTGGCGCTCTCATTTCTTTGCTGTGATACTTACTTTAAAACCATTTTACATCATTCCATTCTTACCTTCTTCATTATAATTCATTTATTTGAAGCGCATGATGACACAATAAAATATACCTTCAATGTACGAAAGTACAATATACCTTAAATAATACCAACGTCTCCGGTGTTAGATGATCTACCGTGGGTTTCTGCGGCGTTGAGATGAATATTTCTCTATTCTCGGGTTTTCACAGCGTT
The DNA here is from genome assembly GCA_963573305.1 of Pyrrhosoma nymphula. Classification (NCBI taxonomy): domain Eukaryota; kingdom Metazoa; phylum Arthropoda; class Insecta; order Odonata; family Coenagrionidae; genus Pyrrhosoma; species Pyrrhosoma nymphula. The sequence continues at coordinate 100,274,760 of OY754330.1, read as the reverse complement.
AGTTGCTTCTCAGACGGGCGTTTGTCCCGTGCTACAATGGGGATCTTCTGGTTACTTTGACCTAAAGACGCCCTTGGGAACACGGGCGAAACTTTTGTCCCAGAAGCAACGAACGCGGTGAAAACCCGAGAATGGAGACACATTCGTCTCAGATGTTAATTTTAAGGTATTTTAAGGGTACAATATATGCGTGAAAAGAAGTTAGCATAACCTTGAGGAGTGCCATACACTAATTTGGTATGCAATTTACGCAAATATTACCGTCTGACGCTAGATAACACTCTGAAATTATACTTATGGTGCGCTACAGTGATTGCACGATCAAAATTATTGTTGAGTGTCGCTTCTGAGCCTGTTGAGCTAATGCATATTTTGTATGACCCTTCGATTTGAACACGGAGAGACGGTATCCAAGGGATGTTACTTCTGACCCTACTATATAAAGGGCGTTCCACATTTAGCTGACAGTATGGGCTCTTATGAAGATTTGTTTACTGGATTAATCTCCATGAGTGTGATGTCACCATTAGTACCATGGAGTTGGACATGGTGCTATACGTACAGTATATAAATACATGTCTAGGTGTGTTCCAATATGCACATATTGTACCGCAAAGTAGCTTCTTTAAATTTAGGGTGGAATTGGAAATAGCTGCCTCCGCAGCCTGACGGTTGGTACTCGGAGCGTAAGTTTGGCAATAGCGTTATTCATTGTGCCCATACTGTCAATTAGATGTGGAGCGCTCTTAAGTAGGTTTACTCATTCATTTTAGAAAAATTAATGTGTGGTAGGCACTGTTTAATATGTTCGATCAGTGGTTTAGATGCAGGAAACCATCCCTATACACTCCAAATTTCTGTCCTTATTCTTTTGTTTATTCCGCGCTGCTGCTTTATCTTGTACGCATCCTGGAGTGCACACATTAGAAAAATTTCCTCGGAGCGTTGAAAAATACTGATCGAATACTGGGTGTGGTTGGTGCGATGGAAAAGTCAAATATCTATTCTTGGGCAATCTATCGGTTAATATAGCTTTAAATGGAAGAGAGTAAAAATCCTCTAGATTTTTACAGGTGCAGGCCCCTTTCTCCTTACTCTCACTCTTTCGTCATCTCTGCATACATCCTACCTGTCTTCATCCGATCCATGGTACTACTAAGACAAGGTAGGTCGTTGCGCATGTCCAGATATGCTGCGTGCGCATCCGTGAGGTCACCTGGCTCCCACAAGCAGACGAGAACTCACGAAACTTACGGAGCTGGTCGAGTATTGCCGGTATTTTGGTTTTAAATTGATCAACAAGGACGGTATACGAATGAATTATAAGGTATTTGGTAGTTGGAAGAAGTATTAACCTTTACTTAAACTTCGCATTGCTGAATTAATTGTGGTAATGTCCCTGAAGAAACATTATATCTTTACTACGCCCAGCGATATCTATCAGATGCGTACTTGCAATCGAAAAAACATTATTCCTTCGTTCGTGTGACATTAAATAAAATTACGCGCTGATACATTCTTTGTCTTGTTTATGGTATCGAATATTTTACCAACCATCTAGACGCATGCAGTGAAAAATAACTTGCGAGCACGATTGTTATAATTATATTTAGTAGGGCTACCTAAAATTTCCCGTAGTGGAGCAGATCCAGTGAAAGAAAAGTTTAGTGACATTAACATGTTAAAGGGTGATGTTACATTTTGGCGCCACAACGTGAAGGGCTCGACTACTCGTCTAGATAGAGACCAAGGGAAACCTGAAATAGAGTTGCGTAGATAGAGGAACTTTCAAAATGGCAGGAGTGACTAAGAACTATATCACATATATCAGGGAAATTGCCTCTCACAGTAGTCTGAGGCAGCAATATAATATAAAGATCATGTTCAAAGACCCATCACCTCACAAAATGACTCAACTATATAATGGAGATCTGAGATTTTACCTCTGAGGTGCAGGTCCTCATAAAAAACATTGTTCATATTTAGTGCTTATTTAATTGGTATTTCCTATCAATTGTGCTTGATAATATTGGTTCTAATATTAAAAATCTTTGCTTTGTAAGCCTTTGTTTGTCATTGAATCATTATTTTCTTTTGACACAACTTTTACCAATTCTTATTCACCGTTTTGTTTATGCCATTACTTACAGTGATTCTTTCCCTCTTACACCTTCCTTATATAGTCATTTTCAAATATTTTCATGACGTTTATTGTCCCAAGTAAATTATTCCTTTAGCAACTTTATTAAAGCACTCTCATCTCCAATTCATCTCTAGATTGAAACTGAACAGAGTTGCTTTAAAGTCGTTTGCAAATCACAAATAAACTTAAAGATCTCAGAACTGCTTAAAAATCGACGCAAAAGAGGCGTTATTACCTCAATGTCAGTAATGTGACAATTAGTGTCGGAAAACCTATGAAAATGAGTGGTTAAAGTGAATGAATTCAAATACAAAATGAAATAATGGGGATGTTTTTGTTTGTTCAAAAATAAACAATTGTTGATAGATATTTCGCAGGGCATATATAATTTACGAAACGTTAGTAAACATCAGTTCGTGTATTTTTAAAATCGTGAATCAAGTGATTAATTTACCATTAATGATAGCGGTTGCGTGAATGTGAGAATAAATAGAATTTAGTAGGACGGTTTAACTTAATACGCTATCAGGAATGATTTTTGACGCTATACAAGTAAGGTAATTTATAATAAAAAAGTTATTTTTAACTGTATCCGCTATCATGTATGATTTTTGACGCTATACAAGTAAGTTAATTTATAATCAACAAGTTATGTTTCACTGCATACGCTATCAGGACTGATTTTTGACGCGTTACAAGTAAGGTTGTTGATCATAATCAACAAGTTATTTTTCACTGCATGCTTCTAGATGGTTGGTAAAATATTCGATACGATGAACAAGGCAAAGAATGTATCAGTACGTAATTGTATTTAATGTCACACGAACGAAGGAATAATGTTTTTTCGATTGCAAGTACGCATCTGATAGATATCGCTGGGCGTAGTAAAGATATAATGTTTTTTCAGGGACATTACCACAATGAATTCAGCAATACGAAGTTTAAGTAAAGGTTAATACTTCTTCCAACTACCAAATACCTTATAATTCATTCGTATACCGTCCTTGTTGATCAAATTCAAATCAAAATACCGGCAATACTCGACCAGCTCCGTAAGTTTCGTGAGTTCTCGGCTGTTTGTGGGAGCCAGATGACGTCATACGCAGAACGGGCTCATTTTGGTCACGGGAACGACCTACCTTGTATTAGTAGTACCATGATCCGATCCATAGTCTGTTATTTTTCTTACTCTTCCCCGCTTACCCAACATCCTCCCATATATCACGGGCTTTAGCATTCCTTTGTCTCTCATTAGCCGTGGTCGAATCTTCAAGCATGCTTGGCGTGAGCCCGCGTGGGCGTGACGAGGTGGTGTCGCAGAGGAAGCACCCAAGCCCGCTCAGCAAGTCTGCTGAGCTGAGCTGTACTTTGGCTGAGGCTAGGCGCTTTGGGCTACCGTCTTTGATATTCCGACAGGTTTCGGCCGTCTTCGGAGAAGAGAAAGTTCGCTCAGGGTCACCCTCGAGTAGTCATTATCTCTTTCAACCACCCACTCTGACTCCTAATCTCATCCTAAAGTTTCCTCTCCACAACCATCATACAACAGAGTATATACTCTGTGACCATACCAAGCACTTCCCTGTTTGTCTTCTTTCCGTCCAACGCGCCTTCTCCTGTCTCCTTCACACCCACATTTCAATCAACTGCAGCCTATTCTCGTCCCCTTCTCAGAGTCCACGTTTCAGCATCATACAATGCTACATATTGTACTGAACATATGTTACATAAAGTTACATAATGTCACATTTTCTTTTGAAAAGTCAATAGAAAGTGTAATTTAATATAAATATGTGACAATTCCAATGGAATAATCTTTATTTTGAATATTATATTGAATAATGATATGGTGATTATCAATGAATACTGGGGAATCTTGCGTGCATTTTATACTGTGGTCATAAAAGTCTGTCACAATACATTCATTGTTGAAATGGAAACAAAGCTATCAAAGAGCAGATTTAGTACGATCTAGATCCTTTGATGAAATATATTTCAATTCTGTGTTCATCATATCGACCACAATTACAAAAGGATGTGGTTAATTGAGGGTAGGTCAGAAATAAAAAAACAGTTACCCCTTGCCATTGTTTCGGAGCATACTATTAGAGGTAACATAGACCTACAATCACCTTTAGAAATTTGAAATTATCAAATACAGTTGGACCCCCCACATCCTGGATAAATACCCACCCGAGTCCTTCCTAGGATAAATAAGAACGTAGTGTATATATTATTTTTCCATGATTAAAATGCATTTAGATTACCATGTGATGCCACATGCATCATCAGGCCTTTAAAAAATACTTGAAGGTCAACAACAACATCAGCATATTTAAATATAAATTAAAAACATGTAAATAAAACCATAATTACTATTTAGTAATTTATTCTGAGGTAATGTTGGTGATGAGATTTTTTATTTGGTGTGAATCTATTTGTAATGATGTTAATGTTGCTGACCTTTCTTGTATTGTTTTTAGCCTTTATGATACATTATATTCCGAAACTTTGGCAAGGAGTAAATGCTATTTTTTGTTTCTGACCTACCCTCGATAAAACCGCATCCATTGAAATATGTTTCTCCATTGATACTTATCTTTCGTGTGTACTCCTGGATGTGTTTACATAAAAATGGACTGAAAGGGCAGACTCGGCGTCCTCAGTTACATAAAACATGTCAACATTCCTGGTACCTGTGTATAATCTGAGGATGGTAAACTTAGCTCATCGTAACTGGAAGGATTGGTGAATGTAAATGAAAACTCCGTGCGATAAAGCCAGTAATATGTGTGTGGCACGCCATCGTCAGGAATAGTTCCGCTGAGGAGGGCGCTTTCACCAGATTGAGGATAGGGCACTGTGCCCCAACACACGCGTAACTCTTTATAGGAGAGGAAATCCAATCTAATTGTGATGATTGTGACTCCATCCTCAGTGGGAGTTATCCCCTGACAGAGATAGTAATTCCCACATGTCAGGTGGTACGTGAAACACTCAACATTTCAGGAGGCATTCAATATATTAGAAGTTACCGCAAAGAAGATAGCGATAGCACAATTGAGTCATTACGCTTAACAGGTCCTTTAAGTAAATCCTGAACTATAAGCACAAATGTAAACTTGAACAATTTCTAAGGAATGTGAATAAACTCAGAACACTTAAATCATTTATATTTAATATAAATATTCATACATTAAGTTTGTTATGTTTTTCGAAATGTCTTAATTCTAATTGCTCAAGGCAAGAACAGTCACCAATCTATCTTTTAAGTAATCTATAACGACAACCAAAATGTCCGAGTAAACATAAATATTTTTCTTTATTACTCTAAGTACTCGTCCGGCAAAGTAATATATCGTTTAGTCTTGTAATATGCGCACGTTATTATGTGATGAGGATATCACCGGGTGTAATTTAGTATTATCGCAGAATTGAAATGCTACTTGTGGACAAAAAGATGGCTGTCCATCGTCCTCTAGTGCAAGAGAAGTCTGTGCTTAGACATCGAAGTGCTACTTGCAAAGGACTGAAAAGGATACTGCTATGGAAGTAACTTTCATGTGTAAAGCCGCCTTTGCGTCTATGGTTGCGTCCTACAACTGCTTGGATGCTAAGCTCTTGTGGTAAAGAGAATCTTGGGCGAGCGCCAAAGAACCCGTCGGACGGGTGAAAGCGGGAATCGCCCGCGGGACGAGGCGGGACAGGTAGAATTAATCGCGCGGCAGAGCGATGGCCCACCTCACGGGCGACCTTCACCTTCCCCTCGGAGAGGCCGTTCAATTCGAAAGTCCCCCTTTGACGCCGGTCACCGCACGCTCAAAGCTTCCCCCTCGTCTTCTTCCTCCTCCTCCTCCTACTTATTCCCAATCTGAAGTCCAAATCACGCCAAGCACCACCAACTCCTACACCTCTCAAGCGACTGTCTCGTTTGGCGCGTGGGTGATGTAACTGACCTCCCGCAAGGAAACGTTTGGCGCTGCCCGTCACTCGCACGCGTCTACCGTGACTCAACTTTTCCACCCCCCTCATCGCCCCCCGACTCTCATTCCCCTCGGCACCGTTTCCTCCCACGCCCTGGATCCCACTAAATTTCTCCCTGCTCCGGGACTTTCCTCTTTCATCTCGTGATGGGTCGGTCGTGATTGATCGAATCCCAAGATCATTATTATAATATGCCAAATGTTAGGTAGGTGTTTGATACTTTACTGTTTTCCCAGTGAACTATATACCTGCCGGCATTATGAAATCGGCTTATTTTACCATCCATAATATCGAACGTTTGTATTGAAATATGTGTCCTTGTTATTCCTCATTGTTACATCCAGATAGCAGTTGCATTATGTTTGCGGTAATTCTATCCTAGCAGCGAAAAATCTCTTCATTTTCTAGCAATCAAAACATTCAATACTTCATAAATGTTTGACTCATAATTATAGGCGAACTCAGTCCCTTTGGTTATTGCCCTGCGCGGACCATGTTTGCCATCTATTCATTTAGATTAATTAGCTTATTGATGCCAGTATTAAACCCCAAAGAAAGACAATGAAAAGCAACGAATTTTTCCCTATGATCCGAGCGGTGTAAATTTCTTTCGGATCTGGCGTCACTAGTTTAGCGCCTGGGGATTGGTAGGTATTTTTGTCCATGACGACCGTAAAGCACGCCGATAGTTTCGCATTCTGTTCATCGTTCGAGTGTCGTCGGGATTTTCTACTCGTCCCGGCAGGGGGATTTCTTGTCGAGCCAAATATTTGAAAGCTCATCCTTCATGAATGCCGTGGACTTCAAAGGGAACGGATGAAAAGTCTCATGAATGGCACTTAAAAATATCTTATAAAAAACCCGTCTCCGACAAATATCAATTCTTAGTTATGTTTGGGCGTCATCCGACGGCTGAAATCTTTTAAAGTAATCCGAGGGCAGTAGCGCAGGTCGCGATTCAGTTGACGTTATTTGAATATGCCGAGGTTGGGCTGCTTACATTGGATTTTATCATTTTTCACGGGTTTTTCTTTCCAAAAACTTCTCCTTTCTGTGATTTATGGATATTTGCTAGTAGTATATCGTATGTTTATCTTTCAATTGAAATAATACTTGATTTAAATATTCATTTATAGTGACATGTTTTCTAGCTATGAGGCTGTGACTAGTTCCTCGGGGACTTTTCTGGACATCGTTCGCGTGTAGGGATATCGAAACTTAGTGGCAGTCGCTTATGAGGAGCTTGATTCGAGGGAGAGGAAAGCATACAAGAGACTAGGGGCAAAGGGGCGGGGGTCCTTCAAGGAGCCCTCCCGGGAATCCATCGGTACCTTTTCCCTGCTAGCAATGGTTTCCCTGATTTCAATGCTTGATTCAACCCTAGTGACCTCTAATTTTTCCCTTGTTAGTGCCACCAAGTTTCGCTATATCTATACCCGGAAATAACTTTGAATATCGTTCGCGTAAACGGAGGGAGCGGTAATTTTGTTTAATAGCTTGGAGTGGAAGTATTCTTATTGTATTATAGTCGTAGGGAATCCTTTTGCCCATAGACTGCGAATTCCTTGTACTTACCATTTAATCAGAGGATATTATTGTAACACCTTTTCACGATTAATGTCTCTGTATTCTCTGAATCGGCAAACTTAACTTATTCGTCTTATATACTAAGAAGCAGGCCCAAGATACCGAATTTCTTAAAATGCATTGTCCTTCATATTTTTCCAAGAATAAGATAAATTTTCCTTCCAACAATTTCACCTTGTCATTGAAGTGTAAGTTTGTTTTTCAGTTACTTCTATCATCAGGACGAGTGAGCGACAGCTGATGATGGAGCAACTCAGGGAACTTACTGCGTTAGAAATGCGTGCTACTCGACTTTAAACTTCACTTGAGTTAGTAGGAGTTCGATGTCAGCAGTTGGAATCTTTCATTGTTTTCCCAATAAAATAAATGCTGGTTCGTAATCAGTCCGTAGAGTGCTCAAGAGTTAGCTGAGACGTTCTAGGTTCGTATCTGTCGTTATTTTTTTTCTTGTTTCCTCATATAAGGGTTTCATATGAATGCTTTTGGTGACTCTTCCTTAAGTAAGATAATATAAAAATGTCAGATATTGATGAAATCGAACTTTCCACTTTTTAAGCAAATTTTTAATGTAACCCCAAGAAGACTTTTGACCTAGCCATACGATAGTGTTAGCGTAACTCCACTTATGTTTGGGGCAATGACACCGTGGAAAGCGTTACAGCGTCAATTCGCCTCCGTGGCGAATGCTCTTGCCTTGTTTGGCAATATATTTCATAGATATTTCGATCCTTACTCGAAAACCTGTGTAGAGACAGTACGAGAAATGAAGTACTCCATCCGTGGGACCCTAATGTTTCAGCAATGTGACACCATTTAGCTTATGGCCTCCCTTGGAGCCGGCCAGTGCCGACGCCGCATCTGTCACAAACTTTTCCTCCCCTTGTTCTCTGGCCCTAATTACCTACCCCTGTGAAATGTCGCAAACTCTCCACCACGATGACAAACTAATTGCCCTTTCTACTCCCATAATGACCAGTTTCCTCACTCTCCCGAATCACCCGTACGTGCTGCAGCTAAGTGTGGCAATTAGGTACACTTCCATAGCTATTTATGTTTCGCACGACCGTAACTTAATTATCCTACAGTTAATTTATCGTTTCCGATCGGTTTGGAAAGCTATCGCTCCTTAATTTTGTAGCGTAATTCTGTAAAGACCTCATTTTTCTGAGGGAAACATCTTTTTCGGTTACGTGCGTGCCTAATATGTGTGGATAGCTTAATTAGTATTTTGATATGGGCCTTGATACCTGGATGATTTTTTTTCCTCGTATATGCAATATATTTCAAGGGCTGAAGATGAGAAGGTGTCTTATCGCTTCGAGCAGGATCTTTAGGGAAATAAAAGAATGTATGCCTTGCTGAAATGTTAATCCTTTATTCATTTAAATGAAGACAGAGAAGCGATACGAAAAAAGGGTACGGCGTATTTGTACTGCTAATTTTGTTAGTCTGGGTAGTTTTTAATTGGTCGTTTCTACTCCACTTGTCCACTTTATGACGTGTCTATCCTCACTCTATTTGTCTCTTCAGCTCAGTATACTCAATACTCCTTATCATTCCATCTGACATGTCTACTCTTTTACTCTATCGTTTTCATTTATTTAGCGATCTACGCTCAATACCGGTTTTCAACATCCTATTACCTCCAATTACTTGATCCATCCACATGCTATACTTACCACCTCCTAATGTCCTTCAGCTTCTTCCTTTCTTTTTATGCTTAGCATTTCTTTGTTTGTACTACTTTCATTCATACTATCTCTGTCCTTATCCGTATACCAGTCTCATACGCCTCTCTTTTTGTCCTGTGTGCTTAAAGACTGCGTTTCGTAGCTTTGTGGTGCCACAATACGTAACAAAATCTTCATCACCCATAATAGCTTTGTCTTGTTTTCGACAACTCTTTCCATTTAGCAAACGTCACATTTCCGTACGCAATCTCCTCCAAATTAGCACCCGAGCAGTCTCCTCCAAATTACTTCAGCATTTCCTCAGTGCTCGTCCAAAATGATGCATGCGTAATTAGATTGTTCCATATGTTCCAATATATGTTCTTGCACCTTTATCCTCTTTTTTCCCTGGAAAATCACGTCTTTAAGAGATTTAATATGATTTTCCTTCATCCTATATAGCTCTTCCTGGTTTTGTAATGTGTGTAAAAATAACTCGAATCCCTTGGCGGTCTGACTAATTAACGCTTGGGCTCTCTCATATCTCTTAGCCTGAGTCAAATCCCCTCCAACTTTCATGCCTAATGCCCCTCAGGTCTCTCATGCTTGGCGAATGGATAGCTAGCTACTCATATGCATTTCTTAATTTTGTTTATTACCGTGTATTTATGTATTAATGCCGTAAATTTTGTTAGATTATTCTAGAAGGTAATTCATGCTCATGTGGCATGCATTAATTGATTTCAGTATTACATCAAAGAGCATCGTAATTCCCTACCTTCTACACCGTACTATTCTAGAAGGTAATTCTACACCGTACCCTTGAGCAAAGAGGAAATGGGATTTAGTGCATGGGGAAGGGGTTGAGAGCACGCTTTGATGCTGGCAGTTGAGAGTTTGAGGAAAAGGGCAGAGATCGAGATAATTTTAAGGTGCCAAGGAGATGTAGGTAGCCATCCACGCCTTTGCTTGCGTGAATATTCGCCTCACGAGCAGGGGCGCAGCAACGGGGGGGGGGGGGGGATTCCCCCATCCAAGCACGATTGTGCACGAAATCAGAGAGTTTGTGGCTCACTTTTTAATGGACACTGCCCGATTTGAAAGTCTCCCCCCCTCCCCCCCCCCCCCGCTTAGCTAGCTTATACAGATTTTTCAATGAGTTTGTCCCCACCCCACGATTCGGGGGGTTGTTGCGCCGCTGTTCACGAGAGCTCCCAGCTACACGAGTCCCTCTATATATATCGTCTGCGTCGTCTGAAGTCGCGAGCTAAATATTGATGGAGGGGTCTGGCCGCAGCTGGACGTCCTGTAAGAGGTGATTGTTGATATACAATAAGGCTCCAAAACTTAGGCTGGGGTTTTTGGATCACTGAGTGGGGGAGGATATTTGGAATGTTGTAGGTCTTCTGTTTTTGATGGAAGCCCTTGAATAATATAAAGAATGTCGGGGCTACGTTTTGGCCAAATTGATTTGAACCATCATGTACTGTGCTGAACAAATATATTGAAGGTTTTATGACTTAGAACTGTGACATATTGACAAGCCATTCATGGGATACTATAAAACTTTTAGTCCTGTTTCGAATGAATTATTTATGCTGTTGAAGATCCCATATTCTACGTCATTCGACCCTGAATCCTTTCTGTACGTTCAATATCTCAAAATGATCCTTAACCCTTTGCCTGCCTGAGGGCCGATCTGTCGGTATTCTGCAAATGCACGAAAATTGCTTCAGGCCAATATACCTGGTGCCATTTTTTATACATTTTAATATTAGTCTGTTGATTATAATTCCCTGCAATATTCAATTCGATTTAATTATTTTTCCATTTAAGTCGCTAATTTGTACCGAATTTGGGAAAATTAAACTTTAGTATAGTCAGTAAATGTGATGTTTTTTATTTAAAATTTACTGCGTTAAAACTTCAGAAAAATGGTCTTGGAATTCTTACCACATGATACTTGAAATTTGTTAATAATTAAAAGATTATAATGGTTAACGTGAAAGCCCTGCAACATTGCTGAGCTAAATTTGTCATGAACTGCACGTACTGGGAACAATATTTTCAAGATGGCTTGTTTTACATACTACACAGTCGTTGTCAACGTTGAAAGTATTTTTTATCCTGAGAATTGGACGAAGAAGGGTGCTGGCATTAGAACTCAAAAGTCTATGATCTCTTCCTAATAGAGGTGAATTATTCAGTTGTGTTGTATTCCCTAATCAAGTCAGAAGCGGAGAGCAGTTCAAGCACTCCAAAACACTCAACAGTGCACACTCATTCGAATGGGACGATATTCGCGACCCTCTTCAGATCATTCATGTAGAGCAGGCTGATACCAACTCTTTAATCTCTCCTCATTTTCCCTCCTTCACATTCCTAACAGTCCTACATACTTCCTAGTCATACACTTATTCCTAATGCCTCACAGGACCTCACCTTTCTGTTGAATCCCTCCCCAAAAACAACTACGACAACGTAAAATACGGCGATGGACAAAAACTTTCCTTCTGAGAGCTTTTTCGTATTAAATTGGTGAACATAACGATTGGTGCAGAATGAGATGGAGACATAACTATGGCATGCTACTCTGTTATGAATGTGTTATACACAGTATTTAAATTGTACATGTAATAAATGCACCCTCCTGTTTGTTATGTATGCATAAAATAAACCTCCGCATAGATGCCTACATTTTTCCGGGCGACAGTGCGAAATTTGGCTTATAACAGACGGCACTTTCGTCAGGGTTCCACTGGAAACGATCGCTGTGCAGTCCGAAAGAATGGAGAGATCTACAGATCCATACCCCGGAAACCTGCGAATGTATTCCGTACATATTTTACATTTTGATCTTTTAATTTATTTTTAAGCATGCGTTTCTGCATGAAATAGAAGAAGTGTTGACCCTTGAACTTGACTCTATATACTTTAATAATATGTGATGATCATAGATGAAAGAGGAGAGTACGTGGCATCTTGACACACTATAAAGTGAAGCATGTTTCTTTTTACGAAAAATGGTTCAACTAACATATCTATCGTGTGCAATTTATCCATAAATTTTATAAATAATCCAGTTTTTTCGAACATTTTTTCCATTTTGTATTTTTATAGACAAGCCATTAGGGTATCGCGATAACTGCGCAACTGATCCATTAATCATGGCCGATTGCGCATCTTAATGACATCAATATTCCCCGTTCTATCGCACCGTATTGTTCCATCTATTCTCTTTTTAAAATCTAAGGTGATGACTCATAGGCCCTTTGATGTTCCTGGAGGAAGACGTTCGGCTGCATGAAAATTGCGGGTGTGGCAGGATATTTTTTTGATGGCTATATATAGCATGCCACCCTAAAGTATTTATTCAATTGATTTAAATTTTTGTGATGTCGATTTGATTTGAATTTATGGCCCGTGCGCACAGGAATTCCAAGTAAGCGCGCTGCACCCGGCCCGTATCTTCCGTTCTAAAGGTTTCCTTTTCTTCCGCGGCTGTCTGGCGGTGGTGTACACCAATAGCTAATATTAAACATAGAAAGGATCTGCCTATAGTTGGCATTGATATACCGTGTAAGACACAATTAATCTAGAACAATCATTATCCTTGAACCATAGATTAAGAAGGCCATCTATATGGTCTTATTGGACCTCAATGGACTTAGCGTGGTAATGTGGAGCCTTAATAAACTGAAAAGCGTTAGAAAATATATGTAATGCCATTTGAAACAAAAATATTCGTTATATTATTAGGCTTCGCTTGGTGCGTATTTTTGATGAATTTATCAGTCAAATAATTTTGATTTTCACAAATTGATTTGTTGTCGTCCAATTTAATCCGATCTGAAATCTGAAACCGATCGACAAAAAATTGTTAAAATTACAAAGTTATTTTACTGATACCGTTATAATATTCGTACCAACTTATCAAGAGTGGAAATGCAAGTGCGGACATATAACTATGAATAAAATGCATTATTATCCTAAATTATTTATGATAAATGTAGCTTGGAGGCCCAGCTTACCTTCCAGCTTTTTCTGTGCTGACTGTTTACTTGGCTTTCTTCGGAATTTTGTATTTGCTGCCGGTTTATCTGCCAATTAATACCAAAAACTTATGTAGGGTCACACTTTAATACCTACCCAAGCTGAATAATCCCTGCCTGTATTAAAATTTGAAGAAAAAATAGTCTATTGAAACATAGAGGCAGTCTCCGGATGAAAGTATGCAATAAAAGATCGAAATTATGAAAAATTACTTGGGGCAGAAGTAGGACGTATGGAGTTAGGAATGAGTGGGTCATGAAAGAATGTGGGTTAAATGCTCCAACAATGGGCATATTTGAAAGGAGTGTGCTTTGTTGATTTGGCCATGTTGAGAAAATGGATGAGAGACGATAATGAAGCAGATTTGTGATAGTGGTGTGAACGGTGTGAGAGGAAGGCGTAGATTAAGAAATTCACGGTTGCATGTGGTGGAAGAGATGCTGAAGAGGAGGAATATTAGTACCGTTGAAAATAGGAGAGCGTGTGTGAGACAACGCCTGAATGTAATAGAAGAGATAGGGATATGCAGGGTTAGGGCATTATGGGGGAAATTATTGAAAAGGAGGCAGTTTCGTAGACCTAACAGCAGTAAGTAAGTTCTTTGACTTTTAAAGAAAGGTTTTTCGGATGTTCCACTGGGTTAGAAGTTCCATATTTGCCGACGTTGCGAAGAACGACTCGATCTTTACCACCAGGGTTTCTGAACCAGGGTTGCTGATGATGAAGAACGAGTCTTTCTTTAAACTTCGGTAGACATGGAGCCTCTAAACCGGTTGAACACCCGAGAAACATTCCTTCCCAAGTTTCGTCGTGAAAACATGAGATAATTCATTGACTTTGCCCTCCCCGAAAGTGAATGATGTGATGGGTATGCATGCATGTATATTATGAAAAATTGGATTACACCGAATCTACAGTTAACATATCGGCCATCGGACAGAAACTAACCATGTTTCCAGACGATCAGCTCATCCGTACCCATGACGTGATATTTTGACGCGCTACGGTAGATCAGATCATGAGAATAAAATTAAGGAATTAGACTGCAGAACGGACAGGTTTAAAATGCTATTTTTGCCGCGAAAGATAAGAGACCATAACAGCTGCCAATGAGACTTTAAACTTGGTTTGTTGATAAATAGCGGAGCGAATTAGTTGATTTCCTCACTAATGGTTGTATCCTTACCTGCTACCAAGCACTAACATCACGTTGTGCATTTTTCCGGTGTAACTATTGTATGTATTGCTGCGTTTATGTAGTTGAAAAAAACATTTATACAAATGGTTTCTCTAACATTGGTGGCATACAGAGAGCGTAGTGCATGTTGGTGAAATTTCACCTCCTGAAGAGTGTTTGCAGTATTTTGCTAATGCACCAATAGTTGTAGCTTCATTAATTTTATAAGGGTACAGTGTATTGCATGTTGGTATTAACTCACCCCCTGCCACATGCGCTTGCGTTGGCTTGCAGGGTATTATGTAGATATAAATATGTACCGGGGCGCAAGGCAGAAGACAGTTCTCCTACGCGAGGCAGCGACCGATTTCTCCGGGTGCGCTCCTAGCCGCCGTCGTTGCCCAACAGACTCCGATGATCAACTCCCATCACTCGCCATTACTCCGTCCGGCGTCGTTCGAATTGCCGACGTCGCCGATCAGCATAAGCGGGAGAGGCCTCCCTCCCTCCTCATTGGCCGATTGAATTATGTCCGTCCCTTGCGTGTGCGGAACCCCGGCACGCTGCTGGTGAGAGATTCCGTGGCGGACGGAGGTCCATGCTATCTGCGAGCCGGTGTGGAGGCTGCAGCAGTGAAATATTTGGTATCGGAAATGTTTTCACGAGAGTCGGTTGAACAAGGCCGAGGATTGATTGATATATAGCTACATCTGAGTATTAGGTGGGGAAACTCGCGACGCATCTTGCCCTTCCCCCTCAATGACTTTTACAGAATCGTGCAACTGATTAATGCTGCTCTTATTCAACTTCAAATTTTGCAGTGCGGGAATTAGTTATATGCCTGCATATTTTGTCTTCATCCCAGGAAAAAATACATTGTCTAACTTTAAAAATGCCCAAAAAGTGTTAAAAAAACAACCAATAAATAAATATTTATGCATATATTTAATAAAAATATATTATAAGTTCGCCATCTAGCGTTGTAATTGAATGAAGCACATGCCATCAAAGGCGTGGAAACATATTGCTAATTATTTATTAAAAAGGATATCTTCGAAACGAATTTTGACAATCGGTAAATTTATTCATTATTCCAACATAGTTATACTGGTTAAGCGTTAAATTTTGCTTTCAACAGGCAGGGAAGATGTTTATCATACGAGTTCGTTGACTCGCGTTCTCTTGGCTCGTTAGGTGTGATTTGGAAGTTTGTACCCTGGCAGAGAATGCACCTTTAATCTATTCTTCGATCCACTTGGCACCTCTCCTTGCTTTAGCGTACACCTAGCATTCATTCATGGTTTGTGGGCGAGCAAGATTATCTTGCCTCATCTATCAGTTCCTCCTGGAGCTACTAGAAAAGGACCTGTATTTTGCTATTTGGCTAATGAACAAAGGAGACCTGTTAGCTTCCTATTTCTCATTGTTTGGAAAAATGATTACAGTAACCGAAGTTGAAGGAGTGGCTTCTCGGAAAACTAGCTACTGCGGATAAAAAGACTGCGTACGACGGGACTCAGGCTGTCCGTCGAACGCAAGAAGTACTACTGAGGGACTAGCCGCGATATAAATTTCAGCCGAGCTATCTACGGAGAATGTTCTCGTATTTTCTGGTATTCATCGTGTTTCTTGTTTCTGCTGAAAAAATTAAAATGATATTTAATTTTAATTCACGGGTGAAACTATTGTCAGCAGAAGCAGAGAACGCGGCGAATTCCCGAAAATGCAGGAACATTCGTGTAAACGTCGCGAAACTATACGGTTGAACACATCCGAAGGAAATGTATGTACGTAATTCACCATAAAAATATTCAAATCACAATCGTTACTTACGGATTTTCCGGTCTTGGTGATGCACGAATGTGCGAATTTCACTGTACAAATGTCATTCCACTTAACTGCTGAAACACGCTGTGGAAGAAGACGCGTGGGTAGTTTACTTGATGAAAGCATTCAGTGCGGATTTTTGGGATCTGCGTTTTTACATTCCAGAGCAGTCGAACGCTTTTTATTGAGAAAAAATCATTCGCCGAATCAAATCGATCCCAGATCCCCCAAATTTACGCCAACTGTTTTACCGCATGAGGACATCTAATTCCTACATGGTGTCTGAGAAATTCATCGTGGAAGAGAACGCCGGGTTTATAAATTGGTCAGAGCTCTCGGCACGAATCCGGAAGGTCATGGTTTGAACTACAAGGCAAATGTTTTCATTGTAAATTTCCCACGAGAAGAAGGACAAGAAAGACGAGGAAATGCTTTATACGGTGGGTGAAAAGAGGAAACTTCTGGGAAGATAAATAGGAGGAGGCAGATTAGGTGGTTTTAAGAATTATTAGATGTGAAGGGTTGCTGAAGGCCGTGTTAGAATATTTCAGATACATTGCGTAACAGAAGACTGGTGTTTTATGGGCTCATCATAGGAACAAGTGATTGTAGACTGCCAAAGAAAATCTTCAACTATATCACCAAATTAAGGACGACAGCAAATGGGGTTGGGCAAACAAAAATAATATGGTGGAAGTTGGCATCCATCTAGAAGATAGCTGGAATAGAGAGATTTTTTGAAGGACGTTTGATGGATTTAAGGGGTTCCAGGAAAAACAAAATGAAATTACCAAAAACACTTAGAATAAAGGAGTAGGGAACAGCGAAAGTATGAAGAAATTTTGAGAGGAGAAGACAAAGGTAACCAAACAAGCCAATTCATTTTAAGGGGGATATTCTTTGAAGTAGCCATGGTTTATGTCAGATCCCGCGCTAAGCTAACGGCTGGAATTCTTTCAAAGCCCTCTGGGTATTTCATTGGCTCCTGCTTTGTATATCGAGCTTCCATTTTCCCAGCGTGCGGTATTTCGTGGTCAAGGCAAATCTTGAGAATGGGAGATTTGACCTTGGACGATCGGATCGGCTTGGGAGGCTTGGCCAAACAAGTTTTTGCCGTTTCCTCACCCCTTTGTTTCCCGTAAAAAACTTCCATGCGTTCACCTCAGATATCCAAGGTCGCAACCGCCCTTGATCGAATTTAATAAAATGAGAAAAAAATAAGAAAAAGCCCCTGGCGTCCAGATTACTGGTTCTTATTTACATTCATACGTTCCTCATTTTTTCATCTTTTATTCCCTTTCCTTTTCATCCTTTCGCCGAATTTACTCGGGGTTCCTGGCCTCACCGTATCCTCCTGGTGCGTGTCAAGAAGTGGTCTCGAAGTGTCGAGTGGAATGATGGTAGAGCACAGCCATCACGGGAAACGTGTATTGAAAACAGAGAATAGGGAAATTGCCACATCACACGTTACCGGTGTCAATGCGAGACGTCTGCTATGGCGGTATCCTGATATTCCTGACTCTTTCGAACGAAGACGAACCCGTCGATGAGTAGGCACACTACTTCTTGTTACGCCTTGTCGTTCGAAAGCACTAAGTGATATTGGTAAACATTTTCCTCAGAACGGTGGAGAGGTAATTATTATTCAATCTATTTGCGTTCAGCTACGCGTCTGTTCTTTCTCGAACTCTCTCAACAATCAAAATCCCCAACCCATCAAAAAAAAACAAACACGAAATATACATAGCAACCATAAATAAGAAAAGATAAACGCGGCGTTACATTATCTCTATTCATTCATTCTGTCGCTAAGCGGGGTTCACATGGATCCGGAACGGTTGCGGAATGCGAAACGCGGAAATGCATCTAGCCAATCACATGCAAGGGGGTTGCGGAAAGGTGGAGTGTGATTGGCTAGATGAACCCCGAACATATATGAACCCCGCTTTATATGCCTGTAGAGTAGAGTCGCAGTATCGGGTCACAACAAATGTCTGCTGATGTAGTACGCGTTGTGATGCCTCATTCCCCTTCTGTTATGGGGAAGAGGCATTTTACAGGTGTGGGCAAAATTTTATTTGGCCGTTCCTAAAAACGAATATCATGTATTGGCCGTTATTGATTTCTAAAGCTGCGCGTTAACATTAGGGCTACTGAGGGGATTCAGAGCGATCCTTTAAACATAGCAGTTTCCTTTCCCCTCCATGAACTCCATTTTTATTCTATAAGTTGTCTCAGAGCTTCGAGTTTTACGAGGAAAAGTGTTTTAGGGGTTATTTACACTAATCCTACTTTTTGTGGGTGGATGTAACTTAAAACTTTAATGAAATTTTAGCCACAGTTCCTTTCACTTGGCTATTGAGAGGAATTTCCGTCTACAAAATACCCTGCAAGCCACCTCAAGGGTGTGTGGCAGGGGTGAGCAGTCACCAACATGCATTATAGTATACCCTAAGGTAACTACGACTAATTATGCATTAGTATAAATCTCTAATGCTTGTCACGAGGCGAAGCTTCACAAGCATGCACTACACTACAGATATGCTCCCAATGGAGAGGAACCGTTAGTATATATGTATTTTACAACTACACTGAAGCTAATGAAGGAAATTGTTAATATGTAGTTTTCATTGTTTTTTTTATAGACATTAGATCTGAATTTTACGCAAGGTCATTTTGGATGGAAATTCATGCAGGAAGTTAGTAAAATTTTCCGGTTTTCATACTTTCTGTCCCCTTTTCACATTCATTTAGAAGTCGCAGACCGGCCGCCACTACGACCGGCCACGTGTGGCATTTGCCCACCCTACCCACTCCATGGGACGGCATTGGACATAATAGTCCATGACAATTAGACGTCCTAGGTGCTCTCCACGTGGCCCTTCAGTAGTTTTTCTCAGAAAAATCTTCGCCACAGTTTGAAATCGATTCCTCAGAATAGGAATCTATAGCGATCGCACCAACCCCATCCCCTTTACAGATAGACGTTGAGGCGTCCACTGTTTAACGTCTCATTCGACGGACGCAGTATTACACCTGAAACCCTCTTCCCACCTTAGACTGGTATATTACTATTAATAGGGTAATTTGCCGGTTAAGGTGTATTAAAACGGAAGAGGGTGATAATCTTCAAGTTTTTGCAGTCGCAGACCTCTATCTACCTACACAATTTCTTTCTTCATCTCAGCATACTTCCCACCTCCATTTCGTCCATACCTAATATACCTACACACTTTTTTTCTTCATTTCAGCGTATATCCCGGCCTTCTTCATCCTATCTATAAAACCCCTCTCTATAAAAACATCTCTTCTCCCCCTTCCCCGTTCACCCAACATCCTCTCCAGTATCACGGCCTTCATCATCCTATCGTCTGTCATTACCTGCTCCAAGCACCCACTCTGCCTTCTCCTCCAGAAGTGTCTTCTCCTCACCTACCATACATAGCGATTCCTTGTTCTTCTTCCTCTCCATTCACCGTACTTTCTCCATTCTCCTCCGCAATCACATCTCGAACGATTGCAGCCTATTCCCGTCGTCTTTTCTCGGAGTCCACGTTGTCGCCCCATACATAGCTACTCTCCATATGAAACTCATATCAAGCCTATATCCTTATCTCTTATCCTCTGTCTTCTTTATATCCTTAACCAAGGTCCCCGTCATCACTTCCCTCCTATTGCTGAGCGCTTCTTTGACTAGCGATACTCTCCTTCTAATATCCCTGTTATTATGCCGATTTTCTTCCTACGTACTAGCCAAGTAAGTAAAATTTAAGTGATTAAATGCTCTATTGGTCCAGTTGGTGCCCTGCAAGTTTAATGATCAGCCTCGCTTCTTTGTCTTATAAATTTTCATTACTCAATGCCATATTTCTCGCACTTCTATTTCTACTGCAACTCCCAATACCTTGGATGATCGATCCAACGCCTGGTCGTCCGCGAATCTGACAGACTTTTTAAGCGGGCCTCCTACTTTGATTCCCCCATCTAGCTCTTTCCATGCCTCAGGGAACATGATAAAGTTTATTTTGAGTGGTGTCAATTGAAGAAAATGGCTGGTGTCCTAGCACCCCCCCTCGTGGCGGTTCGCAGGGTAGGTACATCATTGACGTAACTACCTAACTAACCCGATCCCTTCGAGTTGGCTTTCGGGCTATTCAAGTATTACGTAAGGCGATTTTTACCACTTTTTAACCCTCCCTCCTCCCTCCCATATAAGACAACGTAAGATTTTACGGACCCTCCCATCCCAATCTTACGTTAGTTATCAGGCATTTTTGAAACCATGAACATAGTAAACTATGGGGGATTCTAAATGCGCAAAAACTTACCTCATCACGGATATCTATAACGGTTTTTGATATTTCGCAATTCGCTGTGCGCACAACTCGCATAACATGTGATCTTAGAAAATGCGACATCTCCAAAATAATGAACGCAACGAATTGGTTGTACGTTTTTCTATAGTTTAGTATACATTCGGGTGTACGGCCCGAATCCGAATCCTTGATCCAAAAAGTAAGATTTTTCGTACGAAAATAATTTTAAAAAGTGATAATAATATGAGTTCAGAAGTGACATATCAGACGTAAAACCCTCCCATCCCAATCTTACGTTAGTTATCAGGCATTTTTGAAACCATGAACATAGTAAACTATGGGGGATTCTATGTCAAAATGCGCAAAAACTTACCTCATCACGGATATCTATAACGGTTTTTGATATTTCGCAATTCGCTGTGCGCACAACTCGCATAACATGTGATCTTAGAAAATGCGACATCTCCAAAATAATGAACGCAACGAATTGGTTGTACGTTTTTCTATAGTTTAGTATACATTCGGGCGTACGGCCCGAATCCGAATCCTTGATCCAAAAAGTAAGATTTTTCGTACGAAAATAATTTTAAAAAGTGATAATAATATGAGTTCAGAAGTGACATATCAGACGTAAAACTGTCTCAGACCCGCATACCCCCCTACGTAAGACAACGTAAGAAAAGCCCAACCCCCTCCATCCCCGAAGCGTCTTAGGTAATACTTGAATGGCCCCTTTCGGCAGACCGCCCGCATGCAATCGTTTTGAGTTTGTCGGTCGGCTCGTTTGAAAAAAAATAATACAAGTAGTTTGGGCAGGGCTGGCGGGTGGAGAGTTAAGTGAGCGAAAAAATGTGACCCCTCCTGGCTGGTTGGAGGGGCTCCACGGGCAAATACTGCGTCACAATATTCGCAAGCGCCTCCTTCCCAGCCAGAGACGAGTGATAAAGAATTATCGGCTGGCGTGATCGTCGTGGTCGTGCCGTCTCCACTTCGGGAATGGACGAGTGACGATAATGACTGGGCTCGTGCATGATTAAGGCCCAAAAAATAATCAGCGGCGACCATGTGATTGTGGTGTTTGCGCTTGCTGCGAGGAAACGATTCCCGAGGCCACTGAGCGATGATGATTGTGATGCAAGTGTCTCTGTGTCATTTCGCTTTATACTGCGAAAAACATGTGAACTCAACTGTACAATAGAGGCTCAGTGTGCGCAAAAAATAATGTACGGCGTCTGCGTGATTTCAGCGTTAGCACTAGTGAAATTCTTCAATGCGCAAGATTATTTCACTCAAGAAGATATATTCTTTTTGTGAGAGATTATTTAAGCTGAAGAGTGATGATGATAATGCAAGTGTTGACGTAATTTATTTCTGCTTGAGGAAAATATGTCACTTATACATTGCACAATTATGCCCGGCCGTTTGCCCGAAAAAAATTGATAGCGGTATTGTGATTGTGGTATTTGCAGGAAGAGATTTACTTCTAGTAGGCTACAATAAACAATAATTTTGCAGCGGTGTCATTATTTCGCGCTGCACGCGGAATAGTGTCGTAACTCTTCGACATTAGGCCAGTGAATTGCTCTCCTTCCCTAATACCGAGGTTGTCTTTCCATCGTCTAATGGGTCTTCCTGCAATTTGTCTATCGATTGGTAAGTTGTATCGAGCAATCTTTGCAATTCTATTGGTATCCATCCTATTTAATTGGTCTTTTCATTTTTTTTCGTCCAGTCAACAATGTTTTTCATCTCATATACTCTTCTTATATCGTCGTTAGTTTCATGGTGTAGCAAGGTCTTTCCTGAAATTTCGACGGAAGTATGTACTCTCATCTCTGGTGTCTCCATTAGCCGCATGATAACGCAATTTGTCCAAATATTACAGTATGTGTTTGGTGGAATATATGTATGAAGCACTACTGTGTTTATAAGGAACGCACGATTGTTACTAATTCTTCCACTTTTCGTTGAACAATGTTTCCCTGAACGTAGTTAGAAAACGTGACTTTTAAATGGCTGCAATACTTTATTACACTCTCTTCTGAGTCTGTAATTGGTGAGTTAATATTTTTGACGATGCAAATTTCTGAACGAACGGGGCTGGTTCACTGAAGCTCTCCATTCTATTTAATTCTATCTTTCTCTTTTCACCCTTGCCAAATTTCCCGCGAGTCTTCAACCCCTCCTTTCTCGTCCTTGGCGTTTGTAGTTCTATTGTTATCTCCGTTATAAAAAAAATCACAGCTGCCGTTGACCTGGCGATCCGTTTGATGAATAAGGATGTAGCTGTTAGTGCAAAACCTTAAGGCATGCGAAATAACGTATTTGGTTGGCAAAGAAATACCAATTATTTAAATTTTGGCTGCTGGTTTTACTACCTGCCTACCTGACTGCCGGTGGTAGTTTTGGGTGTTCGTTGTAATTATCGTTTTAAAATAGCACCCTGTATTCGGTATATCGGAGCTACTAACCGCTAGGCTACCCCGACGTGTCTTATCCTTGTTATATTCGAAAAAAAATCATGTTTAGTTTCTTTCATTCTTTTTCTCTTTTGGGATGGTCAGAAAAAGAAACTGTGTGTCCAGCTAATTACCCTCTCCTCAACAGCATCGCTTTTCTCCTAATTTTTTCGTATTTCACTCTTTGAAATGCAATTTTATTTTTGCTCAGCGCGATTATTTGGTTATTATCATTTTGATGCTGTGCTAATAAATCGCTTTGGAATTTTCTTTTCCGGTTATCCTTTAACCAAAAGCTTCAAACGCGTAAAGCGTAAACTTCTTGCATAAGACTTCATAAAAAAACTGCTCTATAAGTTCTTCGTGTATGCGGGTCTCTTAATTTTTAGAGAACTTATGCCTTCTACTACGGATTCATCCAGAAAATGTTGGATCTAGTATTTTTTAAACCTCCTCTCTGATGGACTGGCGATATCATACCATTAGGATAGTATTAATAAAATTTGTTATTGGGTGCTGGGACAGTGTGTGCATCAGAAATTTAATTCTGAGTCAACACGTCTCAGTAGGGTAATTATCCTGTCCTTTTTTTGGAGGTCAAAGGCCGTCACTACAGATATTTGAGCTGTAACTGGTATTCTGTGGACTTATTATTTCTTTCACCGGAAGAAAATTGTATTTTTTCTTGTGATAAAATTGAAGTTCGGTTTAATTCGCGACCCCATTAGTGTTGCAGGTTTTAACTTATCCTTGTTAAAATGTGAATAAGCTAATTCAGTGCCAATGGTGATTATGTGAACAGCATAATGATTGGATAAAGAAATCATATAAATAATAATAACGATTTACCAACCTCCCTAGGCACATGTACAGTTTTAGTGTAGTTACGAGAAAAGATAAGTGATTTACTCGGTGGAAAGTTTAAAGGGAGGCAAGGGATTTTGGGAAGGAATGGTAAACTTAGTGCGATAGTGTAGTTAATACAGTGATTTACTTCCTAAAAATGGTGCTCCTGGGAAACAGTAAAATTTGCTGTTTGCAGAGGAAGAACTGTAGTCTCACACGGACGCTCATTAAAATTTATCGTTCAATTTCGGTTTGGGTGTTTCATTTTCGTGAACGATGGATAATGGTTGACCGTGGACGTCGGTTATCACGCTAGGAAGGAACTGACGCACCTCTTCTCTTTGCCTTTGCTCCCGGGCAAGGACTCATAATAACCTGCGTTGTCCACTTCCGCTGTCATTATATTTTTACTCGCCGTAGTTGAATGACTCACAATTCCAATATTTTTTCTAGAAGTTTCTTCATAATATATTATTAATGGAGTTGATCTACTTGTCAAGGTAGATTTAGATTGAGTCTTATCCTTCACCGCCGCGGGCCCCTCTCTCCTTTAACGATTTATTCTTCAACTAGGCATACGCCCTACCTCTCTTCATCCCATCGATAAGTTCTATTCCGTTTTTCCTTCATCCTCGCCTACACAACATCCTCCTCTCTATCACGGCCCTTTTCATCCCCATGCCTCTCATTCTCCGTCCCAACCACCTACTCTGCCTCCTACTAATCTCCTCCAGCAGTTTCATCCCATCACCCTCTATACCAACCACTTCATCGTATGTCTTCCTTTTTGTCCATCGCACTCTCTCCATTCCCATTTACTCTCATCTTATTTCCTCAGTGTCCTGGTGCGACGGCATACTCCATGTTAGACTCCTCAACTATGTTTTATTTACATTTTGTTCTCTTGTCATCGGTTTCTGCATGCAATGCTCTTTTGCTAACGCAATTCAACTACTATCCTTACCACTATGGCAATTTTCTTCCAGCGTACTACCCCTCTAATTGAAACGCTTCACCTTCTCTAGCTTGTACCCCCCCACTTTTATGATCAGCCTCGCTTTCTTTGACCAAGAAAACCTCATTACTCTAGTTTTTCTTATGGTTGATCTTCCGTTTGGTTTCCACGGGACCTCAATGTCTTCTCGTGTTGGACTGTCGGGTTCTCCTCCGCTTTGGGATGTCTGAGATCCGCGACAGTTTCACCAGCTATCCTACTGCCTTCTTCAGGTTAGAAGTGGTGATCCAGAATATATTCCGTATTTCCCGCACTGATTTTCTAATGCGTCTACCAATGCTTGCAATTCTTGGGATGGTTGACTATAGCCTGGTCATGAGCGAATCTAACCGACTTTTTCAGCTGCCCTCCCACATCTAGCTCTCCTCATGCCTATGTTACCATTGGAGGATCGGATTAGTGTGGCGGCTGGAATACTATATTCCTATTTCGAGGGCCCTCGTTCGAATCCGGGTGGTGGCGGAAATTTTTCACAGGAATGCCAATCCTTACATGGGTGTCTTGTGGGGAGCACTTCAACTGTGGTACTACGCCCGTCAGATGGGATGTTAAACTCTGTTTCTCTTTACGCCTTTCGTTTGCACCAGGCGAACTCCGACGCCAGGTTTCTCTCCCCCTACCATCCAATCCCCCAAAATCCTACCCTCACCTACCTACCCGCCTTACCTTAAAGGTGCCAATGGCCTCAGCAGTCTTACCATGTCCTCGTTATAAAAGTTAAAAAGCAGAGGTGACTATGGGCAACCTTGTTTTACCCCCCGACCCAACCAAGTTATTGAATCGTTCTGCCTGCTGTAGTCTGTGTTTCTGCCGTACTGTCCCGTTTCATCCTTTCCTTTCGTTGGTTTTTCGGAAGGATGTGATCCTCTTTTTTTCGACGAACCAACCCAACGGCCTTAATACACTGCTTTTTAACGATTTCCTGCTTACGCTTCATTCCGCGTAACACAGCCGGAGGCGTGTTGACGGCAGACTCCCGCGGTCCGTTTGGAGTAAATTGGAACGGCGAAGGAAAGGCGGAGAAGGAAGAAGCGGTTGGGACGCTCTGAGAGTATTATTTGATGTGAGCTCCCTCTCAAAAGGAGGAGTTAATTGGAGAGTCGATGAAGAGAGAGCGTGGAATTAGGACGGCTGCGTGAGGGAAAATATGTTATATTTTGCGTTTCTTTTATTTTTTTCTCGTGTAAATTACTTTATCTCACAAGAAGTTCTCGAGTTTTCAAATGCGGAATTTTGTTTTCCAGCATGGGATAAATATTTTTTTTACGTTGAAGGTCGTCGGGGTCAGTTCTACCATTGCCAACGTTCCGATATACTGCCTTCACGTCTTCATAAAGACGATTAGTATTCTATCTTTTGTATGTATAAAATACAAATTTCATTGACTCACCTACTGAATTATCACACGATATCTCTGGAGCTACTGAATGTATTACAATGAAATTTGCTAATCAGCCCCTTCTTAGGCCAGAGGCATGAACTTAGAATTCTTTCTAAAAACGAATCTCTTTGAACGTTTTTTAGCCGAACGTATAAAGCAGATGTAGCATATAACTTGCAGGAGCAAAGTACTAGTTGAAATATATTGCATTTCCTGTATTCCTTAAAGGGTTTAAGTGTCATTCTACTAAAAATATCTTTCATAAGAGGAATAAGCACAATTGAAATTTTTATTTTCTGAAAGTAAGTAAAAACAATGATTCACCCAGATTTTCGGCGACCTGATTGGCTTAGTTTGTTGTAATTTTTTATATCGATTTGTCTCAGGTTATTTAGAAAAAACGAGATATGTTGTAAATAATTAAATAATTTATGGAATTAAGATATAGTCACTTCCTAACACGACTAACCGATTAACGCTCAGAAGCATAAATATATCAAAGCAATACAGTCCCCAACACAGCAGTCAGAGGGATATTTAGAGAATGAAATGAAGGTAACGTAGTACTTTTATTTGATATTAGGAATAATTATAAGGTGAGCGAAGTCACTGGTAACAACAATTTTTATGGTATTTTTTTAAATATTTCTTCTCATAGCTTTATTCCCGCGCTATAGAAGGGTTTACATGTAGGTACGCCCGTCCTCCATTTCGCTCCATCCATGGCATCTTTTGGTACGGCGTTTACGTGTTTCAAGTGTTTTAATTTTCGGTAAATCCATCCTTTTCAATTGATATTAAGAAAAAGATATTACCAGAATTTTTGGAAGTGTTAATCGTTTTTGACTATCGTAATAATAATTTATATTTATTTTCCGAAACAAACTATAGATTTTGAATGGGTCCAAAATCACCGCGTAAATTATATAAAATATTCGTAATAATCTTTATCGTGGTACCTCGATCATGGCGTGAAAAGAAGAGCTTTGGATGCGACTGAGAAAGAGTTTTGAAGTGCTGTCAGTTTGATTGCTAAATCAAATTTTCATTTCATCCAGTTTGTTTACCCTTAATTAGTTCCGAGCTCAAAGGCTGTCTGCCCCGTACTGGCATTATGCGTACTTTAGCGACCCCCACTATCCGGTATTACGCTATTCCATGTTCGGAAGAACCTATCTTTGCTTTCGCTCCTCTTGCTCTACGAAGTCAAAATAACGTGCGTTTCTGCCATATTTGCTAATGTCCAGGAGTTCATATACGCTAAAATAACAATAAAAATATGGGTACTTTAGGGCTTTTATTTATACAAATCTCTTTCGCTTCTCTTACTCATGCATTGCTTCAATATATTCTTAACACTTTCAATATTCCTCCTCTTAAGAGTCTCTTCTTCCACATTCACCCATGCCTTTCGCGATCTACATCTTCTTCTATCTACATAGACTTTGCTATCATATGTCTGTTTCGTTATTCGGCTCTCTTCCATTCTCTCGACATAGCTACACCAACGAAGCACACTCCTTTCATACATGTCCATTACTGGAGCATCCATTCCACATTCCTTTTATGACCCACTCATTCCTAATTCTATCCACCCTACTTTGGCCGCAAAAACGTCTAAGATCTTATTTCCACTGCATTTCGCTTATGCTTATCCTGACATATGCAGGTTTCGCTGCTATATATTAACGTCGGGAGGAGAACAGTTTTGTACATTGCGATTTTCGCTTCCCTAGGCAAAAAATCATTCCTAGATATGCTCCACAGACTACATACGACTTTCCTATCGTCATTCGAACGCCTTATGATCTCCTCATCTATCCTTCCATATTTTGCAAATATTCCGCCAATATTCTCTTTATTATGCAATTATTCCGCCAATTCTCATTATACAACAATTCTTACCACGCTTCATGTCAAAAACTACCGCTTGTTGTTAGACGCATTTACCCTCAAATTCATTTTCCTCTTTGCTTAACAGGCGCTCTCCAGGAGGCCCAGTAATTCCTGTAGGCTCTCAAACAACAAATCTGCATCATCTGCTTACATGAGAACTCGCACATTGTCATCCCCACCATTCACCGACGTTACCTCTTCACGCATCTCTCACACATTTAAAACATCAAACTGCATTAAGTAATGCCTCCCTGCATTACGCCCTGTTTTGCTTCAAACCAGTGACTCAATACCCCATTAACTCTCACATTTGCCTTACTGTTATCATAAATCGCCTCAATAACATTCAAAAACTGCTCTTTCACTCCCTAGTCCTTCTAAACCTTCCACAGCTTATCGCTATTTAACCTGTCATATGCCTTCTCTTATAACCCATTAATGCACATCACACTTTCTTTCGGAAGTTCATGCATTTTTCCACGACTTGCTGAAGTGCAAGCTGCTGATCAACACATCCCCTCCCAGGCATAAACCAACGCGGTACACCACATATTATGTCTATAGTAATCTCCCTCACTCTTTTGATTAATATTTTACTGACCACTTTTCGCGGAATACTCAGTAAACTAATTGAGGCATGAATTTTACATTCAATTTTTCCACTCTTCCCTTTAGACAATGGAACTATTATCGAATTTTACAATCCGTTGGAACAGCGGAAGCTTTTAAGCATAAATTATACAATTCACCCAAGTGACTAATAAGTGCGCCTGGAACCTTCCAATTTTTCAGTATTCTTACTGCTGTTACGACCACATTCTCGTTTGTTTTCTTTTTCATACTGACTTTCTCGCATACCAATTTATTACGATATTAATTCACATACGTTGCATGCAAAGATTGCTGATAATTCCTGTTAACATCAGCGTTTTTTTTTAAATTTATCGTTTTTTCAAATTAAGATTTTAACAATGTAAGCAGCAAGCTCCTTTTTCACTAACTTCTTTAATCGTTTTTTTAAATTAAGAATATAAAAATGTATAACCAGCTAGCTGCTCTTTCATTAAATTCTTTAGCCTTTGTTTTATATTTGCACCTTGGTTGTTTACTTGCACTACAGGTGGGAAAGGCTTATTCAATTCCTTCATTACCTCCGACAATGTTTCCGATTTTACCCTGGTAGCCAGTCAGGCGTTGTAGTGTAGATCCTTATAAAAACGCCAGCATCAGAAGCTATTTGGTTGGTATTTTCTTTTTAGACTGTTCCTTTTGTGATATTCTCCAGATAGGGACTAGTATCCTAGTGTATGCGGCGAGCTCTGCGCAATGGTATCGTAAAATTCTCTCAGAGCTGACGCATACTAAGTTAGCAATAATGAACGTATGAAACCTTTTTTCATGCATTTCCTAATATGAAAATTGTCACGAAAGTAAAATGAAGTGAATTTCGGTTGCAATGAAAAATGCTTAGTAAGAAAATAAAAATTAGCCCGGCGAAAAATTTGTTTCCGCCCGGGATCGAACCGGGGACCTTCCGCGTGTTAGGCGGATGTGATAACCACTACACCACGGAAACAACTGTTGAGAGAGGGAAATTTTCTTGTACTTGGCCAGACCTTTGGGAGACAACAGGTGGTTCAGGGCTGAGAACTGGCGCCTCTATCTCGATGTGAGAATTTCTAGCACCTGGTATTTGGCAGGCTCTCCCATCGCTGTCCTTCAGAGAACTATTAGAAATAGATTTTGGCGCACTAAATGCTAAGGTTATCCTGTACTGTCTACTCCTAGGCGAACAAAACACTCATAACCGGGGCAGGATTTGAACCCGCGATTGTAGCCCGCGTCACCACACTTTCTACCGAGACCTTCCATTTGAAGGCACTGGCTAAAATGCATTTTCTGTTCATTCTGATCAAAAGAAGATATCCAGAGAAAATTCACACCAACGCCTCAAACGCGCAATCCTAATGCCTTCCTTTTTCCTCGATGTCCAGTGGTGCGATCATGCATCTCTCCCGCTCGTTGTCGCCGTCTTTATCCAAAACACGAACGTCTATTGCTTCGAACTGTTAGCAATCTCAGTTCACGTGACACGCTCTTCAAATTTGAGAACAGTGATTTAATAGAACAGGAGCAGTTTGTAGAACGTTCATCTTATTTTTCTCATTTATTAAAACGGTAACAACACATTCAACAGCTGCACGAATAAAACTGTTGGTAAATAATACGATATTCTCACCTTACTATCTTTATTCCCCGGGTCTCAGTTCATATGTAGTCGCTATTGCTGTTTAATTAAAATTATTAAGTAAGTATAAATTGATGCAGTTAAAATATTTAGGTTAGTTTCTTGCGTCTGCTCTGTCAAAACCGGGCCCCATGATGTTCACAGAAATAAGGAAAAATCGCCTAAAAAGGTTTCTAAGCTTCGACGAAGAATTCTCATCACAATCCTGTCTAAATGCTATGTTACTGTAATGTGGTCCGGCTTCAACTTCTCGCCGAACGATTTTACCCATGTGACCACTGACGTCACATTTCAATCAGCCAATGGTAATACGTTTGAAAATGGCATGTTTGTCGAACAGAAAAGCTTTTTTATATTTAAAAAATACGAAAATAATTACATAATGTATACAGGATAGATATATATTATACTTTTTGATATTTTAGTAATATTTTTAATGTGAATTCTATAGAGGTATAATAGAAGTGAACGCGAGCGCTCGCTATATAAATAATTGAAATTCATTTCTAAACGTGAATAAATTTTAGGCATGATATGATGTGTTGAGGGTTTTATGTTAGAGTGGCTCTTATTTTTCGAAATAGAGAAAGGAAATTTTTTCTACCTCTAATAATGATCGATGCGGAATGTGAATTCGCGTGTTAAATCCATATAATTTTTCATAAACGCTAAGAGATAAGTAGAAACCGAGGAAATTTTGCTTTGTTATTGCCTCCTACATAGGTGGAGTGCTTTTCCCGCCCAAAAACACGCATAATTTATTTCGAAGTGGCACTACGTCCCTTGGGGCACAGGTTCCCCATAACTAACAGTGACAGCATTTTTACACGTGAATTCGCAGTTCACATCGATCATTTTTAGGGATGGAAAGCATTACTTTTCTCAATTTCGAAAAATAAGGGCCATCCTAATATACTGGGTGCTAAAAAAAGGATTATCTATATACACCATTATAAACTTTTTCAAAAAGTAACATGCTCCAAAAAGGCATATCAGTGGTCCGATATAACTGCACTGTATCGCATCTCTGCATCAAGGAAGGATCAAATAATACAAGTTCGTTGTATTTCACAAAGGAAATTAAATCGATTATTTTCATCTAGTATGATTAAACCAGCTGAAATTCGCATGAAATTGTGCATATTTTGATGCATCAAAGTATCAGTATCAAAGTGTATGAAAAGTATCAAAAGCCTTATTAATGTCAACGAATATAGTTGACTTAAGCTGGTTGAGATTTAATGCTTTAAAACTCTTTGAAAATGGTGCATTAATGCGTCTTCAGTTCTCAATAGGGTGGTTTCCTATTTTTTTTTTATTGCCTAGATCTGAAGTTTATAACCCCTGGAGTACGTGTTTGAAGCCGTTCGATTTTTAAATGGCGTTAAGTATTTTTCCTTATTAATTAAAAAGTGAAAAAATTCAACGGCGCGAAAACGCGACGGCGAACTATTGCATGCTGGTTAATCCTACGTGTGACGTCACAGGTACGTACGCAACTACCGCAATCTGCCGCTAGGTGGTTCGCCGCCGCTGCTTATCTGCAGACGACGTCCGCCGAAAAAGCTTTAATAATAATAATAAATTTATTGACGGGAAAAATACTATTAACAAAAGTAAACTTGGTGTAAAATGGAAATGAGCTTTATTTATTAATTTAGCTGCTCTAGTCGCATAGAGAAACCTCATCAAAATAATGAAACATTTATGGTTACGGTATGGGGAATGAAAATCGTATAGTATAATATATTCTCAAATTAATGGTGCTAGCTCCTATTTTTTAGGTAAAGTTAGTATGAAAAGCATGAAATAAACCATTTTGTTCGTATTCATTTCGAAATATTTCCCGCAAGCAAGCACGAAATCGTCACTTAATAACTATACGGAGAGCAGGTGCTGCGCTATGATACGATTACACATTATTTTTAATTCATCCACTTTGTCGAGGTGTCATTGCCAGAAAATGAAATTAGCAAAAAAGGCTTACCGTCAATAGCATAATGGATGGCAAAATCTCGAAGCAAACTATGTCTGAGCAAATACTAAAACAACTAAAATGCGTTGATCACCCCTCACCGTGATCACAGACCATTGATGGGAACTCGTGATTCACTGCATCAGCTGATCAGCATCATATTCTCCAAGGAGTACTAGTAACATGCCTCCGAGAACATTGCTTTATAAAAATTGTTTTGTGCCGCAGTGTCACACAACAACATTTAGCGATAGCAAGAAAGCTTACGTCGCGGTTCCACTAATCGAGAAGAGGAGAATTTTGTGGTTAAAATCTGTCAGAAGAGAGTAGTACCTTGATTTACTCCTCTGATTTCACCTGCACTAAACCGAACATCTTCTCTAAAGAACTCCACCACCATGGCCACATCCACTTACGGTAGATTGTCCGTACAAAACCAGTTTGTAAAGTCATTGAACCTCTTCTCATGAAACCTTGTGGCTTTGTATATCAGCAAAAGGAACTGATGATGAAAGGTAACTAATGAAATATGCAAGGTATGAATGATAGGAATGGTAAATGAAAGGAATAGAAGATGAGATAAAGGAAATGTTTGTCAAAACGAAAGTGATCAAAATGTAAACATCTAGGTAGGGACACCACAGAACGCGAAGTCACAGGTACGCAGTTTCGTTATTCATTTCACTGCGCATGCGACGCTTGCCGCGAAGAACTCCTTCGCGGTAGCTCTGTACTAGCAGGTAGCGTAGGAGCCTAGAAAACTTCTTTTAATGGCATGCTCAACGGAGGAGACTTTCCGAAATTTGAGCATTTTAATCGAGGTATATTAATACATGTTTACCAGATTTTAGGGACTCTGAAATACTACAGTAAGTACAGTCGATGACAATTCCATATACCTCGCAATGTCGACTATCTACCTGTTACGTCATCATAAGAGCTGCCGCTGTTCCGCCATTTCCGAGCCTTTTCAAATGAACTTAAAATTAACATTCAATTTACTTGTAAACTAAGACTTTTTAATCCAAATAATTTGCGTTTAATGAATACGTTTATGCTGGGGCACCTGTCGCAATAAATGAATTCTGTTTTCTTTGATGAAGGAAACTACCCTATTTACTCCTAAATCCGAACTTTTTTGGGATAGTAAACTGAATTTTATGGCGAAAATTCAATTACCTTTTTTTAAATTAGTTTTTCGATGATGTTTGAAAGTGTTGGATGAGGGGAAAATAGAAGAAGCTTTCCACAATCAAACGAATTCCTTTCTTGTGAAGAGGAATGTTGACTGTTTTTTGTTTTAGAGCTGAAGGAAACTCTCCTGTCGGAATCGCCGTAGACTGCTCTCCTTTAGGATTCCTCGAAGATTTTGCGCGAATTTTGGCCTCGTCTGATTATCCCCGTAGCTTTTCTCCCATCCAACTGGAAAGGGTTGGAAGAGATGTTGTGGGGAAAGAGGGGTGTGTGGAGCGGACGGGGTTGGACGGAGGAAGAGTGAGTCACATGGTGGAGGGACGGGAGGAGAGAGAGGGGAAGGGTGGGGGAGAGTGGGGGGGAAAGTCCTTAAGGACGACGATTGGGATAAAAAAAGCCCGAGGCCAGCGCGGAGTTTACGGGGAAGAAAACACGGGAATGGCCGCCTGAATGCTTTGAAAGAATTGGAAAAAAATATTGAGATCGAATGTGGCGATAAAGTACGCGAAGGAATCCATATGTGACGGTTACTCCAGTGGAAATAATGCCTGGAGCCCTGCTTGAAAGTCATGTAATTGTTTTTTTTCATTCGAGTATTCTACCAGCTGATTGGTAGGTTTTTGGACAGTGCTAATCCTATCATCCCAATTTCTGGTACATCGTCTCGCTTTCCCTCCGATAGATGTCTTGCCATTAGATCCCTCTTAAAATTCCTCATATCGTCTATCTCTTCTTATTTCGCCCAGAATCCCTAACTTCTTCCTTCCTCTTCCACGCTTCCCCAGTGTTCTCTCCTCAATTAACTTCAACATGTCCTTTTCAACATGTCCTGATCTTTCAAAACGTCCTCCATCAATCTCTTCTGCCTTCTCCTAACCTCCGCCAACAGCTTCCTCTCCTCTCCAGCCATATCTAATACCTCCTCGTTCGTCCTCGCCACTCAGTTCACCCTCTCCATCTTTCTCCAAACCCACTGTAGCAGATGGAATTGTTTTAGCTTTACGGAAAGTTTTGTCACGTACTTACCAGCGCAGTTTCGTAAAATACAATAAAAAAAATGTTTTGCGGAAAATTTACTGTGTATAGCAAGTATTGAAGCGTGTACATTTTTGAAGTGAGATTTTATGAAAACAACATTTATTATAGATTTAGGCTCGATAAATGATGTGTAAACGACAGCTTTAGAGGCAGTCGTGTGCTAAGAAAGTTCGAGAATTCCTGTGATCGAATAATGCCTTAGAAACGAACCGGATATCTTGGGAACGAGGTAGCGTTTGCTAAAGGATGCTCACGTGTGATCGCGGCATAGAATTGTTCTTGAGACTTCTGATATTCCTCTTCTTCAGAGTATTCTCCATCAAATTCACCCATGACGTTTTCGGTCTACCCCTTCGTACCATTCACTCCTATGTCATGAATCTGTTTCGTTATTCGACTCTCGTCCATTCTCTCGACATGAACAAACCAACGAGTACGCTACTTTCATGTTTGTCCATTTCTGGAGCGTATATTCCATATTCTTTCCCCACGTCAAAAGGATATTCCACCTTGCCAATGTCATCAACCCACTGCAACCCTCAAAATAAACGCCGGTATGAAGTCATCCAAGTTATAGGAAATTGGATTTTTTGGGGTGCGTCGACGGCTGAGGCCATTTTACACCTCGCATAACCCATGTATAAAATGTACTAGTGTGTTTAAAAAAACTTAAAGATTTATTCACATAAATTATGCATGATTTTATTGAGAAAAATGTTTGAAACTTCAATTTATACATACATTAAAGTGTATCAGCTCTTCTTTTTTCGAGAACGTTAAAAAAGTCGGTGTATCATACACGATTCATCGCCTAAAATACCATTCAGTTCCCCTATCATGCATTGCCACCTGCGCAAACCCTGATGGGACCTGCACTCGGATAGTTATCCCCTACTGAGGGGTTTCGGATATTCCTACCACGGTGAGGTATATGGGGCGTGCGAGGCGCATGGCTTCGTGTGGGAGTAAAGCTTGGAAGGAGCAAGGAGAAGAGCACGGGGAAAGTCGGACAGAGCGGTCATCGAGAACGATTTCTTTCATCCTTGGAATTTCGGTGTGGGTTTGGAGGGTCGAGGCATTTGGGCTGGGACGCCGGACGAGGGGCGTGGGCGAATAACTCCGAATTTATTATTAACGCTCTCCTGTACCTACACATCTACTGCGTTCCAGGACTGGTCTTCCCTCCCTAAGCATTGATTTTTGCATGTAACGGGACGAGACCTTTGTCGTGCGTCTGTGGATGGATTAATATTTCCGTCGAGATTAATAATTTAATGCCTGCGTTATTTATTTATATCGGGTTCGAATTCAGGAAAGCATCTGTAGGGTGGGTTTGGAGGACTATCCTTGGGTAGATTACGGTTGAAGTCTGCCTGTTTTTTCTCTCCACAAGCCTAGGTTAACCGGAGCGTGCTGCCTTTGGGTTTGAATCGGCTCAAAGGCAGGTTGAAACCTATCTTTAGCCCAGTTTGCGCTCCCACACGCTCTTTTAGGGCCTTATGGGCATCTGATGAGTGTATAATACTTAGCATCGTTGCTATTATTCTCGTACAGGTTGTTCTAGGACGATTCTGCGGTGATAAATGTTGAATTGGTAATCAATAAGTCTAAATCGTAATAAGGAGATTTTAGATAAGGAGAATTTATGAGAATTTTGCTCATATTGAAATAAGTTACTCGGTATGATTCCACACGTTGTTGCACTAACCTACCCAGACTTCGGCATATTATTCCTTATTCAAGGTAACAAGCGTTGAGTGATTTTCTCTTTGCCCTCGTTCGCTCGCTCATACCTTTGAAAATGGCATAGTATGCCAAAAACAGGGTCGATTAGTGCAATAAACTGTGGAATCATATCGAGTAATTTATTTCAATATGAAGAAAATTAAAGATATCCGTAGGTTAACGATGAAGCCAGTGTCTTATGCGAGAATTTTGTTTGATTCTAATCCGAATTACCGATAGGAGTACGCTGGACGACTTTTTAAGTGGCGATCAAACGAATGGGAAATTCCATTCAACAATGACCTCATCTAGACCTCCGAACCGCATTTGGATGTAAAACACTCAGGCGGTCCTCCACCATCTGGAAAACATCTCTCTGCGTGAGTGTAGGTTTTTTGCTTGATATTTTCCGTTTTCCACTCTGTTGGACTAAAGTCCCCATTCTCTTTTTTAATCAAACGGCGAATTGTCGCTTAGCTTGTGACTCAGTAGACTGAGTATCCTTGTCGGGGTATAGTTCATGTCAGCGGCATGTGAGCCTAAATATCTCACCATGTCTTTGCCTTCCTCGTCATCCTTTACAATTTTGCATAAGATAAAAGTCGACTCCAGAATACTCCTTCCAGCTATCATTTTGCTCTAGTTACGTTAACTGTGTGTTCGGTTAGTATATTTACATACTTACATTCATACATACCCAATCGTCATATTCACTTTCGCCATTCCCTTACGAGATAGGCCTAGTCTAAAATATAGTTATTGCCGTTAGTCCTTGAAAACTGGCTCCATTTTAATAATTTCCTCCATTGTACAATATTTAAAAACCACCTACGATTCTCTAACACTCATGCATTGCTTCATACACACTCTCCAATTCTTAAGACTCCTAATATTCTTTCTCTTTAGAGTCTCTTGTACCATATTCGCCCATGAATTTCTCAGTGTACCGCTTCCTCTCACACTATTCACTCTACTATCATACATCTATTTCGTTATTCGACTCTCCCATTCTCTTGACATGGCCATACCAAAGAAGCACACTCCTTTCATATGTGTCCATTAATGGGGCATTCAACCCACATTCTTTCATCACCCACGCATTCCTAACCCTATCCATTCTACTTTTGCAGCAAACACTTCTCAGTTACCCCATTCCCACTGACATACCCAGGTTTTGCTACCATATAATGACGTCGGGAACAGAACACTTACGTTCACTGCGATTTGCGTTCCCCTAGGCAGACACTCATTCCTAGATATGCTTTACGTACTGCATACAACTTTCCTACCGGCATTCTCACGTTTGAAATTGACTAAATGTAAGCATGCACCCGAAATAATTATAGATGGGTATTGAAATTCCGCGAATAGTTTCTGATTTGGTGGTTGACTGCATATTGCTGGAATCTCCGAACTTTCTGGAACGAAACAACTATGTGACCCCTTCGCGCTGCTCTGCTGCATAGCTGAAAGAGAGCAGCTTCACCAGAAGGCTCTGATATTGCGGATCAACATAATCGGTCCGGTCCATACTTGTGGGCGAGAGTGTGATTCACGGAAACGCTCGCAGTACTGCGATGCGGAAAGCAACGGGGAACCACGAATTTTACTCCCTAGAAGATGCTGCTTCGCTTTAACAGACGGGATGGTATTCCTCCCGGTAAAATATTCCGGAGCTAGTATAGTCCACCAATTGGATCTCCTGGTGGGGACGACTGGGAGGAGAACATCAGTCTAGATGGAAAAATATGTGGCTGAATGGTTTATAGGTGGATATTAAATCATCTGATTGATGATGATGAGTTGGTCGTGCTCTGGGAATAGCTATTCCATTATCATCGGTATAATTACATTCAAGTTATCTCTGGCGGCCGTGTTTACCTGCGTAGTATAAGCTTTTAAATACCTTGAATTCGCCGATGTGACGCCACTCGTATCATGAAAAACTAATGTGAAGTGACAAAGGGATTCACACAATTACTCAAATTTTGAATTTGGATCCCTTCGAGATGGGAAGATTCTGTGCCAGATTATACCTATTACTGAAAAAGTTTTAATGTTTTATTTTGCGCTCAAAATGGAGGTTAATTGGCTACGAGAGCGAGTGTTGCATGAAATCAATGACTCTGCGGGTGAGGCATTACTGACGAAATACTAGAGGTAGATTCCAAACTGGTGCATTTAAACATTTGTGTTTTCATTGCCGTGGTATAAATAGAGAAACGCGGAGACTTTCGTTGAAAAGGATTGCCATTCCGTAGACATATGTCTCTCTTATTTCATTGAACAAGTGTGTTTGTACGTATAGAAATATTTCTAATCAAGGGATAGATGGATCTGTTCAAAAAAGTAACCTACTAAGAGATTTTCGCTTGGAAAAAGCGGTTGTATTTTTCATGCTAATAAAAAAATCAATGGGTAATTTCCGCGAATGCATATACCATAGAGTAAACTGTGTAGTTGACTTTATGATGCAAGCATACGCTACTGATGAATCACTAGGTATCAGAATAGAGTAAACAATATATTTTACAGTATAGAATAAACAATACATTGTTTACTTTATGCTTATATACCCAGTGATTTGTTAACCAACATAAAAATCAACAATTTACATAAAGCGACACCTTATAAAATATCGTTTAGAAGTTTTGTAATGCTCCTTGAGACTTCATTTCTATTACCAGAATCCTCGTAGAATTTAATGAAAAAAAATTCCTCGCTCTTGTGAAAACCTTAAGTAATTATTTCAATTGGAAAATCGGTTTGAAGCACAGCCTCCGTGGTGATGAGCCTATGTCCCCCTCGACCTTCTAGTCGACTCAAGTAATAATTTTTTTGATGAGATGAATGATAAATTCGCATCAATAGAAAGCGGAGAGAAGGGGGACATTGTTTTTAAATGTCACCCACTGCGCGTCTGGACCCCATTTCCCTCTTGAAGCTCGCAGCCAGCTATGGTCGCTGCATCCTGTTTGCGAGTTCCTGTTTCGGAGTCTATTTTCGTCACGCTCCTGAAAAAAAATGTATAGCGCCGGCTCCAGCGTGATGGAGCGTCAACTTTGTCATGTGTCGTAGCGTGTCTGTTGGATTGGAACGTCCGTGATTCGGAGACGGAGGGATGGAGGGAGAGGAGCAACGGAGTCCTGGCTTTATCGCATTTTCCCCATTCACAGCTATTGCGGCGAATGGGTTTGGAGTCTCTAGATACTCGAATGTTACGCGTAATGTTAAGATTACTGTTATTATATGATTACTGTTACGCGTAATGTTATGATGTCCCAAAACGGGGACGTATGTATCAAGTTTTTGAAGAGACTGAAACCGAGACAGAATCGTGACTTTAAAAAATAAAAGTTAAGCCGCTGCGGCGGCTTGTTTTAATGCCAAACTCTGGAGTACCTTGTTCTATATCCCGTTACTAGTTGAACGTTACTGGCTGAGTCTCTTTACTAGTGGATCCCTTCTTGCCTCCCCTCCCCCAGAGTAATTCCTCTGCCCCTCCCTCCTTCCCCGGGAAAATCATTGCTCATTCGGCTTCTATCACAGGAGATCTTCCTTTCAACCAAGCGATAGACACTCAGTACTCCATAGATAGTCTAGAGCCGTCTAGGATGCGTGATATAATTTGATACACTTGTTCTCGATTTACACATTTCTCCCCATACATTTTTCGCTGCGCATTTCTCTCTTTTGCGGGCAGCGGACCTAAATGGAGAAGTTCCGAAACATTTCAGTGTGTGCCGGGACTAATTTACCAACCAGGCAAGACACCGGGACTGTCCCGGCCAAACCGAGATGTATGGTAAGCCTATCCATAACTTTC
Organism: Pyrrhosoma nymphula; assembly: GCA_963573305.1. Lineage (NCBI taxonomy): Eukaryota > Metazoa > Arthropoda > Insecta > Odonata > Coenagrionidae > Pyrrhosoma > Pyrrhosoma nymphula. Next base: position 100,234,403 of record OY754330.1, on the reverse strand, counting down.
GCAAAAGTTCCTGGCGCTACGCAGTGTATGGGGACATGGACTAAGGGAATTTGAAAATATACGAAACGGGTGAGGAATGTTGTTCAGTACGTAGCCTTTCTAATTGCTGCCAACACAAGCACTTCGAGAAGTGGGAAGGCACATCTCTACCAGCCATCCCGTTTCGAATCGTTTAGCAGTGAGACCTTAAGATAGGGCCCGTGGTTAAGTCATGGCGATGAGTGATTTTAATCAATTGCCTACTAGCCTTACGTGCTAGATTTTTCCGCGAAGTGGTTTGGTTTCACCTGTCTCGCTCTTTATCGTTGCCTCCCTCTCACCCTCCGTTCTTTCCCTTCACCTCTCCATTTCTACTTTCTCTTGCCGTGCAGGTCAGCGCCAGAAACTTATGCGGGAGCTATGCCTCTTCATACTGCCTTGCGAGCAGCCGCAAGGGCGTGTGTGAGGCAGAGTTGTGCATTGGGCGTACTCAACGAGGCCGAGTGCAAGTCCGAGTCACTTCTTTAGACCCTGTCCCGTCTAGTATCACTGCCCTGAGTACACTCGCTTAAACACCGCCCCAATAGTAACGAAGTGATCTCGTACTCCACGGTCGGACCTGCGCAGGCCTCCTTTCTGTAATGAAGTCACGATGGAGTCTTCAAAAAACTCTAATTGCAACATATAAATCAATGAAGATAATGTATACGCGGAATGCATTTTGGCAAGCTCGGACTCTGAATGTATGAATATTATATTTTAGTTAGTTTGGCTATATTATCGTTCACCCTGCTATTATGTTTTTACTCTGGTGAACGATAAACAAGGTAAAAACAAAGCAAAATGAAGTGATAAACTTATCCAACATACGTAAAGCAAATAGTCTCAGCCTTAGCTTTGAAAAAACTTCATTTACTTAAGTAAATAAAAATATTTCTTGTATTAATCCACTTTTTGTACTCTACCGACCCAGGTTTCAACAGGTAACCGTGATTTCCAAGTTTAAAAATGACTGTTACCTTGAAAATGACGGTCACCCGTTGTAATGTGGGTCGGTAAAAAAAGTATGGATAAATACAATTACTACTTTTTTATTTCATCATCCAACATACGTTTCTCATTTAGCCCCTTCTCTGTCCCTATACATTCTCTGTCATCTCTCCCATGTTCATGGCTGGTGTCCTATCACCCGCTGCCACGCCCCCCTGCGGCTGCCCGCAATGAAGGTCGTAGATGTAGATTTTCTACATCCCTCTGGGGGTAGCGGGCTGGCGACTCCGCCGATGAGGCTCGCGTTGTGAAGGATGGCGCATGTGATAAAGGAAGGAGGGTGGCTCTGAGCTGGCAAAGAGGATCACCCCATGCACTCAAGCGGCTCTATCTGCCCGAGTATTAAATGCACAGTGCGTGCACACAAAGCGTCGCTCCGACCATCGCTCGCTTATCCTCGAACTTCATTTAGAATCGCTTTGGGGACGGGAGCATCAACAGGTGGGCGGATGATGATGTCTCGGGCACCTGGAGCATTTCCATCCATGTGTTTCGAGTCATTAGGCGTGAATTGGAAAGAGGATTTAAGTCTTCCCGAGAACTATTCATCCGTGAAGTGGAGACAGTTTGTAAGCGTTTGGCGCAATCGCCTCATTTGCGATCGGGAAGAGTGGTTAATGTTTGGATGACAACTCACGGCTTTTGAGCTGGAGCCCGACCTGGAGGTACCCGGAGCTCCAAATGTTTGCTGGAGCCGGAGCCATTTTGTCTGAAGTATGATCTTCTTTAGAAGTAAGACTTGTACACGAAAGCAACAGAACAGAAAATTTGAAGTAAAGGAATAAGGACTTCTTTGAGTGAAGGTGTGATGGACCGATAGAATAACCAATGACGTCCTATGAATTATGGCGAAGAAAAAGTTTTCATGGTAACATGGAGAAGTGGAAGAAACAAACATATTGGACTCATTGAAGGACACAGCCTCCTAAATATCATTGTACGCTTTATAAATAGAAAAAAATTGTTAAGCGCTTAGTACATAATTTTGAATGTAGGCTTTGGCAGCTGTTCCTAGATGCGGATATGGTTTTCGAATTTTGCAGCGTTTGGAGTAAATTTGGCTCAACGTTCATTTCGCGTAGTAGTGAGCGTCTTCAGGAGCGAAATTTTTCTTCGACGCCATTTTGTTCTTGTACACGCTCGCCGTAACGCGGGAGAAACGTTAATCCAAATATGCTCCAAACGCACTAGCACTCTAAAACCACAAAAGCACTCAGAGTATTTGAATCCAATCCTGAGAGATGTCATAGTACCAATTCTCAAAGAATTTCGGCGGCTTACCGAGAGCAGCACGGGATGAAGAGTTGCGGAAAACGTATATTTCGATTGATCTTGTGTACCTGGCGCGCGTTCACATTTGATCAAAGGGTAGCATGCTAAACATTAAAGGTCAGTTGACGGTAAAAATGGTACGCCTTAAGTGTATTCCGTATTTCCCGTCTCATAGGACGCGAAATAGGAGGCTCATAGGTGGACCATGAGACGCGCTCTGAATTGTAGTTAGAATTTTAAAGATAAAAATAATGATAATTAACATCTGTTAATGTTAACAGTCAATGGGAAGAAAATGGTATTTTTAATTTCCAAAGATAGCAACTGTATTATAATATCATTTGTCGTAGAATCCCCGAAACAAATTAATGATGGAGAGCACACCTTTTGCTCCCCGCCGAAATAGTCCGCGGCGAAAGAAGAGAGATGAATTCCTCTTCCCGATTGTAACGTATTATCGAATCAGAGACAGCTTTACTCTCGGCCCATAAAATGCCGGCAGATTTAAAAACGCATTTTCGAGGGAAAAAAGTTCGTCTTGTTGGCTGGGAAATTCGGTGTGTGATTATGTATTGTAGCTTAAACTGTAGTTGTAGCGAGGAATGAAGGAGTAATGAATGCTCTCTGCCTCTTGCTAACATTTTTTTTACTTAGTTATATCGAACTTGACATCTCTATTTCTGTTTGTTTGGGTCAAATCTTGTAATCAATTTTTCACCCACTTCCACCAAGTGGGAGGATGACTATTTTGGATGACTATACAATATTTTTCGATTGATACAAATTAAAACAAAATTTAAGCATAAACTTAGCGCAAATAAATTCATTCCATTCTTTTTCATAAAAAAATTTACTGTAAATTTTTCAATATTTTATTCATAGAATAACGATAATAATTGAATAAAAAATTGATGCTAAATTATTAAAAACTATAAATAACAAAATAAAATTAATTTCAATTCTTTTTTATAAACGTGATTCTATTAAAAATGCGCTAGAAAGTGGAAAATAATTTTTGAGCTGTCACAACCGGCCTACAACAAGCACAACGTGATTATTGTGATGTTGGTTGCATGGTCATGGTTTCAATTTTAGTCATAAATAATTACGTTCTGCCTGTTGTAGGCCGGTTGTGACAGCTCAAAAGTTATTTTCTAATTTTTAGTTTAAAAATGTTCAATAAAACCATGTTTTTTTAAAGTTTTATTTATTTATTTTATTGTCCTTTACTGAATTCGTCCATGCCTAATATCTGGACCTACTCAATGTTTAACGAACTTAGAATCTGGGTTGATTTCACTTCACACGAGTGTGTTCAAGGCTACGGGTCTTTATCATGCGATCACCGTTTGCTTACTTTCGCGCAGACAGTGCTGACCGGAAATGCACATGCCTGCTTGGGCGTCATGCATGTCGGAATTCTGCATTTTTATCCGATGAGTGAGTTCATTGATATTCACTGCATTAGACTTTGTCTTTCCTTTTTTTCCAGTTGCCTTCGGTTCTCATTTTGTACTCAAATGCGCCAACGAGGGCTCTAAAAGTTGGGTTAATGGTCGAGTAACATTTATTTCTTATGGAAATACATCATATAGACATTTTTCTGTTGGGCAGTGAGAAACAGGCTTCTGCGGTTGATTTGATAGGGGAACTGGGTTTTAGTTAAGAAAGTCCTCGTGTGCAGAGTGTTTAGTCATGGTCATGAAGTCTTATTTTTAAAAGAAGTTTTGTTTCTTGCTTGGGGTAGTTCTTATTTCTCTCTGTCTGTATTAATAGCGAAAGTGACACGAATGATATTACCCACAGTCACAAGCATGAGTGCATGATCATTGTGGAAATTCTACGTAGCGCGCGACGAGAGAAACACCATTTGGTTCATTTTAGCAATGAATCCTATTTAATTGTCCCCAAAATTAGCTGAGCTAAAGTAAAATAGTTGGAATTACCCTCTCACAACGGTGACTAAGTGGATGGGTAAGACAACGGCTCCTGAGCCGCAGTGTATACTGGAGGTGGGAACACCGAGCAGCCATTAAACTCCTCTGAAAGTCGCCACGAATAAAATGCCTTGGTGGTGTAACTGGCTCACTGGGTCAGCTTTCCGGCATTGGTGTCATCGAGATACGAATCCCCGCTCCATTAAAATGATCTTATTCATGGCAAACTCCACACACACGTGGTATTTCATAGTCTGCTTCCTCTTTTCATCCAATTTTTTGTTTCAAATTATGTTGATTGTAATTGTCCTTCTATTCGATATAATTGAAACCCTGTTGGGTAAATATTGCTTTTTAGAAGTACGAAGTTGGTTTGAAGTGATCTTTTTGAAATTATATTTTTGATTTACCTCGCACGTCTATACGAGTTCTACTTTAAGATTTTGTATGAATAACATTTCTTTGCGTGCTAACGTATTTTTTCTTTTTTTTCCAGGTAAGTCGCCGTTTGCGCCCCTGACCCCTGGTTTTGTTCCCGTGTTTGGAAGTGTCCTTTCATGGTGCATCGTTTTGGTAACAATTCTCTTTCCATTCTAAACTCGTTTCGCTGATCGTTTGCCATTCATACCGCATTCAGGGAAAATTCAGTAAGTGGATGCATGTTGGTAATTTATGAGTTCTTGCGTGGATATTTACATCGAGGAGAGAAATTGTCAGAGAAAAAGAGCGGGCATCAGTTTCACAATGAAAGTGATCAAACTTTGTTGATTATTTTACAATGTGTATATTCATATCTTCAACTAAGTCGGGCCTGCTTATTTCAATTTTGGACATCTCTTCATTGACGTATGGAGAACATTAGTAAATAAATACCTTGACTCGTCGTTAGACGTGTGCTTTAGTAGTCTCAGCTTAATGGACAGAGGATAAGTTTATATGGAGATTTTTGCAAGATGAGGCTCAAGAAAGGCAAAAAAGCTGAGTTTCTGTCAAAGACTGGTGAATATGTTTTTGGAACGGTATGATAGGAAAGAAAATGGATTTAATCAAAATTTACCTTGTTCGGTAAAATTCCACGCAAAAAATATTTATTATTTAGCTATGGTTCATCTTATTCTTAATTACTTTGCGACTTTACGTATAATAACGGTTTCTGTTCTTTCTACGTTAATCTACGGGTAGAATTATCTGGTGGATGTTTAATCTGGATCGAGAGTAGGTTTTATGGACGGGATGAAGAAGAGTACGACGTATGATTAGATGAAGAAAGAAATATTATTGGTATAAGGTCCCTGGACATGTAAAAATCAAGAGGATATTTACTCCCATTTATACCTACCTTAATTGGTAGATTACCTAATAATAATAATTATATCTAGCAAATGATATGCGGTGTCACCAGAAGTTACCACTCATGGTGCCTCCATAGTCATCACTTGGAGTTGAAATCGAGACCATAAGATATGCGTGATGTGTTCTACCTCCGTGATATGCGATATATTGTAGCTTTGCAAAATATATGATGTACTGTAGCTCTGAACATTATGTGTTGACATCTAAACCGGTTAGTGTATCTTAGGGCTTAGTTTGAGCGAGATTTTTCCCTAGCCACGATAGTGACCATATTATAATTCATTGTAAAATTGGGACTGTTGTTATTAGCATGAAGTAAATATGGTAATATTAATCACTCAAAGACTTAGTTTTGCATGATCAAGCATTCTATCAATAATCTAAATATACATGTTTAAGTCTTTAACTTGATTATGTTTTTCACACCTTACGGTGAAAATACCTTAGCAACTGAAGGTGGAACTGTTGTGTTCCAATCAAAACGTACTTCAACATCTTGAATGTGAAGCTCCCATAGTCATGGCCAGATGTTTTGTACATAACTGACGAATACGCTTAAGGTGCTTGGAGCGATTTTTTATGTACAGATTTGTGTGAAACTTTGCATACGTGTTCTCATCAGAGATATCTATTGATAAAAGTGAAAAAAAATAACTGCTAGTTACCGATTTGGTTTCTTGCCAATTCATTGCTGTTTTAAAACGTAGTCTTACGGCACATAACATATATTTCATAATAATTCGATTATATATGTACAGATTTTCTCCTAACGCAAAAAAGTACGTATCATATTATTATAATGGTTAAAGTCGGCCTGGAACGGGAGTCGAACCACTGATCTTTTGCTTTCGGGGTCAATATGCAGACCTCTACTCTACCCAGGCTTCAGTGGTTCGATTCCCGGTCCAGGCCGACTTTTTCCTGTGGCAATTTCTACGTTATTTCATCGCCGTATTTGCGGCAGGCATGAATATCTTCATTGTAGTGGTTGCTAAAAAAAGCGTATTTAGATAGGATTTTTGCTTAAATTTCGGATTCCGCGCCGAAAATCGATTATACCAATGCTTTAATATGTATAGGCGAAAATTTTAAAAAATTATTTTTGCATTCTTTCACGCGTGGTGATTTACACCGTTTAAACATATGTTCACGTTTGTCACCTGGAGGTGATCACGGGGAGTGTACGTTTGGCAACAGTGAAATGCAGTCAAATTTTTTTCTTAGATTTTTGAAACATTATTAAAATGTACACTCGATGACTCAACGATTACCGCTCCAGTCACCTCAACCACGGGGCAAAAGGAGATGAGTTGAGGTGGTTCGAAAGTGGGGAGGCAGACTGGAAGCACAGGAAGCGAATTTTGTGTTGGGTGGGAAGGAAATGGGAAAGCGGGGAGGAAATGAGGGGGGAGGGGGGAGGTGGGGGAGGAAAGGGCAGGTTTGGGGGGAATGGGGAGAGGGAGGAGTTCTGGGGATGGAATACTGGGATGAAATTAGGAGCGGAAAACAAAAGCGGTCCTGCTCAGGAGGATGAGGGGGAGGGGGAAGTGGGTGTTGGGATGGGGGAAGGGTTATGGGAGAGAGGAGTGGATGTGAAGCAGAGTTGCCAAGCCTATTTTCTTCACCTCTCTCTCCCATTTGAGTCTTACATATATACAGCGTTACAGGTACAGTCTTTGTTATACAGCGTTAAAGAACGTTCTACATTCAGTTGACGATATGGGGATCCGTTGCCTATGTAAATCTCCGTAAGACCAGAAGCGCGGTGTTGCCAAAAGCTGCGGGAAAATTAACATAGTGCTCTGAAATGCACTAACTGTACATCTTGGAGTCTTCCAATACGCGAATGGCATCCCCAAAACCCATTTGCTTAAATTTAATGCGATGTTGGAAATGGTTGTTCACGTTTGTCACCTGGAGGTGATCGCGGGGAGAGAAAGTTTGGCAACAGCGTTCTCCATACGGCCCGCCCGGCATGACTACGAGAAGTCAGAAATTGCATATTGGAACTCATTTTATTTAGATAACTGAAAATGGGAAAGTTTTTCATAAAAATGTGTGCTACTTAGGCATTTTCAATTATTTACTATTGAAGATTAGATTAGAATAGACGACGTATTTGATGATATGTGGCGTGAGGGAGGACGGAGAGTGTGTGATGAACTAATATGTGGACAAACGAAGAAGTACTCGACAGGTTAGGTGAATAGAGGAAATTGGTGGAGGGAATAATGACGAGGCACTGCTAGTGAGTGGAGCGGGTAATTAGGTGCATGGGGAAGCTGGAGACTGATGGAGGAGAAGATATTAATTAACCGGGAAAGTTGGAGAAAAAGAAAAGGTTTGGCTGGAGAGATGTGAGGAGGTATGTCGAACTGCAGAAGCGTAGTATAAAGAAGTTGGTGTTTCCTTTACTAGAGGTAGATAAGCAGATGACAGTGCTCCTATACCCATGGGGATCTAGTTTGTGTGGTAGATAAGAAAGCTGCCTTCCCATCTCGTGGGCCGGGTTCAAATCCAGCGAGTGATGGAGATTTTGCAGTGGAAACCGATCCCTACTTGGGTGCTGTGTGGAGTGCATTCTAAGTTTAGAACACTCTCCTTCGGATGGGGCATCGAGGAAACAGTGAACCCCTTGGAGGCTTTCTTTAAAGTAGACTAAAGCGGACGCAAGGTTTCTCTTAGGCATATTCCTTTACTGAAGCATAAATTATTCATAAAATTTTAGCCTATAGATGCACCACTTGCTGCCGTTGTATTTGCAGGGGTATTACGGGGTTGTTCTTAGATTTGGGGTGCTTTTGGGGGACATATGATAAAAATATATCTTAATTCCTATGAAAAGCACGCAACAAAAAATAACTCGAATTAAATCGAGGTATATGATTTTTAGAAATCAGTTGATAAACAGAAAAAATGGGCGCATCATAATCAATTTACTACCCATCTGGAAAATGGTATTGATGAAAAACTGCCATTCAGTTACAATTATTCCGGGGAAATATATCAGAGAAATTGAATTCATAAGCAGAAACATACAGAGGCATAAAGAAGATGTCAGCTCATTATGAAAACATGGAGACTTGCCTCCTGCTTTAGCCATCGAGAGAGATGGAAAATATACTGAATAATTTTTATGAATAATTGGATTATAAGCACATTAGTTTGATTTTAATGCATAAAGATATTATGACATTGAAATTTCATGATATTTTTACAGGGAAAAAGTATGACTATTTTGACCGTTAGTAGTAGTAGTATGTAGTATGTTGGAATAGAGTATGCAAGATCTCCAGCCTTAGCAGTACCCGTGCCACATGAAGCTATCCCGGCTAACGATTACGGCGCTCAACTGATCAGTTTTGGCACATTTTCGCTAGCGTGGCACAAGAGAAACCAAAGCATTGCATTACTCTGCTTTCACTCTTCTACTCAAGCTAGGATCCATTCTGAAAGGACTACCTTGAGAGTCAGCATACCGTATCCCGATCCACCACTAGGTGGTAAATGGGGTGTACTGACAGACCAGGACGTGAGGACAAAATAAATATATATTGGTCCAGACCTAATCCAGTCTGATGGTTAAGGTGGTTGGAGCGGTGTTTATGTACAGCTTGGCGTTAAACTTTGTATACGTGTTCTCATTAGTGATATCTATAGATAAAAGTGAAAAATGCATAATATTGTTACTGTTTTTGGCAATTCAATGCTATTTTAAGGCATAGCCTTATGGCATATATGTCCCAGTAATAAGATTAAATTTCCTCACATTTTCTTCTAAACGGGAAATAATTCATTTCTTGTTATTATAATCGTTGCGAAGAAATATCAAGGTGTTACGCTGAAAATGAGTCCAATAATAAAAAACAACACATTTCAATATAATTTCGTCTACATTTCGAATACCTCTCTTGTCGTAACTCGTCGTAAATGGCAATTATGGCAAAAAAATTGAAAAAAAATCATCCCTATATAATTTCCATTACTGTCTGTGTGATGAGTTACAATGAATAAGCAGATGCACTTAAATGAAATGTGTTCCAGAACCTTTTTTCGACTTACTTAAAAAATTACTCTGACCCACGATTACCGCTCAAGCCACCTTAGTTCTTTGGGACAAACCAATTGGCAACGCTGCCGTGAGAGGGGAGAATGCAAGGGGCTTTTTCGGAGGGGAGGGACGGGAGTGGGTGGAGAACCTGGAACAAACGGATGGGTCTGGGTTGGGGTGAGGGGGTGGGAGGGGTTTAATTTGGAGGGCGGATGGGAAGGGATAGAGGTCGAGAGGGAAAAGTTAACGGAAGTGCAAAGGTGGAGGAGAGAGAAAGAGAGAGAGAGAGAGAGAAGGGGAGTGGAGAGGTAGTGGTTTATGAGGAAGGAATGGAAATGAAGTGCGGGAGGAGGAATGCCACTTGAGGAAGTGGGGAGTCGGGAAGAGGACTGGAATCGGGGGAAAGAGCAGATAGAATGGAACAGGGATGCTGAGATTTAAGTGGAAGGCCACTTAAGGCGGTTCCACCGTAAAATGACTGAAATTTCATACAAATCATATTCTGGCTGATTGTAGAAAAACGTGCTTCCCCTGGGCACATCGTCCCCTGGGCACATCATTTATCGTCGTTCGTGTGCGCTGATGTGTTCCGATTTGCGCATACTATTTCTTGATACTACTTCATTCTACAGCTCCGGATACGTCTTACCCATATTAACCCCATCCATTGTGTCTTTTTTCTTTCTTCTCTTTCCCACCTTACCCAACACCCTCCCCTCTGTCATGGCCTTCAGCAACCCTCATTACCCGTCCCAACCACCTTCTCTAACACTTCCTAATCTCTCCCCGTAGTTTTTCCCATCTTGCGCCATGTCTAGCAGTTATCCACTTTCTGTGACATGTCTTGGTGATTTAATTAATTATTGGGTGTACTGAAATGTTCCTGTTTCCATATTGGTATATAAGGCAATTTGTGGGCAACGGCCTGCCAAGATGGAAACATCGGTTCCTGATCAGTCACCGAAGTGAAACATCGTTGGGCCCGGCTCGAATTTGGAAGTGAGATCCTCCTATTCATCTCAGTGCTGTTGCCCATGTCTGAACGTGGCAGACAGCATGCGCGTAATTACCTTAGCCGTCGAAGCACGTTAAATTAAAATACTACTACTAGATAATTTGACTGGACTAAAAGGTCGGAGAGTGAGAAAGAGTTAGCTTTTATTGACGCAACCCTTTTATTAATATAAATGCCAAGGGAATGGTACGAGAAGGTTTGGAGAAAGTTGATAGAGGAACAAGGTATCAGTAGGAAAGAATTAATGACAGGGATGCTGAGGATATTAGGAAAATATTGGTATATAGTTAGAAATGGAACCTCGTCCTGTATGGTTCTGAAGAATGGGTTGGAGATGTATGAGTTTCCAGATGGGGCAAAAAGGAAATTTCTGGATAATTGCGAAGGAAGCTGAAAAAAGACTGGATGAGATCATTTGAGAATATGAGATGTTGAAGCGTAAAATGAAGTATGATGAGAGGAATGAGGTTGGGTGGTAGGATGGTAGATATGATGGTATTAGGTAGGAATGGGATAGCAATTGAAGATTGAAGCAAGATAAGTTGGCAATATTTATGCGAGATCACTGGAAATGAGTTAGAAGTTAGAAAGAGTTCCATTTGTAGAGCATGCAAAATAAAGCGGAAGTTGCTATGCTGTAGATTGGCGTGACGATAATATCAATTTTCCAAAAGAGATGGAAGCAGAACTCAAATCTATCAATGTAGAGAATGTATACGCACATACGAGGTAGAGGTGATGGTTTGCTCTGGGCTGTGATACTAATACATTGAAAGCATTCCACAAGTGAAACTATAAGCCTCGATCATCGATAAGCAGTGCATTCCATTGCTAGAGTAACAAATAAAACCGATCATCTTTTTCAACAAATCTTGGCGCTCCTATCTCAAAATTTCAACTGGTAAACTAGTCCGTGAATGGGACTAGAGTTTGCAGTGTATTGACGTAGACACGAGTTCCCTTTTGGTCCTAAGGTACTTCGGCATATTGGTCCATTGTACCAACTATCTTCATGAGTATTTAACACTGTAGCCTTATGGCCTTATCGAAGGCCAGGATGTCCCCAGTGGATAAATCCATGGTATCCCTGGGTTCCGAAAATAGACTACTCAGATACCGGTTCCGAGTTCTAGCGATTGCTAGGCATTTCCACAACTGATGTGATGTGGTTTCCTCATCCTTTACGAAACATATGCAACTTGGTGTCTTCGGTGCCCATGGTATGAAGGTGCTTCTTCACTCGATAGTGGTTAGTAGTATTATTGTTCTTAATTTCCTTCAATCTAATGATAGAAGCTTTCTTGCATTGCTAGAATTCGGTCCATGTGTGAACCCTTTAGCTTGCCTCAGGCCTTGAGCTGATCGTTAGAACTCAAGGGGTTGGGCTCTAACACACGGCAAGTGTGATAGCCCAATCCCGTTTGTGCTGGGCTAACGGGACTTCATTGAGCTATGATTGGGGCTGTCAAGTTTAATGCGGAAAGGCATGGTCGACTTAATGCTCATCTCTGCCTATGTTAACTAGCCCCTAATTGTCTTGGTTTGCCGGTAGTATGGCTAATGTCGTTTGGCGAGTAGATAATCGTACTTAATGTTTTCAAATTTGTTGAGAAAGTGGGCGATGTGCTTCATTTACGGAATTCCAACGGTGATAAACACATTGGGGATTTAAACCCTGCAACCGCACTTTTATCAAACAACCCGATAGAATATTACTACTTGAATTGATATTGGCTCGTCGTCACCGGAAACACAACATCGCCATTACATCACCAAAGGTCGATGACAAGGCTGAGAACGAAGAGACCGGCGCTGTGACATAATACTTCTCGTGAATAACGCCTCGGGTAGGAAACTCGATATCAGCTATTTTATCTGTCGTTGACTTTACTGATAGTGGTGAGAAGGCTTAACGTGTGAGTAAATTCTACTCGTTCGGCATCCTGGTTACTAAGTGGAACGTTAAAAAATTAAGTGATAGCATTCAGTAGCTGTCGTAATCTACTGCTACGAGCGTGATTGCTATGATAAAAATGTCAGCTAGACGAATATGTTTTCGTATCCCTGTGGGTCCAAGAATTAAAGTATAACAGTTTCTAAGTTCATGGTGTCATTCTTTAGATACTTGCAGCAATGTGGAAGCAGCAGTGAATAGAAATCTGAACGATGAGTCAGAGGTAGGTCATCATGTGTAGGTACACTCGCCTAAAGGTTCCTAAAACTGAACTAACCCCAACTTGTTGTTGTAAATAACTATTTATATAAAATAAATATGCAGTTGTATCTCAGAAAGTCTTGACAGGGGTTGTGTCAATGTTCAACTCTACGAAGGAAGAGTAGGCGCGATCAAACTTTAAGAAATCTGTTGTGTGCTCGATAAGTTGTAATAATTGTCAAGCTTTTTTTTCCCTTACGATACGGATTTGTTTTGGATAATAAGGACCCTATGTATGTGGTGATTTTATGGTCTATAATCCTTTCCCAGAACCATATTGATTGACAGCTATTATCTTTTAATGCTGGCCCTCACATTTTCGGAGTTTTCAAAGTCATACCGGTGCCTGAATATCAATAATATTTCACAGAATAGTTTTTTATTCTTCTTCTGGAGATATAGGTCCATTAGTTGATAAATTATTTTATTTATCTTTTTCCAAAGTTTGGAATTTATATTTAGCAATCCACCCAAGCGTTATGGTTTAGTTAAAGATCACAAATCCTCTCAGACCAGTAGTTAGTTTTGTGAACATCCCTACTTACGAATAAGCTAATATACACTATCTTAGCAGATTTCACATTAAATAACACTATCTTAGATACAGTACATCTTACACTGCCCTTCAAAATAGATTTAATTTACAAATTTGTATTGTATAGATGAATTATATCTGGCACTACCAGATAACATACCAGAATGATCTATCCTGCAACATTTTAATCATTTCCATCCAAAATTACAATTTACAATAGAGTATGAGAACAATAACAAACTCTCTTTTCTAGACATGATTACAAAAAGAAGTCCTGATAGCGCAATAGCCATTGTCTGGTGAAAGAAACCTCAAAAGGCTGATAGGTACTTAAATTTTCAATCCTAACACCCTTTATAACAAAAGAATTAACACAGTAGGTACTAGCTCTCAAATCCAGAGCACTAAGTTTGAGTGATAAAATTTTCACAGTAAAAATTTAAAAATAATCGAGGATATTTTAGAAGAAAACCATTTTCCCAAAAAGCTAATTCATACCATAATTTATTCTAATAAAAAGTCAACTTCACGCAAACAAAATCCATCAATACTACTAACCTCTCAAACATTGCAACATATCAGTATCGAGGAGTTATTTTATTTAAAACGTCTACGAGAACAATCAGCAAGTCTTAAAAAATACGGATAATAAAACAGCGCAGAGGAACCATAAAACACATCACAAACTCATAAATTTGAAATTTCAATTTGAAACTCCTAAGGAATTGAAAAGTAACGTCGTTTATTCCATACCATGTAACGATTGTGATAATATGTACGTGGGCTAAACATCCCAATATCTGAAAAATAGAATCTCCCAGCATAAAAATGCAATCAAATTCAATTATGTGCTCTGGTAGAACACGCAATAAAAATAACCACATATTTAATTTCCAACTCAGAGGTAATAGATTTAGAACCTAACCTATCTCAAAGATTATTTAAAGGAATGGTGCACCACAGAAAAATCTAAACTTCCTGCAATAAAAAACTTACCCAAAATAAAATCCCTAAAAAAGTAAAATTTATTATAATATTTTATGTCATTACAAATATTAATTTAATTTTGATTTTTGAAAATACCTAAATTTACGACAATTAATGAACAAACAATAAATAGCTACTAAGTTATCATTATACAATAAAATTCAGAAATCTTTGAGGCAATCTCTGAGGCAATGTGTAGAATCATATGTAGGATTTTTAACATAATTATGTATCAAACTTGTAAACCCTATTGAATTGTTGTGGAATACGCAAAATTAATTTTTATGTAGCCCTGAAGGAGCATATATATAAATGCGAAACGTTGGCAAATTATAATAATATAATTAATATAAATAATATAATTTATCAATTTATGGACCTATATCTCCATAAAGAAAAACAAATAAAAATGAGGTCATGAAAAGGAATCCTCTAACTTATGTTTCATGCTGATTCTTCATATTTTTTCTTCCACTGCTCCTGCTATGACACCCGATTTTTAAACGGCATCTTAGAACTCTCCTCGGTCTGTCATTTTTGTCCGTTGCATACTTCTCTGGAGCTGAAATTAACGCGTATATATATACGCAGTAGACGTTTTGCCTTGAAGAAGTATCCCATGCTCCGACTATGACAACTATTTCATTCGATTTTTTGCAAAGAGAATTTAAAAAAGTCTTATTACGATACATATTGACCCAAAATATATTTCCTTTATGTAAAAAGAGTTACGAGAACTTAAGATCAATTGGACTGCAACACTGCCCGGCGTACTGACCGACATTTAGGAAGAAATGATTTTCCTATTCCTTAAGGCGGTCGGAGAGCTTTTTATTTACGTTCAGATTTGCATGAAATTTTGCATACGTGTCCTTATTAGTAACATCTATAGAAAAGTGCTATAAACTGTATGTTGCCGATTTGGTACCTTGGCAATTGAATGCTATTTTAACACGTAGTCTTATGGCACATGACATATATTCCGTAATAATTCGATTATATATCCACAGATTTTTTCTAAACGCGAAATAATAAATTTACTAAATATTATAATTGTTGCTAACAAATATTAAGGTGCCTTACCGAATCCAATAATCGAAAATAACATATTTAAATATAATTTCATATAAATTTCTGAATACCGCACCAAAAACTATCAATAGCTCAAGTCATAACATTCATTGATTAAGGAAAAGTTTTAAATGTAATTATTGTATCATTTCCATTGCGATATGATAGCCAGCGTCACGTGGCGATATAGCCATGGCTATCAACTTTCCACTCCCGGAAACGCCTCCTAGCGGGACAACTTGACGCAGCGGACTCAGCCGAGACCAACCATGACGAAGACAAAGGAATCAGCGCAGCGGCACGCAAAACGAGACATCTCAACCAATGACAATAGTATGATAGATATCCAACCACCGCAACTCTCGCATACATGACGACCATACATGGTAACAATCACTTCGCTCCTGAAGACGCTCGCTGCAACGCGAGTGAAACGTTGAGCTAAAAATGCTCGGACCGCAGCAAAACTAGAAAGTCTCATCTGCAAATACAATAATTGACTATATATTTTATTTTATCGTTAAAATTAGAATATTCCGCCAAGTTAGGGCTATGGGATCTAATATTTGGAATACTCTCTCTCAAACAGATGAGATAAATACAATTTCGGCGTTGAAATCTTATAAGTCATAGGTATACAGTCTATTGCTTAGTGCCTCATTATGAACCATTTGTAATGTGTGCAAATATGTATTCTTCTTATATTTCTTCGATTGTTTGTTATTATTTTTATATCGTTTCAAACTGTATTAATAACCTATTCTGATATTATAAATTTATTATGTATATATTTAAGTAGTTCATTGTTAGTGTGACTGTGACATGCTGTAGTAATATTTATTGTTAGGGTGATGGAACTTATTTTAATGTTTTTGCTTTCTGATGTATTGGGCAATCACTCACTGCGAATAAGTGTTAGTTAGTGATGTTTCAAGATTTTATTTATTACTGTAAATTGTTATTGTCATTAGAGGATATACGTCCTAAAAGAAAAAAATAATTTTCTTCTTCCCTCTTAAGCCTGAAAGTTAAGCTTGAAAATATTTGTTTTATTTTTGTTCAATCAGGACTAAAGAAAAATCTCGCTCCCACAACGTTAATTGCGTGCACTTCAGTGTATTTATCCGGCGTGCATCCATTTCATAGGTTGTGGAATGAATGCTTAGTAGGGAAAGACGGGCAAGGGAGTTGTGAGGGCATACTGGAGTGAGGAGAGGTCGGGCGTGCCGGACAGGGGAGGGTGGAGGTGAGGGAGGCGTGCCTCACTTTGGGGCCGTGGCTCTGTCTCTCTCGCTCGGGTCCCCGTTTGTAGTCTATTTCCAACTCTTGGCTTCGGCACGGTTCCTCCATCAGCCTCCTCTCCCCTCGCCTCGCCATTCCATCCCCACCTCCTTCTCTGTTTCGTCACATTCTTTCTTACTTCTCTATTCTCCCCTTCCGCTTTTCCATTTCTCTCCACCGCCTGCTTTCCAGCTCTCACCTCCTCCTCGGTGAAGGCTCAAGAGGTTTGTTTGCCGTTAAGCGTCGCACGATGGTCGGAAAAGGGAGACCTCTGGCTGGTCAGTAGTCGAAAATAGAAGGGAGAGTTCAGCAAACATATTGATGCGGTAATGAATAATATATGTCTGGCTATATACATTAAGAAAAGAAAAATAATGAGATTTTCTTGGACACAGAGAGCGTGGATGGTCATAAAATTGGGAGGGCACACACTTGAGGTAGTAGAACACTTTTATTACTTGAGTAGTACGTTGGAGGCTAATGGGCAATCACTAAAAAAGCGAGCTTGCTAACTTTCTGAGCGACTCATCTCAGCAACAAAGCGATTGATTTGCGACAATAATTTAGCCTCAGCGCAACTTATTAGGGTTACCTACCGGTTCAAGTAGTTTTAGATGGCAGAGAGTAAACATCCTCTGGATTTTTCGAGGCACAAGCCCCTGTCCCCTTAAATAATTTCTATCTTCGTCTCAGCATGCGTCCTACCTCTCTTCATCCCGTCCATAAATCCTATCCTCTTCCTTTCACTTCCCCGCTTACCGAAATTCTTCCCCTCTATCACGGCCTTTAGCATCTCTTAACCCCTCATTACCTGTTCCAAACACCTACTCTGCCTTCTCCTAATCTCCTCCAAAAGCATCCTATCCTCACCCACTGGATCAAATACATACTTCCTATTTCGTCTTCCCTTCCGTCCATCGATCTTTCACCATTATCCTCCACACTCACATCTCAAAAGCCTGCAATCTATTATCGTCCAATTTCCTCGGAGTCAATTGTATCATTTATTCCGTCTTCACTATCCCGTTGCCGTCCTCGACAATTCTTCCCATTCTTTACTCCTTCCATTGTAGTTCTCAAAAGGCTGTTATATCTCAGAATGTGTCCAGCGAGAGAAGCAAACATGTATAATTACTTAGGCAATCAACATGCCCCAACTCCACAACCTCTACGCACTAGGCTTATTTTTCGGATCTGATATTCGAGTGAATGCCATCATTCGTATTATTATTTTTTTCATTTTCAAGTACGTAATTGCTATGACGTTGGCCATATGATTACCCAAGACGACGCAAATAACGTCGATTCCACTCTGCTTGCTCAGTGGATGGATTGGGTGCGTCTCGAAACGCTCATATGCCCTCTCCCTCCCAAAACCCGCTCCGAACAAGGTCCCGAATCCTCTCTGTTGACATACCTCCGGGTTATAAAAGTGCTCTTGACGTAATGACCGCTATTTGGAATGTCATCGACGGTAGGGTTCGCCAACCCCTCGGAAAAATATTCACTTCACGTCACCGGATCGAGTGTGGCCACATGTGAAATATTTTTCAGCTAACGATGCCCTGAGACAATGCAATGCACAAATAACTGCGCTATTGCTCTCTCTCTCCCCCCCCCCCTCCGTCATCTCTCATTTGAACAAATTGGCTTCAATGTGATGTTCATCTTTATTGCTTCTTCTCTCCCCGAGGTCACTTCCATCCCGCAATTCATACCGTCTCCCTCTCCCTCCCCAATGCCCCTCTGATGCCTGCCTCCTGGGCCATAGCCTTCCTTCGTTCTCTCTCTCTCTTGAGGCACGGCAGTGCCTCAAGAGGGTAATGTCTGGTGCCAAAACCACATACTTATGGGTGCATTTTTGCCCAAATTCAAAGTAATTTGGGTTCTATCCGAATTAGTAATGCTAGCGGAGTCAACTGCTGCGTAGAATACGAATTTTGATAAAAATGCTATGAAAGTAAGTAGTATATCGAATATATCGAAGAATGAATGTTTGTCTGAAGAAGCAATACGTTCCATGTAGAAAAGTGCACTCCTTCCCAATTTATTGTTTGGTAACGAAACTTGGGTATGCCAGGATAAGCATTAGAGTTGCCTAAATGCTGTGGGATTGGAGTATCTGAGAAGTATTAGCGGCACAAGTGAGATGGGTAGAGTTAGGAATGAAAGGGTGATGAAAACACGTGCGTTGGATGCTCCAGTAATGGTCATATATGAAAGGGGTGTGCTTCGTTGGTGTGGCCATGTCGATAGAATGGACGTGAGTCGAATAACGAAACAGATATATGATAGTAGAGTGGATGGTGTGAGAGGAAGAGGTAGATCGCAAAAGTCATTTTTGAATGTGGTAGAAGATAATCGAAGGAGAAGAAATATATATTTGGGAGCCCTTAAGGACAGGAGGGTGTTTGTGAAGCAATTCTGAGAAAGTATGACAGTTCAACAGCAATAAGGATGCGATACGCGGTACGGTCAAATTTATGTCGGCCTTGAAGGTCGCCGTAGTTGAGTGTCGAGCTTTTGACAGTCTACGTAGATTCACCTCACAAAACAACCCAGTCTAAAATGCTGTGATTATCCCGAAGGAAAAAATAATATGCGCCCATACCTTACGGCTCAAGGGCATATTTTAAAAGTTCACTATATCTAAACTTTTTCATTGATGGCCGTGCAAACCTCAAATAGCCTTTAAGTATCGAATAACCTGTCACCCCAAATTGAGGGGATAATAGGAATAGCCGGCACTGCCATTGTGCATTTCTGATTATGATTCATTCTCTAAAGCGAACAGTTTAAAGCCTTCCTATCGAAAGAAAACATCTTGTTGCGACGGTATCCGCTGGCAAAAAGAGATTACTCACCATCCGGAGATTAGATGCGCTTTGTTTGCAGTGAATTGTTTACGGGAGATTAACTGTCCAGCTTGAGTATATCAGCCATCATCGTCGCACCGTAAGTCCGGCGGCAGAGTAAGTGACACCCGAAGCATGGCTTCTGTCTTCTCAAGATAATAGTTAGGAAAGAATTTTAGATTGTCAGAAACACTTTTAATGGAAACAGATAGGATATTGTTTCCCTTCGGTTATCCTTAAATGGTTATATAGCTATTTAACTGCAGGCTTTTTACACTCTCAAGACATGTGCTGAAAGTAAAATCTTTTACGAGGCCGTTTGCAGTTGTATTTGTGCAATGTCTGCTTCGGGATGGTGGTAGATATCTCCTGGAATGGTAGGCCAGGGAAGTAAATTGCTTCGGGAAATTAACAGGATGCATAGTAGTTTAATTAAACAGTTAACATGTGGAAGAAAGAGAATTGGTTTTATGGACGAGATGAGGATGGGTAGGACGTACACTGAGGTGAATAAAGATATTTATAAGTACATGCACATGTAAAAATCAAGAGGTGTTTTACTTAGTTCAAATTAAACCTACCTTAACCAGTAGATTACCTTAATAATACTAAGGGGTTCGTGAGATAATGGAGGCCATGTTGGAATGTGGGAAAGAACGAAATAGGAAGTGGAAGGATGGGCATTTGGAATGCAATTTTTAGAGCTTGGAAGTATTCTAAACTGAAGTTAGAAGTAAGATTAGAAAGTAAAGCTACCCTCATCATCACAATCAGTCATACAATCCTAAATCCTGGAAAACATTGTCATTTTTCTCTCACAAGTTCAGGGATAGCGGCAATGATAGTGTTCCCTGCAATACAACGCAGACGCGGGAGCACTCCCGAAAAATGAAGATATTCAACGACAATGAACTCCACGGAGGCCTTGAATTTAAATTTTCATTTATTTTAGCTAGTTACTTTCGTCTTCGGATTGGAGTAATTTATTTAACGGTTCGATATAACCTTAGTAGTTGGAACACGCGAAACCCAAGGTATCATCAATTAATGAAGGATGCCATTTGCGTTGATGAAATCACGTACACCTTAGTCGGTTTTTCCGCGTCTGCATCCCAAGGTTTCATTTCGTCTCTTCGGAGCGTGGAATTGGTGGTGGGAGCGTCCATGAAGGAGAGGGAAGGAGAGAAGACTTTGACCACGGGACTGTATCGATTGACGCCTCTTAAGGCGGGAGTTAAGACGATAATATTTTTTTCTCTCCGGCTCAATTCTGATGGGGACGATAACACGGCCTAAAAATAGGGCCGAAAAATAGAAGACGCCCGCCGAAAATGTTGAGGACCAGCTCCTCCTCGAGAGTCGTCGGGGCTCGTGTGGTTAGCGCGTGACGGAGCGATGTTTATCGCAGTGTGGGGCTTAAATGCGAGGCCTTTCCACACGGGCTCTAACTCCGCTCCTAATCTTCATTTTCGCTCAATTATCATCTTGTCACCCGCCCTTCCGTACACCTTCCCGCAAAAAGAGTCTCATCTCGAGACAAACCACCTCCTACCAACCTTTCGTCCTCCCCTCGCTAACATGGGAACAGGGGAGGAGAGAAATGACTTTTCGGGTAGGTCGCGGGGAGGGGTGAGTAGGGTTTAGCGTCGGTGGAATTGACGATGGCCAAAATGGGAGAAACGTGTAAAAGAGACCATTTAGGTCGGTTGGCTATAAGGAGAGCTGATATTTTACTCAGCGTTTAAGTCATCCCTAACGATATGTCCATTATGTGCGGGAACTCCATCGAGCTGGAACCACATGGACTGCCGTAATGAAAGAGGTAGCTCATCCATGGTTCGACAACAGTTAGTAAGAAGTTTAAGAAACGTACTGCATTCAATGGACCGTTGTCTAGAAACTATAGATAAAGGCGCCCATGTATTCCATTTTATTTATTATGTGAAAGTTAAAATATCAGCTTGTTTTTGTTTTGCAATCAATGATGGTTTATCGTTGTATGTGTGCATTAAACTCATTGACGTTGGTTTGAAAATGTGTCAACCATTTCATTGTTGTAGTAGGTATGCAAATTTTATTTATGCGATTTGTTTATTGTTGTACGAGTATGTGTGCATTGAACTCTTTGACATTATTTTTGAAAATCTGACCATATAATTGTTGTAGTAGGTATGCAAATTTTATTGATACCATTTTATTTGTAAATAAAAGGGGTAACTTTTTCATACTCGCACTTTTTTAATAAGATTTCTGTGTTCAAAGATATTAAGAATTAAAAAGTTTGATTGGCCGCCATTTTGAAATGGTGTATCAGAAAATAATTAAATATCGCTGGTTAGTTTTAGACATTACCATCAACAGCTATACCAAATTTCAAGTATTTATCAACATAGTTTTTATTTTGTGCTGTTTCGGTGAAAAACGCGTACAGACAGATATCTGGGTAACTTTTTCGGACACATGTCCAATTGAATTTTTTTTATTATTATGATCTCCTAAATCATATCCTAAAATATTACAGAGTCATTACGAAATACCCTGTTTATAGATTTTCAGTGAGCATTTATGGCGATTGTTCCTCTTGAAATCCCTTTCGACGGACGATATACTTAGTCTTTATTATGCCTCTGCGTAGAGATGTACCGTAGATCATATAACCAAACCAAAATCCAGTTGCCTCCAAGGGGACGCGGCCCATTACACAGACTGATAAATATGTGACAGATTTTGTGAACATGCATATTTTAGGTTTCCCTTTTTTTTCAGTGATGATTTCCTTGCTCATTTGGCGTTTAACGCTGTAAAACGCAATTGGTGGACATGTCAGTAGCATGTAAGTAAAAAATGGAAGGAGATTGGACGGAAAACCCCAACGAGGAAGATAGAGGGAGTACATACGTCAAATGATATGGGATATGTGACAGAAGAGTTCCAAGGGCATAAGGGAGTTTACAAGGGACATGGTAGAATGGATGGGCTGCAGTCAGCTTATCTGAGGATTGAATGACTTACGATTGTTAGCAAGAGTTAGTGGTCGTAATGTAATTGTGAGAGAAGTTAGCATTTTCAATTCATGGTATGTACATACATATCAATTGATCTAATAAGGTGGTGGTGGTGGTTAAGTCATAAGTGAATGTGGGGGAAGAGACTCCGAAGAGGAGGAATATTAGGAGTCGTAGGAATAGGAGGGTGTGTATGAAGCAATGCATGAGTGTAAGAGAAGAGAAAGAGATATGAAAGGATAGGGCATTGTCGAGGAAATAATTAAAACAGCCTGTTTTCTAGGCATGAGAGCAAGAACTTTGTTCTTTGACTTACCCTACCTCGATAGGGAATTGCGTGATATGTATACATGTATGTTTTGAGTTGGTGGGTTGCTAAGGTCACAAGTTGGAAGTAAGGCTGTAAATATTTTAATAGAGATTTAAGGTAGTTTGGGCGAAAAATCACTTCACCTAGAATTTGGCCTCATGTTAAAGAAAAAACACCCATCTTTCCAATGATATCAAAATATTCAACCCTTACCAAACTAATTTTCGAGCAATTTGCCTGAAAATACAAGCTGTTTTACATGAGATGGATAACGGCTGTGCGCTCCAGAGGGAGAATATTGAAAAAATTAGGAATTTCTAACACCTAGATTTCGTAAAATAACTAACGGTGTGTAGAGTGTATGTTTTCTCAACTATTTATAAAAATTAACCCATTACTCACTGCAGTAATTTTTACAGAATCACAAAAAACCCTGCTGTTTTGAAGGCTTTTCAGCCATACGGCGTGGAAAAATGAGTCAAATTAGATACTTAAGTAGATATACATATATTTAATTACTGAGAATTTTTGTCATATATTACTATATTTTTGCGCCATTAATGTTACAATATTTACTTCATACTTGTTACAGACGCTGAAATTAAAAAGTAAAATTCGAATATGATCTCTATTATGACTAGGGAACTATCTCGTTCAAACTACCTTCAAGGACATCCGTGAATAAGGTTACTATACAATTTATACGCATTCTAAGTTATAAGGACCTTGATTGTCGGAGCTGCCCATAGTGGAAATTATCTGGAGTTCTCTGTTGAATATTATGAAACATTAGGAGGTGCCTACATGGTTGAGCAAGCAGGGTCTTGTTAATTAGTTGATACTGGATTACATTTTCTCGGGGAAGGCCTTACTATCATTGTGTTGAATGTTTCGAATAGAAACTGTTATGACTTAACTTTCTCGGTGATACTGCAAAATGGATTTATGTTCTTGTTTATACATTCTGTAACCTAATCGTGGGTGTGGTTTTTGTGGAGCCAAACTGAAAAAGCATTGAAATGCTTTTCCTTTGATGGATATGTTGGCAACGCTTCCAAGAGAAAAAACAGTGGGCTACTGGCTTTTAGGATTTAAACTGTTCATTTAGCTTTTTAATGAGTTTCCGAACAATTAATTTACAAGAAAACTCTCCTTCTTTAAGAAGGTTGAAGCCGTTCTGGGAATTCCGGTTTTTATACGCGCTAAGTTTACGGACTTCCGTCTGTAATTATCTGTCCCCTAATATTACCTCGCCCTTTAGCTCGTTCTTTCTAATCTGTATCATACACATTAAAATAAATTATCCGGTTTCTGAGTTCATAAGGTCCTAAGGTACTTTTTTGGAGGCGTCTAGCTTCTCTTTAAGTAGGCATTTGAAGGCCGCAGTTCATAATTAGGGAAGTAAGCCGGTCGATCAATTTATTTGAATTATTTCATACATGTCACGCTAAAGCTTCATGCTACCATGGAAATTGTGCGGAATTTATCAGTAATTTTGTAATTATCGCGATACAAAATGAAAGAGAGTCGAAATAAGTCATATGAAATCTGGGCATATGAATGGTATAAGGATTCTTTCTTTCCACGCACCATTAGTGACTCTAACAAAAAACGGAGAGTGATTGCGATTCACCTTAGTCCTCTCTCCCTTTCATATCCTCTTTTACTATGCCCTCCCCTTTTTATGAATGCTATCCCAGCACCTACTGACACTCGCCTCTGCGGAGCAAGGTACTATGCAGGTGTACTTTTTTATGGCCACACATACCATTGAAAGATTCTCCTAGTCATTACTGAATTTAGCCATTTTTGTGACTACTTCTCATCTGTAGCAAAAGGGAAGAATAGATACTACGAGAAGGGTTGTGTTGATGTGGTGGCTGGAATACCGGTACCCCATTCCGTCGGCCCTGGTTTAAATCACTTTCAGTTACGAATATTTTTCGGTGGGATCCCGATTCCTACTTTGTCCCCGTGTGGAGAGCACTTAAAGTGGGTGCATTGCTCCGGCCATCGGGTGAGATGTTAAGTAGGTTCCACCGCGACTGTGTAAGCCAAAACAAATTCCAAATTCCACCTTTATGTTTTTTTGACTTCAAAACCCTGCTTACGGCAATGACCTGCGTTATTTATTGAAAATCATGATTTAGGTGCAGAATATGCAGATTATTCCACGAATATATTTTAAATTAGCATTTTTTCCCAGCCATAGGAGTTGGATCGCGGCGTCATTTCTATAAAATTGCCGCATTGACTTCAAATGTCGCCGTAATTGGCTAATAACTCAGAAAATAAGGTGGTAAGATGCCTATATAATTTTTGATTCATTTCTTTGGAATTCTTTCGTCTTATGAACATTTTTCCGTAGAAATAGCACTTTTATTGCAGGGAAAAATACTCTTTTCCCCGTGTTACTCCCATAGTCAAATTGAAAATCATGTAATTTTAAGTTATATTTACTAGAAAAAGAGCGCGGAAAGGTAGAATTTTGTTTTTCATATCAAATGAAGTACAGGTTTTTCTACAAATAGTTAGAATATGAATTACATGACATTTAAGTCATTTTACGGTGGAACTACCTTAAGCGCCTGGTTTTTCCCATCCGTCTTCCATTCTCCTGATAATCCTTCTCTCACCAGCCTACCAACGTCTCATAAATAGCGCCGATGGCCTTAGATGCTGGTCGTCCACCTAAACAACCAACCATGCAATATTAATAGAAATAGTCAAAATGTATTTGTCGGTCGTCTTTCGTTGAAGTTGCATGCATTTTATTTATAATGGACTGCTGCAATCGCTTCCGAATTCAACGAACAGCTTCGTGCACATTTTAATGCAATATTTTAATTATCCGCATTTGAAAATTGAGCACTGCTCGTCTCCTTTCATTCAGAATGCTTTTTTGATGGTATTTTGGATTGTCTCTGTGCTTGTACCCGTGAACGTGAGATCTCTTTTTAATTTGAATTGAAAAATTCAACCTGGTCGAGAAGATGATTTTCGTGATCTTTCAGGAGTGAAATACGTATTTTAATAATTCAATTATGAAGATTTAAGTTTTATTTTTTTCCATTTTCTTCAATTCCATGAGATTAACATAGGCCCAGTTTTATAGTCTAGTTTTAGTTAACTGCTGGATGACGTTGCCTTTGCGTTAACTTGACGTCAACTGGGAGTTTGGGTTTCGTATATGACGTCAGCCTGTCGGTTAGTTCACGGGAGCGTTATTGAAGGGAGAAGGTGTTAATTTCGATTTTCATACGGAGCAAATATTTAGCCACAAATTATAGAACAAGGCTCAATGGTATTATGAATTGTATCATACGTTTTATGTCCATTGGGGTGAGAGGTAATTTCAAGGCATGGCACCTTGGATTGAAAAATTCTGGATGACGGGAAATTTTAATGTCCAATATCCTTTTGTATAAAAGAAGCTCCGTATTTTCATTTGGGCAGTATTGCGCAGTATTTTACTCCAGCTTTAAGACAGATTACTGCGGTTTATTCTCTTTGGAAAAGCTTTCGATTAAGTGATCCATCCTCCTAAGTTGTGACGAACGTTCTTTCGATGATTCGAGTGTGCATCGAAACCAGTGGTACGTGAATGAATAACTGGACACAATTCACATAGTTGTCTCATCCGATGAACGTGTGTTTTTGCAAAGTTCTCCTCTTGACTTCATTAATGATTCCCTGTGAACTCGGCGTTCCTGCTCTCAAATAGAGAGGTTTTATTCATACAATTTCCGACGAATCTTTGTTAATGGAAATGCGAGTCTGTTTACAATGAGGATGCAAGTCGAATGGTGCCAAATGAAATAGAAAAATTTCAGCTCATATTACGATATATTTCTTAAACGCTTAACGCCATCGGAAATGAAATTGAGTGAAGGAATTCATTCAGAACTATAGTAGGATCTACTGGGGCAGACTCATAATACTTGGTGGTGTATTTGTATATTTTTCTACAACATCAGGATCCAGAAATAACTGAAGACTACTGTAAATTGACTTCCTCCTTTACCCTGCAATGGTATCAGTAGTTTTTAAGATTCACATTTTTTTCTTAACCAACATTTAACTGGTGGAGTAATTTTCCAGGTCCTCATTGGAGACATTCAAATTCATTCTTCTCGGGGGTTTTATCAAATGATTTTTCGGTCCACATACGTTCATTATCACTAGGCAATCGTTGATATTGTGTCGTGGGACTGGTAGACTCAATGTTTTCATTATTAAGGCCTTTTTACATGAGGCACTTTATTGAAAATTCGAAGTAGCATCTGTTTTAAAAATGCGATAATGCAGGCTCGGAATTAGAGCAGTGGTTATTTTCCCATCTCTCGTTTATGCATATGCGCATGCATTCTAGCAATTCACCGATTTACACGACTCAATTTTCAATGCATACATATATGTACTTGAATAATTTTGTGCAATTAAGTGCTCCGTATAAAACGGTCTTTACAAATTTATTCGTTTGGACTGGCGTGGATGTCAAAGTAAAGTGATACAGATACTCCTCTGGAAAGTGATTTCATCCCCTCCCTAAATTTTCTCCGTCACTGCCATAATGTGAACCCAAGCCCTTCTGGATGGGAATCCCTCACTGTGGCTGTCTCATCCATCCCACCCCTAAGTTGATGCTGACGTGCTTCGTGCTTCTGTGCCCGTCTACTTGGCACAAGTATTCTCCTCTCATCGGTATTTTGTTTGGCAAGAGCGAGCGTTAAATACGAGAAAATAAACCCGGAGCCATTGGAAGATGCATCCATTCATTTGCGTGACTGGTTTCCTGGGCTCTTTTTATTTTTCGAAGGGGAAGGAGTCTTTCTGGCGTCGCCGATCCGGCGGGGAACTTTCTCCTTTCGTACTCAATTGTGGCCCATCTCTGAGCCATCTCGCTCTTGGCCTTCTCCTCTTTGCTCGAGAGATGAATGCATGCACGGCTTCCCTCCGCAAGAGTGTTAGGATTCCGCTTGCCAACGGGGATGTCGGAGTGAAATTGAACCACCCAGCCCACTGATGCCAAAGATCTAGTCCTCCTCTTCCCTTTCACTTTTGCTCCATTCGCCAATTGCCGATCCATGCGTGTCGGATCGTGCCTGGTATCTATCGCGATGGGATTCTTTGCAGTGCGATTCTGGACATGGGCATGGGGAATTACCTCGCCCCAAATATCTTGGGTGTTTTCTAATATATGTCTATGTGTAATTTCTCTTCTCTGTCGCACATATAACGAATATATGTTTCATGATTCTGTTAAATCATCAATTTTTGCACATCACTTTAAAAAATTTCTCATCAACTACCATTTTGAATTAAAGATAAATTCAAATTGTTAATAGATGCAGATTGATTTAGACTATACATGTATTTCAGTCTCTAGAGGAATTTATCCTATACATGAATTTCGGTCATCCCGGTGACCATCGACAGGTAGAGTTTAAATCTCTTAAACACGCACATGCTTACAAGATTTAAATAATCCCCGTCGATGGTCACCTGGATGACTGAAATTCATGCATAGGAGTCTAAATTTCTCTGCTTTTATTGTCAATTTGGATTAATCTTTAATTTAAATTTACTCATCAATTGCTCTCTTCTTCAATTAAAATTTTATATAGTTGTTATTTATAGCCTTGTAAATTATCATACTAGTTGAGAAGAAATTGTATTGTGGAGCTGCAAAGAATTGATTCTCGGATTTATGTCTGGCGGAAATGATAGAAAACTACTTGAGGTAATGATGAGAATTTAGTTACCAATTTTTGACTACGACCAACTGTACATGTGAGCACATTTTGACGACAACATGTTGCATTTTCTGAAATTAGAAACCCGGCCTTTTTATTTTCAATTTTAGCTTCAAGGCGGAACTAACTATTTCACTGGAAATATAATTTTAATGTGATTGAAATTGTCACTTGATAGAATTTATTCACATATCCCATGCGGCAAACTTGGATTTTCTGGCGGGAATAACTTCTCGATAGGTTAACTCGCTATTGAACGACGGCAACCATTGGACTAATAATAAGTGAGAAAACCCCTATGGAAACCTTGAGTTCCCTTTGGTTTCCCTCTGATTGACCTTGTTCAAGTCAAATACTAATTCTATCACGGTATTTGCCCGTACAACATTACGAGGTTTATCCGGTCGCGTTCCAATGTACCTACTCCTGAAATTCTTTGGAAAGTTTATATTTTTAAGCCCTGGTCAAAATGTCAAAACGCATCCTTACGAAAGCACATTACTTCAAAGTTTCTGGCATACTTCCTTCCAAAAATTATGTTGACTACATTATCTTTCAATGACATTGATTGAGATATCCGAAGTAGTCAGATTATATTTCCTCGTTTTAGACCAGAGTTTGTTTGGTCTCGACGTTTAACGGTAGGCTTGCTTTGTAGCGACCAAACTCTGACTCTTGTGAATGGGGAGCTATGAAAATAGAACAGCTTCCCTTAAAAGGTTTTGAACCCAAAATTCGTTCATTGGCTGGATAGAATAGCGTACTTAGAGATGATAGCTCGAGGACTAGAAAACTCATTGGACCAGCTAAATGAAAACTGCGGACATTTCATGTTTCAATTTATCTTTCCTTACTTTCGACTTACTGATTTTCATCGTCTTTTGAATCCGATTGCCAAATTTTTATTCAGCGCAAATTGCATCTGGTGATGCTCTTCTTTCGGTAAGTGGCATATTAAGGAGAAAGCGGTTATAAAAGCGAGCATTCGTCACGCCCGGTAGTTGAACCCAAAACTCTCCGGGATTTCTCCTCCACCGGTTTTCCAAATAGTCCCTTTGTACGTGCAGTGGCTTGAGGTGCCCTGATATCTTACGCTTCAATAGCAGGATATATCTCCCATGGAGAGCAGTGCTCTCCACGGGAGATATATCCTGCTATTCTATGGGAGATATATCCTGATACTCGGAGCTTTCGTTCCTCTTATTCTTGTTTAAAAAAATTGGAGCAAGAGGAAGAGGAAATGACTACGTTGGAGAAAATATGCACAAAATGGCAAACACATGGACTCTTCCATGATAGGAAATTACGTCTCTAATTGGGGTATTAATGTGATTCATAATTATTATGCTAATGCTGTTTCACTACTCGACCTCTAAATTAAGTGACGCATAATTTCTGAGGGAATTTTTTTTTCAATTTCTCTCGGTTTACTCATCAAGTCCTATCAGAGGAGCATAAAGTACGTTAAAAAATAATTATTCTTTACTGTGGAGAAGATTGATTTTTTGGCAGCTTTGAATTTTAATTTCTAGTATATCATCTCTCCACAGAAAATAAATTTTGATAAAATTGATGGCATTGGCGTCGGTTACTGGTGGAATCATGTCGTAATGAAAGTCTTATTAATTTATTTTTCCACGTATATTTTTCAATGTAAGAACCGGGTTTTGATGCCTCGTGATATCATTAGTTAGTACGTCGATGAATACCTGCATGTGGATACCAAGTGAATAAGACTTTCATCAGGAAATATATGTGTCAAGTCTCCACTCCACAGTCAATTTAAGTAACGAAAGTCTCCAATTCACGCCGCTTGAGGGCGTTCCACTGAACTCGTCCTGTGTCGTGTAATATGTCTGTCAGTCATTGAATCGCTCGGGGCAACAAGCTGGCGCAGCCATGTTATCGAGAATAACGAACGAGCAGACGGAGTGAATCACCATCCTTGGATGTGCTGGAGCGTCTGTGTAATCGCTCGCCTCCAGACAGTGTTTTTCTATTTATGTTTTGCAGAATTTATTTTATTCCCAGTCACGGAAAGACAAGGTTCTGATGTAAAATTCAGTTAATCGCTTGAGGTGCATGACAGCTTTTTCAGAAGCAGCGATCCGTTTGTATTGATTTTCCTCCCGCTTGGCATCGTGTTCTTATTGTCGTAATCGAAGAACTTGAATCTGCGGTGGTGGAAAGACAAATAGTTATCTTCTACAGTTGTTTTAGTTTATAGGAGAAATAATTTAAAGTTATTATAAAACCATAGTTATATGTATAATTGAGGTGGGAAATGGAGATATTCCATGGAAAAAATCTCAAGTGCAAAGAATTGCGGAACTGGCCGCGCAGTAACATTAACGGAGTCACCCGCTGATGGTCACACAATTGTGTGAAATCTCAAGTGGTAAACATTACCATGCGTTCAGAATTCAACTCAGATAAACGACTTGCTTAATCGCATGCCATTAGTGTCGTCCCTTTTTGACTTATTGCTCGATGTTCTCGGGAAATTTTGGTTTTATATTTATACATTCAGTATTCTGTTGTGTATAGTCACTCTTCAAAGGTTGGACTATCATTTTTGTTCTAAAATTTAAAACCGTCCATCTTGGTAGGAAGTGCCAATTCCTGCTCTGTGATAATAAGAGTTAGACTTATCATATTTGGTGCCAATGTTTCGCTGAGGTACTGAAAAATATGGAGCCTTTTATTATCTGATATTTAGAGAACTAAGCTCATTGTATCGAGATCATAGTGAAAATGAAGGCGGTAATGTATTTTGATTTTTAATGGTTTTGATCTTAAAGGAACTGTTGTGTGAGGTTCAATAATGATTTGAACTTCTGGACACGGGAAGTGCCGTGACGGGAAATATTTAAAATTGGTTTATCCATCGTGGACTTCATATTCTCAATCATTGTGCTTGGTTTTAGTTCTTTGTGATTGGCTGGGGAGCTTTCTGTGTAGACGTGGTGAGGACTAAGTGTACAAATGAAGGAGAGTGCGTGTGGGAAGTCTCCGAGATTGTTTTCTGCCCGGGAGTTTGTTTGAAAAAGGGCTGAATAGAAGGGATCTTTTGTTTACTCAGATGCGAGAGGCTTAATTGTAATTCAATTCTCACGTTTATCCTCCTGAGACCCTTATCGTTGAGGGGATCTTCTGGAGAAATTTCAATCACTAGCATCGGGAGAAATCATACAGAAAATCGAGAAAATGAATTCTCACGTCGAGAATACAGATTTTTTCTACTTATATAAAGTTTTACGAGTCTCGCATTTCGTTGCCATACAACTTTTATTTATGATTCTACCAATTAGGATCAGTTTTAGTATTCTGTATTACGAGAAAATGGTGACAAAAACTGAGATTTCCCCTGTGTGGTCAAGCAATGAAAATTTAACGTGTGCATGTGGGATTTCCTTGGCGATGAATTGCTGGGGTATCCCTTAATTCATGAATTTGATTATTATCTTAATTATTTTATTATAATGATCTTGCACTGTAAAAAAGTGCTGACCTCCTACTTTTTTGGTCAAAATATATTGTCTTGCGAAACTAATGTTAATTCCTTAAATTTAGTTATATTTTCGGGAAATGCTTGATCGAATTAATAGCAAAGAAAATATATTCTCCAATTAATGTAGTTTCATATTTTTAAATCATCGATTTGCCTTAAGATGATCCCATTATAAAATTACTGAAATGTTATTTATCTATATTCTGGCTACTTGTAGATAAACGTGTCTTCTGTCAGATAGAAGTGACGCACGCTATTTTATTCCTAAATTGAATTGAAATTACATGGTGTTAAGTACAGAATTGGGTGAAATATGTGGAAAAATTGAACTTTTCTAACTAATATCAGTGCCATTTTCGCGAAAAACTTTATAAAAAGCGAAAACTCTTATGGAATTACATACACATAACACCTATAGTAGGTACCTTACCAACTTATTCTTTTAGTTATTAATATTATTTGAAGTTAGAATGCGGATATAAATAGAAATTGTGCTTTAAATGGCTCCTTTGGTTGTAAATCAGTGTCCATCAAAAATATATTCGTCAACTACTTGCATATTTTGTCCTTTAACTTTTGAAAGATGTAGATTTTCCAGGTTTTCCTCCGTGTCGGTCCATTATACAGGGACTACAGTTTTCCGGAGTTGCAGTCGGATTTTTCAGGCCAGTGAAGTGAAGATGCAGGTTATTGATACAACCCCAATGGACAATGTACATACGACAGCCAACAACCTGCGTTTATACTTCAGTGACCTGAAGGAGCCGACTTCAACGCCGGTGAAACTGTAGTCCCAGCGTAATGGAACTACGTGATGGAAAATCCGGAATCCGAAAGACCGGAAAACCTATATCTTCAAATTCACCAATCCGCGGAAGCCTTCACACGTATTACTTTAACTGTTATGTTTAATTGCAAAGCCACGCCATCAGTGAAAGCCGCATTTTTTAAGCAAACAATGAAGCAAATAGTTAGAATTTAGTATTTGATTTATACCAACGTGGTAGAACCTCCTTATAAAAGATTTTTCTCGCTGTAAGATCTGTGCCGACGTCGTAGTTTAATTAGCCTAACGATTTTGGAAGTAAAATCGTTAAGGTAGTTTGAGCGAGATTTTTCCCTAGCCATATTAAAGACCATACACAAATTGTATTTTTAAATCTAAGGCACTGTAGGAAGCATGAAGTAGATATTGTAACATCAATGACGTAAAAATGTTTGTTTAAAGTTGCTGATATTCTGAGTAATTAACTATATAAACATGTATAAGGTTTTTACTTGACTCTTTTTTCACGCCGTACGTTGAAAAATCTTTCGCATCCGAAGATTATTTTGCGATTCTGTAAAAATTACTGCGGTGAGCAGTGAGTACTTCATTCATTTTTAAAAATAGCTGAAAAAGCTTACAAACTGCACACTGTTACATGTATGACAAGATATATGCGTCATAAATTCTTCATAAAACAATGAATTCCCTCTGGAGTGAATACTCGTACCATTTCACATGAAATTTGTCTGGTATTTTTTGGAAAATATCTCGAGAAGTTGGATGATAAGTGGCAGATATTTTTGTTATCATTGGAAATATGTGACTTTTTCATTATAATTAGGCCAGATTCATCGAGTTTTAATTGTTGTGGTATCACGCCCAAACAGCCTTAAAGTTTCCCTGATCATGCGTGTGTATTTTTCTATTAGAAGTTACAGCGTTCGCCGGGGGCGATGTTTCTTCAGCGATAAACAAGTGACTTAAAATGAGGAACTTGGAGCATCTGCGGTGGCATTCCTTGCCGTTGGAGATTTATTGCATCCAGTGCTCTGAGCTGATGATTTGTTATATATTTTTTCTACCCTGTTCCCATCGCCCCCAGGACGTGTTTTTCTCGCCACTTGACGACCCGATGGGATGCCACTGGGCGGTGTGGAGTCGACAGGGAAGTGCGCACTATTCTAGCTGGTCCTCATTTATCTCTCAATCACGTCCCCCTGATCTCCCCACAGCATTTCTCACGTTAATAGCTGCCGTTAAAACTACCCACGGAGTCTCTCTTTAAATGATTTTCTCTTTCTCGCAGCGGATATCGTTTTTCGATTCGTTTGTTTGATTTTTTCTCGAGTGTCTGCTTCATGTTTTATAATATTCGCTCGGGGGGGGGGGTTTAAACGATTGCGTGAACTCACAAAGCCTATCATGTTTGTTAAACGTGGTATATTTCTGTGCAACAAACTTTTGGGAGTCCCGAGAAAGCATTTAAATGTTTCATCCAAGGCAATCAAGGCTAACGTACAGGTTTTTTTTTTGGCGGAACCTCGGGCCCTTGAGCTTTTGCGTATTCAATCAAAATCGTCAATGAGCCAAATATAGCCGTGCAATTTTATCTCTCGAGGGAGAATTTTATCGATGACATTTTAAGGTGTTGCGTTATTTCCACTTGGATTTGGCCTGGTATTTATCACCGGCCAGGGTGAACATTTTATTAGTTGCTTTGCTGCTGGATAGTTTCTGTTTTTGGGTCTACCAGTTAACAAAATTTGGCTTTATAGGCTCAATGATACTGCTACCGTATTTATCGATCAAAGGTATTCCGACTTGGTTGAGAGAAATTTTGTTTTCGCTCTCAAGAATTTTGAACAAGCACGCAAAATGGTGCAGTTTCAATGCTGCCAAGGTTTTGATGGCTGGGTACCGTCTTCTGCTGAATTTTCTTTTGATTTTAGCCATTAATGGGACTTAAAGCAGGTATGATTTTCTAGGAAATTCTTAATAAAATATAATATAATTAACTATGTAGTCATTCAAGTGTGGTTGCCTGTCATTTGTCTCTATCCAAGCCCTGTATACAATGGCATCGGTATCGGTCTCTTTATCGGTAGAAATGAGAAACCATGCTAAAATCGAATGGAACATATTTTGTGTTGCCCCCTTATTGCAACCGTCGCTTCGCGTAGCGTCGTGTGCCCCTTACGTTATAGTTAATCTTTCTCTCCTGCATGGGTTTTACAGATTTAATGGATTTTTAGATTCGTCTATTTATAAGTGTGGATTACATAAATAAAGTGTTACATAATACTTACTTCGTGAGAGATGAATCAAATGTTTATTTTCCTTCTGCTTCATGTCAAATCAAAGAAAATTATACACGTAATGGTTTTGATTTTTTCATTTAAAAAATGATATATTGCCTATCTTTAAAGGCCTTTGGAGTACCTTTATGAAAAAATGAACACTTATATTTTGCCTTACCCTTTTCAACCGTTTCTTACTCAGAGCTATGGTGTATGCATATCAAAATATTTAGTTTATCATACTTCAGCGAAATCAAATATTTTAATACTGGCGCTATCAACCGTCATTTTCAGTCGTAGGTATAATCCAATGGCCTTCGTTAATAGGTGGTAATAGTCCAAGGTTTCAATTTTGCTGTAATAAATGAGAAGTTGAGGGCAAAAGTGGGGTAAGTCAGTTTTTTTGGCCACATATTAGTTAATGATGTAGACGCATTCCTCTACATGTATTCTGATTTTTTTGCATGAGTGGTGTGAGTCTAGTTTCAGTGTTTTTCCTCTTGAAAGGAGAAGTTGGGGTTTGATTTTTTATTTGTTTTACTTTAAGCATAATTAAAAAAAAGAAGCTTTTTTGATTATTTACACTATTCTTACTCTCAACGTCACGAGAAACGACTGTTAACGTTATACAAAGGGGGAGAATAAGACCTCTAGACGACTAGAGGGGATGCAGGTAATGAGGTGAGTTTAAGAGAGATTAATTACGGGCAGGGAGATACTTATTTGTGAGAACGTTCTAATGGAGAGAGGTTATGAACTGTCACAAACAACTAGCAATCAATTACGGGAATATCTAGGACATGATGGTGATGAACGAGTTCTCCGCGCGGTGCTCCAACTAATAAACGTTGGTCTTTAGAGACACGCGCACGTGATATAAACTTTCCTGAAACCGCAGTGAAATGTAATCCCCACGAGGGTATGTTTACGGTTTCTCGGGCGTGATGAACGCGTCCCCCGGCTGACTTTTCCGAGTGGAAGTGGTGCAGGGAGAAATGGCGGGGGAAGGGTGTGTGCGTCGCGGGTCGAGGGGAGGCGATTACTACATCGCATTTCGAAGTTGGCGCGAGGCGAGTATTTAAGCGAGCAGGTTACGCGTGAAGTGCAGCAGTGAGTAGGGTATTGGGGGGATAGGGAGGGAAGGGGGGTCAGAAGAGAGGGAGGAAACCCTAATTGGACGCAGGACTCCTCTCCTCTTTCTCCTTCTCTTGCCTCATCGCGACCGCCACCGTATATACTGCATGACTCTGGAGCGTAGTTGTGGGGGTATGGTGATAGGTGGGGTTGGGATCGGGTGGCGGCGGCGGTGGCGGGAAAAGGGCATGCAAGTTGAATGAGATGTGTGGGATGGGGCGGGTGTCGGCGTTGGAAGCATACGAGCCTTGTGCTGCGTATAAAGGCGTCGCCGTTTAAAAAGGATGTGTTCCGTTTGCGTGACTGGCCGCTAATGGCACCACGTAGTAGTTCGGGTCTCGGGGATGGGTAAACGTAGATTTTCGGTTGGCGGGTGGTCCTTTTTATGTTTTATTTTTTTTAGGTGGTTGGTTTGCTACTGCGTTGGATAAAACCGTGCAATCCCACTTAATGCGTGCTTGTGGAAATATATTGCATTCAGTTGGTTAAGTGCGTTAGGCATTGCAAATTGTGCGCTGCAAACCAAGGTTGCATTTTGAAGTGATCATCTTTCTCATGGAGTGCTGGAGAATGTATCAAAAACATATTTGTGCTCCATTTCAGTCCCAGAAACGTATTTCGTCCGGAATCATTTCCTTAGTTCATGGAGCTGGACGTTGTTATCGTCAGTCAAAATTATTCCAATAGTATCTTTCTTGGAAAGTATCGCTTATTACAACAGCGATTTCCTAAAATCAATATTTTTGGTAGTAATTTTGTCAATAATAAGTAATATTTTATGGAAGTGCAAATAAAACAGATAGCAGCTTATTGCTAGTATATGATGTATAAGTACTCTTAATTACTTTCACTATCGTGAGTCCAACATAATAGCGCATTTGACCGTAAATTCAGTCAATTTGTAAACACATTCAATGGCGTTTGGAGAAGGGAATCACGTGACCGAAGAGCCCATGATGGTGTGTCATACGATCGTGAAAAAAAATTTTAATTTTCATTTCATTCTAAGCTAAATCAGTATATTTCAAATTTGAAATGGGATATATATATAGTGGCAAATATTTCAAATTGGATATTTTTCTAATGGGATATAATTAGTGTACGCCCTGTTTTATTTATAGCTCTTCTTGTTTCATATGTGACCGGTGCTGTCTTTCTTCACTTGAATCCCAGCACCAACTGCTGTACTCCTATATTTCGATCTTAACATCTAGATGTACGTGATATATATATAATATATAACATCGACATATGTATTATATAACATCTTCCTTTTTATCGTGAATCACGTGACCAAAGAGTCTATGATGGTGACTTTTGTCAACTTTATTTATACGGTCGTGCAAAAATGTTGTAATTATCATTTCTTTCTAAGCCAAATCAATATATTTCAAATTAGAAACAGGATATATTTATGGATTTATATTTGGATATATTTCTAATGGGATATATTTAGTGTACCCCCGAAATGAGCGTTTCCTGTTATTATTTTGGCCGAAAGAAATGTATTACTGGGTTTTAACCAGTCTGTCGACATATCTATGCTTCTATGCTATAATTATCAAATGAACATACTACCGTATCTCACTTATTGTCATAGAATTTCTTTTTTCGACCGGCCGTATCTTTTTTTGAACTATCTAATTTTCCGTCTATAATTAACATATGCCATGTTCGCTTTGTCGTTGCTGGCTAATTGTCGCTTAAACTGTCAACGTCCTCCTGATTCACAGTCCATCCACTATTTAACGTCCGGAGGAACGTGATTGAGTCGCGGCCTTGCGGGTCCATTTCGATTTATTTAATTGCCGAAGCACGCGTGTTATGTATTTATCGACTGGATGCAAATTGAGTGGAACGCTTCAGGTTTGAGTAATATTTCCTCGCTGAAGTTCTAGGTTGCGTTTGATACTGAAAGTAGGAGTGAACGTAGAGTAACTGTGCATGGCGTGGATTACGAAGAGTGCAGTGAGGTCGCGCCATGAAAAAAATGTCATGACACATGCGTAAGATTACGAGTGGACTGTTAGTTACCAGGAAGGGCGCCACTTTTTTTCAAAAGAAGATCCTTTTTATGGGCACGCAAGATTAAAAATATATTCAACCTTAAGAGAAACACAACCGCCGTTCCGACCGTTTTTTTTTTAAATTTAGGCGTCGGAGTGGTGTATCAAAAACACAATAAAGTATGCATTTTGTGCTTCAAGGTTCCCGAATTGAATTTTCACATCTCATTGTGCGATAGGCCGTCGGAATTTTGTTTCACATACCATAATTGTATTGCTATTAATTGCATGATTTTACATTATATTACTCCTTTGTCAGCACGTAACAATATTAATTCCCAGTTTTTTCAAATTCTCGAATTTTCTAACGTTGTTTTCCAGCCATGACGAGAGTCGACGAGATTTTTTGATAATTTACAGAGAAGAGCGATGGCTTATGTCATTTGCACTACTGTAGACAGGAAAATTGGACGGCAAGAGAGAGATTTCTCTTGAGAATGGAAGAAGGGTGGCGAGAAACCGGAGGACAGGGCTAGGGGTCCACGGTTCAACGTCCCATCCGAAGGTTGGAACTGAAGGACGGCTGCACTTGAAGTCCAAGAGTTTCCAAGTCCACCATGTGCTGAGTATCTAAGTAGGAGTTGAGAATTCGGCTGAAAAATATCATGTATTGCCTTGGTTCGAACCCGGTCCTTGTAGATGGGAAGCCAGTTCTTCAATCGCACACCAATCACGCTTCCTTCTCTCGCGTTATCGTTATCCAAAACGAATACATTGACAAAATTTGAAGAATTACTATCGCGCTTTCCTTCTCATGCACGCAATTGTAAAATAACGACAACGCGACGGCTCGCGTTATGGAGATCCGTGATTCGCGTCCTAGGTCCCCCACATTGCAATACGCTCTAACTTTACATCCAGATCCGCTCATGTGAGTGAAGTTTGGGTGGGGACAAAATGTTCATAATTATCATCTTCTTAGGGAGGCATTACGATCGACGTATTCTGACGTCACGGAAACGGCCGTAGGCTTCGCAAAGCTTGTGATAGTTAGGCTTTGTAACCCATTACGATGGCCTGGCGTTGACAGCGCATCCAACGGACGATGATCGAACCTTTTCTGGGCGGAATTACGGTAGACATTTTCTGACAAGACGAAAACGGACGGTGGCGTTTGCGAAGCTGATTGCAATGTTATGGAGCCTGTTATGATGGCCGGACGTTGACGCTGTCCTCAACGGACGATGAGAGAAAAATGTCAAAATCTGACTTTTCCGTCACGCTACGTTACTGGCAGCCAATTAGTGGAGGGTTTCTTTTAAATATTCACTAAATTTCATCTCCAGATAGTTCATATTACTTTTTATAAAAAGATATTATTAATATATTTTTTTACTTATTAGTTTTCAGTGAAACATAATTCACGTCATGGAAGCAATATTTTTCAGTTTTTGCAGTTTGTTGACAATTTTGATTATTTTACATTTTACATTCAAGTATTCTACCAGCTGATTGCTAGGTTCTTGGACAGTCCCCATTCTGCATCACAACCTCATAGACATTGTCTCGCTTTCCCTCCTAAGGATGGCCCGTTATTAGATCCCTCTTTAATTCTTCATATCTTCTACCTCCTCTTATTTCGTCCAGAATTCCTATCCTCTTCCTTCCTCTTCCACGCTTCCCCAGTGTTCTCCCCTCTATCACTCTCTTCAACATGCCCTCTCCTCTCATAATCTCCTCCATCCATCTCTTCTGCCTTCTCCGAACCTCTGCCACAAGCTTCCTCTCCGACCATATCCAATACCTCCTCGTTCGTCTTCCCCGCCATCCAGCTCACGTTCTCCATCCTTCTCCAAACCCACATCTCA
This sequence comes from Pyrrhosoma nymphula, assembly GCA_963573305.1. Classification (NCBI taxonomy): domain Eukaryota; kingdom Metazoa; phylum Arthropoda; class Insecta; order Odonata; family Coenagrionidae; genus Pyrrhosoma; species Pyrrhosoma nymphula. The sequence continues at coordinate 100,194,146 of OY754330.1, read as the reverse complement.
AATGCCTCAAGTCTACGCACATCCTCACTTCGCAATGACCAAGTTTCCGACCCATATAACGCCACGCTCCATATTAAAGTTTTCACCAGCCTCTTCTTTACGTCTCTTCTCAGACACCCCCTCATCAATTCCCTTCTCTTCGAAAATGCTTATTTAGCGAGCGTAATTCTGCATCTGATGTCCTTACCACTAAACCCATTCTCCTCCAAAATATTACCCAGATACGTAAACTGCTCGGCCTGATCTATCTTCTGCCCTCCCTACTCATACTTATAAACGTATCAATTTTTTGTGGCATTCAACCTATTATGGGCGGCTTTTAAATGGAGCTTGAAATTCAATATGAAATTTCTTGTTCTAAATAGAGAATATTTCAGTTCCCTGTAGCAAGTCATTCATGCAAGTATTCTACCAGCTCAAAATATGAAAATTAACGGCTACTTCGCAATCTTTGAGAACTCTTTAAAAAAAAACGGGCAACGATTGACGCTGAGACTCTCTTCTATCGTAATACACGCCTTGCCTTTGACGGGAAGACGATGGAAAACTGAACGCCATCCGGCCGTTTCCGTCACGTCAGGAAACGTCGATCATAATCTCGAACGTAGTCAGTCAGCTGAAGCCATGCTACTTCTAATGCAAGGTAGGACGTTCCTGTGGCCAAAAAGCGTCCGATCTGCTGATAACGTCATCTGGATAACACGAACATGAGACGACTCAAGAATTAGCTTCGGAATAATGGATGAAAGAATAAAAAGAAATATAATTTGGTTTTTAGCAACGACAGAATGGAGTGAAGTTTATATTTGCATCCCTAAGCACTGATATACAGCATATTTTATCGAATATAATCAGTAAATGTGTAGTGTAAAAAGTGAGAAATTAATCTTGTTTGCAGCGGAAATAACCCTAGCAGCAATTTATTTACGAAAGAAAGTTAAAACTCACACTATTTTCAGCATTTTCAGCAGTCTTCTCTCCAGCAAACCTGTGGGGTTATTTTTTAACCTCACCTTTTTAACGACTCTTTGCGGGAAGGCGGAAGACCCGTTTCGCTCTCTTAATGATCGGCTCACGATCGGTCAAGGTCCGATGGTGGCTCCATTTCACGTTCCTAATGACAGGTAAGATGGAACTAAAAAATGAAACGGATCAAGAGTCGAAAGAGCGGTTGAGTAAATGAAAAGACCTGCAGGACTTGAGAACTGAAGATGGTCACGCCACCTGGGCGGCGGAGTGGAACTACGAAAATGACGTAATTTTCCGTATTTTAATGACGTATTCTCACTGAATTGGGATTACAAAATAATCCCCCAGGACCCGCTTCGCCCGTGTATATGTATCAGTAGAATATCTAAAATAAATTAGTTGGATCCAAATACTACTCAAGTATCAAACACACAATGCACTCCGTAAGTAGCTAGCGCTTGATGTAATCTAAACTACGTCTCAGCGCTCGACCCAGGCACGTAGCCAGGGGGGGGGGGGGCTTTAGGGGCTTCAGCCCCCCCCCCTCGAAATGTTTTCCCGGTGCGGCGACTGCCTTTCGCCAAGGGGACCACTATCCAAGGGGCACTCATGCTCTGAGCTAGACTTACTTAATCCCCTCCCCCCCAAGCAAATTTCTGGCTAAGTGCCTGGCTCGACCCAAACAATATATCGAACCGTTTACGATGCGCAATGACCTACCCTGTACTAGTAGCACCATGACTGAAGTGTTGTCCTTGATGAGTGCGCTTTCAGAGTGACTAATCATTCGCTTATCATCCATCCGCGCTATCCCTCCGTTTTACTTCTCATTTCAATTGGATGGACGTCCTTTCTTCGCGATGCCTACTAGGCGTCTTCGCATCTCCCTACGTGCGAACGCTCGATCGAAAATAAGTCGCGTTAGGGGTAGCCATTCGTCATGTGCATTTTAGAGAGGTTGACAAGACGTGGTGGGGAAGGAAGACGAAATGGATCGGGGGTTCATTGGGTCACGTCAGCTGCGTAGGAATCTTGTCCCTCAAGAAAGAGGGGCCTCGGGGGATGGAGAGGTGGAAGACGAGCTGGGCACACTTCTTCCTCTTCACCCATTCCTTCAGACTCTCTTCAGGAGGTTCCATCGCCATTGCAGGAGTCAAGATAAGGGAGATATCCTTCATATTCATTCTCATTATTGAGGCTGCGTAATATAATTAGAAAGAATTAAAATAACTTATTTAACTCCACTAATTATTTATTATTACGACCCGGGTTTCAACACTTGGTGTCATCTTCTAATTAGTGGAGTTAACTAAGTTATTTTAAGTCTTCCATAATGGAGAACTTCCACAAGATGAAGTGTACAACCGTTTCCTTTGCTAATATAATGCATTGGTCGTTTAATCCTAAGATTAGTCGACTGTAGCCCTCCATCCTTACCTATCTAATGCCAGTTCCCTCACTCCCTGGTAGTTCTATTTAGGTACCTACTTTCCTCTTTATTTGTCTATGTATTTATCCCTTAGCCTTTCTCTTGGGACTTTCCCGTCTATTTGTCATTCAATTGTATTCTTCACATACCCATTACCTATGTCTCAGGGTGTGTCCATACCATCTGGTTCTTCTTTTCTGTATAAATTTCGATTCTACTCGAAGAATTTCAAAGAAGAATCCCATGTGGCTTTCGTCAAAAACCTTCCTCGTTCTAAAAAACAAGCTGGCCGCATGGAAGCTGTGGAAACCCTTTCCTAACCCACAAGCCACCTTTTCTGACATTCGCAAATTATCATGCACACTCCTCCGTCGTGACTACAGCAACCATATTAAAGCTATAACCGAGGATATGCGAGTGAATCCCAAGAGATTTTGGTCTCTTTTCAATTCCAAGCGTAAGTCACCACGCATACCCACCACTATCACATCCGGTCTAAAACACTTCCCCGGTGAGGAAAGGCCACTCGCCTTCAACGAATACTTCTCCTCTAACTTCGTTATTCCCAACTCGCATATCCAACTTCCACCTCTCCTCCCCATTACTACTCACTCTCTCTGAAGAGTCTCTGTGTGCCCCCAGGAAACCCTCCGCCTCCTAAATACCCTACCGCTAAGCAAAGCCACAGGCGCAGACGAAATCGGCTCCCTTCTTCTAAAACGCACTGCTGAGCATCTCCATCTCCCCATATGCAAATTATTCAATCGCTTCTTCGCTGCTGGCGCCTTCCCATCAACTTGGAAAACTGCTAACGTAACCCCCATTTTGAAGTCTAGCTACAAAGAAAGTGTTTGTAACTATCATCCTATATCTATTCTCCCCACTCTTTCTCTCTTAGTTGAGCGTATTCTCCATGATCGTCTCTTATCTTTCACCCTTCCCTACATCTCACCATATCAGCACGGCTTTCTTCCTGGGGGCTCTTGTTCAACCAATCTATCGATATTGCACCACCACATCACATCTGCACTCGAATCCTCTTCCCAGCTTGATGTGTGTCACATTGATTTCTCCAAGGCTTTCGACACTGTCAATCATACACTTTTATTACATAAACTGGAAAATGCTTTCAACGTTCGCGGTTCTTTCTTAAATATCCTTTCCCACTTCCTAACTCAACGCTCTCAGAGAGTGGTGATCGTCGGTGTTTCCTCCCCTATTCTTCCCGTTTCCTTTGTCAACCGGCCGAAAAGTTCATGACCAAAATTTCCTCCATTCTGCCATCAACGGCAATTTCCGATCCACCGACATCCTTCCTTTTTTTCTCCCTTCATATTCCAAGCCACAGCAGTGATCTCCTTCACCTACCTAAATTCTGTCTTTCACTCTTCCAGCGTTCTCTTTTCTTCAGACTCCCGAAACTATTCAACATACTTTCTTTAAATCACCTTACTTGATCTCTCCACCTCCCGTTACTCCTTTACCGCTCGTATAAAAAAACTTCTTGCCTCCTAATGTAACCAGTTTGTTCTCTTTAGTGTTTGAATGTACGGGCCACCATTATTGTTATTTTTCTTGATTTATTTTATTATTGTTGAATAATTTAATTAATTGTTATATATTCAATGGAATAGACCATTTGTGACTGTTGTTAAATATTTTAATAAATAAATAAGAAATAAATATGGCCCTTTTATCTTCTGCTCTTCTATAAACTTCTTAAGTTCTCATATCATCTGTCCATTTGATCTCCATGATCCTACATCACCAGGTTTGGAATGCTTCTAATGTTTTCTGGTCTACTTTTCCTCAGTTTTATAATAATCCTTGGTTCATTATTTTCTCTCCATAATGTCTGAAGTTTAATTGTTCTCTCATCAATGATGGTCGCGTAAACTAACCGACTGTCTGATGTTATATACATAACACGAACTCTCAGTTAACATAAAGCTAAAGTTAGGGCTACGCCATCTCGTAGTTCACGTTGACCAGATATGTATCTAAAGACGGGTATTGGAATTTTATCATTCTTTCATGCATATTTTTACATTATACTTTCCTAGTTTAATGAAAAACCTTTGTGCAGTATTGCTGACTTGATCAATTAATTTGCGATGATCTAAAAAATGGGGCATAATCAGATTTAGCTTCAAGTTTGAACTGTTTAAATAAAAGTTTACATTTGCACTGTATACATACTATTTTAGCGATGATTATATTTTATCTTATTAGTTTTATAATCTCTGGTTAAATATTTTCTACATAAAAAACTGAAGTTAAACTGAGCTCAGTAAGTTCTCTCATCGATAACGAATGCGTCAATTTACCTACAGTCTGATGTAGCTACGTATAAAACCTGAACTGTCAATAAACACTTCATTACCTGTTCCGGAAAATAAAGTACAACCAACCAAAGTATGTACCAACGTGTTGATTTCGCCATTTATTGTATGAAATGAAAAACTCTTTAAGTTATCATTCAAGTCAGTTTGATTATCCATGTTTTCATTCCGCTACTTATGATGCAGTCATTTCTGGAGACAAGGTTATAACCACGCTTGTTATTCAAATCTATACATGAATTTGATTTACGTCCTTACTTGTGATACTCTAAAAGTTACGAGTGGCGACAGGATTAGAGCTTGAATTGTAAAAATAATTTCCTGGTTCGTCGCGTTGAGTATAGCGGGCATCAAAAATTTTATCCTCTCAAGAAGCGTCATCTTTCAAAGTTAAAAGCAAAAAAATACCTGAGAGTTAGTAGACAATAGAAAAGAAATTTATAGACAGTTGCATGGGATCCAAGTGGCAAGATTAAATTAGCCATAAACGTGAGGATATTTCAATGACCCTGGCTACAACTGTGTCACGCGGCATGTGGTGGAACAGCATATCGAGTAGTAAAATTAAATTGATGCACTGTACCTACTGTCCGCAGAAACATTTTTGTCATAGTGCTTGTTATAACGCTTTAAGTATGATTATTATACCTGAAAATGCCGCAAAATGTTAAAACTTATAGTTTTACTGGACAGTTAAAATAAAAAAAATCATTCATATCGTTATCGACTCTGGAAGACTTTCGTCTACGCTCAGCTACTCAAGGCTGCTACTACTACTACCCTGCGAAGAAAAAAAATAATACGGAAAGCTAGGAATTTTGTTAACGTAGTCAGATGGAGAAAAACATTCTATATTAGTGGTAAGAATATGAAAAAATGGCATCTGAATCATTCCACCAGGGAGACTTCTTAAGGAGCCCACTCCTTGCCACAGCGCGACGTGTCGCCGTAGGGCGCTGCTTACAGCATCCAAATGATCGTAATTATCCTCCCCACCCCCTGCCCTATCACCCCCCAACCCGTCTCACGCGCTTGCCCTTAATAACAAATTCATCCTTTGTCTCCGGGCGACCGGCACGCCACCTCTGAAAAAGACTCGCTCTTTGCCAAGGTCACCGTCTCCGTCCTCTGCAGGGCGTGTGTTTAAAAGTAGGGGGAAGAGCCAGAGGGCGTGCGTGTGGAGGTGGTTGGCAGGTAGAGAGGGAGGGAACGCCCTCAGTGGTCAATTAGCATAACTTCTGCTCCTTGTTTGGTTCTCCTCCTCCATCTTTAACTTCAGTAAGCATGTACTCGCGTGTCAACACATTGCCCGAGCATCTTCCGTTCTCGGAGAACTAGCAGCAAATCACGTTACACGGCAAAGATAGATTTAGTATTAAAATCGAACAAAATACGCAAAACAAATCTGCGCGTTTTGGTAATCACTGTGACGAAAATTCAGTATTTTTAGTTCTGTTCCTGTTTTTTTTAAACACTTCTGTGCTATTAAAGTAAAAAAAGACATGCATGTATGTATATCACGTTGCTTACTGAAAGCGACGTATTTGTACCTTTCCTGCTGATGTATTATAAGAAAAACATTCCTCTCTTGGTGTTATCTACCTTTCCACGCCATGCATCATTTGTCATATATTGAAAAATTCTCAAAATTTAACAAACTACAAAGGAAAGTCGCTCACTTTGATAAAAACGTCTTCGAGCGACCGGAAAAGTATTACTCAGGTGATGGAGGGACGGACGCTCGCGACTCGGGAGCCACATGCAAGGTTAAGTATGCCAGAAATATGGAGTTCACGCGAAGTTAAGGGTTTGACGAGAGTTTTTTTAATAGTCCCACGCTACATTACTACGTAGGTATTAAAGGACTTTCAAAGCGGGCAAATTAGGGAAACCTTTTTTCAAATGTATCAAAATGATTATCCCTACTTATCACGGACCAATGATAATCTTGTCTGCCAAAGTAGATAAAATGTTATTCCTTTCTTTTTTTCCAATTTCTTTTCCATATTATGCACCTTATTCTTGACTATTGACCTAACACCCCCTGCCGTAGGCATAAGTGTTGGCTGGCAAGTAGTATGTAAATGCTATCTCGTTTTTGAAGTCCACTGCGTTAAAGGCGTTTCTGTTCCGGAGGGAGGCATGGTACTGCTCGGTTTTGCCAACGTGTAGAGTGGATGTTTTCAGTCTCAATTTGGAGCTTAGCCAACCAGCTTTCGTGATATGTCGGATAGTCGAGTTTTTTAGTCGGGGAAAAGGCAGTTTCACTTTAATACAAGTGCCATATGGCTGAAGTGTCTACAAAAGTATTTGCCTCCCGTGTAGTCATGTCGTGAGACATCGGCCATGAAAACATTTCGTTTTGGTTTTTGTGTGTTCGGAATCCGCATGGCGATTATAGTGCCTTTTCCGCATGCAAATTTAGCGAATTTTCCGGAACTGAACAACTTGAAAAGTTGTGCCAAAAATAGAGTAACCTTGGTGAGACGTTATTGGATGTTCGAAGTTAATTTTTCGCCCTAGCCTTGGCCGCGTGGTACGGTTTTCCCAAATACTTGTTGACGCCCAGGTGAGTTCACGTAACCATTGAATCATAATTGGACGTTTGCGATATTTTTAGAATACATTTTTAATTGAACGTCAAACGTCCTTGTTTCTCAGACGATTAGTTAGGACATTGCCGTGTCTCTTTCTTGGAACTGTTATGATCGCCGCTTTGCAAAACACATTCTTCGAGCAGGGAAATTTGGAACGACATTTCGTAATGGTCTGTTGCGGGTGGTGTTACGCGCAGTCTGAGCTATGCTGTTCTAAATTTAGTCAGCGGATTTTGGAAACAGGGAAGGCATGAGACAAGGTTGGGAAGGTCAAATTATTTTCATCTGTTATTTGTTTCTTGACCACTTTTATATTCACCTTCGGCTACTCTTTGAAGGATATTCTCGTGAGACGTTATGGTCTTCCATGATGATTATATCTAGTTGTATGGGCCTCTTTTGTTACGTAACCACGGTGTTCGTCCTTTGGGAAACAGTTCGTTCTCGGTATAGTTAAGAAACTTGATTTAATTCGGTATTAGTAATTATCTACGGGATGCTTTTCGCTAAAGACCCTGTAAGCATCTTAGATTGTGATAATTGATGATAAATAATCTTGAGCCATGGCGCTGGAGATCATCAGATAACCCGAATGTTTACGCAAAGTTTTGTCATTACATTGATACATAAATACCCATTATGCTATTCCTTTTCGGGGAAGGCAATGCCAAAGAACCTTGTTATTGCTGTTAGGCCGAGGGAACTGGCTCCATTTTAATAACTTCCTCCATAATGCCTTATCCTTGCAAATCTCCTTTGCTTCTGTCACATTCATGCATTACTTCATACACGCTCCTATTGCTAAGACTCTTAATATTTATCCACCAAAGAGTATCTTCCAGTCTAATTGGTCTCGTTTCATTATTCATGGTGTTTATCTTATCTTAATATTCATCAATGAAAATTACACTTAACTACCCTTTCCCCACTTCTACTAAAATGAACCTGCAAAGGCTTGAAAGGAGGAATGGAACTTGACGTCTTGCTAATTGTACCCTTAAATAGAAAGTACTGACCATCTCATGACGTTACTAAATTGAGAATTTCCTTTTAATAAGCCAAAGTACCTCGGAGAAAAACTTAAAAAATCGTGGAATAAAAAGGGAAATATTCGGATGGGTTTGATCGTGATTCAACGATTTTCATTGAAATATAACCCCACCTCGTAGTCTAGAGACTTATTGATTATATCAATCTATACATGAGCATTCGCCAAAGGGAGTATTTATTTGTTCATGACTTCAAAACTTCGATATTTTCGGTTATTAGCTGGCGTAAAGGGAACACCAGCGGAATGGGAAGTTAAGGAGAGCAGCCTTGACCATGCGGTGGCTCGTCTGATTGGCGAATCAAGATTTTGAAGTGGAATGCGGACCAATTTGCTTAATCAAAGTGATCTTGTCTGCCTCTTTCATCATGAGGTTTAGCGAATTTGAGAATCCGTCTATGAGTTAGTATCTCAAGGGCGTGCTTGAAAAGCCTATGAATATAATTAAAAAATGGTGCGTAGACTCTGTGCCTCGTTATTTATCCTTAGTGTTGTTTGGTGTTTCCCTCTTTCCATCCAATATTCTTTGTATTCACATTTTCCGCGACAAAACTTTTCCACTACATATCTTGCTTTTTTTGGCTCTGTTAATTTGTATACGAAACAGTTGGCGTGTATGTACCAAAAGAAATAATACCCATTGCCGTAAAACCGACTCCCCATCATACGATATTTTTTAATAATTGCCTCCCTTCTCAGTGAAGTTCTCACATTTAACGGTCATGGACTAATGGAAATACTCAATCACGTTTATGAATGCACGGTGCATAGTGGATTGCGTTTGGAGTCAAGTGCAGGAAAGCGCTTTAATATAATATATCCATTCTTTTCTGGGTGAATTTGGTTGGAGAAGAAGACTATCAAGTTGCTATTAAAATGTGTTAATTGAGTTTCCTGTTTCATACTCCCTATTTTCGAAGTCTCTGAAAAAAATCAAAAATTGAAATCATTAAATCATTTTATTTTCCAAAAGTCGGAATCTTTCTCGTTATTTGAAATATTTATGTACATTATTGCGTCAGATATTCAAACTAGAGTAGATGCGTTATCCCAACTTTCATCTACATCCGTAATCCTTCACTAAAATGTATATATCTTCAGACCACGGAACTTGTTTTTATCGTGAGACACGAGTGATCAGACGCTGGAAAATATGAACCACGTGGGTGAGAGATGCGTACATGACAAAATGATTTTTATATGCTTAGCGTTTGAAAAACATCTTCAACACTATTGAATTTGGGTCCATGTCGTGCGACCTGTGAAGTCCAATACTATCCCCTCTGCAATGATTTTTGTGTCCCATCAGTCCTTTCCGTCTCTTCCGCAATCCAACCCGTCTCCTTCCTAAAGCGGTTGTTTTTTTCACACGGGACTGCAAATGCACTTACCTCGAAATTAGTTTTGGTTCTTCCATAGTCTGTTGTTGTCGGGGCCAAGGTACACACCTAACAAACGGGAGGACTGATCTATGATAAGAGGAAAAAAACGCTGATTTGGAATTGAAACTTCGGAAGACTCAGTTGAATATCGCGTTGCGGAATGAAGATTATAGGATGAGTATAGGTCACAGCGCTCTCACGCGCTCTTACCTTTTCCGCTAAGACAAGGAACTGCCGATTTGTTCAACTTACAGCAATCGGATGACATTAAAACCTATTCTTATAGACCTCATTGAATATCAGAACATTCGTGAGAAATATGGTGTACCTGGGGTTATGATCTTCATTTTAGTGCTGCTGGACGGCTAACAAAGGGTGCAAGGGATACATTACTTTCTTGGGTAAAGTAGCTTCTTCCATCAGTTACATAGCAAAATGTTAGTCTGTTTACTGGAATCGCAGAAAATTTTGATAGCATTTTAATTTTTATAACATTATATATAATGCTAAAATATTTTAATGGACAAAGCATTGTGTTTTCCACCTATTTAATTTTCACACTACCACCCGTTTCGGCTGTTGGAGCATCATCAGGTACAATGAAAAATGTTTCATCGTTTATTGTACCTGATGATGGCGTAACAGCCGAAACAAGTCGCGTTATGAAAAATAAAGCATCGGAAAATACAAAGTTGTGTTCATTTAATTATAGAAATATCCCGAAAAGTTATATCTTTTTTCTATGATAATATCTACGACATTTTCTTCGGAGAGTTGGAAGATGGCATTGATTCCATTAAATTCTAAGCTAATATGAAGATTTAAGCGTGGGAAATTAACAGCGTTGTTTTAAATACTTGTACTTATCACTTTAAACGCGAATGTGGAACTATTGCCCCTGGAGGACGCAATGGTAAATTGAAGGGTAGCAGTGGACAACGCGTACTCCGCGTGTTCAAAAGTGGACGGTCGTTATTGGCCGTGCACTTGAAGGGTGAAAGTTTCCCATCCTGGAGGCTAAAAGCACGCGCAAGTCTCAATGTACACGGCCATTGTTACGCATGCATATTTACGACCGTGAAAGTACAAATTGCAGAAGAGATGCTGCCTTACTATTGCAGATGGAGTGAGAAACACATAAATCTGAAGGAGAATATTGAGAAAAGAGACAGTGATAGGGAGGAAAAACCAGAAAAAATTTAATATAGTGTGGATACTAGATGGGAAGGAGGATCCGTCGGAGGTTTTGGTTGACTTGTGCGACTGACAGAGTGCGCACGGCTTGTGCGCGGCCTAAAAACGCGCGGGGACGAGATGCCGGCAAAAGAGATAGACCGACCCAGTGTGTGAGTGAAGAGCTTACAAGAATGCAAGAGTGCAACAAAGCAGTTCGTTGAACTGCGCGTCCGTCGTGTCGGTATAATCGGGAGAGGGCTCCGAGCCGCTATGCCGTGTCTCTGGTTGGTAATCGCAGTTCACGGATGCTGGCACATCACCTTGTAAATTTAAAACTAAAGTTCTAGATTGGGAAAGTACGGAAAACTCAATCAAAGCATACCTATCTAGTACATGGGGAAGGTAGTGAGCAAACATGTATCTACGGGAAAAGATTTTTTGCCAAGCCTTTTGGCGAGTTTAAGCCATGTGATGTCATCAACTGTGATGTTTTATATATTTTATTAAATGTTTTAATGCCGCTTATCTTCCCCAATGGTCTCGGTTGTTGGCATTGGTCGAGGATAAACGTTGTTCATACTTTTCTAATCTAGAGCTTTATTTAAAATGAGTGTTTTCCTCCACCTGTTGTTGAAAAACGAACTTGTGGATGAAAAAGAACATCTCAATTAACGAAGCGTACGTCATATACTTCCATAAATATTCATGATAAACGTTCTTGGGAGTCACTTTTCTCATCTTCGTGCTCGCAGAAATGAGTGAAATACGGCTTAGGCAACTCTAATTTTGAAAATGACGGAACAATAAATTTTATCGCAGAATAAATGGGGTCTTAAACACGCTTTCATCTTGGACGCTCTAGTGCCGGACCGATTTTCTAGTGTGATCTATGAAATCAAAACAGTGAATTTTCACTTCATGAATTTAATATTTCCTTTAGCTACTGATTCAAGTTTACAATGGATCATCAAAATAGAATTTATAAAAAAAGTACAGTATAAAAAATGTGAGGTGCATTCAGTTAGATTCATTACTGCAGTTCTCTCTAAATTTCATCTCAAAAATTGATTTTGATTTGTTATTTATTGTATTTCATCAGAAAAACACTTGCAAAGTTGATGTAGTTAGTGAAAATATATTAATTCGTTTCATCCATAACTTGTTAGGTATAAATAAATTAAATTCAAATAAGTTGATGTATTCCTGCATTCCCAACTCCTTCCTCTTTTATTGCGACATGCCGAGCAAAATCATCCCTTCAAGAGTAGAATTACCAATTTCATATGCAGTGAGTTTATGTGTAGTTGATGCAAAAGTGAAAGGGAGGATTATCCACTGTGAATCTGTCTAGGCGAATGATGTTTCCACTGTGAATTTCACACAGGAAGGATTATATTGGCGCAATGGTATTTTTTAGTAACCTGCATGAAAACGTTTTATACACGCCCAATCTTTTCCCACCCCTTTATGTTCGTTGGACGGGCTGCAGTTGTGATGAGTCAGATATCACGACAATTGGAAGATAATTATAGTTTCCTTTGTTTCCAACGGATTAAGGCATTTTTAGATATGATAAAAAATTGGCTGATAGATTAAATCACACGTATGTCATTCTTACGATTCGCGATCACGGCGAAAGCAAGGTCACATACGCCAAAATGGTTGTTTTCCGTACTATTACATTGGAAATACGTCATTATCATTGTTTTCATTGAAAAAATCTTTATGAATTATTACCTTTCGCAGTCAAACAACTTATAGCCGGCTATCTTAAATATTCTGTCACTGTTCGAATTTTTGTGTTGTTTTATATGATGTTGGTAGGGGATAAAATAATCGAAATAAAAAATTGTGGGGCAAGTATAGAAATGAGTAAACAACGCAATTTAGTGCTGAAGTAGTGAAAAATTGGGATTTTTTCTCACTTCGCTGAAATTTTTGATAGTGAATTGTCAGCTTTGGCTTAGCTACCTAACTTCGAAATAGAATTGTGAATAGACGTAATCCTAATTGTAATCCCTGAATGCAAATCATTAAGTGAATGGCGGAAGGTACCGGTATTAAAGGAATCGGTTGAGTAATGAGGTAATGTTTTAGGGGGTTTAAATATCATTTAAAACTATTATTTCATTGATTTAACTACCGGGTGACTTAATCCGGCTGATATTTTCATCGTATCAAAATTGACAGATTTCATGTAGATAAATCTGTGATTCGATTCGAATTCGGACTTAAAAATGAGAAATTTGATTCGAAGCGTATTTGAAAAGTATTTCAGACATTCGATTTTTAATCGGAGAATGTTTCAGAGTATCAATTCGAATGAAATAAATCATGATTCGTGCAACGGAAGTAGTTATGCTGTAGATACTTATACCCACAGCGAGGAAATAACGGGAAAAGGGTTCCTTTAGGATCCGGAAATATTTGAGGAAATGCAGAAATTAAGAAAAACACGATTCTAACATCTCTAATGTATATGCTGTAGACAATTATTTACGTAGTAACTTATGCCACAGAGAATAGTGAGAAAAATAAATTTAGGAATAGGAAATATCTAATAAATACTGTTACTATAATAAAAAATAAGCCCAAAAATAATTGGATATTTGACATTAACTCTTTGTGTCGCGTCTGTTAGGAATTCAAATAGAGAGCTAAGAGCAGTAAATTGAAATTAAAGATTAATCCAAACTGTCAATAAAATCTTGGGAATTTTGATTCCTAAGCATACATTTCGGTCATCCAGGTGACCATCGACCACGAGAGTTTTTAATCTCATCGTCAATGTAACTAGATTTAAAATCTCCCTGTCGATGGTCATCTGGATGACCGAAATGTATGCTTAGGAATCAAAATTCCCTAGATTTTATTGACAGTTTGGATTAATCTTTTGGGAATTATATTTTTATTTCCTCTTCCTAGTCGTTGGCTATGCATCGCCAGACCTAGAGACGAGTTTCCGGTGTCGAAAGGGGATAATGATAGATGCTGCGTTTTCTCGCATCACCGACTCATCCTGTTTCTGGCGCTGGCGAGGCGACAGTGACCGGCCGGCGCCCCGCTCTAATTGCCGGCAGTTGGTGCGACAATTGCCGCCAGTTGGAGTGTGTCAGAGTCAGACGTAATGATTCCTTTCGCTCTTCCCCGCATCCCCCACTTTAAAAAAAACCTTTCACCACCATTTTTTTAGGCCTCCGTTCGATATTACGCGTTGCATTTTTCATGAAGCTGGCAGAAGAGAGTGTCGCAATGTGTTCCCTCGACTCGCTCCTTTAAGGACGACCCTCATCATCTTTTTCCGGTCGCATCGTCCCAGGCAACGCTTCATGCATCTTCTAAGACCGTCCTGCCCGCCCGCTTCCCTCCTCTGCGACGCACTTGGATTGAATTTAGGAAGATTGCTGTGGGAGAGGAAATCAGGCATTTAAACTCATATTGGAGTTGTATGCGAGGGTTTTTTCGAGTCGCTTCCGCGTTGAGGGATCTCATTCTAGGCCGACTCTGCTGTTAAGCCAGTTAGCATCTTCGGCAGGAGTGTCAAAAGAAACTGGTCGAATCAATGTAAACTGCTTCCGGAATAAACTTGACAGTGGCAGGCTTCACTTCGTAGAAGTTAATTATATTAGTACTCATGATTTAAGATAATACTTTGTATTTTTATATAAAAGTTTGTAGAAAAGTACTGAGCATTACCTTTAATCATGAGTACTACTTCCGGAAATCATCCGGTGATGGATTGGACCATTGAACGCCCAACGCCCTTGGGTTTCGTTGGCGTATCTCTCCTTATTCTGATACATCGAGCGAGGAAATATCCGAATTCATGATTTCAGAAGTGGTATTAATAGGACTTATTAATTGTTCCACGATTCAGACAGCTGTATCAATGTTCAATGGGGTAACATTTTTTGTGCGATTTCAGTTTTGGGGATCGATGGAGATGCTCGATGAAAAATTTGAACAGGCATAACAGCAAAGAGAGATTCTGGAAGAATGGAGGAAAAAGTATAGGATGTGTGTAGTGTTTAAAATAGAAAAGAAAGAGGAAGCGTGGGGGGGACCCGAGAAAACGCGAGAAAATAGAGGAACCAACGTTCACGGGAAAGAACGACTATACCTTCGAAATGGAACAGGTAATGCAAAAAACTAGTGCTAAGAAATATTAATTTCTGAACAGAACTATTAGAGAGAGTGAGAGCTTTTGCCTGGAGAGCTTTTTGATCCTTTCATAAAAAGTGTGAATGTATTTAAGAAAAACACAGTGCTGCATTTTCTTAATAACTCTGTTGGATCCAAATCCTATCTTTCAGTAATGTTATTTTTATTTAAATGTTATGTACTTTTTATTTTAATGCTATGTAAGATTTTCGATCTGATGGTAGGAGGTTAACCATTGTTGTGCCACCAGACCCTGTCTACTTGCATATAACAAAGCTAATAAATAAATAATACTTTGTCGATGGTCGATGACCAGTGAAGTTTTAGGATCCCCAGGGTTGCCCTAGCTGATAATGGAAGATTTACGTTCGCCCTAGGGCGGTGCTCACTTCGCAGTCCAACAGCGCACTTGCTTTCTATTTCGTTTCAAACCCTGCGTACTAGGCAGCGTTGACCAGTGCGCTGCAAATCGGGAGCAGAGTTGACCAGTGCGCTGGATTACCTACGCCAGAGTAGGAAAGAACGTCGATAATCGCATCCGCGATTGCTGTAAATGTGATGATTTTGGTTGAAGAAGTCAAACATAGATTAAGTTTGGAAAGTTTTGATTGCTCTGTGGTGAGAAGCTACCTTTTTAAGTATTTAGTTTGAACTAATTGGCTAACGTTTTACAAAACATTCGATCGTGATCATTCTGTACCCAGAGAATGCGGGAAGATCACTGAACGTTTCGACTGCACACATAGTTCCATTCATCGTCGTTCGTGTGCGTTAAGGTTTGCTTATACGTTCCGATCTGCGCTAACTTCAACACCTTGTATGGATAGCTTCCAGTAACAGTAGACTGGTGAACAATATGGCTGAGCCAATGTGGTTCTACCATTTATCGTACGTTTGCTGTCTTGTAGAAAACAATTCCATTTTCAAATACCGTACTGTAATGCGAGCTGAAATGAGCTCGTTTTTCTTTTATGCCAGTGCGAGCAGATTGCTGTTATTTAATTCATCCCCAAAACCCGTGTGGTCTCGTTACCTTTGATGGTGTTGATATACCCGTCCATTGGTGTTCACGTTAGCTTTGATGTTTGACTGTCACAATAGCAATTATCAAATGATCTCGCTCTTAGTTTCTTCCGACTGAAGCGAATAAGTCCTTGTTGATGTTTCCCTCATCCTGTGCGGTCACGTGGCCCTTGGCTCCGTTGTTCTACCCGTCCTTAAGAGAAAGAAATACACGCCAAGGATATTTCCCGCCAAACGTAGCCAATTCAAATGACCCGCTAATAGAGGGCCTCTATCCGGTACTTGGCTTCAGCGCCTCACGACGGACGCGGCGGACGGAAGAAACATTTTGTGCGCCCCGACTGTTGGCGCCGCTCCTCGGCGGCACGAGGCAAAACTTGGGGGAGGGAACTGCATCCTTCCCCTCCTGCGCTAGCGGAACGGCTCCTATTACTGCATTTGGGCGCGGCAAATGAACCGGATGACGCGAAGACACGTCTCTGTACGTGACGTCCCGTAATTCAGGAAGGAGAATCTTGTGCAAGATTACGGTTCTCCTCCGTGGAGAGGTAACTAGCCTCTCCTGTGTTGAACCCTTGAGCGCTTGTATCCTCCGTCGTGCACGAAACGCATTTCCGTCTCTATCGCATGCCTTCAAGCATGAGATGACGGCTGTGTATGGGAATATCCGAGAGTCAGCCACGGTCTAAAAATATATGTGAATATGTTTTTGCCAATGTTTAAGTTAAGCAGGAGTGTTCTTTAAAGCTGGTGGGACACCTCGAAAGCGGGTTTTGAACCGGAATTTGAGTAATCTGTTGTGTGAAAATTTGACGATTATATTGTTCTCCATTTCCTAAAGACCAATTTAAGATTTTCATTGAAGAAACAACGATTTAAAACAGTACCATCAGTATCTGAGTGTTTCATCTGTAACTATTTCTTTTGTACCTCTGTTGTAGCGGTTGACATAATCACTTTGATGGGAGAGTCTACCCTAATCGGATACCTGACACTGAGAAATTTTAAACAGAACATTACAATACCGACCTTAGTGTGTTGTTACTTTTACGTCTTCGAAAACCTTTGCCGTGGGTTCTGTTAACAATGATGTCGGCGTTCGGGTAAAGAGAAATGGATGGGACGAAAACTACCGAGAAAGATCTAGGATGGAATACATAAAGCAAATTATGGCTGACATTAAAAGGAGGAATTAAGAAGGAATATCGCGGTTAGCTGAGAGGAGAATCGATTGAAGAGCTATAGCGAGAGGTTTCTCCAGATTAATGATTGCTTATTTAATTTTGTGTTTATTGCTCACTAAACATGAAAACATAATTACAGGGTTAACTCAGCACAACTGGGAAGTCTACCAAGTCCCAGAATCGTAATATTTTACCGTGAAAACATCGATTTTATTTTGTGTTCCCCGGGCAAGCATTTGATAATTAATTGTGGAGTTAATTGCAACCTATATTCCGGGTAATGGATAAGGATGCTTTTCAAACGATCGCTTTTGCGCCAAAGTGAGCCTTCCCCGGATGAGTCTTCACCTGCAGCATCCGGTTTAAAGTTATAGCGCAGCTTATTCACTTCCATTTGGTACACTCTCATACTCAAGCCAAAATAAAGTATGACGGAGGACCTAAGCATATCTATCTAATATACCATTAGTATCTAATTTACCATAAGTTGACAATCGAAGGATAATAAAATACTTTGGAACAATAAAGAAACCTGTTTTCGCGTAGAATATAGGATATAAATGATAGAGATAGATATTATACATGGTTCTGGAATCAATTTTATCATTGTTATGCTTGTTATTTTCCTAACGAGACCAATACAAAATTTAGGGATGGTAATTGCTACTCCGGACTTCTGAACGCAGCATATCATCAAGTATGGAGTGAACAGGTTAGCACTTCCGTTGTTTGTGGTAGAGTGACGCCCTAATCACTTAGAAAGGCAACGGGGAAATGCTGTAAAAGCCCCTATTCAAGGTGTGATTCATTTTTCCGATTCCGAAAAGTTATTTCCATAAAAAAGTGATGTATTTCTATGCTATAGCTGAGTAGGCTAAAGGGTTGATACATTTGTTATTAACGCTCATAGTCCCATTTACATATATGAACAAGAGAATTTAATTTTGAACAATAAATAGGTGGAATGAAAAGTCTGATTGTTAATTATTGCGTCAAAATTTAAGCATTTTCCTATCACAAAATCATTCCAATATTACAGTTAATTAAGGTATAGCAAGAAAGCACGGCAATTCTACTTAAATTATTGGGATGAAGAAGTTTGATTACTCACTAAATTATTGCGTTTTTTCTGTTTCTTGGAAGAGAGCAATTATAAAGTCTATTAAGAAAATTCGAAACCCTACCCAACTATCTCATTACCGCCCTATTTCACTGCTGCCTATCGCTTCTAGTCCACTTGAGAGATTCGTCTACAACCCTGTGTTAGATTTCCTATCATTTAATAATTTACTGGATAAGCACCAGCCAGGTTTTCGCAAGGGACATAGCACACAAACGACTCTCATAAGAGTTACTGAAGACATTCGTCTCTCATGAGACCAAAAGAGAGTTACTTTTCTAATACTTTTTGATTTTTCAAAGGCTTTTGATTGTTTTAATCACGATTTGTTGCTGGATATAATGTACCAACTAGGATTTTCTATCCCAGTGATTAAATGGTTCCGTTCCTACTGGTTCCAGAGAACTCAAGCAGTAAAAGAGATGACGCCAAACTGTCTAGGTTCTCGGTAGTATCATGTGGTGTGCCTCAGGGTTCAATACTTGGTCCCCTCATTTTCAATTTTCGTAAGAGATTTACCACGTTCAATTTCCCACTTGAAATATCACCTCTACGCAGATGATTTACAAATCTACCTTGACTGTCATCCAACAAAGATCGATGATGCCATTGAAAAATTAAATGAAGATATTAACCATATCTGTGATTGGGCCAGGACAGATATACTAAAACTTAACCCTCATAAAACTAAAGCTATAATTATTGGTACTGCTAAGTATCTCAAGAAACTCAATTATGATATAATACCGAAAATAAAAGTTGAAGGCATTGATATTGGCCATTCGGAAATGGTAAAAACTTAGAGGTTAATATCAACAATACGCTAACGTGGAATGAACATGTATCCACTATTTCTAACAAGGTACATAAAACATTAGCACAGATCAAACAATTCAAACGCCTAATGCCAATAGAGGTACGGAACAAATTGGTTAATACTTTGTTGGTTCCACACATGGAATAATGTTCTATTGTGTTTTCTGACCTAACCGGTGAATTATATAAAAAGTTGCACACACTGTTACATTCTGCGATTAGATACATATATGATATAAACATCCAGGAGCATATCACCCCTTATTACACTAAGTTGCAGTGGTTGAAACCTCAACAGAAAACAAAGCTCCAGTTATCTGTGTTTGTATACAAAATTTTGTCAGGTAAAACACCTGATTATCTCTATGATATGATTATACGTAGCCATGAAGCTTGTAGAACAGTAAGAGCTAGAAGACGATTTAAATATCCAAATTGTAGAACTACGGTGTACCGATTATCAACCCTAAACTCTGCTATAAGAATATGGAATGATATACCGGACGACATTATTAACTGTTATACTGTAAATCAATTCAAAATTAAAATTTACTCATATTTGCTTGAAAAATGAAATTGTAATTAACATTTATTGTAATATACCATTGTGTAATACCATATAATAGTAATACAACATTGTAATCTATAAATGTTATCTACTACGTAATATTATCATTCAAATCCAGGTTTTCCTCTTCTCTTTATTATTGTAAAATTTATTGTAAAATTTACTGTAAAATTTAATATAAATTAATCTTTAGTTGTGTAAAATTGTACCATCACATCAATGGATTATTTTATTGAGTTAATTTATCCATTTATATTTTTATTTAGTTACTTCATCTTTCCGCAGTTGTTGATTTCTGAAAGGGTAAATTAATCTGTTTATTTTTTTATTTTTTTAAATTGTGATGTCATTTCTTTTTCTGTATTATTCTCTTTTGATTGTATACATTTAGTTAGACAAGTACCTATTTCTGTTTTCACGACAGAGTCTAATTATATTAAAAAATTTATGTTCCATAGGGCAAGGTGCTAGAACAATAAAATGTATTATTATTATTATTAATTGTAAGATCAATTTTGTTTGTAGTATTAAGGATCTGAGGAACACTGTCAGTGATCTAACAAGTACGGTCAGTGATCTTAGGAATCAGCTTCAGGTGAAGGACACATTAATAGAAGATCTCCAAAAAAAGATAATTGTCCTAGAACAAAAGCAATTAGATAAACAAATTGAAGTAATAGGTATCCATACTAATGATAGTGATGGTAAGGAAGAGCTGACTAAAAATGTTATTGAGCTAGCAAATAATATTAATGTTACAGTTGATAAAAATTCCATTTCTGACATATATGTTCTTCCTAATAAACAGATTCAGATTGGTACTCCTATCTTCTGGATGTATAGCTTTATTGTATTGGTCTCTTCGTCATTGTCGTGATATGCAAAGCATAGAGTCAACGGTATCCCATGGTATGCGGAATTTGCTCAGTAAATCGCACATAATTCCACTCTGAGTTCGTTGGCTGCAACGATGAAAATGACACGAGTCCTCTTAACCGCTTGGTCATTTGTAAGTAGGCAACCAAATATCGTTTGCTCTTTTTTGAAGCATGTTAACTTTTCATGTAGTATCAGCGTCCACGGTCGATATTATCTCCTTTTATTTGGTGAAATTTAATACTTCTTATCAATTCCGAAAGTAAATCTATACTAAGAAAATCCAATGTCCGAGGGTGGGCGCTGCTAGTGATGGAGAAAATGGCTGAACCGATTTGAGTCGGTTTTTGTGTCATTTGTTTTTGTATACCACCACCTATACATCTGGAAAACTCTCCGAATTACCATTTTCGACCCAGAAGACCCATGTTAAATCTGCATAAACCAATTAGCTATCGTCATCAACGTTGCTCCCTAGCGACACTAGCACATATGTTTATATTTTGTAAACATTAGCAACGGCCTCCAGATATTACACAATTTACAGTGAAATAACCCAAACAAAACATACTTTCTTTCTAACATTCTCTCACCTGGGAGATATTTCGTGGGCTATTTCCGAGACCGACTCCGAACATTATTGTGTTCCGTTTTGGCCTGGGAATTACCTTACGTCGTGTCCTCAGCCTCGCAAAGCTAATGCTCCCCTCTGTCCTTCGTGCGCTATTATATGAAAGTTTTTGAGATTCATGTATTAGGGAGGAGAATAGGATTTGTGAGTTGGATGAAGAGAGGAATAGCGTAGGTGTCGAGAGAAATTGTGTGAGCAGATAGAAGTCTGCGAGTGCAAAAAATCATGAGAGTATTGGCTCTCTTCCATTTAAATCGACCATTTCCCTAATCCTAGTAATTATAATATCACAATGAGAATATCTCATTAAAATCTTTTTCTTAATTTTTAGGACTCAAAATGTTTTCTTTATTTTTCTACTTAGCCTCAACTACTGGTTATTTTTGAAACAGCCGATGAGGCATCACACTGGATCTTGAGCGATACTGACCCCTATTCACGTATTCAGCCCTCCTAGAGATACCTTCAGTACCTGTATATGTATTTTTTCTTCAATCGCTTCTCCCATCACTCTTCTCCTGCCCTATCCACCTGAGCATCTTACCCTTGCCCTCTCATCTTTTGTATTTTTCCTTTTTTTTCTCCGAGTCCCTCTCCTTATCTCCCTGCCTCACACACCCTCCCCCGCCTCATCCCTTCAACGCCCTTCAACACCCTCCTCCTCGACTCCACCTGCACTCACCTGTCTCTTTCTTTGCCACGGGGGTGGGCGAAAAAAAGGACAAAAATCCCTTTCTCCAGGCTATCCAATTTCCAAACTAAAGGGAATCTGCTCAGCCTCTCGCTAGTCTCACTGTCGTGGCCTAATAATGATGGGACAAAAAACCTAATCTATTATCTCCGGTGTTACCGACAAAGGATCCATCTTGCATCCAACTCTCTTTGAATGTGTGGGTTAGGTTGGTGGGGACAGGGTACGGGTACATACAGTCGTTAAATAAAAAAGGAATTGAAAAAAAATCCGCTTCATCCTTTTGGGGGAATATTTTATCTCTTCAGATGTATTCCTTTGTAATGGAGTCTTCGTTACGGTGTCTCTCAGTGCTTTTGAGCGAGGTGCGGTACGGTGCTTGAATTTGCGAATAAGCCTTTCGGGTTCCTTTTGTGTCGCCGAATCCCCCCCAATACCCTATACCCTTTCCCCTTTCGCTCGGCGAAGTGGGTCCCAACTAATAGGGTTCCGGGCGAGCATTACGAATGCCTCTGAGGTTTGGGGAGACTTTTCGGAAGGGTCGTCGATGGAGGCCACCGCGTATTATCGGGAAGTCTAACAGCTCCGCTCGAAAAAGTTTTAGTCGATCCATTGAAGAAAGTTTTCCAGGCCGTTCAATGTTTTCTACGTCGTTTGCTCAACTGTTTTTTGATGCGCGGTTCCGATTTTTTTCCTTTTACGGGGGTGGATGAGCGAAAAGCAATTGCGCTAAACGTCGAGACATTACGTTTCTGGTTGGATATTGGAAGACTTCACTTTATCATCCCAATATTATCGTTTCACTTTGCAGACAAGTGTCACCATTTTTGCTTGAAGAAACGGCATTGGTAACATTAACTTCCAGTCCAATTATCAATGTTTGGCTAAATCATGGACACTGAAATCATTTCTTCTGTCACTCATTCTAGAGCACAGATTTCGGTGAACGTACCTCGTCAGAGATACCTTCTTTGCGGAATCCAAGTTACTACTCATACCCTATGTGTAAGGAACTTGAAATGAGTGAGAAAGTTTTGGAGATTCATATAGTTGTTACCAGCGTAAAATGATGCAGAATTATTGGCATTGGTTGTTTCCAGTTTTTGGAGTAGTTTAGTTTGGTACAGTCCTTTTGCAATTCCTAAAATTTCAGCCATCAGTAACAGTACGTATCCATTGTTTTCTATGATGATTTTCTTTTTTTAGGTGTGCAAGTTGTCGTTGTAGCAGAATGGGACGTATTTTTTATATACCATGTATCCTGTTGGTGACAATTTAAACAATTGGGTCTTATTTTTCGTTCTTTCCAGTGTTACTCAATGTGCATAGTAGTTCATTTGCAATTTATAAAATTCCGGCCATCAATAACAGTGCGTATCCATTATATTTTAATGGCTTAAGGAATATTTTGCCATTTAGCTCTTTCATACCATTATGCAGATTCCCGTAAGCCAATTATGAATAATAGCATGAACGAACTTTTAATGCGGTACTAAGGAATGATTTTGCCTAAAAACAAAGTTTGACAGGTGACTGAATGCTCAAATTTGACTCAACTCCTTCTGCCTTGTGGTCTTTCATCATTAGCTCTAGAAAATAAATTAATAATGTCAAAGATTTGCTCCGCTCCAGACAAAACTAAATTTTCCGAATGTTTCAACGGCTTCATATGCCTGGGAATTGCGGTTAAAATGATGGCGCTTTAAGCTTTTGTATCTTGTGCTAACTAGGAGTTTATTACACCATTATGATTAATCAGGAAAGCCATAACCGTCGTTATCACCGAATCATTTTTCAGAAGCTTCATAAACCGTCCTTTATGAGGACGTTAACCATTGAAGGGTTCAGGTTTAGTTCTCCTTTGTCCATTGTGTGCTCATAAAAATAAACAACACAAGGAAATAATGTAACTTTTGATGGCTATTTCCCTCTCTCTGAAATTATCCATATTTTTAAAAGTGTTCATGACATTTCTCACTGCATTTGTTTCTCGCGCAATTATATCTACAGAAGATTAATGGCATATATTCAACTGAAAAGATTTTAAGTCGTAGTGCAGAGGTTTTTCTGGAGAAAAGTATTTCATTTCTTTAGAGATTTCCATCGCGTAAATCAATAGAATGGGATTTTGCATCAATAGCAATATTTACTCCTTAGATGGCACTTTACTGGCAGTTAGCCTTAAATAACAATATAATAATCCAAATCCGATTTTCATTCTCATCAAAACCATGGCCGCATTCAACTAAATGCGTTTTGGAAAATGGTAGTTGTACGTTACTAATGTATTTCCTAAAATGAAATTGTAAACATTTAGTAGAATTTCCTAAATACCTTGTAATTTTCTTTTTTGTGCGAAAAACGCAATGAGTGATTAAGCAATGAATGTGCTTTTTTTAAGGATTTTTAAATTCCTTTATTGCTAAAGCCTTAAAGTGATCTTTTTCTACATCGGAAATAAATGCGTTTGTCAGGGGCATCAGCGGCTAGTTAGTATCATTTTCGAGTAAAGATCTGATGTTTTCCCGGTGAACAAGGCAGATGAAATGTTCTTGGGTTTCCCACATGGGGTCAGAAAGGTGGTTGTCGCCAACGTTTCGATGGCTGTCCCAGCCATCGTCTTCAGAGATGATGAAACCCAGGCAACTACCGCTTTCCTGACCTGGTGGGTTTCAATGTTCATCATTCTTCGGTTTACACCACATCTCCATTGCTTCCAATATTTTTTCTGTGCAGCTGTAACTGTCCAGGTTTCACTTCCATATAAAAGCATGCTCCAAATATATGCTTTACGAAGGCTTTTTTTAATAGCTGTCAGAAGACTCATATTCTGGATAATCGCGCGTAAGAAATACATATATGTATTTAGATTCAGCGTTATTTTAATCACCTAACCGCTTACGTAAATGTTTGGGGATCTTAATTGGAATGTTTTTAAATATTTTCGTCTCCGTCCGTTTTACGTCCATCGACCGCTGCTTGGCAAAGGACGGCGCACTAATGGATGGCGTGGAGAGAGAAGCAGGAACGGTTTTCGGCGTCACGCCAACGCGGACGGCCGCCCCCTAATGCAAACCGCCGTCGTGAATGTCCAAAAATGGCAGTATAATCTCGTGCGATTCGCTCATTGCAACAAGTGGGCCGCGTGCCACATCACCATTTCGAGGAGAGAAGCTAGTCGGGAGTTTCATTGGAATATGCTCGCTTATTATTTTTTTTCCTCTCTTCCCCCACCCACTGCAATGTGTTGCTCGAGAGAAATTGGGGGAGGATGAAGAATGGCATTTGTTCAGGAAAATCCATTTCTTGTCTTCTTGCCTTTCTTCCTCCAAGGCGGCCAGTGATCCTTAAATCTGCGAAGAGTGGAGAAATAATAATGCTGATTAAAATGGCGTTTATTTGCAGCGAATTTAGGTCTATAGGTACCATGCATCAAAGAAGAGAGTAGATGGAACCATACGGTACGATTGCACAGTGGCTATTGTTGAAGCTATTACATTGCGCAATCAGCCATATTGAATGGGTTAGTTGCCCAGTTAATGCGCAAAAATCATAGGTATTAGCCGCGGAATGGTCGCTGTACTTTAGCGATTTATCAAAGAATGTGAAAAATGGATTTAGTTCCCAAAAATGAACAGCATTATTCATAAAATTCATGACAAATTGCGCTTGACATGTTAGGATAAGATTAGATATTATTTCGCAATTACTCCTTGGATACTAGTACAATAACTCATGCGAAAAATGTTACGGGTCGGTATAGCATGTAGCATCTCTAAAATCTTTATAACCGATCAAAATTGTTTTTCGTTCTTCCTATGAATAAAGAGAAGACACACCAAAGAGGGTGAAATTCACCATTAAAACATTTTTCACCATCTTTGCACCTGCGCCCGTGACTGCGTACCACATCATTGTGCAATCGCATTGATTGGAAAATTTTGAGTATACTGTTGGCTAAAAATACAGGATGGTGAAGGTTGTATGATCTGGTGCTTTCCCGGCGTAGTTGATGAATTCATTCTTCTCGGGTTTCCAACCGGGTTAGACTCTCCATTATGGCCGACGTTTCGATGCACGAGTCGGGCATCGAAACGTTGGCCATAATGGAGAGTCTAACCCGGTTGGAAACCCGAGAAGAATTCATTCACAGGGTAGTGAAAGCAATCTATAGATTGATATTTTGAAAGATGACTACTTAATGTTTTTTTTATAGGTTAACATTTTTTATATCTCCTCCTCTATATTTTGGAAATATTCCACGATAAATACATACTAAGACGGTTAAATGTATACCTATAGATAATATTCTTAAATTTTATTCTTAAATTTTATTTTTTTTATCACTGAAATTTTCATAATCGGACGCGAAGTTCTCTTTAAAATAAACTTTGGAAAACGATTTTTTCAATTCGGAAAAACTGAAAGAAAAACCTTGTATGAGGAAGCATGATCATTGACCGCCCTGTACTTTCTTTTATTTTATCTCCTTTCTGCAATATTTTATTTTCCTTCACTGTCCCTCTGGGTATTTCTCTTATTCTTTCTGGACGAGCGGGATCCAGGGTTTCTGTCGACACCTCGTACAAGCTCTATGGCCGACGAGTTTACGGCCCTTAACACCCTTACCACACGCACTATGCTTCACTTTACGTCCTATTAACGTCGTATACCTTCTGGCTAAATGCGTGCGCTTGTGTGCTCCTAAAGTTGCCATTGGAGGAAGGGAAGTGTTCGTCGAAAGGGCCCGTGAGTCATAGATTATTCATTTGTTCGCGTTGATGGACAAATCCCATGTCTTCTGAGCTTTCTGAAAGGATGGAAAGGAAAGCACACTTCATCGTTGAATGTCTTTTCTCCTTGTTCCCTTTCTCATCTTCCCTTATATATATTTTTTGTGAGTTTTCTTTTCAAGAATGTTATTCAGTAAGATCTATACTCAGAAGCTTCACATATTGCTGGAACCGTCGCATCGGGTGGGTAGAATGAAAGCATGTTTGTAATTCACGTTGTTGTCCAATTGTATTTATTTCCTGGTGTCTCTTTGAAAAATGATTTACTTCAGCGACCTGGTAGTAAATTAACGGCCAATGTAACCATTCCGATCGTTGTTTACATTCGAGTTCTACCGAGAGAATGGGAGCTTTCCATTTGCTCTCGTGCGCCTTTTATTTCGCAGTACAACAGTGTGTTTGCTTTCCATTCGTTTCAGACCCTGCGCACTAGGCCAACCGAGGAAGTTTGAAAAGTCAAACAGATCGGTAGCATAGTTGATGTGCGTTAAACAAAAAAAGAAATTCAATATTCCCATCGGCGATTGTTGTTTTTGTGTTAATTTTCAGTAAAAGAGTCAAATATGGACAGTGTAATGATTTTAATTACTCAGTGATAAAAAGCTTAAGTTTTTAAATAACTATTTTAAACGAATTCGATAACTTATGCACAAAACATTCGGCCGTGACAATTGTGTAACCACAAAATGATAACTACCAGCAGGTTTCCAAACGTTTCCCCGGGGCACATCGTTCCATTCAACGTCGTTCGCGTGCGCGGAAGTGTGCTGATGTGTTAGGATCTGGGCTAACCTCAATACCTTGAATGCCATGCTCCCAATAACGCTTAGGCTCAGTTTTATAATCTCTGGTTAAATTTTCTCTTGGTTAGAAAACCGAAGATCTCATGTAACTTATGGACTAAACGTCGATAACGTTCACGTTAACGATCTGACAATCTATGGTAATAAACAAATCCCCAGCTTGAAGTTATCGTCAAGTTAGCAACGAGGCTACGTCATATTGGGTTTAACGTCGGTCAGATATTATGAAATTGGGCTTAAAGTTTTTATATTTTCTATCCATTTCAACATCAGCGTAAGATAAACTCATATTTTGAGATGAAGTTGGTTAAAATAAGCGTTCTCTCAAGTATTTCCGGGGCAACGTTAGGTGTGCCAGATATGTATCGATTTTTGTTACAAATACGTGAAATGTTGATATAGTGCCCTATTAGTTCCTTCTCATAGCTGCGCGATATTTTTTCTTTGCAACATTTCATTTTTAGCGTGTTATTATAGAGGGTTTAGGGTTACAAATATCGCATACCGACACAGGGACGTGCGTGGAATGAAAGTGTGTTCATAATTCCTGCGCCAATTCAGTGTCCAATGTTGGCGTTGAAGTTTGGAATTCTTCGTTCTAATGCATTCACTGTAATGAGGGCAAATAGTATCGATCGAGATTCGGCTATCGAGGCATGCTGTTGTCCGAGTGTATCGATTTTTTGGTGTCCATCTGGAAAATTATATACTGAAGCGAGAGTCAATTATAGTAAAACGCTTCGTTTTATACGATTTACTCACACTCTTTTTACCGAGGGAATACAATACAGTGAATTTAGACTATATTCCTCTTCTGTCAGTCTATTACCGATTCAATAAAATGTATTTTTTCTTCTAGATAAAAATGTTAAAAATCGACGCTATCTCAGGCAATTTCATTCCAATGCCAACCAACCGATTTTTGTGCCTTGGTATGTTACGGTCTTTAGTAACCCTCTGCCCATTACCTCTTCCAACCACGTACTTAGCCCCCTCTGAATTTCATCCAGAAGTTTCCTTCCCTCACCAACCATACAAAAAACGTATGCTACATTGTAATAAATAAATATAACTGTTTAAATATGTGTGCTCAAGTAGATTGCGATTCTCATGTTAAATATATTTTTTTCTTGTATGCTCAGTGCATTTTAAATCGCTTCGAAATTAATGGAAGAGTCTTATAAGGCTTGTTCATAATTTCGAAGCAGTTGATACGACAATGGGGAACAGGAGAGCTATAATGAGAAATTCCGCTTTGAGCATGGTAAGAAACACTCACTGCGACGTATAATTAAAGAGGCCGCTTAACAAGGCTGCCGAGATGGAAAAAAGGACTTATTTCGAGGAGTTGAGAACCCGGTAGTTGAATATTGCACGAGGTTAAAAATTCACAGCCCCTAAGGGAGGCAATAAGGGATTTGCAGTGATTTAGGGAGGCTAGGAGTACAAGATGTACTTATGAATTTATAACTTGTTGGAAGAGTATTTTTTTAATTAAAAATTTGCCAATGAAACTTTACGTTTTCCCTCGTTTATATCGGCCGTTTGATACAAATTTTGATAGTAGTCTATACTTTGCTGCATCTTACGCAAATGGGAATAAATACGGCCATCATCGCTTATGATGGCTGGAAAATAAATTGGTATTGTTAAGCAGAATATTATACATTTTTCTTCCAGTGGAATAATATATGTGAATTTTTTGGAAGTAAATTGTTAATTAATCAATAGCTAAGGTGGCACAAAATTAGTTTGTTGGAGTAATTGCTTAGCGACTTCTGAGCGAGAATTTGGATGTTCATAAAGTTGATTTGACCGGAAAGAGGAAAAAGATAGAAAGAGGATAGAAGGCCACTGGTCTTTAGAAATAAGGCTGGTTTGAGAAAATGACTAAACAGGATATCTTCGGTGCAATCGAAGTGAAAGTTGCCCTGAGGGTAGAAATGGTGGAAATTGTAGATGTTGCTTAGTAGTTTGAAGGTCGATAGACGTGTTTGAAAGAAGTCCATGCAATGAGGAGGAAGAGAGTGATTTTGAAATAATGGACATTTTGTTATAATATAAGAGCTAAGAAGGATGCATTTTTAGGCAAAAGGTGTTCCTGAAATCAATAAGGTAGTGTTATTATATATTCAAGAACCGTTCTGGACGTGTTTGTTTTCAACAAGTCAGCTAAACGGTTTCTCGGAACACCACCTGTCAGTCACATTTATCAACACGAAGGTTGGCTCGGTTGGGAGAACTCGCCACGCAAAAAAGCTTTCAGGCTCTTGAAATTATTTCAGGGTGTAGGCTCCAGCCTTCTCGCTCTGTCTGCACTTGTAGCTACAGTCGTGCTTGAAAAGCCCCTGTCGTGTGAGGATAAGCTTGTTTCTGTGGCTTCTGAGCGACTTTTTAAATTATAATTCGTTGCATGAATAACGCAAACAGATACTTCACGCTGTCACGCGCTCCGGTGCTAGATGTTTCACCAAATTGTTTACATTTACCATGAAAGACATAATTTGCCTCGACCGGGAATTGAGTCACGATCTCCCTATCACCTGTAAGTTCTGATAGCCAGTTATACCACCAACCAATCTCATTTTAAGGCAATCCAAACTCTCCAGACCAGCAACTGAATAATCAAGATTCGAATTCCTGTAAATTCAAAAGACTTGTATTTTTCAATTGCCACACATTGGGCACATACTGATGTAACATCGCCATTTTGCTCATAATTTATGATATCCCTAATATATTTGCATGCAGGTCCGGCATTCAGCATAGTATTAAAAGATGTCAATGATACAATGTAACGGAGAGCCAACATTAACTTATGTTGTTATTACTTTATGACCATTATTTGGCCAACAATGTACTAATTTTGTCCCGCAGTATACTCTGAAAATGAGTTACAAACCCCCCCGAAATTTTTCGTTGAGTATCCTGAACATAAAACTCTATTCAAAGCAAATATTCAACATTTTTAAATGGGGCTTAGTGGCTAACATATAGAGGGCGACGTATGAACGTAAGGAATTAAACGATTGAAAATTTATAATTTACTTCATGGAATTTCTCCAAATTGTTTGAATAGAATCTGTTCTGTGATATAAACAAATGAAATTTTTACGGAGTGTCTTAGGGAAAAATTTTCGACCGCCAAACGGTGAACACCTTAATATTGCCTTGTTTCTCGAATACTTGCGAGTTACATTCCTTCTCCCTTATTGTACCTTGAACAATAATGTTGGTGGTGTATCTACTGGTTTGATCTCAGATTATCCATAATGGTTTTGGCTTCAGCCTGGTCGATGGACCGGCTCGCGAGAAAGAAGAAAAGACGGGCTCCACGAACGAGGAACAAGGAGGCGAGGAGGAGTCAGATCGATATTCTGGAGAAACTTTACGACCCGACTGCATGCCTTGCAGAAGGGGGCTGTGGGGGCGGGTGGGGGGTGGTTGGGGTGAGGTGGGCGTAGTGCACATTTCATATTTACGGCGCCCCCACCCCTATGTGGGATAGTGCGGAGAAGACGCACGGGAATAAGCATCACCAGGATATGCGAAAAAATCGCGGATTCCTGGCCTCCACTGGAGATCCCACGCACTTTGGACCGCGCCTCTTCGAAGTGAGTCATCGTCGATAGACCGTCTCGTCTGACTGCTTCTCTCTTAGAGGAAATCCCCGTCCCTTGAGAATACTTTAAGTCGGGAAGAGTCTCTCCCGAGGGATGGATAGAAGAAATACGTATACGAGCCCAAGAGATGAGGAGCTTATGAGTTTCAAGGCGTTGATCGTTTCGCGAAATATAGTTGGTGTGCCGAGAGCAGATCCGCCTGGCTGAGCTCAGCTAAGCACTGAAGCATTAATTGAAAACTAGTTGGGATATTATATAGAATGTGATTCAATCCCTTTGTATTAAATTTTTAATTTACCTATGATTAGGTTGAGTATCCTACAAACGAATTAGTTCGCAACGACAGACGCTCACGACAGGGAACTGATGTGAGGCGTTGCCACATGGCGTTGGCTTTGAGTCGGATATGGAGCTTTGCAACATTTTTCCTAGAAGTATAGATACAGAGGAGAGAGTAGATTAGACACATTTGAGATTTGTGTGTGGAAAAAGGAGAGGGTATGATGC
This sequence comes from Pyrrhosoma nymphula, assembly GCA_963573305.1. Taxonomy (NCBI): domain Eukaryota; kingdom Metazoa; phylum Arthropoda; class Insecta; order Odonata; family Coenagrionidae; genus Pyrrhosoma; species Pyrrhosoma nymphula. Next base: position 100,162,407 of record OY754330.1, on the reverse strand, counting down.
ATGGAAAGGCAGACAAACGAAGAAGTGTAATAATGGTGGCTGAGAAGGGGAAGCTGCTGGTGTATATGGTCGAAGGGTCGCTGAAGGCAACAAAGGAGTGGAGGATCCTGTGTAAGCGGGGAGGGGAAGAAATAGTAGAATAGACTTGTCTTTGTAAATGATTCTTGAGCTAACGCAATTATTCCCCTCTTGCCTATACTGATGAACTAGTTTCCAGAATTCTGTTAATGTATTTGTACTGCTCCTCCTCCTCTGAAGAATTTTCTACCGCCTCAGTAACTATCCTAGTTTCTCCTACTTCTGCTTTGAGAAATTCACTTTGCCTCTTATTTTTTCCTTAAGAGGTATGAGGTGTTTGAAGTTCAAGGCAAAAGAGAGGTCGGCTTGGTGTGGTGTTTCGTGTTCCGGCTTACGATTCCGGGGACACGGTTTCGAGTTTTGGAAGTGAAAGAGACTCATCTCTGGAATTCCAATTCCTCCTCGGGGGCTTTGTGTGAGCATATCAAGTGCAATCCGCCATCTTTGTTCATTTCTAGTTGTTTAAGGCGATTTCTTCCCTTCTGTCCCTGCTCAATAACCAGTGTTCTTATATTGTCGCCTGAGGTAAACACTCTTGCTCTCGAAAGTGACTTAAACATCCTGGGCTGTGGAGTCACGCTCGCGAATGCGAATAGGTGATGCTTATTGACATCATATCGCTGTAAGAACATCTAGTTTTGTAAATCCTTTCTTGAATTCACTGTAAAAGAAGCAGCCTAATTAGCTTAATTGATTGAAGCATCTGAGTCTGATTTGGGGGACCTGGGATCGTATCCGGTACCAGTAAGTTACTTTTTTTCGGTGTGAATTCGTTGCTGTTCGGCGTGAATGTTGACATTCGGTCCAATCCAAATAAAATTGTCCAAAATAAAAGCAAATTGTTGCTCAAAAATTTTAATTTTCCTTATTTTTTGTCAGTTTATCAGGATGTTATGAGTTCAAAACGACCTGTGAAAAGTTTTTTAACTCCCTAAATGTTTTTGGAGGCCATTTTTAAATAGCGTCACGTGTGTATCTTATGACGAAAATAATGTTTCACGGAAAATATTATTACATTTTTATTTTATAAGATGATAAAAAAATTCTAAAACATGATTTTAGGCTTTCCCGGTGAATGATGCTGATGAGTTGTTCTCGGGTTTCCCACCGGGTTAGGCTTTCTATGATTGCCGACGTTTCGACAGGAGACTTTCCTGCCATTTTCAAAGCTCTGGAGCCTTAAAAATGGCCGAAAATCCAGACAATGGCAGGAAATCAAGAGCCTTGAAAATGGTAGGAAAGTCTCCTGCTGAAACGTCGGCAATCATGGAAAGCCTAACCCGGTGGGAAACCCGAGAACAACTCATCAATTCTAAAACAATTTTATTCAGCAAAACCTAACTATATTTTTGTACCATGTATGTGCCAGCTAGGCATTGAAGAAATTGCTTGAAACTATCAAAAAACGGTGCTTAACTTTACGAATTCGTTACATGACCAGAATCCTATAATTGTATTTGAACTGCTCCGCCTATCCATAATAGTGCCTACCGTAATCTTCCCATCTTTTAGCAGTTGTTTCAACTGATAGCAGAGGCATTGGATATTTCAAGAATGAGGCAAATACGTGCCATTTTTCTCATCCACGGCTATATCTATCCTCTATCTTCCCCTGCGAGAGGCCACGCATTCCAATCTTCTCCATGAAGACAAAGGAGAAGGCGTCCCTTGATTATATCTGGCTAGTCCTCCAATTGCTGTCACTTTTGCGTAGTCACTTCTCCGCCCCGCGCAAAAAAAACCCACTCCTCGTTCTCGTTAATCGTTGATACGCGGAAGAAACAGAGTGAGAGACGAACAAATGCAGAGCGACATCAACGCAGTGAGGGTGACGGGTTATTAACGACGGAATATTATGGAAAACAGTCGCGGAAAATTAATTACGGATCCACGACATGAAGACTGGGGCAAAACCAGCTAAAATATATAGAGCCGGAGGGAACTTAATTAAGGAGATCACGAGATGTGGTGGAAAAAGTGCTTACGGAGACGGGAGAGGATGAGCGTGTGGCGTTCAAGGGTTAAAAGAAAGGCGATGAAGGAGTGTCGGCAAAGATAAAAATGTACGGTGAAGGATAATAAGGATGATAGATGATCCAATAGGACGAGGCCACTTAAACGGAAAGATGACTAGCCACACTTTTCAAAGGCGGATATAATTACCGAGATAAGCTCTTTTAGGCGGCTCCAGTCACCAAATATGACGTCAAACAAAGAAATCCCAAATTGAGTCGGTCCAAAATCGGTCCAAATTGGGGCAGCACCCGAGATCACTGGAATGGAAAGTTCACGGCGGCGGCTTAAGTAGTAAAAAAAACCAATGCGTTCATTTGGGTGGCCAGTGGTAAAAGATTAATTCGTTCAAAACGTAGGACTGGTTAAGTTTAGTTTTGCCTGGGTCTACACCCGGAGCCTGCCTTTGAGTGTAAATGTACCTATGTAATTTGTAGGTGAATTTTGGTTTACACTTTGAATTCCACAATTTTCTTGGGAATTGGATAGTTATACCAACTTTCCAAGGTTTCCCATTGCCTTCCTCAACAGTAATTTTAACGTAACACCATCACGTGGACTCCCTTTCGTCCGGCTCCTACCGCTTCGACCTATCCATCAAGGCTGGTCCTATCAGGAGCATTCATATTCCAGCTCCCACCAGTTCAGTTATAGGGGTCACTGGAACGTGCTAAGTCCTTACTCCACGTCTAGGTTGTAGTTCTTGGGGAGCGATATTTTTAATTATCCCACTAATTATTTAGTATTTGGTATAACATAGCTAAAAATCTCAAGTTCAATTACGTGATTCATGGCTGAAATGTGAGAGGAAATTTAGAGATACCCCCAATGACTATGGTATTTTTCGCTTATTCAATGTAACATGAAAGAATAATATTTACGACTAGTTGGTATTAAATTATTTACTATAAGGTCTTCTTGAATGATTTATTTTTGCTATTTGCTCCCCCTTTTACTATTGGAACAATTATTCTACCTCTTGATTAGGATATATGGTTTATATCTTCGTCGATTTCGTAGATTTTTCATACCCTCCTGCCAGCGTTGGTGTTTTCCTGCATCAAATTTATCCGTCGAGTATGTCAGCCGTATCTTTGTTTTTTCACAAACATGTACAATTGTACATTCCTTTCTCACTCGTATGATCTAGTTCTGTTTTGAAGCTGTGTATAATTTTTTTAAGGTATCAAGTGTTTAGTTCTCAATAACCTTAGTGCTATTTTTTATGCATGTAATGTTTACCAGTGGGGCTAGGTGGAATGAAGGCTGAATATCGCTTCATTAATGCCGTTTTATAATTATACCCCAGAGAAATAAGATATAACGTGCAACTAATTGATTGAAATTCTAAAGCAAAAAAGTTATTATCCATTTAAAAAGACCTTTCTCCGGAAATTCCAGTAGAAACAGACTATCCCACGGCACAGATTCAAACTAAATCACGGCGTTGAATATTTTTTCTTTTAGAAAATTAATTACAGTGATGCTACAAAAAAAGGAGTTGAAGCACGAATTTGCGTCACGAGAGTCCTAAGTCCTGCAGTTCTCCTTTAAGGTTCTCAGTCTCCGAGACGAGATTAATAAATGCGCCTCGGGAAAAAAGCTAAATTGCTCGCTCCGTTAGCTTGTCCCCGAAAAATTCCTACGCCATATCCCATTATGTGGACCTCGCTTCCACCAAACCCTTTGCCCTCAGCCACCCTTTCGACGGCAGGGTCGGTTAGGGAGAAAGAATGGCTGTGTTCCAATTCAGGTTCACCACCTCAGTATGTGTGCCATATATTTACTGCACTCAGTATGAGCTTGGGGTGTACTTGCAGAGTGGAACCAAGGAGGTTAAAATGAGGTGGAGGAGGCATGATCGTGAGCGCTTATGGGCGATGGTGAAGCCAGAACAGATGGGCGTATGGGAAGGATTTTGTGCCGAGTAGGCGTGGCCAACCGGTCACAAAACATCGCATCTCCTTTGGACTGTAACTTATATTTGGCGAAAATCAAATGAGACCACCGGAAAGGTAAACCAGAGGAAAGGCTAAACTGTGAAGACTGCATTGGTGGCTTTGGATTCCAGAATTGAAAGGAATGTCGCATCTGTTTTTTACTGACCTCCTTGAGTGTCACGGAAAACTAGCGCTTGTATAGGTATACCAAAACTAGGTGGAACTCACCAGTGGAGAATTAGTGGTCACTAAGGGTGAACCAAGCGTTGAGGAGCGGGCAAAGGTACCGAAGGATCCGTGGGGGAACACTGGAAGAACACTGCCCTTTTTTTTTACTATCTCTCTTGTATGCTTACCTCTCATTTCCGTCATGATCTTCAAAAGCGAGTGCCACCAAGTTTCGCTACGCCTTTACGTGCCTGCGGTCGAAAATTATGTCAGGCAAAAGAGTGACGACAGCCGTCACCTTAGCATCCCTGCTGAAAACGCCGAAAGAAGTGGCATTACTTGGCAAAGGAAAGTTGTATTAGGTCAGGCAGGAAGGTTATAGCATGTTTTAAACTTGTAAATGGCATAATTATTAACGTATGCATTCAAAATGTTCACTATCTCTGACGAAGTACAAAGTTCCCCTTTCCATCCATATTAGGTGCCATGATGAATCTGTACGACAGGTACGGCCAGCTATTGAAGTTTTTCTCTTTCGCGGTCGTGAAGTTGGCCTAAAGGCTGGAATTGCGACGTCACTTCCTCAATTCTTGGAAAATATTGTACGACTGGCATCTTCACTTAAACGTATATTGGAACACGATTTATGACTCTTGCATGCGATTTTTGGCAATAGTTACTTGAGGAAGTGGAAAGTTTAGGGAACTATCGTTATTTTCGTCTATTTCGCATAATCTGCATGGACCATAATGGTTGACTAGTCGTCCGCAAAATCAACTACTTAGTGGTTGAATTCGTATCAATAACTTATCATTTACGTCTCATTAAATCCATTATCTTCCACTCGACCATATTTTGAATCCCGAAAAGAGGTTCGCTCCACATATCCTTCGCTCACTATCCTGCAAAAAACTTCCTTGTGCCTACTTTTTATGCCTCCGTATCGGGCTCCAGGCCCACAAACTCTGCCTGTCGAGTGCCGGAACCGATTTTGGGAGAAAATCTTTTCCTCTTCGAAGATTGTCTTGGCGTAGAATAAAATATAGTATCAATTTTCCTCCCCCTCTTCTAGGATATTTTTTTCCCTTTTCTCTATCGATTCACCTCATAATCCACTAACCCCCCCCCCCCCCAATTAACCACACTCAGGAATCCTAGAATATTGTCGCCGGTCGAGTGAAAGTTGTTTCGGCGTATACGTCGTTATATGTCGACAATATGTCTTTTTCGCATCTATGCATATCGGAACATTTATACATGTTTAACGTACAATATTATTATATTTGTAGATGATTTTTGAATTATTTCATCGCGTTCGTTATTCAGATATACATTTATTTATATAGTTGATATTTTTCAAATGGTGAAATGTTTTTAATATTTATCACATTCCTGGAAAAATCTGTATATATCTAAATATATCTGTAATAGTTTCTAAATTCTAACGCTCGTAATTCATATAATATCTTCTTTCTTCCCTGATACAATTGCTATGTAATCTGCTATAAAAATAGGCATACCATTAGGAATGAGAGCTATCATCAATTTAATTTTTTATTCAACTGACGAGAGCATGAACCGTGGATGTGTCTTTGTTAAGATGGAAGGAGACCGTCGGAAACACGTTCAGTGGTAGGAAGGAAGTGGGGTGGGGGGGGGAGGTGCATTGCGAGAGGAGTCAATATGCAACTAGTGGTGACATTCAGTGGGACATGCATTATCCGTACCGCCATTCCACTCACGGCTGGCACTTGAAGCGCCGGAGCGGTCATTTTGACTGTTTTTTAATTTCAAATGGTCCCCATTTCCTTCACGATGGTTAAAAATTGTTGATATTTCGTGACTTTTAATGAATTTTTATAGTATACTCTGAGACATTTCCCGGCGACGCAGTCATAGTTCGAAAGAACTTGTGCAAATTTTGCAAGACTTCAGAAAACGATTATGATATTGACGAACTAAACCTAGTGCATGCTGATCACGTCGAGGACCTCAGAACACCACAACTGCCGCTCCAGGAGTAGGTACTCGGCTATAAGGTAGGGATGGACTCAATGAGTGGGTTGTGACCCCCAAGTGGCGGAAACACGATCGGCAGGCTTGCGAGTGAAAATATTTTAAAAGAGAATCCGGGACCATGGCCACAAGCCAAAAGAAGAGTGTCTAAAGGGAATGTATCTAGCGCATGGCGGTTATTTATTGATGAACATATGCTCCTGTATATCAAAGTATGCACTAAAGCAGAAGCAGTGCGCTTGGGTGAGGGAGATTGGACCACAACTGTTGAGGAAATGGAAGCTATTTTTTCCCTAATGTACGCACGAGGAGCATATTATTGTAGTTCGCTCGATTATGATATGCTATGGTCTAGTGAATGGGGGCCAGCGTTTTTATTTAAGACAATGTCACGAGGCAGATTTCGCTCACTTATGAAGTACTTACGTTTTGATGTTCGGTGTACAAAATCTCAGCGTCTCACTACAGATAAATTTGCATTGATGTCCGAAATGTGGAATAGCTTCGTGGACAACTGCATAGCTTGCTATACTCCAAGTGAATACCTCACGGTGGACGAGCAGTTTTTTTCCACTAATGCTAGGTGTAGATTCACACAGTACATGGCAAATAAAGCAGACAAATTTGGAATAAAGTTTTGGGTATTAGCATATATTATATCCAAATACTTCTGCAATGAGTTTCCTTATCTGGGGGAAGATGAATTGCGCCCACCGGACGAAAGTATCCCTGAAAATGTTGTTTCACGTTTATTGCGTCCGTTCTTGAATTGTCCGTTCTTATTCTGAGTACCATGCATCCCAGCATAGAATTATATAGTACTAGTGTCAAATTTCCAGAAATCAATTTCAAAATCATCAAAATGAATCTGATTACCAGAGTCAGTCAGTTTCCACAACTCCACAAAGTATGGAGAAAATATACAGGACTAGATGGCAAGTAAATGCACCACGCGCGCTGGATATTGCCGACGGCCTGTGAAGATTTTATATAATATCCTTGATTTAGTTGCCATTATCACATGGGTGATATATAAAGAGGTCAGTTCACAAAATATCAGCCGCCATAAATGCATTTTAACGCTAGCTGAAGAACTACGTAGTGAGTATATCAAGTCACAGCCAGTGCCAGCACTTTCCATTTCAGATACAAAAATTAGAAAAAGACATCAGTTTCTGGAACAAGCATGTAAAGCGAATAAAACTATGGTAAAATGCTCAAGATGCCAAAATATATTTGCGGAAAATGCAAATCAAGAAGTGAATAACTCATTCTATGTGTTATATGTCATGAAAAATATAGTCTGGGACGGTAGAACTAATAGCATTATGCATGGTTTAATACTGTTACTAACATTATATAACTACTTCCTTATTGTAAATAACGTATTAACATTTACTCTGCAAAATGTTTATACACTAAACTACCACCACCTATAATTGTATATATCACAATTGGTGATAAATCTGTGAATCCCAAAGTTTGTGTTAAGGATGAAAAACTAAATTGCTAATAAATCTTATTCATTATTTTAAAATATTGTAAATTTGAGTTTAAAACAAAATAATCTCACTTAAAAATAGAATATATGCGTGAAATTACTCATACACATCACCAAAACGAGAGAAAACACCTACCGGTCAAAATGACCGCTGCCGGAGCTTTTAGGTATGGGGCCAGTATATCCAGTGCTAGACCACCCGTGCACAGCGCCCGTCACTCCCTCCCTGCACCATTCATATGGCGGCCGCGAGGCGCTTAATCCATTCCTATCTTGCTCGCTGGGAACAAGAGGTGCGACGTGCGCCCAGGCGAGCGACGTTATTGTTAATCTAGAGCCCCCCTTCCCTCATAAGTGAAGTTTCATTCAATAAGAAAAAATCATACGGCCGTAAACAATTAAGGTGGTTGGATCGATTTTTGAAAATGTACAGACTTGCGTAAAACTTAGCATACGTGCTCTTATTAGTGATATCTATAAATAAAAGTGAAAAAAAGTGTACCATATCGATTTGATTTTTAGCAATTCAATGCTATTTTAGCTCTTAGCCTCATGCCACATAAGTGCAATATTCCACAGGGGAAAAATATAACGTCAAAATCAAGTGACGATAACCATTTATGTGCACTTGCGGCAGGGGCGGATTAAGGTCGATGTTTTTGGGGGGGGGGGGGGGCGGTTCACTACTTCCCACGGCGCCTGGGGGGTATGCAATACATCTCAACTAAATGGAGGTCCGGGTGGACTTCCCTCGGAAAATTAAAAGAAATGAAGCGCTTGGAACGTATTTTTGGTGTGGCTACATTATAAATAAGAGATGTGATAAATTATTGAGTAAAGCTATCTAATCACATTTGAAAAACATAAAAAAAACGATGTCAAGAATGCCATTCTTGTGAAGTGTCTTCCGGGTTTTACACCGCTTTGGTCCATGTTTCCTCGGACGACAGTTTCGGCGGCGTTTCAGTCGGCTTCTTCAGGTCGGTGAAGTGAAGGTGCAGCCTTTAGTCGTCTTATATATCTCACCCGTTGGAGTCAGGTCTAACGCTTGAGATATATAAGACGACGAATGGCTGCACCTTCACTTCACCGGCCAGAAGAAGCCGACTACAATGCCTACGAAACTGTCGTCCAAGGAAACATAGACCAACGCGGGACAAAACCGGAAGACCTGCATCTTCCCATCCATCAACCCGCGGCACTGCGGCAGCCTACACAAGGATTTCGAACTCCTTGAAAGAAATCTTCTTTAATACCGTACAAAATGAAAATTGGTTGTAATGAAATAAAAAGATAACTACATATTCAGAAAATACTAATTTACTTTAATATTTTTATAATTTTTTATTATACCTAGCAACGAAAACGCAGTAATGCTCGGAAGTTACCGTCATTCGTCAAGGGCTCTTCCAATGATAATGCACCGTCGCGTCGTCCCGATGACCTCTGGATGGTATGTTCTGACGGCCAAGAAAAATCACATTTTTAAGTATCAGCTTCAGACTTTCTCTATTTTCCTTGATTTTCTCCCTTCTGTAGCCGTCCAGTTGGCTAGTGTTTTGATTTTCAGGTTTTTTGTATTTTTCCAGAAAATTCAGGGCCAACTGGGCACTGCACCTTTGTGATAGACTGTGTGTTGGTGGTTTTCCAGATCATCTAGTTTCCCTAGCAGTTTTGAAAACTTTAACAGCTCTGTAACGAAGGATTTTAACTGAAAATTTGTACCGCAAGCTGCCATTGATTGGGAGAAAAGGGCAATACCTACGAAAACGTCCATTCATTGAGGGAGAAAGCACAAGCCAAGGGTACTTTTCAAGATATTCTATCCTCACGTAACGACGCTCTTCCGCGGTTCCCTTCCTATGAATTGAAAAGGGATACTTGTAGTCGCTTGTGGATTTCCAAGGGCTTTCCAAAAGTTTGGATATTTTCCTATCATCAGGTCTTTCCTTTCCTGGTACAAGTTGAAAGAGACCTACGTCAAAGTTGAAATTTTCAGCCAAAGAAAGTGAAGAAGTTGAAGCTTCAGTCGATGTTTCGTGACTACGTGGAGGGGATTGTAAAAGGACCATGGACTCAGCTTGAGTCTCATTGTCAGTTGTACAGCATGAAGGAATGGTGTTAACAAAATTGTGTATTTCCTCCTGCTGCTTCTGGCGTCTTTTGTTTTTGGGCGCGAGAGAAAAAGCTTCGAAGGTTTGCAGAGGCACTAATAGTTTTCCGCTTTGTACCAGGCCTACTAGAAGAAGACGCCTGTAAACAAAAGTAAACCTTAGCTATTCCTTCTGCGACGAGTTGCAAAAAACATTATAAGTATATCTTTTTCTCACCCTGTAGCGTAATACTTGAAAATTATTTTGCTTTACTTAGAGAGTCCTCAATTTTACTGCTATCAAAAGGAGAGGGGACAAAACTACGGTGGGTGGACCTCTTACAGCATTTCTATGATAACACAATGAAAATGAAAGTCCAGTTAATAGGCGGGTGTTCAATTCCTTGATCAAAAAGCAGATAAATAGCAATGGAGGCTAATGTGGGCCCGAGCTTGAAGCCGGCCGTCCGACGCTAATGGCGAGCGCGAGAAAGCGCAAATAAGTTACGTCGTTGTAATTAACCGACTGAACTTACTATCTCTGGCTGAAAGGTTGATCTGCACGTCAGGTATATCACAGAACAAAAGAAAAACGACGCAGGGTCCTAAACATGTGAAGAACTCTTGAACTTGTCACTCACTACAACTGAAACAATACACTCGCGAGAGCCGGGCAACTGACATGTCGCGACGAGCACGAGAGCAGAGGGTGTCGCATAATAATAGGCAATGCTGTAGTAGGAGGGCGTGGAGACTGTGTTCCCCTCTCGCAGACGCACTACGGCTCAACTGCCCAAACTCGTGGTACGATTCTATGCATGCATAGTAAATAGGTGTATATCAGTCTGCATACATAGTAATATCTTATAACTTTTCCGTTACGGCACCAAAGCTTTCACAACACTGTTCATCAAAAGGCCTACAAAAGTACAATTGCGAACATCGAGGATACTGTGTCTGTTTAGACAAGTGGCTTTTAGATATTTTCCAATTATCTTTAAACATTGTGTACTGAGCTGGTGAAATAAATCTTGCATTGGAGAACTACCTTAATGATTACCATATTTTCTATTTTCCCGGGAATTACGGGGGGGGGGGGGGCGGCCGCCCCCCCCCCCCCGCCCCCCCCCCCTTAATCCGCCCCTGACTTGCGGGTGACTCCTTAAAGGTAAATACCGTGGCTAGTCCCGGTATCCTCAAAGTTGCTCTAGTCACATGACTTATATTTTGTAAAACTTCGATTACATATGAACATGTTTTCGTCTAAACGCAAAATAATATATTTTTTATTATTATAATTGTTGCTAACAAATATCAATGTGTCATACCGATTTCAATATTCGAAAAAAAATATTTTGCATAATTTTGACTAACTCGCCGAAAACTATAGTCTTAACATACCTAATTTAATTGAAGAAAAATATTTAAAACGTAACGTTGTATGATTTTCATCGCTACCTGTGTGCTCCAACGCATAAACAGATGCACTTAAATTAAATGTGGTCCAAGAACTTTTTTTTATTAAATAAATTGTTAAAAGGTGAACTAAATGATCCATTATTACCGCTACTGCCACCTTAAACATTCTACCATCGTTGCTAAATGATGTTCTTATCACCATTCTATGCCTTCATAAATCCGTATATGTATTACTTGCCTGAACAGCCATCCTTAATTGCCGTAATTACCTCGTCGCTTCCATTAATAACAATGAATACTCCAAATGAGGATCTATATCTCATTTTATGATATCTGATTACCTACATGAACGCTCCGGGAAAATAAATTACATGAATTCCGGTGGTGTCGGAAATAGAAAATGATAAAAATACAGCATAATGAGAAAGATGAACGTATGATGATTTGCGTAGAGAAGTTTCCTTTTCCGAGGATTTTTTTGTCACAACTGCGAAATATAGCTGTGTAAAATATATGCGTAGCAACAGCTCGTTAACGAAGGCCTATCAATACAGTGTTCATAGGATAACAAATGATTAAATTCACCTTCTCTAAGACCATCTCTTCATGAATCACCCGGCATAGTAATGCTCGAAACCCTCTACGCGAATACATGTTGAGTGACCGAATTATTGCAAAATAAAAACAGAGTACCTACCTTGCTCCAACACGTGGACTATTCCCTCTCTTATGACCGGTTGCACGAATACTTAGCTATGGAATCATTAGTCATGAAATCTACAAAGTTATGGACCTCACTATTAAATTAGGGTTGCAGGAACTATCGCTTTCGTAAATTATATCCCGGTGGCCATTGCTTCGAATGTTTGGTCTAATCACATTGCGCTGAATATAATTTATGCATGTTAATCTTATGTAGATAAATTACTTATGCACATTATTATAAGTCAGCCTGATTAAATGAACTCGTCATTTGTCGCATATTAATTCTTTTATCAAGTGATTAAATATCCAAGTGGTAATTCGCGCATCAGCCATCTTGATTACTTATGGAACTCATATAAGTATTCAACTGTCTTTTGTAAAGCCATATAAGTTGTTAGTCCATTGATGAAACCAATTAATTTATCGAATGTTTCTGTAACACACGAATTTCTTGACTTATAGATCTCATAACTCCAATGAGTTCATTATTATTAATTCCGCAACCGGCCATTAATCAATGAAAAATGTAAGTCTACCATTATGAAGACAACTCCAGAGATGTCCGAGCAAAATTGGAGGGTGTGTGCGTGGAAACATTTGATAAGTGGGTTCGGAGAAGAATGAAAGAGTTGAACTGGACGTTTAGGGATACGAACGAACGTGGAAATGCCCGATATGGTGGGAAAGAAAAGGAAATAAGTGCCGAAGATTCAGAGAAATCATAAAAATTTGATGGAGGACGTGTTGACGGGTGGGGACATGCTCACGAGAATGACGGTGGGAAGAACGCTTGGAAAGTGCGGAAGAGGAAGGATGAAAATGGGAATTTTGGACATTAGGAGAGTCTAGGGATATGAAGAATTTAAGAGACTTGATGGTGGGCAAGTAAGGTGTAGGAAAGTAATAAGGTGACCCCAGAAAGAGGAAGTGAAGACGGAGATGGTCCAAAGGACAATCAGCGGTTAGCTTACTAAATTATAAACATGATGATCCCTTTAATTGTTTCAAATATTATGTTCACATATTTCAGTCGGCATAATGTATTTGCTGATATAATGTTTTATCTTTACAGGTATGTCTGGTTCGGCATCCGAGGCATTGAGACATGGTCTCCCCCTGCTGTACGGTAGGACAACGTTCGATTTAATATTTTGTATTTACAGAATTGCAAAAAAACCTGTTGTGAAGGCGTTTTCACCGTAAGGCTTTAAAGAAATGAGTCAAGTTAGGAAACATATATAGGTGTACTTAAATACTGAAAATTTCAGTCATATTAAACAATATTTTTTCACCATCAATATTATAATATATACTCTATTCTTTTTACAGCTGCTGAAATTGAAAAATAAAATTCGATATATTCCGTTGTCTCGGGCGTGACTTCGTGGAATTTGCTTAACATTGTAAATGAAAAGTATTACTTAGTTTTTCCACACAGATTTATTAATTAAATGTAAGGTCGTCTTGTTTTAATAAATATTTGTGGAAAAACTAAGTTATAATCTTACTCATTTACAAATAAAATTCGAATTCGTAACCATATTATGACTTGGGAAAAATCTCGCTCAAACTACCTTCTTTCTCTCTCTCTCTGTGCTATTAGGAAACCACAGTTGGTATGTGGCAAGTCTCCATCTTCTTCTGTCTTTGGCCATTATTTTCGTTTCCACATAGTTGGTGCAGTTGACGTCTTCCATTATGAGGTATATGTACTGAAGCCTGCTTCTCCTCCGGTGGTTGTTTCCTTGTACCATTCCTTCCGAAATGTTGTTTGGTATTCCCCGCCACCCCAATCGTCCAACTGTCACTTCCGTTTAGTACTACATTCCATAGATACGTCTTTAGGAACTGTTTTCTTATGTTCAAACTAATACTGTTAGCGCACAAGAGTGGTTCCTTCTTGATTTATGCTATCTTGGCCTGGGCGATCCTCATTTTAATCTCTTTGTTACTTCATCCATCAGGAGTTACACAGCTGTCCTGGAGTCCTGGAATTCCGTTTCTTATTCTAGATATCCCTCATTTAACTTTACCTGAATTGCTTATCCTGTCTACCGCACACTATGACTTCAGTCTTTCTTCCTTAATCTCTGTCAAAATCGAAGTCTATACTATTCCGAGGACGTCTCCGGGGAAGACGGACGATCAAAGCAGGAAAAGACTGGGCCGCAGCGAGGCGCGACGAGTTGGATAATATTGGGGAGTTGAGATGGGAGAGAGGGGTTGAATAAGAACTGGGATAGTCCGTTGAGAGAGAATGGGCGAAAGCAAGCAGCCTTGGCGGAACATCTCCCGAGCCTCTTCTCCGAAGGAGTTGAAGAGAGATACGCGCAGGAACGCGGTCGTCTTCTTCGCGGGGGGAATGGCGGAGGAGGCGGCGTTGAGTCGGTCGGCCCATACCACGCGCTCACTCACGCACGCCGAAGCGTGGGAGACACGGGTGGGATGGGGACTGAAGAGACTGAAATGTGGGGCGGTGGCGGAGGGCAGACGTTTAAGTCGCGGGAGGAGGTATTAAGGCCTCTTCACTATGAGCGCAGGCACAGAACGTAACTTGAGTTGGTGCTGCCATCGCCCACGTCACCTTACCTACCCATGAGAATTCTTATTCATCTAGTTGATGATTAGGATTTTTTCTTCTATCATTTCCAAATATGCAAGAATTGTTCAAATGTTTTTGAGTCACAAGGAAACACCTTTGGGGACGTTCAAGTATTACGTAAGGCGATTTTGGCCGCTTTTTAACATCTCCCCTCCCTCATGTAAGACAGCGTAAGATTTCATGAACCCATCCCCTCCCCATCTTACGTAAGTTGTCTTATATTTTTAGAACCATGCACATAGATAACAATAAACTTATGGGATATGATTATTTTTAGCTGGATATCGGTTTTTGAGATTTAGCGATTCACAGCAAATGCAATCGCAAAGAAATGATCATACGTTTTTCTGTAATTTAGCATCAGTTCAAGCGTACTGCCGTCGCGGTAACCCAACAAAGAAAATTATTTTGCCCTACAATAATGAAAAATATGATCAATCTCAGTAATGACTATAACCTTAAATAAGATAGTCTCGGACCTCCTCACTCCCCTAAGTAAGACAACGCAAGGGAAACGTCAACCCAAAACGTCATATCCCAAAACGTCTTACGTAATACTTGAATGACCCCTTCGTGTTTAAAGTTGGGCTTTACCTCATGGACAGTAGCCCTTAGCGCTCGCACACGGATACTCAATGGCATTGTATGCGCAATACTTGTGAGGACAACTCGATCCATAAAGCCGTAATGAAAAATCATCTTTTCTCTCTGAATTTCACGCAATTGGGTGACCATGAGCGGGTGACTCGGTTGAAGTCACTGTGCGGTCAGTTCCGCAGTTCTTTCAATAGGGTCAGAACTCTTGGGGAGGGGCATGTGGGATGAGATGGGGAAGATGACGGATGGATGGGGGAGGGGCGCGGGTATGAGAGACGGGGGAGAATGTTGCATCGGGAGAGAGGGCACTGTCCTCCGAAACGGAAAGATTGGTGTGCACGACGAAAACGCACGACTTGTCACGGGAGGGGGGACGTGATGAATTCACGCCGCCTCGCCGAAAGTGTGCTCATTTTATTCTCGGGCCCGTGTTGTCCTCGCACCGCGCGCATTTATTTGCCACGAAAGTCGCCCATATGTACTTTTCAAGATGAAGAATATTCTGCCGTTCAAGTTTGAATTTTTCGTAAAATTATTCCTTAATTCCTTCCGCGTTTACAGTCCACATTTTTCGTAATTTAATTCTTGAGCTCTGGATGTTTTCAATCGAAATGCATATGTGTTCGTTTTCTATCTCGTATCGAATGGGATTTCTGAAATATTTTCTGAATTGAATTTCTCAAATATATTTTGAATCAGATGCAAATCGATAATCTAATTTTTGATTTAGAATTCATATCCAATTACGAAAGCTCTCTGATGCCACCGACAGTGGAAAACTATTTCTTCGCTCGTTTGCATAGCATGGCCTCATGGAGCCGAAAATTACTGGTAACGAGAATAGGCGCTCCATGTTGAATAGATGGGGACAATACGCGTCTCACAGCTATATCTTTATGAACTTGGTTCCTTCATGCAGATCTCTGTGATTTGAAATATTCGTATTTGCCCAATTCGAACTGTTTCTATTTGAATTACATTGTTTTGCTCATGTCCACTTTTGATCTCCTTCCACGAGTCCTGAAACGAAATATCCACGAATTTTTACGTACGTTTTTAGGAAAATAGGTTGATTGTCGTGAATGTAGGCGTAGCCAAATTGATAATCATTTGGCATGCATTGCGTCAGAAGTAACTGTAACCCCGTATAAATACTGTTTTTGCAATATGTTTTTGACATTGATCAATCAGTAAAAGTAATTTAAGTGCAACCACTGGCTGAGGTTTACGAGTTCAATTCCGATTGCTTTGCATATATTACCCAATTCGCTTACTTCGATTCTATCCTTATTACTTCCTCATGTCGCCGAAAAGTCTATTAATACTAAACGGAATCGAAACAGCCTGAACACCATTCACCGAAGCCTCAATCAAGATTTCAATAAATCTTTAACCATTAATAAAGCTTCTGTCTCTCAAACATAGATTGGTTGCATGCTTATACATTTTTTAAAGTGACTCCCAATTACCTTACAGACCACCACTTTTTTCCTCCTTGAAAAAGATGCAAGCTGCTCGAAAGAATGATGCACTGCGCAGCCAAAATCGTAGCTGTTGGGCATAGCGATACATAGCGCTTGCATTACGACAGATGGGGGTGTAAATAAATTTTAATTGAAATCCCCTTAGATGCTAATGCAACGCAGGTGCAATGTAGAAGGAATCTTTGTTGTTATGCCTAAACGAAAATTTGTTGCCATCTCAAATGTGTGATTTTTTCCTAATGTTAAATTTTAAATTTTTTTCTGCCTTATGCGACTACTTCAGTCACTGCATCTCAGCATTTTTTGTGGCGTGGAGGGATGCAGAGATGGGCTAGTATCGCCTTGGACTTCAGCTTTTTTTATTGAAATGCTAAATGCTCCTTGTTAACTGGGAAGTCATCCATATCTAGTCGGCTTCGAATGCCTTCCATTTATTCTCACTACACTTTCACTACAATTTTCAAATTATGAGTAAGAATTTCAGGCATTACAACTATCGTTTTAATGGATCCTTAAATTGATTGACGTATGTTGCAGATTGGGAACATTAATACCCAACGCATGTGTCAAAATATTTTTCCTGGTCACGCCAATGGCCCTAAAACGGTTTCCCCGAGCTTTAGCCTCTATCCGAGCTGTCAGACGTCTATTCCGCGTCCGAAACGACCGAAGGATGAGGGAAACATGACGACGACTTGACTGCTTAGCGTCTTAAACGAACCATGTTCTTTCACCGTCGCGTAAACACAGGTTCACACGAATCGGGCACCACAGGCGGGAAGTATAGTTCCTTGACTCCGCTCACAGGTGGCGCGCATTGCCTCATTTCTTCTAGAGGCCCTCTATTATCAGAGGTTGGCCAAGTGAAAGGCGGGCGCCATATTTCGGACGACGGGCCACGGATTTTACATGGCCGCTTATGGGAGTACGGAGTAAGATGGGCATTATTAGCGAATTTTCTCCATGTCATTCCATTGTAATGGCTTATAAAACATCTACAGATATATGATATAAGTTTGAAAATAAAAAAAATGACAATTTTGCATAAATTCGGCCGCGATAGGCAATAATAATCTGACGGGGCACGCCCACTACGTTACCGCTTATAGGCGTACGGAGTAATATGGGCATTATTAGCGAATTATCTCCATGTCATTCCATTTTAATGGCTTATAAAATATCTACAGATATATGATATAAGTTTGAAAATAAAAAAATGACAATTTTGCATAAACTCGGCCGCGATAGGCAATAATAATCTGACGGGGCACGCCCACTACGTTACCGCTTATAGGCGTACGGAGTAATATGGGCATTATTAGCGAATTATCTCCATGTCATTCCATTGTAATGGCTTATAAACATCTACAGATATATGATATAAGTTTGAAAATAAAAAAATGACAACTTTGCTTAAACTCGGCCGCGATACGCAATAATAATCTGACGAGGCACGCCCACTACGTTACCGCTTATAGGCGTACGGAATTAGCGTTATTAGCGAATTTTCTCCATGTCATTCCATTGTAATGGCTTATAAAACATCTACAGATATATGAAATTAGTTCGAAAATAAAAAAAATTGACCGTCCTACATTAACTCGGCCAATGGTAATGACATATTGGAGAAGGATACGGACCCGAAATGGGCGCTGCCCGGTCTGCACAATAACAAATAGCTGTTATTACTTATATTGCCGGATAAGTCCCATTTATAGATATTGTATCCGGGGATAGCATAAAGGATTTCCCGGCAACATGAAAAATAATCGGAAACTTTTACACTGCAATGAAATAATGCTGTAAGAACTGTGACTTTTGAAAATGTGCACTGCCATCATATCATAGATACAATGGGCTGAAGACAGCGTACGAGTGCAGCGATAATCAATAATAAACAAATACCTTCAAATAAGAGTTACATATGGAATTAATGAACCCGTTTCCATTAAAAGTTATTGAATATAACTAAAGGGTTGCCTACGATTGGAAGCACATCGCAAAACCCATATCATCATGCTTTACAAACCACTCATTGACATATGGGGGACAGACTTCCACCACCACTGCTCATTCAATCCTTTGATTGGTTGACTGCAGCTCTCAATGTGCCAGTCCAATGCTAGTTTCCTCACTTTTCCATTATTGCCGTTAAGACTTGCTATGTAGACCTCACTTTAAAAATCCCCACCCCGAAATAATATGTCAAAGGAGGTACAAGAACAGAAAATAATTAAAGATTATGCAGTACCTTCCTACAAACCTCGAAAACTTCATCTTATAACTTGTCTTTATCTAAAAAAAAGTCGAGGGCACGTTCATCCCGAAAGAAGAACCCGATGACAACAATAGATAACAAAAGGGTCAAATTGCAATAACTTAGGTAGTGGAAATGAATATAACAAAACAGGCTTGGGCTAATGACATCTTTAATGACTCAAAGCAGAAACATCACTTCTCGTGGTAGCTAAAATACCACACATTCGAGCACACCATGATTTAAGAAACTATGGAGAGTACAGGAAAAGGAAGTAGGTACACCAACATAAAAATACACATACAATAGCAATTCTTCTAGGGATTATCCTTCCTCTATTGCTTATTAATACTCCTGGCAGCTATGAAGAAGGTGGTGGACACATGGCTCCATCCGCACCATAATAGGAGTCCAGAAATAACTGAATTTGAAAAGAAATATCGAAGAGTTAGCACAAAGAAAATAAATGAATAATGGGATTCTGGCTAACCTTAATGTCGAAGGAAACATGCCTATAAATACTAAGTCAGCGAAACAGCATTAAATATGGTCATAACGTTATGCAATATTGGTCATAGAGATGGTTATACATATAAACCAACTAGCTTAAACCATTTCTGTGATGCATTGACACTTCTATATTGCTGCATTTATTTAGAGAGTTATAGACTTATATTCCAATACAAGTTCCAAAAATGAAGTCCATTTCCTGAAAAATATGATAAAAGATAATTTAATAAACATTCATATAAATTTACATCACATCATCATATTATTAAGGTATAAGAATGCAGGGCATGTTATACATTTGTGGATATGCTAATTATCAATTGCAGAAAACATATGTCACTACATTTGTTGAACCTTGTAGCATTAAAGAGTAGAAAAATTTCAGTATTGTTGAGAACTTCATATCATTGAAAAAAGTCATAGCAATTAAGCAAATCCAAATGGCTAAATGTCATACCTAACAAAGATTTCACATGACAAAAATAGAAAAGGAAAATTTAAAAAAACATGTTTCTTTTTCAATTACTGGAATTCATTATACAATCAAGGTCATTAGATATCCATTCAAATTCTCCAACAGGAGTCTCTTCTATGTTGTTCACATCTGAAGTAGAAAGAATGAAAAAAAAAATCATTTGAGCTTCAACATCAATGTACTAAATATAAGACCTTGTTCCTACCAATGAAATGAGGCTTATCACATGAAAAACTCATTGAAGTCAGGGACTTAAGGAGCAGAAATTCCTATTACACATTGCTCAGAAGTTATTTCAAAAGACAAGCAAGGTCGCCACTACCCCAAACTAATTCATTGAGAATAAAATGACAAACATGGCACCATAGCATTAACACCTGGCAATGAAAAAAGGGCTCTATCCTCAGTACATGGGAAGTCCTCAAATGACTGAAATTAAATAGAAATGTATTACCATAAGCTAAAAGATAGTACAAGAATGAAATTATTTTCGCTAACCTTAAAGTCAAAGGAAACATTACCTGCATGAAGCCAGGAAAAGATAATTAAATATGGTCATCACGTTATGCTATATGGAACTTAGAGATGGCTGCACATATAAACCAACCAGCTTAAACCATTTCTGTAACCCAATAACATATTGTATTGCTGCGTTTGTGAAGGTATTTCTAGACTATGCTCCAAAACAAGTTCCAAAGACAGCATCCAATGGCTGAAAAATAAGACAAAACACAATTTAATAAACTTTCATTTAAATTCAAAGCATACATTCCTGGGACTGCCATATAAAGATGCAGGTAATTTTATGAACCCATGGCTATGCGATTAACATATTGAAGAAAATTTATGATTTGATATAACAGCCACGAACCATATATGGCCAGCTGTGATCAGGCTAAGCTTCACAATACTAGAATTAAATTAAGGTCTCAGCTTCAATGTAGATCAGCATATGTATATATAGAAAAACATCTATCAAAACCTTAATCATAACTTCAAAAAATGTCCCAGTATTATATGTGTATCATCAAAGTTATCCTTCCGCATCAGGTTATTCCAAGCTTCCATCATCCAAACCAAAGCCGCATCAAAATGTCCACGAAGAGCATCATCTTGACAGAGAGGAACCCCATCCAGCATATAACACACATTAGGTTTCCTCTGCTGACAACTGAGCTACTCTCTCTCTCTCAATCCTGAAATTAAGAAATATTTTAGTACTCAATATACATGACCCCAATAAGTCCAAAACTAATCTGTAATAAAGAAGGGAACTTAATTTACCATAAGAATCACCATCATAAATTCAAAAAAGGTCACAGTATTATATGTGTATCATCAAAGTTATCCTTCCGCATCAGGTTATTCCAAGCTTCCATCATCCAAACCAAAGCCGCATCAAAATGTCCACGAAGAGCATCATCTTGACAGAGAGGAACCCCATCCAGCATATAACACACATTAGGTTTCCTCTGCTGACAACTGAGCTACTCTCTCAATCCTGAAATTAAGAAATATTTTAGTACTCAATATACCTACATGACCCCAGGAGGTGGCAAAGTTATCAGTTAAGCATTATTTTCCAAAGTTAAGGCCAATAATTTTCTAGGATAGGCTCACAGAGCATGTACAGTAACAGGGAATACACCTTGGGCATCTTGAATATGGATTATGTGAAAAATGACATACGAAACCACTCTGCCATCTGTATACCTAATACCCTGTGAGACAATAACTGGTATGTAACAGTGGGGGCATTTTCACCATCATGCAATATACCATAAATAAGTTTTCAAGGGCAGCCTGCATGGTTTTCCTGTGAAGTAACATACCACATAGTTCTAAATTACAATAAACAAGTGTGTAGTGCCTATGTTATGAAGGAAAGGAAGATGATGTCAGGGCACAGCTTTTTAATAACTGAATAACTAAATCTCCTATGGCTTACAACAAAATTCAAGTTTGACATTGGGAAGCACATGTGTGTCAATGTTACCGTAAGACGTAATAACAGCTGGAAACAGAGATTACTGGTCTGCACACAAGTAATAAATCCACAGAATTAATCTGTACCTACTCAAGCTCAAAGTCACCAAGGTACTGTAAAAATTGTAGTCACGTTATTATGTATTTAGAATAACATCATCAGATACCATCATACACTACCATATATTCTAATGAAGTTAATAGAAGTAACACTATTTACATTAGTTAAGGTGAGAAAACAAGACAGATGGTGACATTTCACAGACATGCGCTACTCTATGGACACGCTTGCTGTTGTGGAGACCATAGATATTGGAACACCTCGAGCAAAGTAAATGTGCAGACCTACGAGGACTACACAGGAAAGGTATAAGGAGTTCTGTTAATTGTTCATAGCAGGTGAAGATACTAGAGAGCAAATTAAATAAATAGCTACACTACCAATCATTAGAGCTAATTAAAAGCTCTCAAGGGCAGTTCATATTGTTTTTCTAGCCGCTGAAGCATTGTAAATATCACAGTCTCTCTTGATAATATATATTTAAGAATAACTCAATACAGATACATTCATTACGTTGAACAAACTGAAAGCCAACATATTCAAAGCAGTCATTGTTTTTTGCACACACGACATTTTTGCTATATGCTACCACATACTTCTATCACTATAACCACACTCCATACATGCACACAAACAGAACTATCTCACCTACCTTCTTTCACTTACTTCACAAAGGTAGGAAGCGTACGTTGCTCGCCAGTGTTTCCTGTTCACTTTAGCTTCCCATTCCTTCCTCCTGGCTGGGTCTTTTGGAAAAACCCTCATAATTTTCCCATCGGAAGACTTGTTTGAGCATCCAAATGCTGCGCAGCCTGGCATTGTGATGAAGAGTGTCGCTAATAAAATGAGGGGATAGAAACATTTAAAATGAAGACAAAACAAGCACGTCACTGATCATATTTAAGAAATGCATTACAATAGGCAACTTACCTGCCTACTGAGCACTTCTCATGAAAGTCACTAAACCAATATAAAAGGCAGAATTGTAAAATAATGGCTGATTCACAACGACAGTTTATCAAAACGAGGAATGAACAATACGTAGGTACGGACAAAAAATGGTTTTGAAGTAGATTACTGACCTCGTGAAGCATATGCACGTGCCTTTATTGAAAATTACATATGTGAAAGTTACAAACTCCATCATTCCCACACACATTATCAATGGAAGAAAACACGAAGATTCGCCATGGTTGTGAAATACTTATGCGTCCTGACCTGCGTCCTTATGCGTGCCGTTACCTTATCCCTTAATAAGTACACGTCCATTAAATAAATTCCGGTATCTTGAAACAATTATAATCAAATGCTTACATGATTGTATTTCCTCATCGATCATCATAGAAAGGAAATAACGGGGTGATTCTCTCGAGGCTGTGAAGTACTTGGGCGTTCTAAATAAGAGGTATGATTTCCTGTATTCACGCTTATTACTCGGAAAATAATAAATTAATATGATAACAAACGTTTAAACTGAAATGCATTAATAATTACCCTTATTCTTCGATTGCAAATGGGGAAAAATAGAACGGATTGAGTCACAGTGACCGTCAACCACTGATGTCCTGGCCACGCCGTCTCAGTTCTCACCAATCACATATATTACTCGGCAAATAACAAACTAAGTGATCCACAAACACAAAACAATCGAAAATATTCGGGTTATGTATTGCTTTCCACCACAAAATCGAAAATTACCAGGATGTTACGGATCGTATTCCAAGCGCAGCATTTAACATAGTATAATACAACGGAAAATCCAGTGAAAACTCATTTTAAACCGTTCAATCGATACAGCTGTCTTAGCACTAATGATTTCAGCAAAAAAATTGTCGTACTTACCTTTACAGTGACGTAGAATTGCAAAAATACAATCACCTTCCCTTTACTTCCATGTAATCCAAGTCAATCTTTTGCGAATTATGGCGTCCAGTCTCAGAGTGCATTCTGGGTGAAAAGCGTCAGCCAGTAAAAAATTAGCGGACACTTGGCCAACCTCTGATAATAGAGGGCCTCTACATTTCTTCGTCCTCGAGGCAACGATCGCCGGGAGCAGCTGCTTGCCGGTGCGAAGTTAGTGCGCCGATATTTCTTATGGCCTTTGGTGGACGCAAACAACGCAAATGGGTTCCTCACGCCGGTAAAACTGGTTGTGGGCAGAGATAAAAGAGGCACGGAGCCCTCGAGGTATGAGTTGACTTGGCTTTCTAACCATGAGCGAGAAACCTCACGAGGCATGCGCGAGAATAGCCTCTTTTCGCCCGACGTTTACAATCTTTGTTTCAGGAATGTGATCATTATTATTATTAAGGTGAACCTGGGTATGTCGGGATAAGCACAAGTGTAGGGTAAATGCAGTAGGAATGGGGTACCTGAGAAGAGATGACGGCAATAGTAGGATGAATACGGTTAGGAATAAGTGAGTGATGAATGAATGTGGGTTGGATTCTCCAGAAATGGACATATATGAAAGGCGGGTGCTTCGTATCGTGGGTTTGACCCTGTGGAGAGAATGGGAGAGAGTCGAATAACGGAACAGATACGT
Source organism: Pyrrhosoma nymphula (assembly GCA_963573305.1). Lineage (NCBI taxonomy): Eukaryota > Metazoa > Arthropoda > Insecta > Odonata > Coenagrionidae > Pyrrhosoma > Pyrrhosoma nymphula. Next base: position 100,137,958 of record OY754330.1, on the reverse strand, counting down.
GAAAGTAGATTGAATTGTGTGAGAGGAAGGGGTAGATCGTGAAAGTCTTGGGTCAATGTGGTAGAATATACTAGAAAGAGGAGGAATATTAGGAGTCATAAGAATAGGAGAACGTGATTGAAACAATTCATGAGTGTAAGAGAACCGAAGGTGATTTATAAGGATAGGGCATTATGGAGGAAATTATTAAAAGGGGGCCAGTTTTCTATGGTTAACAGCAATAACTTTGACTTTTCCTATTCCGAAAGGGAATGGCGTAATGAGTATGTATCGAGTATGTACGAGTAAAAATATCTGGATTTTTACAAGTGCAGGACCCTATCTACCTATACTATATCTTTCTTCATCTCAGCGTACGTCCTACCCTTCTTCATCCCGTCCATAAAATCTATTCTCTTTCTTTCTACACCCCAGCTTGCCCAACATCCTCCCCTGTATCACGGTCTTAAACAGGCCTTTGCCCCACATTGCCCCTTCCCACCACCTACTTTTCGTCGTAATATGTAGGAGGAAGGAATGTAGTGTACTCGCACAAAATATTCATTTCTAAATGGGCTGAACGCGAGGGTTATGCCACATTTTTGCAGTCTCTAATGTGATACATAATATGAATGTAATCTAATTGTTTACCATCTACATATCCAGATGTAATTTAAATCTCGCTTGGAGTGCTAGACGTCGGCCCGCTTTTAAAATGGTTGAATATTTTATCGGTATGAAAACCGTATTTATTACTCTCTCCCATAGATAACGCTCACGTCCACCAACCGACAGTCTCATGCAATATACAAAATCTTAACCCTCAGTTAACGACAAGTTAACGAAAAGGCTACGTAGTGTAGCGGTTAACGTTAACCAGAATTTATAAAACCGGGCCTTAGAAACATATCCTATTTTCATTTACGTCGTATTCCTGAAACTCGGGAGTGACTAGGATTTCAAAAGTTAATTATATAGTTCTCTGTGTGGTGCAATTCTTCTGGGTCGTTCCCTCGCCCGTCATCATCGGTAAACAGTGCGGTAGCGTACGTGTGTAATTTTGTCCCGAAATGCTTTCGAGACAGCCTCGTTCTAATTGGGGAAGAAAACGGAATACCTCACTTTAAGTAGAAAGAAGCGGCTGGAAGAAAATCGAAAATCGACGGGCCGTCAATATTTGTGGTGGCGAGACATTCCGTTGACGTTTATTTGATTACATTTTTCTTGATATTTCGCAAGGGAAGTTACTATATCCTCTTCATTTCATCTGAATTATGTATGGTACGTACAGTTTCTATGAATTTGTCATCCGCGACTATCTTTTATTATGCCAATGCCAGTTGTATCGTATTCCATAATGATGCATTTCCTGTATAATACGATGAAATTGTCGCCAATGCTATAAAGGATCACAAAATCATAAAAACTTAGAATTTATAAGTATATATGATGTATTGGGACAGAAGTGGATAGTGCTGCGTATCCTCCATAGGTACTTAATAACGCTTAAAACCAGGGATGAGCAAACCTTTGTGTGCTTAGGCCCAAACCACGTCTTATTGTTATACCTCTTAGGCCAGTTTTTATAATTTCACGTTAAATATGAACGCCGGGCATGAACGCCGAATATGACATGAACGCCGAATTTAATACTGTCTTCTGTAAGAGATGACGCTCAAGTCAACTAACCGACAGTCTTAGGTAAAATGCAATACTCAAGCTCTTAGGAATTAACATAAAAACTACGTCATTCTGCGGTTAACATTAACCAGGCATTTTAAAACTGGGAATTAGAAGTTTTTGGAGGCCATTTGGACTCGCCAAGATTTCATATTCACTGTATGCATCCCAAAAAACATCATTTTCATTAAGTGCAAAGAGAAAACTTGGATGTATTTACATATTTTTGAAATTTGTGGGATAATTATAAGCCGCAACACTTGTGTTCAACCATTTATATTGAGAGAATATTTGACCTCTGAATAAAAAGATCTTAAATCTCCTCTATGTATATTTTTATTTATAGATAGATAAATGTTGGTTAAAAGCATGCATTCCATCTTTTTAATTGTTCTAATGTCGATGTCTCTCTTTCACGGATCCGTAAAAAATAAATTAGTTTCATGTTATTTTGTTACCAAAGGTTATTTACTATTCATACATTATTTTTAATGGGCACGCTTATTTGTATTGTAAATGTGATGACCGGTCGCTCGTGGCTACAGGCTGTCATCGACTCCCTTTGAAATTCTTTGACGTGCGTGAAAAATGTGTTACATTCAGTGCGTTGCAACCTTTGGAATGCGAAAAAGGGGAAAAATATTTCCATATTCCATGAATCTTGCCAAAGCGTAAACGTGCTACGTTTTTAGCTCGCTGGCATCCAATACCTTTCGGCTGCACAATTGAAGCGAATATAGATTACACTCTGTTACGGTGCAATGCATCAAGTTAATGGGAAGGGCGAACGTGTGTCATTTTGTGGCCGGATAAAAGATAAGCGCCCGTGTACATGAGAACATCGGTTTGGGAGGAAATCAAGTCCTGGTGAATAACAATGCTACAATATCTGGTTCGGGAGATATTGATATTGATTTTGAGTCATTTATCCGTACAATCTGATATTAAGGAATGCAAAACTTTTTGAATTAAATTGGAGTTAGAAGTAGAAGATTACGTGTGATGGTCGAAGAAGAGGTTGCCTGTGAATCGCTGCGCCTTTCAAAATTATTTGAAGGAAAGGATTCGTTGCGCATAAAAATACACGTTGGTTTTGGCAATCAGGGAGTTTCTTGCTGAAAGAGAGGGAGAGAAAGGACGAGAAGGGTTCGTGTCTCGAAAGATCATGGAGATTATGCTCCGGAAGCTGTCGAGTGTACATATTGTTTTTTATGAAACACTTTTCTTCATTGCTTTGGATATTTTGCAGAATGGTAGAGAAGTCAAACAAACGAAATGCGTAGGAAATAATGTGTGAAAGATGAGGGTAAGATAAAACCATGACTGAATGCGATCGAAGAGGCAAGAAAAATATTATCGTGAGCTTTTAAAGAAATGGAGCTTTTTGTGAGAAATTTATGGAAGTGGATGAAAAATGTAAGTATGCAGGACAGGGAAGTGAAAGTATTAAAATATTGTGTTTTTTAAAGGGATAGAGCCTTTAATTAGTTTATATTGCTACTAATATCCCGAAAAGGAATGATCTGAAGGTTATGCATGTTTGTGCGTATCCATGTGTGTTTTTAAGCAAAGAAATGATTGATTTCTGGAAGTTAACAATTGTATTTTTTCACTGGAACGTACGTTTCTATATAAAAATGTTGGTCACTACTTTTCTATGCCCTTATAGATGTTGCGAAATACCTTTGTAATATTTTATAGTTGAAAAATTGGCATGTATGTATGTATGTAGTAGTAATGCCTTCACTCCTGAAGGCAAGGGAATACATTAAAAAATTATATTGTTGAACCGAAGACAATAGTTTTTCCATGGTAGTTATTAGTGGGATCATATTTGAAGAAAATGTTTTCAATGTGGAAAAATTTGATTCAGTGTAGTTTTCTATAAATAGATATAATTCAGGATTTGATAAATTATTTATCGATTACTCCACTGAATCTGGATAATAACCTGGAGGTAATCAATGATTTGATTTCTAATAACGGGAGGGCGTGTGTAAAGCAATGTATGAGGATAACTGAAGAAAAAAGTGGTATAAGGAGGAAATTGTTAAAGTAGAATCAGCTTTACTGACCTATCGCTGAGAATTAAACTTGTTTGACTGTTCCTACTCCGAATAGGAAAGGCGTGATGGGTATGCAAGTGAGGATTTGTTAGTTTAATGCATTGGTATTTAAAGGAATAGAATAAGCGAAGAGAGATGCTAAAAATGAATTGCGTCAGATAAGAGTGAAGGAAAAGAAAATGTTCCTGAAGTTGTTTTTCGAGGCTGTACAAAACTGTCATGGTCCTTTGGATGATGTGAAGGTGTATGTTTTTGGTTTAAAAGAGAGGAACAGCCACCCTTGGTCGCGTGATCTACTACCGCCGCCAAGCGTGTCGCGAGTTGAAGAATGACACCGAGCGAGTCTTGAAGGAAGCATGTTATCTTTATTCTCGGATGCAAGCGAAGTCCATTCCTCTTTACGTGGGGGCGTGGATGTTTGTGTATGCACCCGTGCTCGCACGGGTAATCACATGACTCGCGGCCGCGGAGAGAGAGGGAAGAATATCACTTGAGACGAGATGAAGAGGAAGAATAAAAAGGTTTTTTTTGTAGTTCTCGGCGGTGGAAGTTTGCCCATCATGCTCCCACTCGCCCGCGTGTGTGAGAAGCCTCCTTCCCCCAGCGTCAAAAGACTCTTCTGGCTGCTCTGGCTGGCCCAAGGGGAGTGTGTGTATGATGGGAGAGGGAATGAGAATGGGCAGAGGAGCGGCTTAAAAGGGCGACGCGCCAACAAGACGGGCGCGGCGCGGCGGGGCGCCACCCGGCTGCGGGCCGCCGTCAAAGGGTGCAACGGCTGGGGAAGCTTCAAGTCCATCTTACGCGACGCATTTATGTCTCGCAGTCAAGGGTAACTTGATGTGTATGGCGTACATTTATGAATCACATTTATAAACACGCATAAAAACTCATACCATGAGATTTTAAAGGGTATAGGAAGGTTTATCATAAAATTAGGAGAGAATGTATGAAGATGTATAAATGGTTCGTGGAGTACTTCACTTCTAATTAAACCTCGATAAATTCTCAGTCTAATAGCTGAAACATTTCACTGCGGGTCAAAGGGTTAAAGAAGGTAGATCAATTTGATTGTTCTCGTTTTACCATATAGGAGGCGACATTAGAAGGTGAATGGCGACAGCCAAGAGGCCTTCACTAATAGGAGGGAATTGATGACGGGGATCTTGTGTGTGAGTACACAGAGAAGACTGCTCCTGACTAATATGGAATGTGACGTTGTATGGTGCAGGAATGTGGACTTTGAGGAAAGAGGATGAGAATAGGCTGCAGGCGGTTGAGATGTGGGTGTGGACGAGAATGTAGAAAGTGTGTTGGATGTAAAGAATACGAATGAGGAAGTGCTTGGTGCTGTGGGTGAGGAAAAGAAATTACTTGGGGATATTAGGAGAAGGGAGGTGGTTCGGAAGGCAACTAGAGACGAAGGTATTCTAGAGGCGGTAGAGGGGAGGATGTTGGGTAACCGGGGGAGGGGAAGAAAGAGAATAGGCTTTATGGATGGGATGAAGAGAGGTAGGAAGTATGCTGATATAAATAATGAAATAGTTCATGTAGTCAAGGACATTTAGCTGTAAAAATTTGATATTGATATTCCTACTTCCATCTAAACCTAACTTTACTTTAATGACCTCTAATGTCGGTAAGCATTTAATCTTGCATAACGGCGGGATTACGATCGACGTCTCCTAACGTGACGGAGACAGATGGAGGCATTCGCGGAGATTGGTGATTGCGATGTAGTGGAGTCTATTATGATGACCGGACGTTGACGGAACCGTTAGCGGACGATGAGCGAACGTTGTCTAGCTCTAGCTTATACGTCACGCTGCGTTACCGGCAGCCAATCATCTCTATCTCTCGGTCATAGGCTCGATATCGAGCGTTGAGACCCAAATGGACTCAGGTACGTGCATTATATACAATGTGACGCCAGTTCTCTCTATCTTGGGCCGCGTGGACTGCTTCGCTCAGCTTCAAGTTGGTGAGGGTCTTAATTTGATCCGTAAATCTTAACGGAGCCAATCATAGGAGAGCTTTTTTCAAAATTTACTAAATTTCATTCACATATTGCCCATATTACTTTTTTACTTAACAAAGAAACATAATTAACCTTTATCAAGCATTATTTGTCAGTAATTTCTGCGGATTATTTATATTTTGTTTTTAAAATACGAAAATAACAGTCACCCCGCAACCGTTTACTTATCCGTTTAAAAATAAACCATGAACAATTGGCGTTGATACTCCCGTCAATCGTAATATACTCGTCCCTGAAGGGTAGACGAAGGAATACTGAACGACTCCGTTTGTTAACGTCACGTCAGAACATTTTGATTGTAATCCGACCCCAAGAGACCTTTATGAGTGAAGAGCGCAATATCGGGAGTGTATCAGAAACGTGGAAGCAAACGAAAAATAATGAGATAGGATTGGGGCGTTTCAGATGTGGTTCTGAGGAATGGATTGATGGGGGGCAAACGAGGGTATACGGTGTTGGTTTAGCTGAGGTTGCTGGGGGAGAGGTAAGGAGGAGGCAGAATACGTGGTTGGAAGGAATAATGAGGGGCGATGGGGATGCTGAAAGGTCGTGATAGACTAGAGGTCGTAAGCAGGAAAGGAGAGGAGAGAGAATAGGCTCTTTGGATGGAGTGAAGGGAGGACTTAGCTTCCTGGGGTTGTTAAAGAGGAGTTGGGTGCTATTTATCTCCATCTTAATTCACCTTAACCGGTAAGCCCCTATTAAGAAACGTGAACTGGCCATCTTTTGCACATGGTTTCCGTGTAATGTAGATACGTGCAACAGAAGCAAATTCGTTCGCAACGTTGTTTGCCTATTATGACAAGTGATTGCATTGCTTATTAGAGATTAGAGAGAGAGATTGTGTATACATAATAACCCTGCCTTTCAGACTTATGGATTTCATTACTTGTAACTAAACGATTCTTGAGGATTTCACTAATGTTTTATAATTGTACCGCCAGTGTCGTATTAAAGATAGCGTTACCTGAGGTAGTTATTTATGTGAATAAATCGATTGTACAATGATTTAACTTTCTAAATATCTCAATCTACATAAGTATCTTTTATATATATTTATATATCTGTAGGGGTATTAGGACAACAGTCTTGAAAGGGAAGGGAATAAAAAAAAGGGGGTGAGGACAGAGGTGAATTGTATGTTAACGATGTGTCTTATGCTAGTGCCACGCCTTTTTGCTTTAATCGCTAATAGTGCGAGGAAGGAAATATATGCTTGTACTTACCAGTTCGAGAGTGTATCTCTCTTATGTTGTCCCTTCTATCAACTCTAGTGATGTAGCGCGGGGTCAAAATGATATCCTCCGTCTCCTACTGAAACGCGTGATCTTAAATTTTTAAGTAATCTAAGCCTAGCGTGTAGTCTCTTTGTCTCTGACGGTTCCAAATCTAATCCTTTAATTAGCTGTGTTACACGTTCTGTTTACTCGTAGCAGTTTTTAACTAAGCGTGCGGCTTTCCTTTGAATTCTATTTTCTTCGCGAATTAAATCTTTCTGTGCTGAATACCATATTCTCGGGGCGGATTTGTAATGTGGCCTAACCAGCACGAAGTGACATCTCTTGTTCACTTTTTTATCCGAAGACCTTCCAAAAATTTCCTTGGTAAATCCTGTTTTTTTAAATGCAGCACTGAAAATGTTTGTTATGTGTTTCCCCTACGCTATGTCTGGAGGTAACGTGATTTCCAAGTATTTGACTCCTTCTGACCCCTTATGAAACCCAAAATGAAATCCTTAATTTTTTCTTAACGACTGTTACTCCTGCCCGAGTAGTAGTTCAAGTGTTTGAGTGTCTGCACGTTTAATGGTGAAAATAGTCTGAGTTCAATGTGAACTCAAAACTTCAAGGACTGATTAATTCAACGAGTCTAACCAGGGGGTCATTTCCGTGAATTAATTCATGCATTTTCTCAGTCATGGAAGCAATACTCTGCTTAACACGCCACAATTTTGACTCCGTTTCTATGCCTGCATGCGCTGAAAGTAATGCCTCTTGTCAAACTGCTTTAAAACGGTCGCCGCAGATGCATTTGTGGGAGGTAGGCTGCAGTTGATGGGGTTTTGAGGAACTATTTCCGAAAGCGGAATGCTCGTGAAATGATGGGGGAGGGTGGATGGATTTAAAGCGGACTGTCCGTGGAGGAGGCTCTCTCAGAAGTTTGTGGATGGTGGGATACATGTCAATGTCGCAGTTTTCCAATGTTTCCAAAACGGAATCTGGTATTTTTTCTCTGTTCTTCACGACCCGCTTCAACTTTTGATCCCACAATGAGAACGCTTGCTTTACAGTTATAAGAGTAAATAAGATCCTGATAAATATTTACAATTTCTCTTATAGTGGCTTTCTCTTCTGATTTTATTTCAGTTTTGGGGAAGATGGCTCAAATATTAAATAAATTCATAACTTCCGTTGAAAGTCTGTCTTTTAAATCTGTGATGACGTTGTCCAAAAGTGGTATATAAATAAATCTTCAGAAGTATTGCTCACACGACTCGGCAGGGTGGTTTTGACGGCTGGTTTGGAGGGAAACAAGTCGTGGTATCTTTAAATCAACACCTAACTTTTCAGCTATTTCTTGTGCTTCTTAATCAAGGCCATTAATTAGTACTTTCCTACTTACTTAATTAGTGATATCTTTAAATATGGATACAGCCTTTTCTCGCTTTCCTTCAAGTACGCTTAAGTGTCTTCTATTGCGTCACTACCCTTTTTAAAATCAGGTGTAGGTTCTTGAAGAAGGCGAATAAGTGATACAGTTACTCCTAAAATATTACTAATTGTAAGACACACAACTGAGAGGAGAAATTCTGGGCTTCGGATAGCTTGCATAAGAGAAAACGCATCAGATGACGCCTTTCTGTCCTGCCAGGTAGAAATTTCTGCTAGAGCGTTGTGTATCTTAATAGTCGATTCCCCTTGGAACTGAAGGTGTCCCTCATGCCTCTCGACCTAACGGGTTTCGCAAATAGCTTGAACAGAAGCACCCATTTCCTTCTTAGAAACAACATGTCTCTTTGGAGAGGTGTTTGCAAAAGATACTATTTTCTTCATAGTTCCAGAGGCATTTCTGCATGAAACTACTTTTGAGGAGTTTGACAACGAATTATTCAAAATGTGGTAGTTGCACGTTCAGCGCTGAGCGTGTGTGGCCAACACCACCTAAAGTAAAGGTGGTGTTGGTGTAGCTATCTTCTTTAGCACCTTCTGATTCAGATGTCGTTACTGAACAACTGTCGACCCCTAAACCTACGCAAAGCTTAAAGTCTAAATCAAAGTTCTTGGCGATGTCCTTGATGATATGGCCTTAAGTAACTCCAGTCAAGCAACGTTCTTCTCCCTCTGATTAAATATCTTCCTCTCAAATCATATTGTAGGCTTTAATGCCAAGCAAATGTAATAAAATCTTCCCTCAGGACACGTTCATAAAGGTATCGCAAAGAAATACTCAATTGGCAAATACTAGAAATGTCTGTTGTCTCGTCGAGTATTACAGAGACAAACTGTGCTTCTTAGCTCTTCTTAAGATAATACTTTGAATCTCTTCCTTACAATAATCAATAAGTTCGTTTTGAGTATGCTTGCTAATGTATGTAGTATTCAATGGAGCACTCTCCAAAGTGTCTGCGCTGATTGTTGTCACCAGCATCCATCCTAAACCGAAGCAGCTCTGAAATTTCATTCATTGTTTACTATACTGTATTTGTCATCTCTATTTAGAATACTATCTCTTTTTTCATCTCTATTTTGAAGATTATAACTCTTAAAGGTATGTTTTGCCTACCACATAAAATAATTGTTTTTACAATAGGAATCAAGCACCGCTTATTTTCCTCTATTTGTGCCATGCGCTGCGACTGTATTTGATTTGGCCTTACTCAGTAGTGTTTTTTACGTGACACCATCACCTCAGAGGCCGCCCCACTGGGGCCAGACGCCTTTTGCAGCCGCCTCACTGAGGTGCAGACGCTGCGCGGGCTACCACTCGTCTGTCTCCTAACCTTCGACCAATCTTTCATGGGTGACCCTACCAGGAGCATTGCTCCCTCCAGTGCAGCTCCAGGGGTCTTCGGAGCACGTAAACCCTTCCACCACGACAATGTTGTAGTCCAAGAGAAGGGTTTTTAGTTTCGTAGCGATGCGGAAAAAAGGTACTTTCGGGAGTTTCGTTTGGAATCAGGTCGTAACTACTTACTCAGTTGTTTAGTCCCAAAACTGGTTGAAGCTAAACTCTCGATATTTAATTCAATTCAAGAAGAGAGCAATTGCCTGGTGAATTTAAATTGAAGATTAATCCAAATTTTCAATGAAAGCAAAGGAATTTTAACTCATGTGCATGAATTTCGGTCATGCAGGTAACCATCGACAGGGAGAGTTAAAATCTCGTGAACACGTGCGTGTTTACGAGATTTTAACTCTCCCTGTGGATGGTCACCCGGATGTCCGAAATGCATGCATAGGAGTAAAACTCCTTTGCTTTCGTTGACTAGTTGCATTAATCTATAATCCCGGGATTTCGCTTTAGAACCGTGTTGAAACTGAACTATTGTTGGAAGTTTCGGCAAATGTGGAAACTAAACTATGAAGAGTTAAGTTTCGTTCCTTAGTAAACATTTCAATATGTATCGATACTGAAATCTCCGGTTCGAAAGGCTTTGCGTTCGGGTAAAGTTACCAGCTTTTGAGAATGTCACTTCACCAACAAACGCAAGCCATTTCCGCCATTCGTCGTGTAATGTTAAGGTAGATTGAGCGAGTCATCACTTCACTTAAAATTCAATCCATTTGGCCTTATTATGAAGAAAAAGATCTCATTTTTTTTCGTGGATACAAAAATATCAGCTGCATACCAAACTACCTTTCGAGGTATTTGCCGGTAAATAAAACCTGTTTTTCCGTGGAATTAGGCACGGCAATGTGCTCCAGAGAGACTTGTTTTGAATTGAGGAATTTTGACCCTTGGATCGGGTCAGAAATTTAACAGTGAGGTTTCGTATGCTTTTTCAACGATTTACAAAATTAATTAATTACTTACCGTAATACTTTATGCAAAGTAGTACTATAACCTTCAGTTGTGAAGGCGTTTTTACCGTACGGCGTGAAAGAAATGAGTCAAGTGTAATACTTTATATGTATATCTAGTTAAATACTTAGCGTTTAAGCCTGATAAAACAGTTTTTGCGTGTGCAGTATCGCAATATTTACATCATGATTATTATAGATGCATAAATGTAAAAATCAAATTAGAACATTATGACTGTAAAATAATCTCGCCCAAACTATCTTAAACTAAAACGTGCGAAAATGAATATCCCTAAGATTCCTTCTCTATCGGTTGGTGCGGTGGCTTCCACGGTGCGTCGACAGTATTGGCTGCATCTATCGGGTGTTCGCAACGTGGTTGTTTTTGCGACAACAGTTTCGCATGCGTGCCCAAGAATTATTCGGGAGGCTATCAGGATATCCAAATACGCGAAGGATTTCAACCGGGAGGACGGGCAATCACCTCCACGATACTTGGAAGAGACTCCTCCGTGCAGTAATGGCCAACACAGCGAAAAAAATTGGCACCAACAGGAGAAATGGCACCAATCAATTAGGAGGTATCAACGGGCAACGGGGTATCGCATTGTATAAGGTAGTAAAAAAACCAGCATCAACGCTTTGACCTGAAGACGCCTGGTGAAAGGCAGGCGAAACTGTCAAAATAAACGACGAGGTGGACAACCGAAAGATGCAACCGTTACCATCACAATCGGTATTATACTTAACTATCTTCGTTCCTGAGCTCTCGTTTAGTTCAAACCCTGGTTAAGTTTCGTCGTTAAATTTTACTACGTGAATTTTGTTTCTTTTTTTTCTTACCTTGAGTTTACATTTTGCTCCTAGCTACGGAAATTTATAACTTTAGCCAATTTTTGCTTCCGTTTCCCTCTCCTTCCCCTAGCTGAAGCTCCAGGGACCCTGCTCAGGAAAGGGATTGGAAAGGAGGACTGTGGGGTATCGCACTGTAAAGAATCCTAGGTGGGTTGATCACGCGATATCGTAATTCGATATTGGTTCCACGAGCCTCGCAGTCACGTCAATGGGCTGGCGAGCTTTTTCTTCAGGTGGAACATTCTGAGGAGCGGGATTCTTTCTGGATATCTCTGGTGTCCATCGAGATGCGAGTGGTCAATAGCAGCTGTCGTCTGTGGCCTTGGTAGTAGTAAGAAAGATGAAATGGGCGCTGCTCTGTGGCTAAAGATACATAGTACGTTAACACATATTTTATAATAATAATAATATTTTTATCCCTTAGAATCAACATTACAAGCATATTTTACATTTCAATTAAATAAGGATAAATTAATTAGGAATCCCTTTAGGCATTGCCTGTATTGGGATACCTCAAGAGAAATTACAATATGAGTAATTGAAAAAAATAAGTAAACTGAGACCAGTTACGAGACATAAATAAATGCATGAAAAGATAACAATTTGTTTTTTTAGTCACAACCTGTCGTGCATACAAAATATAGTGAGTATTAACCTTACTATTAACAAGAAAATACATCTGGATTTTCTACATTAAGTAACCATTTCTTTACTCTTTTCAAAAAAGATGTTAAACTTTTTGAACCTCTTATATTATCTGACAATCTAGAAAATAATGTTGGCCCTACATAGATAAATGAGCGTTTGAACACGGTCAAATTTGGCTTGGGCAAAATGTACATATTTGTAGATCTTAGGTTGTATACATTGGTTTTTGGTTCTTCCTTAGGTTTATTACCACTTCTGAGGTAGAACAATTTCAATACTTTGTAAACGTAAAGGGAGTAACTGTAAATCCACAAATATGGGGAAGGACGGTTCAAATTGACATTTTCTAGCAATCAGTCTCACTATTGCTTTTTGGAGAATCAGCATCGGATTGTGAGAATTTTTGTAGGCACCTCCCCAGCAGATTATCCCGTAGTTTAATTTTGATTGTACTAACGCATTATAAATAGTTTTAATGAATTGTCGGGGACATTTATTTCGAAGGAAATAAAACTTTTCCTTTCTTTATCTCGCGTGTACCGCAACAATTCGTCCGCTATATCTTCTTCATACCCTAAATCTTGCTCAGTGTCTTAAATGTTCAGGCTCTAAAAATCGGGAATGCCAAGTGATATATTTGAGAAGCAGTAACTTTGTAATTCCACATGTATTTATTGGAAACGACTTAGGTTTCGACGTAGCACGTCATAATCTACGAACCTACTACGACCTAGGTCGAAACCTAGGTCGTTTCCAATAAATACATGTGGAATTAAAAGTTACTGCCTCTCATTCACAATGCTAAGTAAATTCCATACAGTTTCGTCTGAGACAACGTTGTTGATATATTTATGACATTTGTGGTGAAAACAGTCGATGATTGACGTTTATTAAAGAGTTACCGTCCAAGATATAAGAAAAAATCATCGTCATCAGCAGTCAATTATCCGAAAATTGGTTTGCAGCAGGGCCATGCTCCATTCCCTTTAGCGGCGGTAGCGGCGAGTTCCTTCGTTATTCCTCAATGACACCGTTCATTGTTTGCGTCGTGTGTTCTATACCTCATCTCCCTCAATAATTTTTTCTACTCGTTGCTACTTCTAATACAGTTTATGGTGTCTTGTCTCAGATTTTTTAAATTTCTGCAATGCATGTGGGCGCAACAGTTACCTTGATTGTGTATTAATTCACTGAGCGCCCCTAGCATGGGAAGAAATATTTTTTCAATTTTTGAAAAAGATAACTGTAATTTCTGAAAGAAAAACTTGTGAACTCTAAACTTGTCGCAGATTGATGAATATCAATTTCCTAGATTAGATATGTAATGCTTAAAAAACTTACGTTTTAAGTGTGTGAGTTTATCGGGGTTTTCTTTAGATAGTTCGAGGGAAGTTTCGCCGGTGTTCTTGTCAATGTATTCTGGTGCGAAGAAATCTTCTGGGAAGAGCCAATGTTAGCGCATCAACTTTAAAGAAGAACTCCTCATCAAACAAAGAAAACTTTGGATAACTTAGTGCATATCTCCGAATGGTGGATGAAGCAGCATTGTAGTCGCATATAAAAGCTATGTGTTATCCAATTTTTGGAACAGCAAAAAAGGAGTTATCCGGTAGGGTAATCTATTCGTTTAAATGCGCCTGAATGAAACTGACCTTAGGGAACTCGGCTTGCTTGGTAATTCCTCGGCTTGCCTGATAGGCTTGTAGCTCTATGGATTTGATTTCACCGAGAGCAGTTCCGGTGAAAATGATGTCATAAACCACTTGATTTTAAGAGAAAACACAATAGTTATTATCCACACTACTTTAATGAAGACGGATCATGGTTTTAACACATCTCACTATCAAGGTGTGGAAGACTTTTTTTACTCTTTAGATTGTAGACTGGTCCTGAGGGGAAGTACATGAAATAAAGGGTCTTCAAATACTTTCTAGGATTACTCAGAGACCTCTCGCGTTTCCTGATTGCACGTAAGAGAGGTTCGCGCAGAGACCAGGCGTGTAGTGCCAAAAAGTGTTGCGTTAATTTTGGCCGGAGACTGTACAGTGACTGAAGCGGGTGACTTTAATCCACAAGACCTTGAATTCCATGGCCAGCAAGCAACGAAGTGTGGGAGAGTTTCAGGCTTAGCTTAGTGGAAAATTTTAATCTCCATAATTGTAAAGAAAAACACAGTAGCAAATTTTATCACTGCTTTAATAACCACTAGTCAACACTAACTAGATACAACGCGTAGTGTCATTCTAAAGGAAATGAGATTGAGTTTCAGACTCGGCCAAGATATAACAACACGTTTCCCTCAGAAATCTCTTTCAATGCAATCGTATGCGGGCTTCGTTTTTAAGGTAGTGAAAATCCATAACATTGGTGCTAGTTTACAGTATTTTAACAAAAACAAACGTAAACTTGGGGTTCGTATCCGAGTATTTTTTCATGAAGAGCATTCCTCTTTAAACTGTGCTTGCCTTATAATTTAAACGTAACATTTAAATGCAATGAAATGCATAGGTAACTCAGATTAATATCGTCAGCTACTTTAGTGCCCCTTGATGCCCTGATGATTGGGATTTCTCTTCTTACAACTTCTTATTTTCTCTGTTAAGCATTAATAATATATTTGATTGTCATGCCATCCACGTCTTTTATGCTATAGAAAATGTCGAATGATGATAATTTTCCCAAGAGATTCGTTCAGAATAGTCGGCAAAAATCTTCTGGCATTTTCTTTGAGTTTTGCGCTTTGTGAATTCAAAATTGCTTATTTTAGGAGATTTTTCGTATTTAGACCGAAAAATTGAGGGTTTATGGCATATAATTTGAAAGGGCTTGGCTAAGAAATTTTTAAAATTCCAGTTCTTTATAACACAACGGTACCTGGTCCGCACTTATGAGGACATTTTGCCGTTTATACAATGGAGTTTATGTTGAAACGCCTGCGGAGAAAATTGAGCCACTCAGGGCTTTAAAAGACGGTAAATACGAAGTTCGTCTGCATAAAATAGAACGTGCTTCTCTTTTTTGGCTTCAGGTCAGCGGTTAGCTCCACTATTCAATGCCGAATGTTGCATGTGGGCATTAATCCAAGGGTTTCAGACATTTTAACAACGTTGTGGATTTAGGGGTTTGAGGTGGGGGGAGGGGGAGAATACATTTTGACGCCCCCTCTACCATCAATTCTTTCGGACTTTAAAACAGTCCTTCGAAAATCCTAAAATTTGTTACTTTCATACTTGAAATTGAGATTTTCCGTTTAAGTTTTCACCTTTCACTAGAAACGTTGTAGTGAAAATTTTGAGAATTTCACTCTTAAAGTTTTTTTTTTTACATTGAATACGCCTTTGGCACCCTCCGAAACGATTGCGGTGGGGGATGAATGTGCCCTTGCCCCCCTCCCTTTGTTACGCTGCTGGTTTCTAAGGCAAATGTTTGCCGTGATACACTCACATTGACTGAGTTCTTTGGGATTTTTTGGCGGATATTAAGCAGGCTACATGGGGACACTTACGCCGTTTAGTATATTTAGGACTTAAGGTGGTTGGAGCAATTTTAATTTATGCATAGGTTTGCATTGGTATGCATAGGTGTACAACTTTGCACACGTGTTCTCATTCGTGATATCTTTAGATAAAAGTAATTCTTCATACAGATTTGTTTTTTTTTTGGGAAGTTAAATACTATTTTAACACGTAGCCTTATGGCACATGGCATATATTTTATATAATTCGATGACATATGTATAGATTTTGTTATAAACGTGAACTGACACATTTTTATTATTATAACTGTTGGTAACAAATGCTAAGGTGCCATGCCGTCTCCAATGCTCGAAAGAAAAAATACTTTTATATAATTTCGTATACATTTCGAATACAGCGCCGAAAACTAGTCATAGTTCATGCTTTAATTAAGGAAATGAATTAAAAATATTATTCTTGTTTCATGTTCATTACGGTCTATATAGTGAGTTACAACGCATATGCAGATGCACCTCAATGAAATGTGGTGCGTGAATTTTTCGACTTATGTGAAAAATTATTAAAGTGTGCATTCAATGACCTACAAATACCGCTCCAGCCAACCTTAGCTGGTATTGCTGAAAATGTGAGTAGTAGGGTTAGAAGTTGACTTGATGTATTACGACTCGATTCATTGGTAAACATCATCAGTTGAGCAGTTTATTTCATTAAAATCCATGCCAAATGCTCGTTCTAACGACAGCCTTGATATCTACGATATCCAGCCTTGTGTTTCTCATCTATTCCCTTAGTCTTCATGATATGACTCTTGTATCCCTTCGTCTTGTGGACAAAGATCTCTTGGTTATTTTCCACCCTTTGAACTTTAAATTCTCACCCAGCGTCTCCGTTCCAGACGATTTCAAAGTCCACCCAGGGACAAAGGACAGGAAGGCAAAGGACCTCATCGTCACATTCATTTTCCTTCACCCTAACTCGCATCGCGTGACTCAACACATAGGTTCACAAAAACAATGGTGGGGAGGATATTTTCGTGGAATTCTAGCTTTTTTTCATCATAGAAAGTAGGTAGTTATGCTGGATTATTTATGAATAGTGACCAATTCACTGCGTAGTGTGCGCATTATCAAGCCTTAGTGAAACTGCGCTGGTTCCTTAAAGGATTTATCTTTTATACGCTTCCTTTAGCGTAATTAGAATAGCCGAAGTACTTAAACTGCTTAGCTATTGAACTTTCTGTAAAAAATGAAATAAAAACATTAGAACCACATTTCCTCGCGTAGACGTTGCAATGAATTTCAGTTAAAATATGATAAGAACTTAGAAGTATCAATTTTCCACTGATAAATATTTTAATTCGACCCGGGTTTCGATGCACTGCATCATCATCGTCATCATGATACAGTGAATCGAAAACCGGGTCGAAATAAAATATTTATCAGTGGAAAATTGATACTTCTAAGTTCTTATTATGTTCATATTCCACAACATCTCGCTTGATTCCTCCATTTTTGTTAAAATATGAGTTAGCTGCCCATAATTAACTCAAGTTGTTTCGGGTGCGTAATGATGAGCATAAAAAAGTCTGCGTTTTCCGAGAATTTGGGTTTGGTAGTATTGTGATGGTCTGAGTAATGGGTGTCGTTTAGAGAATGGATATAATGACAGTCCTTTGCTTTTGGGATATCCTGGAAGTGGCTTAGATTTTTCAGTGGATCCCCTATTCCGTCTTGGATGCATTTATGAGAGATTTTCAAGTCTAGGCCTCTGTCCATATGATTGGACCTCAAATTGTGTACCTCTTGGCGCCTTTTGCAATGAGAAGGGTAATGCGGATTCAGGGTTTCTATCAATTCTCCGTCCCGTTTGCATCCTCTTCATTACCAACAAACCTACCTATCCGAAAACAAAAGAGTGTTTAACACAGCGAGATAAAAACGTAAAACACATATATGCGTGCAAAGCGCTGATGGCACTGCTCCGACCGGACGTATTTATGCGTGTGTAGCAGTGAAAGGGTTAATAGTGAAAATCACCTTAGTTTTCGGTCGCCTCTTCTAATGACTACTTTTTTTAATGACGGTGTTCCGCGGGAATTTTTTTCATAAATTAATTCATGAATAATTTGTGAAAACTCGGAGAATTGGAATTCGCATGCGCGGGCCAATATTTTGTGATAATTATTAGCCTGGTGCTTAGCGTGGTGATCTGCGCATCGGCCCGAAAAGTCAAAGGTCCATAGTTCGAATTCTTTCTCGCTGCAATTTCCACGTAAGGTAAAAGTGTTTTTAAGCGAATTGTTGATATTATTTCATTCCATAGAAGAAGCAGAAATACGTTCTGTAAACATGTGTTACTAAATCACTTGATGTAATTTGATCAATAAATTGTGCATTATTATTAGGGAACTGCTACGTTGCTATTTCTATATGCATAATCGTTTATTCATGCAATTAATTTAGTTTTTATCTCAGGCTAAGGTTATTTCCTTGTAATTACTATCCTTAGGCTCGCAGACTCTGGGAAATTCTCTTCCTCTTTTCGTGTCGATTATGTACTACAGATGTCTTAGCAACAAAAAAATCTCGTCGAGGCCGTCAGCTGATCAGCGCCAAAGTCATGAATTTTTCCTGCTCGTGTGACATCAAAGCATGCACGTTCATGAAACTTGTTTCATGAATATGGATTTCATGAATTCATTTACGAAAAAAATTACCGTGGGGCAAGAGCTTTAGAGTAGCGGCTCCCAACCTCTTTCAATTCTCCTGCCCCTTGGGCATCCATTTCTCAAAATTGTACTCCTATCATGGAAATTTTTTTCTCTTAATTTTCCTATTGCAGCTAAAAACTAACTTCATTCATTATTCACCTTTTTTCGCGGACTCTTAAAACTGTCAAGCACATACGCACCCTTAGGGTACGCGTACAGTGGGAGCGTAACTTGATGGCAGTCACTTGCGCCGAGCGTGACATCAAGGAAGAGAAGGCGTTAAGTGTAGGAGTAGGCAAAGCAGCGGTTGGGAGAGAATCGCACAAGGTAGATAAAGATGCCGAAATAATTGAACTTAATCTGAGTGGGTGGGGGAGTGTCAGAAGCGTGTTTCACGACAATGTTTATGGTCCTAACGAAGTGGCATCAAAATACGCTGACTATGCATCAAATATGCTGATAGTGCTCGCAGCCCATCAAAAATGATCAAAATCAACAGAGCATTTTATTGATGTGAAGTAAAGAAAAAGCATATTGAAGTTGTGAATGACAGATTTAGGCCTCGGGAGCGCTAGTAGTTAAACGGGGAGGTAGCCTGACTCCTTTATGCAGAATTAGTCTTTAGGCAATGGACCATTCCACTGAAAAGGGACTTCTTGGCAACTGTAACCATGTTTTGCTACCACTATACCACAGGTTGGGAACCTCTGATTTATATTGGATTATATAATACTCAAACCAATAATAACCTTGCATTGCAGATCATTTATGCATATGGGGCCTAAAATATTCAATTTACTGCCTAAAATAATATAAAGTTGCAAAGGTGGAGGAAATGTTTTGAAAATAGTCAAATAAGGGCCTCTATCTTATGAAATTGTTGAATGTTTTTTTTCATTTCTTGTTTATTAAATATTAAAGTGCATTACTGTACTGCTTACCGAAATGTAATTGGCATTCATTAAATAGTGATGGTGGCTCAATTCGGGTCATTAGCCTTGGAGCCCACTTATGGCTTCCGCAGAAAATATTTTAATTATATGTATGTAATATACTAGAGGTGGAAGTAAATTAATTATAATTTATATAGATGGCACACTCCCAAGTGCGTTGTTCATGTAGTAATTTACACGAAAAAAACTCATGATAATAATATTCAGACACAACAGTTCATGGTATAGGTATAGCAAAACTTGGTGACACTCAACAGCGGAGGATTAGAGGACACTGACGGTAAACCAAGCGTTGATTAGTGGGCAAAGTTATCGCAGGGTCCTATGGAAAAAGGCTCGGCCGCTTCATCCCACATCTCATGTATATGCTTTCCTCACCTTTGCATCATGATATTCAAAAGAGAGTGCCACCATGTATCTTTGCTCAACTTTTGGCATAAAGTGATGACGTTCACTCCTCGAAGATTCAACGACAACATGAGGAGGCGCTCTTGGACTGAATTCTCTCGTCCTATCCATTCCTCCTTCCTCTCTTTCGGACGAGCGACGAAGAAGGGAAAAGGCGTGCCTGCTTCTCTCCGTTTGTTGACAGGGAGGAAGCAATTTAGTCGTGGACGGTCGCGCGTACTTTGAAGAATGTTGACGACGGGCAGGAAGAATGCTCCAGCGCTCACTGGGTTGAATAATCGGACCGAGGCGACCCTTTGTTGGGTTGCGGGGAGAGGGCGAGGGGTGAGCGGTCTTTCATAGATCTTGTCGACGAATCCCGGAACACAGCCATGCGCTGGAGAATGAAAGATGAAAGCGACCCCGTCAAGATCTTCAAAAACTTGTACATATTGCAAGACTCTTCGGACCAAATTCAACGTTGAATTTCATGAAATGGTACGTTGAAGTTTATGAAAACCGTACTTACGCAACCACGCAGAATCAAGCGCTTATGACCATTACATTATTTTTCTTCACAGTGCTAGATTTGGGTTTTAAGTTCACCAACTGCTATGATTATTCTGCATAGTCTATGCAAAGGTGTCATTTCTTAGACATAAACCAATCGTATGCGCGTATGTATGTAGTTCGTGCCCATGACCTTTGAGTTCCCCGGCCAGCGCATTTCCGATCTAGTTTCCAAGGCCGGATACAAGACTTCCTCACTAAAACTCAATCTGGGTAGCCTATCCGTTGAAAGGAGGTGCTGGAACACTTTATAATGGAACGTAGTTGGCTAGCTCAGTACCTTGTCGAAACCCTTTACAATTAAAAAAAATATACTTCTTTTTTATCTATTGATACCACTAATGAGAACTCGTATGCAAAGTTTCACGCACAGGTAGTCCCTACATTATTCTTGGTTAGAGGCTTGGCAGTCCAGCTTCGTTGAGTACGTCCAATGCCAGAGAAATGACACACATCTCGAGAGGGAGCGTGGCCGATCGCTCTATAAGGTGACGAGAGGCAGGGACGGGACGGATGAGATGGCGGCACGAAAGAAGGCGGGCATTGGGGAAAAAAGGTTTAAGGATTGGATGTGGTGTGGGCGAGAGAGAGAGAGAAGGGTTAAAAGAAATGGGGAGGATGACTGAGGGGTTGTCTTAGTGGGTGGCAACGGGGAAATGGCCGTTCGATTGATGGGATTGGGAAATCGATTGGAAGTCGACTGGCGCCGCCTCTTGCGGCCAGAAAAATATTTGCTTTGACTTTCGCGTTTCCATTGGTGACACGGCCAGCTTAGACGTCAAATTGTGCATAGCGTACTGGATAGTATAGTGGTCGCAAAACAAGGTGGCATTTGCGCCCTGTTCGGTGGACGGGTCCTTCCTCAACGAACTGACTCCGCACGGGAGATGAAGGTAGTCCCCGTGTTTGATTACCAGGTATCCCAAAGGTCGTAAATATTCTTGTCAGCTTCATCATGCTCTTATCTGTGATTAACATCAACTTTATTGCTCTCTATTTCTCTTAATCCAATTGTTTGGATGGACTTCTCCAATGGGTTGCGAACAATATAAGCGTATTTTGATTCGTATTTTATTTAGATCGTAAGCATTGTCGTGAATCGCGCAGCTGGTTCTGTCCCGCTCACTTATGGTAGTTTGAGAGGGACATCTTTTCACGTAAAATTAAATTCGATGAATTTTGCCTCATTTTAAAGAAATCGATCTCATGATCTCAATTATAGAAATATATCAGCCATTTTCCTTTATACTTTTCGAGATATTTGCCAGACAATACTACCCATTTTCCATTGGAAATGGTGCTCAAGAGAAACATTATTTTTAAAAATGAGGAATATTAAACGCATAGATCGTGTCGGAAATTTAAGTATGTAATTTTTATGCTTTCTCAACTATTTTTAACGATGAATCAATTAATCACCGCTGTAATTTTGACAGAATCACAAAATAATCTTCGGCTGTGAAGGCGTTTTCAGCGTACGGCGTGAAAAAATTAGTCATGGTAGGGACTTACAGACATACATATTTAGTTAATTTCTGAGAATTTCAGTCTTAAAGAAAAATATTTTTTTACTATTGATATTGCAATATTTACTTAATGCTTCTTACAACAGCTTAAACTTAATGACAAAATTTGAGGTCTCTATTATGACTAGGGAAAAATCTCGCTCAAACTATCTCAAGTTAAATTCAGTTATGTTGGCACTATTGCCTACTACGTGCTCTCCTCTCTCCTCCGCTTCTTATCTGGCCTCTTCCACACGAACCTTCCACTCCATGACGTCACGCTTCGCCCAGAGGTGACGGCTACTAAGTCTCGTTACCGCTATAGGCGCGTCAACTTTGCGGAATTTCGGCATGTTGCGATGAAGTCAGTAACATGGATATACGAAGACCTTAAGTGGTTTTGACATTAGGTCGTTGAGGTTGCTAGAGTAACATTTTCCAATCCTTAGGGCCCAGTATTCCATCGTATGTTTCTGCGGCGTTCAGATGAATGCTTCTCCATTTATTGGTTTCCACCGCGTAGGTTGCTTTTTGAGAGACAACAGTTTCTCACTTTGACCTGAAGACGGCCGTTGGAACACGGGCTATACTGTTGTCTCTCTAGAAGCAACCTACGCGATGGAAACCCGGAAATGGAGAAGCATTCCTTTAGGCCCTGTTTCGGTTCCCGGGTGTGGTTGAGATTTTTCATTCCAGTCCCGATCCCTTCTTGGGTGCCTTGAGGTTAATGGCGACGCCAGGTTTCTTTCCACCCTTCCTCCATTCTCCAAGCGATCCTTTCCATACCAACCTACCCGTCTATCGCAGAATGACCTCAGTGTCGGTCGACTTCTCAAATAACCAATGAACCAACTGACCGGTTTTGACGTCTTCGAGGTCCCACTTGGGTGACTGCTAAAATTGTACTGAAGTGGAGGTTACTTACTTTTATTTACCATACATACTTTTATTTCAACCTACCGGGTACTATTTCATTTACTATGTATCTGTGGTTCTATTTCAATTAATTCAAGTAAATGTTTCAGGATTTGCTTAGTGGAGCTGACTCGCATGAAGTGATTCTCAATTCGCACATTCTACACTTTTTTATTCCTGCCGACCATGGCTTTGGTATCTTTAATATATGATCACTAAAAAAACGGAATATGTACCGTGATAATGAGAGTATTGATGTCGAAACCGTGGTCTGCCAGAAAAAAAGTGTGGAATGAACGAAGAGAGAAACCATTATATATATATATATATATATATATATATATATATATATATATATATATATATATATACACATAATTCAATCTTTTGCGCACGAATCGGCCGATGAGAACGGGTGACAGAAATTTGAGTGAAAGTGGAAGGAAGGGCAGAAGATAGGAGGGACGCCTAGGTCTTTACCGACGGAAGCAAAGGGGTAAACGGTTTAACGTCCCATCCGACGGTAGGTGTACAGCTCTTAAAGTGCTCTCCTCATGGCAACCAAACAAAATGGGTGAAAGATTTCCGCCACCGACGGAACACGAACCGGGACCACCTGCATGGAAGTCAGTGATCCAGCCACTGCACCTATCCAATCCCCATTTTCCCCAGTAGTATTAATTATGCCACCGACTTTTAACTTTGTATAGTAAACAATTTCATCTAATATTTGGTGAAATCGCTTTGCTTATTCCTTTTTTAGTATTAATCCATTTTCCTCCAGTGCTTCTACTTATTAGGCCGTTTTACACTATAAATTCTACTGCACATGTGTTAGCCTGATCTGTTGGTGGATGTGCAGCTTAAATTACGACGTGTAAAGCGAAGACTTACTTGAGTAACCGCGCGATAGCATGAACAAAAGACATCAAAATAGCCCCTGATCTATTTCCGTGCCCGCGTATTTGCAATTTCTGTACATCAATGTGCGCAATTATGAACCTCGCGGGAAACAGCCTTCAGGCTTCTTAATTATACGGTGTATTCCTGGTGAAAGAAACATAAATAAATTATAATTATTTTATGAATCCCTTTAAAAATATTATTCAAAGCCTTGAGTCGGAGTGCAAGATAGAAAAGCGATATGCGAAAATTCAATATGAAAATAATTCTTTTGACCTGATTGTGATTAAAAAACTTATCTCGCAGTTACTCGTCTGGCGTGACAAAGTCCGGCTTTGATTCTGCAAACATACCGGATAGAATATTAAGAGATTCGGACTTTAATTCTAGTGAAGTCAAATGATACATTTATAGAAAAATTGACATACCCTCGTGTTGAAACTAATCGCTCATAGGCTATTCTTGCTGTTATTTATAATTACTTGCAGAAAGGGCATTTGTGTTCAAACTGGAAGGCCTGCTTTTTATTTCTTCCCCCAATTTTTCATTATTTTCATGAAGCATTACGCGCACGAATAGGTCCATGCACAACAATTTTACCGGAGTTTTGTTTAATATCTAAAAGCTCTCAATCTCCTCCCTGAATGGAAAAGACCTGTCGGGTTATTTACTCGTCTTTTTCTAAAGAACACAGGAAAAAATGGTAATGCAATATCCAAAATCACTTATAAAAGCGTATCAGGCTTAAATTTGTGGAAATACTTTATGTCCATTTCAAATAAAACAATATTGGTAAATTTACCTACCTACCTAAATACCTTGATAATGGCATTAATTGCCGAAACCTTGGTCGGTGGTATATTTAACTTTGTTTTTGTAATATGCTGTGTGGAAATTTACCAATATTGTTTTATTTGAAATGTCCAAAATCACTCCTCGCCGTCCGTTATAATCTATCGAATCATATCGGGTTTGCTCGTTTAATTTAGTGTCCTCTTTCATTCCAATGTCCATTCTCATCAAGCTGGCTCCCCTGTAATTTGGTTAGCCGGCGTTTCAATTTCCCTCGGAATAATGCTCTTTTTACTCGCTTTGTTTGTGCTGGCAATTCCGTGTACCTAATTCACTTTCAAGAAAAACAGTACACAAGAGAGAAGGGTCGGGGTGATTTTTTCATAGTTTTCGATTACGCGCCGTCAATCTCCATTATTTTGGCGAAATGGACTTTTCACTCATCGGTTTGGTGCGATTTTCTGGCTGATGCGAGTGAGACCAGAGAGTAGAAGAGCCCTTTAGCTCTCTGGCGTACACCACTTTGCAAACGCTGCAGAGCAACTTCACTTGCCAAGTGAGTGAACCCTGAAATAGACTCCACATACTCAGAAGAGGTTTTCCGCATTATGAAATAACGCCTTTTCATGGGAGAAATAGTCTCTGGTACCTTCTAGCTTTTAAGTTACTAAACCATCGCGTGATATCGTATTTCCCGAGCTGTTGGTGACAAGGAATAAAAACTTATTTTAGTGGACAAAAGGATGTGGCGAGCACTTTGCATTGTCTGTCTAATCCTTTTTTCAAAACCTTTACATTGGTACCGTTTAATGTAAATATTTGACCGCTAAATCACTTTAAATATTTAATTTATCATAAGATTGCATCAATTCAAGGAAAATTTTGATTTTATCGACTCTATAACATATTATTATTTTGACTCTATTACGTATTGAAATTACGAATAAAATTATGAGAATAATTTAGACATGTTTTTAGATCAGTATGTTGGTAAATGTTGATACATCCAAGGTATTAATTTCAGCCATCTCTTTTTTTTATTCCAGGTCAGTGGAATGTTTGTGGAAATGTTTCTCCTCTTCACAACGATTCATTATGTCCAGAACCAACGAGTAGTAAGTGTAAGTTTTATATGTACTTCGGGTCCACGTGCGCACGTACGAACCGGGAAATCTTAAGTGTCAGGAAATTCTCAGAGAACTTCAAAGTGATATAAAAAACCAGATTATGTGTTAACATCACATAAAAACCGGGCTACTCTTACTACAGGGCAGATAAATTGGCTATCGAAGGGGCTAGAGTTCTCTTACAGGAATACTTATGCATCAATGGTAATGTGCTAACAATAAATAAATATAACTGGATAAAAAAGTAGTGCTTTGTTTTTCCACATAAATTTAATATCGTACGACCGTGGTTTCGACTGAACGTCATCTTCATGGCTGAAGATGACGTAAAGTCGAAACCATGATTGCACTATATTAAATTTATGTGGAAAAGCAAAGCACTACTATTTCATACACAACGATCAGTAAATTCCACAAAGTCACGCCGTAAACTTTAATAAATAAATACTTATACAATGAATTTTCTTAGATATTTACTATGTAAAAATTGTAAAATTCATCTCAGGGGTCTCTCATAGATCTAACGTATTTATATATTCCTCTTGCTGTGGGAAACTACCCTTAATAATAATTTGAACGATCCCATGCTAATTGACGTAGTGTTTCCCTAAACTCTTGGTCACCTACCATTGTCTTATCATGTCCTCAAGGATATTTCAAAAATAGCGCATCGAGATGTCAGGGGACTTTATTTTCAAGTGAATGTCGGGGAATCGGGTTGGTGTGATGAATAGAGTACAGGATCCCCATCCTAAGGGGCTCTGGATAAAATTCCGGCGGTAGCGGATATTATTAAGTGGAATCCTGATCCCTACTTTGAAACTACACGAGTAAAACCTCAAGTACAGTATTCCGAGTGCAGTACCCGTAGGAAGAAACCGACTCTGGGATTTTATCCATCCTTCCACATCCAACATAATCGCCCGTACCAAGTTGCCCACCTGTCCTTATGGGCGTAAATGATATAAGTTGTCGGTCGTCTCCTCAAATGAATAACCATTCTGGAGTCTGTCGCCACTATTTCGAGTGAGTGCTGGTTTTTCGGATCATTTTTTTCTCTTTTATATTTATTGGATGGATAGAACTCAGGAAGCTTAATATTTAACCATCTTAGGTCAACTACCATGTATATTGGCTCCAGCTTCTCAAGAAAAATGTGCCGAGGGTTAATGAATTGGCTCAGGCATGTAAAACTTATAAAACTTTCACATATAAGTACTCCTAGTTTGTTTTTGTTCCTGTGATGAATAGTGATATTATAAGGAAAATTTACTCAAATATCGGGGAATAAAAGTGTACCCCAAATCAATATTTCAAAAGATTACTACTCTATGTTGTTATTTTCGACAGTATTGTTAAAGTTTCCCTCAGAATTTCCCTGCAGTTTTCTTTTATTAGATGGAAATTACATTAAGAGGATAAAAATTGAATGGAAAAATCGCGTAGTCACGTTGCTACGCCAGTGTAAGGCGTCCGCTGTAGGGATATCGGTACAAGTCTTTAGTGCAATTAAACGTACCGGAAGGAGTTCTTAACCATCCGGCATCATTAACGGGCTAACATAACAGTTGACGTTAGGATGAGTAAACGTTTGCCCTACTTTACGCTTGAAACTCAAGGATTTAACGTTTAACGTTTAATTTAAAGGATACCATCTGACACGTAAGGCTATAGTGAGCTCACGCTTCACATGTCAAACCCGACGATTGCAGCATTCATTTGAACGGAATCATAAAAAAATGTAAACTTTAATTACTCCTTCACCTTCATTTCTACAGGTCCTTCATGATTCTACCCTATTCCCGTCTCCTTCCGGTGGCATGAATGTTTTCTTCATGAATATACATTTTCATGGTTTTAGTAAATATCGTTTCGCGTCCGCGGAAGCGTTAAAAGCGATTTGTGCGTGCAAGAGCGTTTTTAACTGCCGGACATTCAATCTTTCGAAACGGCCTCGTGTGAAAAATATTGGGAGGGTAGGCGGAGGTGTCTGCTGCGTTGGGCTGGTCGAACCGTAAACAAAAGAGGCCCGGGTGAGGTTTGTTTTGGAGGGCTAAAGGGGCTTGAAGTGCTCGAAGGATGTATAGGGACGAAAAAGGGTTGTGGGAAGATAAAGGGAGTGTTGGGGGGATGGATTTCGGGGCTCGGAGAAGATTTGAAGGGGGCCAGGACACGGGTGCGGAATGAAGTCAGGGTGTGCGGAATGGGTTTTTGGGAAACAGAGGTCGGAGGCGCATTGAGAAAAATATCGATGTATCGGAATTCGATGTAAAAAAAAGGATCTCCTCGTTCATCTCCTGTTCCCTTCAAATGGCATATCGGAAAAATATCAGGATGTCCATATTTCGCCGTGTATAGTTGTAATAATTTTCCATTATATGGTCATTTTGACAGGGGTTAGAGGAAGGTAAGATATAGGCTGTGGTGAATGTTTAGATTAGATTTAATCGTATAAATATAATAAACGTCTCCCTTCCTTAAACAATGCTCTCCTAAAACTGGAAATGTTATACATACATTATAGTTATCTATAATTCTACTGTTGACCCACGCTTTTTCACGCTAGTGTGTTAATTTGTTTCCGTGATAGTTATTATTTTGTCAATTGCTCTTGTGTTCTACGCTATTAATGCAACTTTTAGCGATTTTGAAAATCAGATTTATCAAGTTTTCACGGAAACGCAATTTGAAAAGGACTTGTTGAGGGATTCAGGATCTTAGGGGACAGATTAAGAGGAAAGAGAATGAATATTGTAAAGGATTTGAATGCACTTCTGTTTTAATTTTTACTATAAGGGTGGCAAATGTAGTGCTTTGGTTATGGCATTTTTTTGGAAAATCATATAAGTTAGTTTGAGCAAGTTAACGCCTCCCATAAAGATCAGTGAATTTGGGCTCATTGTAAAGAGAAAGACTTCATATCTCTGATTTTACCAAAATATCAGCTATTTAATATATCTACTTTTCGAGAAATTTGCCAAAAATAGAAGCCGTTTTCCGTGGGATATGGTACGGCTGAGCACTATGGAGAAACGTTATTAGAAAATGAGGGAGTCTGACGCATGTATCACGTCAGTGTGCACATGCGTGCATAATGTGGCATTCATCTACATCTACATACTACCCCGCAAGCCGCCTCAATAGGCGTGTGGCGGGGGTGTTAGGACATCAGCCGTTTACATATAATCAGATTTGAAAAGGACTTGTTGAGGGATTCAGGATCTTAGGGGACAGATTAAGAGGAAAGAGAATGAAAAATTGTAAAGGATTTGAATGCACTTCTGTTTTAATTTTTACAATACGGGTGGCAAATGTAGTGCTTAGGTTATGGCATTGCACATAGTTCGCATGTTCTCTCAATCATTTTAAAAAACAAACTTATTACTCACCGTTGCATGATATCCCCACACAAAATACCTTCGGTTGAGAAAGCTTTTTCAGCGCACGACTCGTGAAGAAAAAAGTCAAGTTAAAACCTTAAATGTGTGCATTTAGTTGACTGCTGTGATGTTCAGTGATAAAAGCTAACTTTTCTCGGTCATTAATCTCACTATAATTACTTCATGCTTCTTACGACTACTTAAATTTTATAATTGAAATCGAATACGGTCTTTAATCATATGACGAGGGAAGCATCTCGATCAAACTTACTTAAAGGAGGGTTCTAATGGCTTCCTCAGTATTTGGTGGAATAAGACCAATTTTGCATTGCAGTCTATTTAACAGCTTTAGGGTACATTTAGCATAGATTTGGTAATGACACCCTAAACATTTGTGTTGGCTTAGAAGGTGCTTGGGAATAAATTACAGTCACTCTTGTTTCCTAACTTTATGTACTCTATTTTATGAAAAAACGTAGTTTGTCCCGTACATATCCTGCGTTTCTAAAAATAAACTCGCGTATTAACAGAAATTATATTTGCACTAAAGCTAGGTTACCCATGTTTTAGCATGGACGCAAAACAGTGAGTAGCTTCTATTGGTGTTTTCAAGTTTACCGTAATTTGGTTCCATTGAACGTATTGGATCAAAAAATACGTCCAGCTAAAATAGTTTTACGTTGGAATTGGATTCATTCGCGGCTGAATATGCTCTATTCCATCCATTTTCTCGTCAGTATTTTTTAGTAAACCTTAGCATTTGGCGTTCACAAGAGAGATTATTTCATTTTTATGCAACGTGAATTTCGAGAAATACATACGCTTGTCATATTTTTTTGTGGCTCAATCAAAGCAAGAAGTATAACTGAACTGTGGGTCCTTCGTGAAACTCCGTTCAAATTAAAGACTCAGTGAGAGGATAAGAAAGGAAACCAGATCAAACGTTCATTATCTAAAAAAAATGGCAGGGGTCAAAATCACAGTTTCGACCAAAGATTTCCGTATTCGTGGATAAGAGCGTGTTTACTCCTTAGACTCTTGGTACTTCGTTTTCCATGACGTAGAGGATGTTATTTTATTTCAGTTGTGGCCGCGCTTATCTTAACGGAAGACTTTGATGAATACCGCAAGGAAAATTGGTTATTATAATTTTTTTTAAGTTTTTAGTCTCAATCGTAATGTACTTGCACTTTTGTAAGTTGATGATGAATTCTCTTACTCTCAATTGTTGGTGATAATTTAGATGTGGTGATGCTTCTACTATTATTTTTATACAGACTTCGCGAATGTTGGAATTTTAATATATTATGCAGCTTTAAGAGGCTTGGGTGAATGTTTGTCACTCGACGATAAGGAAATCATTAATTCCCTCTGGTGAGTGACTAAAGAATGAAGGTCTAAATGTTTAGTATCTGTTGGTTATCTTGACGTCGATATGACCGACGTTTATCTCTGATGATAAAACAAACTACCGTGTATAAAGTTGTCCACTAACTGCTATTAACAGGGTCACGAGTTCATGCAGGCGATGCTCCTGGTGACCCCATTATGTCTGTTTCACACGATACTTGCTTAAGCACAAGTTCGAAGACAGTTTCTTGTGTGATCGCTTTCAAGTATCGCGTAATACAGAACCGGCATATAATATAGAGGGCTTTTAGTTTTTAGAAATGTGGTTGATAAAACGGCCTGCCACGATGGAAAAACTGGTTCCCGATCAGTAACCGAAGTTAAGCATCGTTGGGCTCTGATCGAGTTTAGAGGGGTGATCCTCCGATTCATCCGAGTGCTGTTGCCCCTGTCTGCACGTGGCAGACAGTAAGTGCGAACTGTATTTAGCCGTAGAAACACGTTAAACAAAAATACTACTACCAGCATGCTGATTAAAAAATATTCTCGCTATCATACTCACTGAGCTATTTGATTTCATAATGGATGCGGTGATACTCGCATCCAGTAGGATCTATTAGCTGTAGACCAATCACATTAGCGTTTCACTACGCGATCTCCATTTTCTAAAATCAGCAACATACTATATATCCTGTAACTATTATTCATTTTTCGGCCGTAATATCAACGATAAATAAAAATGTCCCGACAGTTTTTAAAGCCGTTTGCTGTCGTAGATTGGTTACTTTTAAAGTATATTAGACATGTGCCACGACATTAATGGCAATATCGCTTCTTTCGCAGTACATATTCAATGATTGTGTGATAACTACTAGGACAACCTACATCATAGTGAATCATGTCTTCAACATCTAGTACCGGCGAGCACATTAGATCCTTTGCTGGATCAAGTAACGTGTGAAGCGGACTTTAGCTCCTGTCCATCGCGTAATTTTTTTATTCCTCAAATGCATTATTTATCTAACACCACGTTTGTTGAAACAAGTTGTCGGTCACCCATAACTTCTTGAAAATTAAATTAATTAAAAACTTTTTTTTAAATCCATTCCCCTTTTTTTATTATTCTCTTCCGAATCGCTCGGAAAAAGTCCAGTAGACCTTAAATACTTCGCGAATCCCCCCATAGTTCATTATTGACTCGGATTCTAATGCTAATTTTCACATTCTTAACGCATTTTCAGTGGTCTGTGCAACGGTTTATTACGGAGTGGTGTAAAATTGTTGGTGGGAGTTTCAAAGAAGTTCATTTTTTCTAGAATACAGTTACGACAGCCGATGTCTCAAATGCTCAATTTTATGCCAATAAACTTTCAATAGTACATTTTACTGTAGGGCAGAGCTTAAATGAGAGCATCCTATGGCGTTTTACTCCCAGGCACGCCAATGATGGGCTTGAAATATTAATTCCCTAATGTCATCTTGGTGATATGGCGTTCGTTTAGGATCGCAGATGCCTTGACAGCGACAGGTTTTATTCTCGCTTCGGCCTAAATGGGAGAAAATGGAGCGTGTGTTGAGTAGGGTGAAAAATAATCGCAGTGTATGGATTTAGCGTGGCGTGGGGAAACGGAACTGGGCGAGCTTATAGCGCGCAGATTTGAGACCCGTCTGCGGGAATCTCTCTCACAGGGTTACCCGCCTGTCATCCCCACATATCACGGGGGCATTGAGGCAAAGGGCGCCCGAGAAGTCCGTCCGAGCGGGGGCGCGGGAATAAACTCCTTCGCAACCCTCCCTAGGATCGAACGAGACATCGAATAATTCTGGCGGGGACACGACGGACTTCTCTTTTGAGTGTGGAGAATGACACCCTCGGCGGAATCTTCATCAGGCATTAACTAGATGGAGTCCATTGAACCACGCGCGCCGCTTCTGTGAGGTTCATCAGGGGTTATAATTTTTTTCCGCTTTGCTGACGCATGTATTCAGAGTCTTTCAGGAAGTTTAGTTAAATATTTTAGGAGGTTTATTACTGATACGTTTGAATATTTGCTTACAATCATACCCATGATGCCATTCCTTTTCGGGGTAGGCAAAGTCGAAAAACTTATTTTTAGTCATTCCTGTTAGCCCTTGAAAACTGGCTCTTTTAATAATTTCCTGCATCATGCCCTATCATTGCATGTACTACTTTCATTGCTTTTTTCATTTAATTTTTTATTGCTTGAGTTACCCTCATACACGCCCTCCTATTATTAAAACACGTAATATTCCTCCGCTTTATTGTTTCTTCCACCTCATTTACCCTTGACTTTCGTGGTCTACCCTTTCCTGTCACACCATTCACTCTACTATCATATATCTGTCTGTTTCCTTAAGCAACTCACTTCTATTCTGATGCTGGCCTACACTAATGAGTACCTGATGCTGACCTACACCTTGAGCGTTTCAGGAAAATCCGTAAATATTTCCTTCCGGATGAAGTGGAGTGAGCAATTAAAAATGTGTAATCTATCTATCAATCAAAATCGAATCAAAATCTATATTCTGAAACTTGAACAATGTTCATCTCTAGTGGAGATGTGGATGTTTGAGTATTAAGTTTATAACAGGAAATACAATGATCTTGAACGGTAAGATTTAGAGCTATCTAAATGATGTAAAACGCAAGAAATAAAGCGTTAAGTATTCGTGCATATGTATTCCCAACGGGAATGAGGCTACCGTAATCAATCGCCCGGTCTTATCTTTTTTAATTGGGCTTATAAGAAGTGTTGAAAATTGCATTAAAGTTGGTGTTGGGATTTTGGTAACGGTTTTCATGTTTTTCGTTTGTTTATAAAGCCATTCAGATAATTTGCAAATAAAATCATTTAGTCATCATACTCTTGTCCATTCCTAATGGTGGGCTTTCCTATTAAGATTGTGTCCATATTTGTTGGAATAACCGTAGGGTAAAATTTCCAGACCTTTCCCTGATCTCATGTTGGTTTTTTTCTGAATTCCTCTAGTTTGGCTCTCATTCTCTCTTTTCTTCGACACGTGGCGCACCTTTATCAGCGCCGTTATTAAGTTTCGTATGAGTCGTTAATTTTCGGTGATTAATGTAGAATTGGGTCCAGAAATTAGTGATAATCAGGCGTGTGCTACACTCTTTAAGGAGGGTATTTTCTCGGATATAAAGTGACTTTTCACGTAAGTTTCCAAGTTTTTTTTCGAACTTCAAAATTTTAGGGCGACTTTCTGATTTCCGGATTCTCTCTTCCTCCTGAAATTGTACGCTTGATTGAGCTTTTGTCTTGGTGCATTCCGCACTATCACATCTTAAAGTACTTACTGCTAGGCTTGAGCTCTAACACAAGTTGGGAGTTAACTAATCGGAAATGTTTACGGGGCCAATATTCCTGCACCGTAGCAATGCTATGAGAACTCATAAAATCCTGCCTATGTTATGTCCCAAAAGTACAGCATTGCGTTATAAATGGTTATTTAAATATCCAACGGTAAAATTTGTCATATGGGTTTGCTCGATTATCCGATGTATTTTATCTCTATTAACTCTTTCAACGAACGCTAAGGGAAAAATTGTTGAACTTTCCCAGTGACAAAGTTCAGTTTCAGGCATCAGCCTTGTGTTCTCTTAAAACCAGTTTGGAGTGAACTTATCGACGATATTCGCGCGGTTTACATTCCAGCGCGCTAATTAAAATGCCATGAGAACTTAATAATTCCTACGTATGTTGCGTCCCACAAGTGCATAATTGCGAAATAAATGGTTATTTAAATTACCAACGGTGACGTTTATTATCCGAATATCTTTATCTGTGGAAAAGGGAATATGCTAGAATTAATAAGTGCGCATGAGTTGATGTCGAAGAAATGAGTACTTATACTTTATTTCACGTTTACAACAACCTAACATGATGGAAAACCCGTAGTGGCTGAACGAATTGTCATCATCATTGTTTAAATAATTCTGCAAGGGTAAGTTCGGTAGATAAGTTCTACTAATTTTTACCCAACTACGAAACATTTCCTCTAACGTGGGCTTCATACTACTCGATTTTCCTATGTATTTAATCCATATTAACCCTTTAAACGCTAAGGGAAAATATTTTTGGACTTTCCGAGTGACGAAATGTTTTTGACGTATTCTAATTCAGCTCAATGTAAAAATTCATTGGGGTCAAAATTTTATATTTAAAATGTATGTATGATATTAATGAAGGTTTACACTTTTGACGTTCTTGAATCTCGAGCGTCAACGATAAGACCATGCTGTGCGGGTTGCCCACAGTGAAATCACCATTTGTCGATTTTACATGGTGGAATTTAATTTCCGGTGTACTCTGGTGTTAAACTCAAAATTGCAAGTGTTTAACTTAGTTTGTAAGTATTAGTTCCTTTGGCTTCCATGCATGCAGTACAGAATGCTGTAGTAAATATATGACTGCTAGTCACTGTCGGCCCAAGGCATGGGCAAACGCCAACACGGCCGGTCGTAGGGGTACCTATTGGGCACTGCCGAATCTACGACTTATTAATTAGTTATAAAATGTGACAGAAACATTTAAAGCAAAAATATAATACTGACTTCCTGCTCGTATTTCTATTCACACTGACCTTCATTAGTATGCCATATAAGTGACTGACACTCACGACTAACTTCAACAAAAAATACAATAAAACTTCCGGAATAACAAATTCCTTCATTTGCATTCTTGTCGGCTACTCTTTGAAAGGAACTTTGGTTGAAATTGTACCATCATTTACGCTTGAAATTACACCTCTCCTTAAAACGTAGGAATAATGTAAATTATCCGTATTTAAGCACATATTCTTGTAAAAATCGAAGTTTGGAGATAATTTATGGATAAAAATTGAGTTGCTGGCGGGAAACGAAACCAAAGTGTAGGGACAGAAATTTTCTGAAACCCTTAGAGTATGCCTCAAATTAACGCGTGGTGTAACAAATCACAATCGATGAATGCATTCTCTTTTTGGGGCGGACCAAAAAAAAATTTCCCTTCCTTGTAAAATATCTCGGGTCGACAGTGCTGCCACTACGCATGTAGAGCGCCCAATGTAGGGTTTGAGGCGTGGACCGCCCTTTGAGTGTGGCTTTAATAGTCGGGTAGGGTATCCCCGGAGTCGATCGATTCCCCCTCGGCCCTTGTACCCTGGATCCCACTCCCCATTCCAATTACGCCTCGCAGTCGGGCATTGTGGGCCGTGCGGGGGGAGGATTCCGCCGTGGAGTGGATGAGAGGGAGTTGGGAGGGGGAGAGGTGGTATGACTGAGAGTGGTGGGGGGAAAGAGATGGTTGGAATTGGTTTGAAGTCTCGCCGAGGATGAAGACGCGAGTCGAGGTCTCCGGGGACCGGGGCCGAGGAAGAAGAGAGGAACGGGCAGGTGAGGGAATTGGGGAGTGAGTGAGTGGGGTGGCGGAACTTTTATTGTTCACCCGGTGGGAGAGGGATTGTTGGGTGGGAGGAGAATGATATCGTTGGAACTGGGGGAGAATCGTATGGGACTGGGTGGTTCCCGAAATGTATGTGTTTGCGACGTTCATTTAGGGAGAATGGATTACTTGGGAGAAACGTAAGGGAATTTAGAGTGGAAAAGTTTGACAGCTCAATTTGGAATTGTTTACACTCCAAAGGAATGAAACTTGTCATGAAATAATCAGTTAACACGACGGGGAATCGAACCCGTATTCTCCAATTGCCGGTCAGGTGTGCTATGTTTGCAAACTGGCTGACACAGCAGACCGGCAATTGGGAGATCCTCCGGGTTCGAGACTCTTTTCCAAGTTTCCAGTCTCTTTTAATGTACTCAAAACTCAAAACTCCTACCTAGCATATTTGCATTTGCATAATTATTCCATTTTCGTGATGGCTCCTTCATTTCTATTTGTGAAGTACTTGTTTTAGTTAAAACGGCACTTCGGAGGAGGGAATGGACTTTTTAAGGGATAATACCGAGTTATATCCATTAGCTCCTAGAACGCGACTAAGTGGGTGATTGCCGCGCCGACAGGTTCTTAACGGTTACCATGTCTTCCTATTTGTTATTTGAGTATTTTGTGACTTTGGAAGACGAAGAATCTAGCACGTGAAGTTTAAAATTAAGCGCTCACTTAATCGTATAAAAGACATTTAATAAGCAAATTGATCGCTTTAAAATACATGGATATATATTGAGTATATTTCATAATTATTATGTACCAAACTGTGGCAAATTTAGGAGAAATGTTTGTTTGTTTATCTTTAAGGGCCAATTGTTAGCGCGTAGGAAATCGCCAAATGAGGGATCGAAAGAAGTCGAATAAAAATGTGATATATTTCCTCATTTATCAAACATTTATCTACGGAGGATTTTCTATGTAATTTTCATTTTCATTTTTTTAATGACTAATCGCGTGTTCTTTCTTCCCGAAGAAAATCCGATTTCTCGAATTATTATATTTCTCCTTTTTTCTACTTTAATGAGTGTATGGGACTGTGAAACAAATTATCTATAATCTCATCCAATTTCATGAATTCTAAAAGTGTTGCGAATTCCTATTTTGGACCTCAGTGAGGTGATATTGTGGAGGTGAAAAATCTGCATTCATCGTCTGATGTGTACCTACCAGTCTGCTAATCTGTCAAAGGAGATTAACATATTTCTTTGGGTATCCCGTCGTTTCATCAATTTGACGCGTAATTGATGAAGTTGAAGTGTGTAATCTTTTCTGTTCCATAATGGCCGAAGTTTTCTAGTGTTATTTTTTCTGAATCTTGTCCCAAAGTTCAATTTGATAGCACCGAATGCATGGATTTTTTAAAACCCGAATGAATAGTAGAAATTATCATATTTCTTGAATAAACAAGAGGCATCAATTTTTAAAGAAAGGAAATATTAATCTTTGTTTTGCAGTTGTGTTGGCACACTTGCGTATTAGAAATACGTACAAGTCTACCCGAAAACGAACCTTCCTGCCAAATGTAAACGTAATTTGTTCCCAAAACTGTGCATAGTTTTAAAGCCCTTGTTCCATGGTAAATATTTTCGTAAATATGTTCATGAAGTCCATATTCATGAAACACGTGTCATGAACGTGCATGCCTCGATGTCACAAGCGAAGGAAAAATTCGTGAATTGGTGCTGAACGGCTGACGGCCTAAACGAGAATTTTTTGTTGTAAAGAATCTATAATGCATAATCTGTACGATAAGAACAAATAGCAAAGAGTTTTCCACAGTGTAAACGAGCCTTGATATAGTAATTTCAAGGAATTATTTATAGCCTAATGTATCAAATGAATGAATTGCATCAACATACAAGCTCATGATTACACACATAGAAACACCAATGCAGCAGTTCCATAGGAATAATGCTTGATTATTTTATCTAATTACCACGGGTAATTTACCAACGCATGCTTTCAAAAATCTCTGCTTCTGCCATAAAAAGAAATATTTTCAATAACTTTCTCAAACATAAGGTGTCTCTCTTAACTTTTTTCTCAAATGGAAGTAACGATGGCGTACATCACTGACGTTTTATTCTCAAATGTCGAATTAGTGTCTGGCAAGGGTATGGCCGAAGAGTATGCACGCAGAGGAGCCAATCATTGGTCGTGCTTCGTCAAGAATTTACAGAAAATCACATAATATTGACACGCGCAAGCGCAGTCCGATCCATGAGAGTTTTCATGAAATATTCATGAATAAATTTACGAAAAACATTTAGCGAGCGGCCCAGGTTCATTCCTAACGGGTATTGAAGATTGGTTTCCCTCTTGATACACAACATTTAAGAATGCTCTTTTCAAGCCTACCATCTCTCGTGTCTCTATTGTGAAGAACGACGGAAATACAATTATCATGTACTTCATTAAAACGACATTAAGCCTAAAGACGCGACAAAATGGAAGTTGTGACATGAAATGGGAGACCTTAGACCCTACTATGGCTTAACCTTTCTATTATCATTCCACGGCGATCCTTTACATTTTACCCTGACTTTGATCACTTATGACTTTCCCCCCTTAAATTCCCGAGGAGGCGTTTATGAGGATAATAAAGAAGTCTTTTGTATTAGATAGCCAAACAACCTTATTTATAGCCTGATATATTTTGAGATTAAGAACGAGGAGTTGATATGAGTCAGGCAAGGAGAGTTGTGGCTGGGTAGAGTTGAGATCAAGGTGAGGTCTCGCTTTTGCTCCCCCCCCCCCTTCCACTGGATTTTTAATTATAACTCTAGTGATGGTGAACAGCAAGCGTTGAGGTGGTGAGAACAAAAGGGGGAAACGAAACCAGACTCGCATTCTCCACGGAGGAGTTTAAAATTCTGCTGGTTTGTTAGAGAATTGTTTTTGCATCGATGTTATTCGTATAGTAACTTAGAATTTTGAGGCAGAAGTGTATATATATTGGCATTGGTTATAGTTGCGAGTTTTTCAATCAAATTTTTGGGGATCATGGATCTGTGCACTTCAGCTAGTGGAGTTTTATCGGTTGAACCAGTGTACTTATTGCGTGGTGTCAATACATTTGTCTATTTTATAATTGTATCCATTTTAATATCCTCGAGAATGTTTTGCTTTTCCGCAATACGGTATCTTATAAGTAATAGGGTGTCAATACTGTTGATGCTATAAATACTCGTATTTTGGCCTAAGCGAGATAGGACTCCTTGATTGTGATCAATATACTTTGACTAACTTTGACTTAGTTTCTAAGTAGTTTCTAAAGCAAGTAAAACTAAGATTCCAACTGAATGTGTGTGTCCAATGGTGAGTGATCTATCATTACGTATGAATTGCCATTCCTGTGAAGAATCTCTCGGAGCCTTTTCCCATATGAGCCCTGAAAGTGGGGGCTTTGTTTGAATTAGATCAATGGTAGACGAATGGTAGCTTTGTTTGAATTTCGGATTACGCTGCAGGGGATCAGGAGTTGTAGTTACGGAGACATTAATGATATATTATACTCGTTAATTGTTAACGCGCAATATTCTGGATGCTCGACACCCAAATTCCATTGAGGTGGTATCTTAACGATGACAGAAACGGTAGTCGGCAAAGAACGTGGCGAAAAATGTGAAAATCTTACCGATGACGTTCTATGTCATGGTCCAGCCGCATACTACTCGAATCTTTGGGATTCACTTATTGGAACAGTAAATCTACCCCCTGGAAATGCTGCGTGGATGGGAACTTGACGGATTGTTCCGATGAAATGAAGTTCTACCGATTTACTATTTGCCATTACAAAATAAAATTCGATTTCCGTTTACTTAGCGAATAGATCCTCGCTTGCCTTTTGACTCTAGATCGATCGACCCAATGCCTACGTGGCGTTTTCATACAACCAATTTTGAGCTACGTTACTGCTGCGGCTAACGTCGCCCACAGACTTCGTTTTCACTCCTGCGGCAACTTGCAGAAGAACATGTTCTGTGTAATCAAAAATCCACAATTTCATTCACTTAAGAGTATATCTGTAATCAGTTTGTGTATCTCCGTCATAAGAGTATTTTTATTGAATAAATTTTCTTAATTGTTTAATGCAATTACATCAGGCCATGTGAAATTATTACGTTAGTAGAAATGGGTATCAATAATTTTATTCAAACGGATTTCTAATTTAATAATAAATTTGAAGGTGGATTTGGAAGTGAATAGCATTATTAATTTTTTTATTTTAGCTCTTAAATTATTGTAAAACCGAAGACAGCTCGGTAATATGTGTCCTTGGCTATTGAAACGTACGTTGTTGACAAATATAGCATGTCGATTTTAATCCGCAGCCTTAACGCCGCCTGTGCTGGCGATCACACTTCTGTTAGCCGGTAGTCAATGCCATGGGGTATAATTATTATTAGGGTAATCTACTGGTTAAGGTCGGTTTAAATGGAAAGAGAGCTAAAATCCTCTAGGTTTCCGCTGGCACAGTCTCCTATCTCCTCACACAATGTCTTTCTTCATCTCAGAATACGCCATAACTCTCTTCATCCCGTCCAGAAAACTTATTCGTGTTCCACCTTCCCCCTTACCCATCATCCTCCCCTCTACCACGGCCCTTAGTAAATATTTGCTCCTCATTACTTTTAACAACCACCTAATTTCCCTTCTCCTAATCTCCTACGGAATTTTCCTCTCTTCGCCCTCCATACCCAGCACTTTCTCGTTCGCCTTTCTTTCCGTTCACAGAACTTTCTTCATCCTCCTCCACGCCCACTTTCCCAACGTCCTATCCTCTTCTCCTCCTCTTTTCTTAGGGTCCTCTCTTGTTAGCCATAGAGTGCACATAGTCTTAAAACTTTTTCGGTTCACGAAACCACTAAGGCTTTAATATATTTTATGGAAGACTTCGTCGTGAAAAGTAAATCACAAAAATCCTAGGGTAAATATGAAAAAAAAAAAATTATTTTCAATGTTTTTGTGAAACGTGTAGAGTGACTAATACTAAGTAATGTATACGGCAATTTATGGAACCTTAGGGAAGGCTGGTGGAGGGAGCGTGGTGGCCTAGTGGGTAGAGCGCTAGGCTACTAATCGAAGGGTCCCGTGTGAAGCCTTTGGACGCCCTCGAACAAAAAAATCCTCAGAGTGCGAGGTGGCCCAGGGAAAGGAACTGGCCCCCCTACCCTGAGTGTGTGAAATTCACACGCCTTAGTGGCTTAATCCGGGGTGAGCTCTACCCTCAACTATCACAGCAAACCTTCGGGTTGAATCACTGAGTGAGTGAGGGCAGGCTGCGTGGAATCCTAGGGTTGCGTGGAAGACAGTTTAAACGCCGCTGATATATTGTAATCATTATAGTTGGGATTAGCGATTAAAATTAATCGTTAAAAATGTAGTTAACTATTTAACTTAACCGTTTCTATTTAGAAGACTTAACTTTAAACTTTTAATCGTTAAAATTATACTTTAACTGATATAAGACTAACTTCAGTTAATTTTTTTTGTTAATTTTTGGCGAATGTCGACCTGTTCGAATTTGGGCGCTAAGCGTGCCCAAAAGACAAAAGGGAAAATAAAACGGCATCTAAGAATGCAATATTGCTGGGTAGTAGTGCAAGAATGCAATGAATAGGCCCAAACGAATGCATCCAGACAAAAGCGGGTTTGAGTGGAGTGACCGCAAAAATTTGTCGACCGGGACAAATTTTTGTCCGATGTCCGATACAAATTTTGAAATGAGAATGTTACTAAATTTAATGACTTGCTATGTAAAAGTTAAATACATTTTTCTTGAATATGAAGTTTGTATTTATTTTAACCTAATTGCGAAAAATTTCTTTTAAAAGTTACTTTTTAAAAGTAACTGAAAAAGTAACTTTTAACGTAAAAGTAACTTTTTTAAATTTTATAGCAGCTCGTTGTATGAATTCCTTGTTAGTGATTTTCTCCGTCCATTTGATCTTCATCATTCTTCGGTAGCACCATATCTCCATTGCTCTGCTGCTGTTTTTGTCCGGGCTTCACTCTCATATAAGAGCATGCTCCAAATATATGTTTTAATAAAGTGATTCCTTACTTCCAGGCTCTTGTGAACAGCTGTCGGCCGACTCCTTTTCTGGTAGAATGCCTCTTTTGCTTGGGCCATTCTACTCGCAATGAGGGTAACCAACGCGAAATCGCTTGTAAATGAAAATGTAAATGTCGTTACGTTAGGCCGGAAGAGAGAGAGGTGGAGTGAAGCGAAGAATTCATTTAAAGCCGGGAGATTAACTAGGGATTGACGAAGAGGCGTTACGGATCGAACGCACGCCTGTGTGTGTGATCGATGTTCAGATGTTTCCGTTATTGCCGAATACTTTGTCAGTGGCGGAGAGAGAGAGGAGTGCACTCTGGGAAGGGATGTGGGTTAGGTGGATTGGTTGAAGTGAAGAGCGCCCGAGCCGCAAAGTCATGAGCCGCCAGTCTTTCCGGCCGGGGAGAGGAAAATATCGACGACGCGTCTGCAAAATGAGAGAAACGCGCGTAAATCCGAAAAGCCCGCCATCATTGCCGGGACGGACAAATGACGTTGCGTGGGAGGGAATGTATCGAGAACAAATGAAACGGAAGTGACGGCAAGCGATTAAGAGAGGCGCGGGGAGGGTAACTATTTTTTGAAAACCTTTCTGAGCCACTTATTTTTTGCCTGAGAAAAGATTTTTCACACTAATCATAAAATAATGTTGGTTACCGATAAAAAATTAAAATTGTCTGAAGTATATCCTTTGTATTGCCAACCTTGGTGGCGGCGGGATAATGTCCTCACTTGCCCGAAGGTCTTGGGTTACAATCCCGCCTGGGAGGTATTCCACCATTCAGGGCATGGTTGTGTGCCTACGTTTATAATAATTTAGTAGTATTTGGCGTAAGCTGTTAGCTCTCGATATATTATTATTATTATAATTAATGTGTACATAATGTTTTATTTTAATGAATGCGGCACACTGGGCATCGGTAAATGAGCTGTATTAACTCCAGAGGTATGTTCTGAATTCGGTACAGTAGACATTAAAGCATTAAGATTGTATGTTCGTCTGCGTATATGATTGTTCATATTTAAGTAGTATGCGCGAATGAACTTTCCTCAAGAACTCAAAAATAGGACACGACGCGATGCGTATGCGTCATCCGCAGACATTAATAATTTCCTTTCAAAAGTGCATAAAACGTGAAAAAGCCACTCGTGAGTGAATTAGTCTGTTCGATGAACGGTTGCGAGTTGCGTTTTTCCTATCCGAAACCTAGTTGAGAAGTTGTGACACTGATTGTGGTAATGCAGGCGGTGGCGTACATTCGCGGGATACTGTTAGGGATGCTTTATGATACTATAGAGATGATACGCATAGTTATTACAGGATAATGGGGTAATCAACTAGCTGAAGATAACACGTATTTTACACATGTATGTGCCCTTAGATGTGAAATTACAAAATTCGACTTAAAAATTACGGTTAGATACTTGCGAGACGCTTTTGGACGCGTAGTTGTGTGTAGGTAAA
Source organism: Pyrrhosoma nymphula (assembly GCA_963573305.1). NCBI lineage: Eukaryota > Metazoa > Arthropoda > Insecta > Odonata > Coenagrionidae > Pyrrhosoma > Pyrrhosoma nymphula. The sequence continues at coordinate 100,094,609 of OY754330.1, read as the reverse complement.
TATTTCAAGATCCCTTCTGTTTATTTATCAAAATATTATAATGGTATGGGCTTTCTACGGCATTATATATATATATATATATCTAGAAGCAATGAAAAAATGAACTGTTAGATATAATAAACTCTTTTTCGTGTTCACTAAGGACGGAAATCCTAGGGCATTTCTGTCAGAGTACCTTATTTACACAGAAAGTGGGTTATTACTTTTTCCTCTGCCGCACATCGAATCCGCTCATGCCTCCCTACCAGAAGAAAATTGGTAGTTGGAACTAAGTCTTCTACAACGTCTCCTACAATTAGGCTCCTATTTTTGGAAATTCAGCTGCGCTTCATGGGCAACGGTCTCTCCCAATTCCACGGGATGACCTGAATTCGAAGTGAACTTTATCTACTAAAAATATATATTAAAAATATGCGTATACGACATGCACTCGAATTCCACCGAGGAAACCTGGAATGGGGGACATTGTTGTATGTGAAACGCAGACCTACGCAGCTAGATTCCCTGAAAATGGAACCCAAAATTACTTGTTCTCTTCGGATGGAGGGTTCATTCAATGTTATCTCATCTTCATATTCATCCGTAACGAAAAATATGCGTTTATAAATTATGCAACAGAGAATACTATTTTGTCATCTTTTTGCATATTTGTGTATAATTCGATTTCCGAGGTGGGAGTGTAGTAGGAGTAAACCTATCTTTTTGAGGATTTTATTTAATTATTTCCTCATTTTCGTTCTTTGATCGCATTTCTTACATTGTTTTGCGCTATGTATTATTCATGAATCTCCGCGGAAATTCTCGTATGCATGGATCATATCCGAATTTTTTCCTGGACGTTCTGTGTCTGAGGCTTGTTTTTTTTACAAGCTTCCCCGTCTTCGGCAGGAACACCCTGCGTTGCGTTTTTCATATCATGGTTAGGATATCGCTGAAGTCTCGGAGATTTTGTGTTCGTTTGCGAGTCCTGGAAGAAATGGAAGTGTATTTTGGCCAGGCTAGCCGTAGCACTTTGGTCGAGAAGCGACGCTGCAATCCCATTATTTCCGGCGTAGCTTTGTATTGCTTTTGTTTCAACTCAGGTTGGCGTCCACACAATGCACGTGACGCGACGAGCTGTTCCCAGAATGTAAAATATTAGATCCTATCACGGTTTTTGTATTGTGCTCTAGATATTGAATTGACTAGTGTCCTACGGGAGAGTGGCCTCCGAGAAATTCGGAGGCGGTGATGCAACAATAACAGTACACCACAATTGATTATGATTTAAGGAAAATATTTTACGATATCCGCAATTTGAGTCGTGTGTGCATTGGAATACTGTGCTAGTTGAATTTCTCTTCTTGGGGTTTATATCTTAAGAGGAGTGGATTAATATTATGCCAATCTACCGGTTAAGGGAGGTGAGGTATGGAAGAGAGAAGTCATCTAGATATTTACAATCGTAGATTGTAAATATCTAGATGACTTCTCAATCAATCTCAATCGTAGATTGTAAATATCTAGATGACGATGGTAGGCTAGGAATTTTCAGTACCGGATGCCTGGAAGAATGATTAATCTAGTTCTTGCATTCGATATCCGTGTTTGCTTTGATTTCGCCTAAAATTTGATTATTTATCTTCAAAATCGTAATTGTTTGCACAATTTCAATAATATACATTTTTATTTACTTTTCTACCGCGGAATAGGTTTTAAATTAAAACAGATACCCGATGCAATAATGACTCCGGTTTACTGACTAAAATAACAGAATTACAGTGAGATATTAGGTAGGGTATTTCTTAGCTCAAACCACTCCATGAGTGGTTGAATGCTACAAAGTAAATGCAATTTGAATGTCACATCGGGAGGATTCATCTTTAAATCCTATGGTAATTTTTTCTTTTTCTCGTTGAAACTCAATGGGCACCATCCTCTAGCACCCATATAATTATCTTTCATTTCCCATTTCATATGGCGAACGTATTCAGCCCTCCAATTTTGTCGCAGGTCTCTATACCTTGCCCTGTTTTCCCTTCCATCATTCTCCTTATGAGCTAATCATATCTCAGGGGGTTGGAGTTATATCCTTCTTAACTTTCTCTTTCTTTGAGTGCTTCGTATAGTTTTCTCTTCTTATATTCATCTGTACACTTACTCGTTTCTAAGTTCATACGTCCATTTGATCCTCCGCATCTATCTCCAACACCAGTACTCTTGGAAACTCGTGAAAGGAGGAGTGAATTATAGGTGCGGTCACATCATTGAATGGTAATTACTTAGGAAGCTGTCACTTGCTCAGACTAGTATAAATAAACCAAAAAGAGTTTGCCCAATCACTCTTATCTTTTAAGCACCGAGTGGTGGAAACAGGAATTTATTTCATCTACCAGCCTGCAACGGTGATGATGGGAGCCCCAGTGCTCTGAAAACGTCATTTCTTCCGTGATATCCATACTACATAATTTAGAGAGGATTTGCTGTGTAAAAATGTGTACGTCTTGTCCCGCATATAACGGTCTATTTCCCTGCGTTGCGAATTTAACGCGTGAATTTTCTGGTATTTTTCAAAAATGGCTAAATTACCCATTGAATGGATTTCAGTGATGAAATTTTCAGAGTAGATATATAGTGTATGGTTTCTACCGGAGTTTTAATGATTATTATTATATTGGGAATATTGTTTGTACCCTGGAAGTTTAATTTTTCATGGGTTCAATGTTACCTTAATCAATTTTTTTTTCAAACCCCGTCCAATTATGTAATTGAGTAACTGAATTGGTATTTTACTGTCATGAATTTAGGGTCCTGGTTGGAACGTGGTTCAGTTAACTTACGTTACTCGTGCGTAAATTTCCATATTTTAAGCATATAATTACAGTTGCTACCGTGACCATTGTAATTTTTTCACACGTCAGTATTATTGTGCTGGATATCAAACTATCAGGTTGCCGAACAAATTGCTAATTGGACTGTAACCGTAGAGTAAAACGTAAGTGCATGTATTATTTTCTCTATGATATTTCCCAGCGTGTAACGTTTTCTGCATGGAGTTCAAAACTACCTGTCGCTCTGGCGTTACGTGAGGAGAATCACGTTGTCAATACACATTCATTTTATTGTTTGTCATATTATTAATTTAAGCATAGTATTTCATTTTACTCTAAATCTCTCTACTTTTATCCACCTTGGGTGATTCTGAATTTTCTCCTTAAGTCCCTGGTTATACGTCAGTTTCCTGATATCTATTTCTGTTAAGGAATTTTTAAATATCGTAACTCCTTAAAGTCTTGTCAGGTCTTCCAGCAGTTTAGTGGTTCCCCGTTGACTAACTTTTCAAAAATTGTATCCTATGATTTTTAAAGACTTCACAAAGTGACTTCTCAAAGATTTTCTGCCGTGAAAGCACCAGATCTTGCTTTGTCAATGCTGTTGCTGTTCGCCATTATTTAAAAAACGAGTACATACATCAAGAAGAGAGGTTGTGGATCTATTTCAACTATCTTCTTATCTCTGAAAGTCGCAAAAAACACCCCGTCGCTGCATCAAAGAGATTTACTCCGCTCAAAAGTTTTGAAAAGTAATGCGATTTTCGAAGGGGAGACATAAAAATCATGACTAGTTTGTGCAAAAAGATATGAAAATTCACGGTTGTACATACTACATCCAACTGACTTAACAAGCGAGGTCCTTTTCAATCCGAATGGGCGGCCATGAAGTTTATGGCCGTGCCCACGCAGTGCGATGCGATCCTGTTACGTCGTCCTGGCGAAGTATCGAACTCCGCGTAATTGCACTCTAGGGGGTGCTTCGGTAAACATTTCGACCCGCCTTTCCCTAGCTGCGCTCCAGAAGAATTGCGAGCGGGAGACGAGAAAATTCGCCTGAGTTCGACCGCGATCTTGGTCGAATGATGACTCGTCCGCTCTTTTCATTTTCAATTCCAATTTCGCGTGCGTCGTGTTCTGCCCCCCCTCCCCGCCCCCGGTGGATGTAAATCTAAAAAGGAATTTGTTTTCACCTTAAGGAAGTGACCGATATCAGTTCACGCAAACGGCCTGAGAGTTTAATGGAATAATAAATGATAGTGCTTTACTAGTTTTTTCATGCTCCTTCAATTGACCCCGGTGGTCGGAAAATAATTTTTTCCTTCTGTAGTGGAATGGTAATGTGTAAAACTAAGGAATTTAAAGTGAAAACTTGTGTAAAATGAGATCGAGACGGAAACAATATTATATTAGAAATGTGAAGTAGAAACTTATGACATGAAACTGTATGTAATAAATAGAAGAATTATTATATGATGCAGGGTGTTCCGCTTCGACGGACAATAAAGTATAATTTCATAACATCGGAAGTGGTCGGAATTTATTGGCTATATATGCATTTCCATACACAGTGCACTTGCAATTTTTGTGTGGCTAATCAAGTTCCACATGTGCTCATGTGTATCGTGGCAGATGTCCAATGCATGTGTTGATGAGAGTTTCCAGTGTGACGTTGTTGATGGTGGTCGTGATTCTGTCGCGCAAATCGCGGAGATCACGGAGTAGCCGGTGAACCGGTGTAGCATAAACCCGATCTTTCACATGTCCCCAGAGCAAAAAATTCCAGCGGAGTTAGGTCTGGTGATCTGGGAGGTCATGCAATGAAAGCAGATGCTCGTCCAATCCATCCAGCACATTGTTACTATTTCTGATAAACCTTGTGTTATTGCTGCCATAGAGTTTCCCTAAGGGATTTTTCTCTCTTTCATTGTACGTATTCGCTTACAATTTTTCATTGAAAATAGTTATGGAAGGAACTCATGCAGTATGGTGGTGGATATCACTCATCTTTCCTCGGTAAAATGGTTGGAGTGCCGTTCGGGTATTTATAAAACTACGAATGGAGCGCAAACTCCATTAGAGGTGTTTGGGCCATAGCTTAATCTACGCATTTCGAAACTCTCATCTGTGTATCAATTAGTTTCACGGAGCTCTGAACTCCTGTGAAGCCTTACTTGAAGGATAAATGACACAGAACATTAATTGTACTTGAGAATACTTACTTTCTTCTTTATTTCCAATTGCCAAATCTTTAGTTATTGCAGTATTACCCAGGGACATGATTTTTTAGCTTTCTATCTTTTTCACTTCCATTTTTTAGTTTTTTGTGCATAAATTATTTGATTTTTAGGTGTTTAGGCTTCTATAACCTCACTTTGAATCGTGAAAAAATGAATTGAATCGGTGCGAATGATTTAAAGGCTTGTGGAACGTGATGATACTCAGTATTTTTTTTTCTCAATCTGCAACGCTAAACTAATAGGACGTTTCGCATGCATCCTGTGTGATTCTTGTATCTCTGTGCGTTCTTTTGTTGCAAAATGCATGATTACGAATAGTTTCTTTGAAGTTGAAAGCAAACCTATAGCGTAGTACATGTTGGTGAAATATCACCTCCTAACTTGTACATCTACATCTACATCTACATACTACCCCGCAAGCCGCCTCAATAGGCGTGTGGCGGGGGGTGTTAGGACACCAGCCGTTTACATATAAAAAAGGAGACGCTCTATGAAATTACGCCTTGCATTTATTAAAGTCCCTTATTGTTCGGGGGAAAAACGAATTCCCATACCTATCCGTTCGGCAAAATATCTCTCTTAATTTATCGTTTCTGTCGGACCTGGAAATATAGTGGGGTTCTAATATGATGTTCTCCGTGTCGCTCTGAAAGATATCTATTCTCAATTGCTCAAGTAATCTAAGCCTAGCGCGCAGCCTCCGAGTCTCTAGCGGCTCCCAGCCTAATTCGTTTAACATCTGCGTAACGCTGTCTGTACGCCCGTAGCAGTTTTTGACGAATCGCGCAGCTTTCCTTTGTATTTTATTAAGTTCCCGAAATAAGTCTTTCTGCACCGGATCCCATATGCTTGCTGCATATTCAAGGTGTGGCCGGACGAGTGCGAAATAGCACCTCTCTTTTACTTTTTCATCTGAGAATCTTCCCACAATACGCTTGATGAATCCTAGCTTCTCCAGAGCTCTGCCACAGATATTTCTTATATGTGTTCCCCACGATAGGTTTGAGGTTATCGTAACTCCCAGATACTTAACTTCATCTGTCGCCTTTATCTTAACGCCATCCACAGCATATACACGGGGATAGTTGGACGACCTCCGCAAGAAATGTACCGCCGCACATTTGCTCAGATTAAGCTCGAGTCCCCACTTTTGGCTCCACACATGAACGTTGTTTAAATCCGATGATAGAATTTCAAAGTCAGAGTGATCATTAATTTCGCGATAGATGACAGCGTCGTCAGCAAATAAACGTATTTTACTGCTAATTCGAGAGCATAGATCATTTATGTATATAATGAACAAAAGGGGGCCGATTACGCTTCCTTGTGGGACACCTGATGTCACTTTAACTGCATCAGAGCTAATTCCGTCAAGAACTACTTTTTGCTTACGATCACTCAGAATCTTGTATGTGAAGGTTATTGCTATTGAATCAATAATCGTAGTTTTATCAACTTTATTAGGGTAAAGTGCAGTGTATTTAGGTGATAAATCACTTCCTGCCTCACACCCTTGCAGGGTATTATGTAGATGTAGATAGGTTCAGGTAACTGCATTATCAGGTTTCCTCTGTATGTGTGCGTTTTTGTTACAACTGTTTTGCGTGCGTTTCAGCTGGCGAAGTCACGTCTAAGTGGCGAAGCCGATTCCTAGTCATCCTTATTTATGGCGGCTGACTGTGTTGCTGGTGTATGATTAGTCGGGTTTTTCCCAGAAATTTTCGTTTCCATGTGTTGTGGAGGTGGTAGCAATCGCTCAGGATGAAATGGTAGAATTCAATTCTACTTCGATGGCCCCAGGCATAATTCAGGGGTATTGGAGTAGCAAATGGACCCCTTAGTTTTTAATAAATTAATCATTAAGTATCGTAGTGAGATTCATGATTTTTGGGAAATCATTTTAGTTTTTCCTCATTGATGCCGTATCACCACATCTTTTAATCATTTCCTTCTGCTACATTTAACTTACTGTTTCCTGCTGAAATTTCTACTTCTTTCGTATTTAATTGCAACTTTGAAATATTTAGTTCAGCGTACGTATATTTACTTGATGTTCTTGTATGTATTGATAGTGGTAGTGGCATAGTTTTTAGTCGGATAGTTTCAAAGAGTAAAATACAGGCAATTATAGCCAGAGGGTCTAAGATGTGCTCACGACTTAGGAGAAGAAAGCAATCGACAAGAAGTATCTCTGGTCTCTCGTGGCCACATATTTTGTCGTAAATTTGAATTTGAATTGAAATCTCTTTTAGAGTAGTATGACATGTTATATTTGTATGAAATGGAATATGAATCAAATTTACCTCAATTTCATGTAAAGTCTGAGTCTAATTAAAGGAGATGCTCATATTATTTTAAACGAAGAACCAGTCATAGATCACTCTTTATATTCAATCTGTAACAAGGTTTATTATTAGTTTTAGCTGCTAGTTACTGCTATCAGAGATTCTTTAATGTGTATTTTCTTAAAATTTGTCTACTGTGTTACAAGGCAACGTAGTAAATACAATATTGATGTTACGATGAAATAAAGTTGAGTAAAACATTTGACCATGGGTCAACGGATAAAGGGCAGAGTTGAAAGTTTTTACAAAATCGAAGGTTTGATCATTTTCATCAGAGGCTCATATCCGTGGACCCAAGGCTTGGGCGTGGATTGGTGGGCCAGTTTAAACCTACAACAGTCCTGTGATGCATTGACCAGGACAGCGGAGATAAAAGGGTTTGACAGGGCTAATAGAGAGGTGGCTCCTAGAGCAGAAAGAGATCGGATCGAATGACTCAATGGTCGCGTGATCGAATAAGGGCGAGAAAGGGATGGAAGAAAGTAAGGATAGGAGAATGGAAAGTAAGGATAGGAGAAGGGAAGACATGCGATTGGGTCGCGTAAAAGGGAGCGAAAAGCTTACTGTTGCATGGCAGAAAGCCTTGGGTGAAGCCGGTCGCCCACGGGAGTAGCACAGAGTGTTGAGAGGAAATTAACTTCGGAGGCGAAGGGTTCTTAATATTAGGTTACGTGCAAGAAACCGTGAACCGGTGAAAGGTTTTTATCGCCGAGTTCCTTCGCGCTTTTGAAAGGATTTCGTTAGAGAAGCTAGATACCCTTTTTCATTGCGTTCAAGTAGATCTCGGTTTCTAAGTGCTCCAGATCTTCCAAGGCTATATCAATATAGTGGTAGCGAAACATGGTGGCGGTGAAGATGAAGCGTGACGTTAAGGAGGGGACGGCTCGTGGGGAAGGGATTGGCAAAGGAATTGATGCGCGTTTCACGATAATATTTACGACCTAAACGAACCCGGATTAAAATACACTGGTATTGTTCGCGACCCATCGGAGAAGCCCATCTAATCAATTTGATTAAGAACCATGGAGAGCTAAAAAGTTGTTTAGAGGGGCAGATTGAGCGTTTGAAAGTTGGCAGTGATGATTTGCGACATTAGGAATCTCGAAAATCACGCGTTCAATCTTCTTTACTCCCCGTGTGGAGCCAGTTTGTACGGAATGGACTCTTTCAACGAAAAAAAGACTTATGAGAAACTTCCACCATGTTTTGATACCACTATATAAGGTATTGCTCAACAGCTATTTCCATGTAGCCTGTTTTTCTTCTTCTTTTTGACCTCCGCTTAATGAAAATCAATTAATTTCAAATATTGTGCTGTTGCGTCTTTCTAGCAGTAATTTGACATTGATGATGCACGTGGTTCAGCTATCATCCCTTTTGGAAGTCATGAAATGTGAAGAATCAGTGAAGGTCTCATCATCAGTATTTTAATCTTAGGATTACTTGTATGTTTCTCTCAATTATTCTCCGTTCGTAACTACACATGTATATTACGTCTTATTTATTCATCTAACTTACATCCCATTCATTTGGTCCATCTATTTTCTTCTTGGGATATACCCTTATGTGTTTACGTTAATTATTATCCTTAAAAAATCCGCTGTTTATTAGAGAAAATTCCATTTGATATTATCCAATCCATCTGGTTTTTCTCTAATGTTTCACATTCCTAGTAGTACACCCTTATTCTTGTGCTCTTATGTGTAATTGTTTAATATATCTATCCACGTGATCATAAGGATTGGTTTCCAGCTCAGGTCTAAGGCTTCTATTCTTATGTCAGCTTTTCGTATGATTCAAGTATCTGATCCATAGAGTGCTCCATATTGTAGCACTTATTTTTTATTATTTTTATGTTTACACTGTATAAGAATTATGTTGTTTATGACATTTATGTGTTACTATCACACCTGGATATACGTAATCACTTTGTTCGCTAGTGTTACTAACCATTTCCATGGCTGCTCAGTTGGTAAAGAAATTGTTATTGCACATACACTTCATTTATGGTAAATATTTAATTAGTCTCTTTATGGCATTTATTAAAAGGTCACTTAATAACATTGGCATTCACAATTTAACAACTTATTTGGCTTCTCCTTTATGCTAATTAATTTTTCTCTCTCAATTACTTATTTATCCAACAGCCTTAATTACTCTTACTTATATGTAATCCCTTCTAGTTACAATCATGACATTGTCCCATAGGACCAATTTTGACAGCACAAGTAGATATAGTTACGACAGACGTCTGGTTGGTATCTCGAGGGTGATTTTTTGAAGGCCTGTGGTATTTTCTCTCCAATCCTTTACGCTATTCTCTCAGTCGTGGAGTCCCCTGGTTGTCCAAGTAACCTCCAGGTCTGTTCCCCATCCGACTGCGTATCCCTTCTTCGCGTCTCCGTCTGGCTGCGGTTATCTCCGTGAATATCTGAGCGCAATATTTGAGTGAATAACTAGCTGTCAATCTCTGAGTGAATCCTCCTTTTGAATTCTACACTTTTAAATGAATGCCCGCCGGAAACTCTGTGTGCGCCTTATATATGTTTCCCAGTTATTGTTTTTCCCCTTCCTCCATATATCCATAACTCTCTCTTTTTCTCCAAACACACGCTAATTTCCCATTCATATGTCTCTCTCTTTCCAAACATTTGCTAATTCCCGAATTCTTAGTGCAGCGGGGCACTTTTATCCTTAGCTGTCATTGTTTTCCCCTTCCTCCTAATAATGGCTACACGTGTTCTACACGAGCCTCCGCGATGCAAACCTGAGAATGACCTTACCCCTCTGGCCAACGTGATGGCGTTAAAACATAATGGTAGACATGTTATGTTACAATATGAATGTTTTTACGAATTGATTTCTTGCTTCCAAATTTGTCTTCTGAGAGAACATTATTGGTTTTTTATTAGTGGTTAGAGGACAGTAATGTCCTTTTGGCTTCGTGAATACATCGCTTGTAAAAAAGGTGAGGATGAGGGAGCTAATGGATAAAGAATTTTTGGTTCGAATCGTCTTTGCGTGGTAGGAAATAAGGGAAAAGAAATTACATTTTTAGTTGGCGCGATCCTAGTGTGGGCTAATGGGAAACGAACTCCCTGGCGAAGGGATTTTATAATGGGTTACGTGAAAGAAACCGTGAACCCCGATGAAAGGTTTTTTATCGCCCTATTTCTTCACGCCTTTAAAGGTATGGCGTTCAGGGGGAGCGGAAGGGTGAGAATGAAGCTACTGAAGGAAAAAATGGAAGGGTAATAATTTAATTGGGTGCATTGAGTTATACCTAATAATCTCCATAAAGAAGACTAAAAAGAAAAAAATAAGTTCGATGAAGTCAGAATTTGGTGTGGGGGTATAAATTGAGCGAGGAAAGCGTTTGAGTGGGTGTGGCTGGGAAGGGAATACCCTAAGGATACCCTTTCAAAGGCTTGAGGGACTTTTGAACAAATATAAAAGGGTGTATCTTGCCTTCAGGGAAAATACTAACTATACGATTACGCTCATTGCACTAATCATAGTAACATCATACTTGGCCATCGTGTATTTAGAGTATTTTCCGCACTAATGAGACTGAAAGTAAAGGCATTAGGAATAGTGATTTTTTTAGGATACCGAGACTAACCGCGGTGTTACCTTTACGGAGTCACCCGCAAGTGCACACGAGTGCAAAATTCGTCAAAAAGAGCGAACACCTCACTGTGTCACATGTTTGGCTTTAACCTCGTTGACGGTGGCGCTAAGCCTACGCTGTGACATATTTCCGACGGTCCAGAACAACTTTTACCTTTGAAGCCCTCAAAATTCCACTGGTAGCTTATCTGGATAAAGCACTGGAGGCGATATCGAGGGATCCGAGTTCCCGGTCAAGGAAAATGATTTTTCCTCTGGAATTTTGCAAGTAATTGTGTTGAATGTAAGGTAGAAGGGAGGTGAGAAGTCCGTCGCCTGATCTTTAACGTAATATTTGCTAATGACGGCGAAATAACCAATGTTTTAAGTCCCATCCGACTGATGGAGTATATTAATTGGATTTTTATCCTCAGTACTCGTAAGCAGAATTGGGATTACTGATGAAATATTTCCACCGTCGCCGATATTAAAAACCTGGTCGTTTGCATGGGAGGCTAGTGATTTCTCCACCGTTTCAATCCGACTTCTAGAATATTTATTTATTCCTTAATGTGGAATTATAGGAAAAAAGACGAGAGTTCATTCATTTTGAGATGGGAATTTAAATTAGAAAAGTCGGGCTTGAAGAAGGATGTAGAAGTTAAGCTGTACGAAAAGAAAGAGGGGAAAATGTTAGGTATAGTAGGAGAAGAATGAAAGCTGCGGGGGCCATGGAAGGGGAGGGAATGGGGAATAGGAGGGGGTAGAGGACAGATGTGAATTATATGCTAACGATGAGCCGTATCTTAGTGTCACACAATGGCTTCAGAATCCCGCACACCAGTTTGAAAGTCATGAGAAAAACGCAAAAAAGAAATATTTTCTATTCAATGAAAACCTTTCAGTCTGAATCAATGCCAGGGCAATAGAGCAGTCCTTCTTCTGCCAGCTGGGTAAGATACCTCGGCCTCCAACCTCGTCCTCCGGATAGCAATACGGGTCTTGTTAATAGCCACTGCTGCCTTGACATTAGCCTTGCTGATTCGGGGGCGGTCTTTTCCTTCACACTCAGCCTTGCAGTTTGATCCAAGTGTGATGCCAAGCTCATCCATAATTGCCATAAGAGTATTATGCCCTTCATTAAAAATGCAGATGACCACATTTGATGCTATTTCTACTACAGTTTTGCCATTAAACCGTATTTTAGACCAAACTAGAGCATTAAAACTTTCATTATTGTTTTGCGTATGTGCTCCCAGACACCTTTCTAATAGTTGTTTTGTTTGGTTTTCATAAATCGCCTTTATAGCTTTCAGTACGTTTACTGGGAATTTGGGGCAATGCTTGAACTTTTCTTGATTTGCCACAGCTCTCTGAAAATCACACCAACTATCTGGTCCAGCACGGCAAAGATGATGCTGTGGGTTCAGATCTGTTGAAGACCGATGGTAGAAGGTTGCCCTAATAACATTCCTCATATCTTCAACTGAAGTTGGCTGGGTCCTGATTGCATTTTCAAAGTAGTTGCTCAATTTGCCTATTTCTTTGCCAGTTAGCTTGCCTGTTCCTTTCAAGCCGGGAGTATTTTTACCAGGTTCCTAAGCCGTGTTCCCATTCTTTTCCCCACATGCCCCACTCACTCTTTTTTAATTACAGGACAATTTGGTCCTTATGGCTGGAACTCTTGAGCAGCTTTATGAGTTTTAGAGTCTCCATCACCTATGAAATTAAAATACCTAAATCCCCGTTACACCACAGACCTAGAAAACAGTCGCACCGCTTTAAGGACCTCCATGCTTCCACTGCTGCCGTCGTGGTTGGCATTGAACTCAGGCCAGTGATCATGCATGTAGTGTTCTTACTTAGCAGTTCCACTTTTCTTCTCCCAAAAGTCACACGCCTTACAATATGCACTTTTCACTACAATGTCAATTACTTTGGATGATCTCTCTCCGATTGCAATAACAATACCAAACAATGATGAAAAGCTACGCTTTATCCATGAACCATCAATGGAAACTGAGATAGCGCCTTCATCTTGAAATACTTCTGCTTTGTCTGTGGCTTCTTTTTCCTCATGAGCAGCTTTCCTCATGCAGGCAGTGGCGATTGAAACACATGCATCCCTGATTTTCTTGCAGACTACTGTGAAGTATGTAGTACCAATGGGAGGTAACAAGTCCATCAGTCCACAAAAAAGTTTCAATCCAGTGTAGCCCATACCAAGAAGACTCATAACAAATACTATTCGAGTGTTCACCTCATAACTATTATTTATAAAGGGGCAGGAATTGATCAAAAACGTTGAACATCTTTCACACTTCACTGCAAGTTTAAAACCTAGTCCCCGGCATAGCACTGTGTCAAAACGTATGTCTCCACCACACTGTTTGCACTTTACATAGTCTGACAAAGCACTGAACGTCGTGAAGAATTCCAGAAGCACATAAAGAAATTTCTTGTCGACTGGGGTCACAAAGTCTTCACTTGAGCGGAGCTTGCACGCTGAAGTGGAAGCATCCTGTTGGCTTTTATCTTGTGTAAACTTGTTCCCGTGAAATTTCCTTTTTTTAGGGTGCGACGCTCGACGAGGATCCATTCTTCCTCTTTTCTGGTCTCCACCTGACTTTCTTCCCGATATATTTCAGAGAAACAAACTAACCGAAACCAGGTACCAAACACGTTCTTGAACCGCAAAAATAAGCAAAGAGACACTGCCTTAGCTCAGATTCAGATTCGCTTTGGTGGCTACGGGACGCTTCGTCAAATCGGCCAGAGTGTGTGAGGGGGTGAGGAAGGTCAGAGTCCTCTGGATTGCCGATAACAAACTGCAAAGTATACAAAACCTATACGGAAGTAGTGTAGACAACGGCCATCCAGAGGACTCTTGAGTAAGGTGGGAGGAGTGCAGCAAAGCAAGTCCTGTACATGACCACCACGACAACTACGAAATCGCGGGCCGCAGCGGCGCCAGAGTGTAGAGCGGTGTGGAGTGGGGACGCGCAGCGGACGACGCCACGCCATCTTGCTCGCTGGGAAATACGACTACAGCGATCATAGGGGTCTCATTTGAAGCGGAAAAGACTAAAGAATGTTTTGGGACCAGAAAAAAATCGATTTTTTTTAAATTTTATGGTGTCATCCCCCATAATGAAACTCGCCCGATCTGAATTTTTCAAGCAGTCTAATCTTAGCGTGAAGCCTCCTGAGTCTCTTACGGCTCCCAATCTAGACATTCAATTAGCTGCGTCTCACTTTCTACTTGCTCGTAGCAGTTTTTAACGAGGTGAGCGGCTTTGCTAACTTGGAGCCTGTGGTCAGTTATTCGACTCTCTATTAGCCGTAATAATAATAATGATTTACTCCTGTTTTGGCGGCCAAATTAGGCCCTTTGATTTTCTTCAACCTGTGCCTTATCTCTATTCTCTTAGCACATCGTCTCTTTAATCTCAGGGCGATGCAAAAAATATATTGGAGCGATATAGGGTAAACGTTTATGCGGACTTCACGAAATTTAAAATGTACCTCATTTTAACGTGACCGAAGCTTCGTTCATGTCCTCTTAAAAAAGTGACCATGCGCATCTTCGGGCCACTTCGGTCATGGTGATGGGAGAAAGACATTTTCGGGCGGGACCGACTTTTGCGTTGCATCCCATCTGCTATATTTCCCACGCACACACGAAGAAAAAACTACGCGGCCTTAGTCATTGATTGCTTATCAGTCTCGAGGATCTCCTCATTTAAGAGTCGGTGCTTGGCTCCCGAAGGCTCATTCCGGAGAAATGTTGAAAGGAACTGGGACGATGGGCGAAGGAAAATCTCGCCTTCTCCAAACACGGAGACCTCTGTCAATTCAAGGGAGAAATCAATAATTTTAGTTTCCCAAGAGAGAGAGAGAGAGATGCAAGGGGGTGGAGAAGGAGAAGGGAAGGGGTTGGGTGGAAACAAGAGGGTGGCCGGAAGAGGGGGTGCAGAAAAAAACAAAGCATAGGGAAACGGCGTCCCTTCGTCACCCGACGCATAATTCCGAGACAGCTCTCACCACTTAAGGAGACCCCTGACCCCTTTCTTGGTTCATCGAAATAAGTCATAATAGAGTTACATCCTACATTTGCATACTACCCCGCGAGCCGCCGCAGAGGCATGTGGCAGGGTGTGTTGAGAAACCAGTCATGAAAGGGGAGGGAATAGGGATAAGGATGTGGGAGGAGGACAGAAGTGAATTCAGTGATAACGATCCCCCTCTTGTCCTATCTCACGCCCTTCCACTTCCCCCACTTGAATTACTTACGGATAATTACTCGTGTAGGGACAACGCAGGGAGTGAGCGCATATTTCCCCTTGAAGAAGTGACCAGCAGGGTTCACAAAATGTCGGGCTGACACCGAAGAACACGCAGCTTACACCCTAAAGAGTTTTACAGCTCATAGTAGGCTGTGAAAGCTTCAATGAAGAAAACATGTTTCATATGCTAGTGTCTCGGTGTTTTTGTTAAGTTTACTGTAGGCCTACGGAAGTAAGGAGGGTTGCAGCAGGTAAGGGGCGTGTCGGCGGATTCTATTCAATAGGGATTTTCACATTTCTACTTTGTGTTGATAGATTAGCTCGAATGACATTTTTGTGGAGTTAATAAAATAGTATGGAGTTATCGAGGGGTGCCACGTACGTAGCGCAAAATATTTTTACATAAAAAATGATCGTTATAAATATTTTTCAGTGGTAACATGTCGCCTAGTTTTTTTTATTTCCTCGGGGATTTCTCGTCTTACTGCAACATTTGTGAACTCATTATTCTATTGGCATAATTCATCATGTTGTCGTTATTTTTTCAATCATATCATTCCCTACGTATTTTGGCATAAACGGTGGTCATGACTCGAAAAATTATGTTTTGGTGAAATTCTTTTTGCTGGAACACGGCATCATCCTATCGTTAAAAAGTAGATTTGTAGATTTTAAAGCCATCGAGCAAAGAGTAATGCATTATTTTGAGGATGATTACCGCTCTACGCGAAACTACCGAAACGATTAGTTCGCCAGCTATTTGTATTTCTATTACTCTGTTGTTGGGATTATAGCTTTAGCATGATCTACGGCTTCCCACCCAAGGGAACCACCTTAGAATATATGCGGTGGTGGAAGCACTTCGATGGAAATCGTACTTGGAAACTTCTTGTAATGTGGAGAACATTTCAAACACACTTCTTTGTCTGTCGGATGGGAGAATCAATGTTTCCTGACGTGACGGAAACGGACGGTGGTGTTCGCGAATCTTGGTGATTATGATGTGGTGAAACCTATTACGATGGCCGGACGTTGACCGCGCCGTCAACGTACGATGAATGAACCTTTGCAGTCTAACTTTTCCGTCACGCTAAGTAGGTGGTAGCCAATCATGGGAGAGCTTTTATAAAAATATTTGCATAATTTCATTTCCAGATTGTCCATCTTATTTTCAGCTTCATTCTTTCTATTATTGGTCGTTAAATCCTAAGGTTGGTTGTCTGCAGCCCTCTATCCTTCCCTATCTAATGCTGGAGTTCCCTCACTCCCTGGTAGTTTTTCTTTGTAGTCGTGCATAAACTACGTTACCATTTTCGGTGATTTATTTTACCCCATCCCCCCACCCCTTCGTTGACAACCGTAGTATTTTTCCCAACCCCTCCCCCCCCCGGCATGTAACGTTGTCTGTACAAATGAAACTTTCAATTGAAAAATATTTTCTCAATTATTGAGTGAGTTAATTTTTAGAGGTAGGTTAAAATAATACAAATAAAGTAGCCGAAGTAGGTATAAAAGAACTATCTAATCTAAAGGTTTTTAGGCGATCCCCTCCCCCCCCCCTAAGTTGGTAACGTAGTTCATGCACGACCCCTTATGTACTTTTCTGTTTATTAGGTCTTTGTATTTAACCCTTGGCCTTCCTCTTGGAACTTTTCCCTCTATTTTTCCTTCAATTATATTCTTTATAAACTTATTGTACCTCAGGGTGTGCCCAATCCATCTGGTTCTTCTATGCTATCAAAGTATTTCGAGGCGCGTTGTGACATGGGGAAAGTGCTACTTCATTATTATAGCAAAACTAACCTTCATGAAGCTTTATTTATCGGTTTTATTGTGGATTATGTTTTTTTTATTATTAAATAAGAAAATAAACAGCTGATTTGCAGCCCTTTAGAACTCGGGGGTACGATCACGATCCTTCATAATGCGTTTCCTTGCGTTATCGTTTTTTTCAGTTGCGCTTATTGGAGCAAAAACATGATCGTCATTCTTCAAATTTTGTCACTTGTTTTAAATTAGCTAGTTTTTATTTATGGGTTACGTTCTTTTGGTGGGTTTACACCGGCAATTATATCGCGCAAGTTACTTGCAGCAAGTGAATTTCGACGTAAATGTAGATGTAAAGGGCTTTACAATTCCGCTTGTAGAACTTTTAAAAGCTTTGGCAATTAGCTTGCAGAAGCGTATTGTTGCCTTTGTAAACAGCAACCATCTGACTCGTGAAAAAGGTTTCGTCAGAGTAAAATCGTCTGTAAGTGCTTGCAGAGGAAAGTTACGGTTGTAACTTGCCGGTTTAAACTCACCCTTACACTTGACTGGATGACGGAAGGCTGAACGCCATCCGTCCGTTTCCGTCACGTCAGGAAACGTCGATCGTAATGCCCCTCTTGGTGTCTGGCTTCGCCCGACCGAGGATAATGCTTCGCCCGAGATTGGGCCAGCGCGCTTTCCCAATTCTCGGCTTGTGGTTGCTAGGGGTGAATTCGTGAGACGAGCAAGCAATCGGGGAGATTCACTCGGATGTGCGATTGATACGGCGTCGCGGTACGGAAACGAAGGGAGCTGTGGTAAGGGTGGCGAGGGGGTAGGACGGAGGGGGTAAGGTGGGATGTTGTCGGCAGGCGTAGCGTGTTGGGAACATGTGGGAGACGGGGGAGGGGAGAAAAGGGACCGACTACTGAACAAGGGGATCGATTGGGTAGTGGAGGTTGTGAGCGCTCTTGGGTGAGGTGCATCCCCTTTAAGCCGAAATGCTACTCGCTCATCCTTCATCCCTTACCTCTTCCCACCTCTCCCAACCTCTCCCGCCCGTCCAACCGCCTCTACCCGTAATCTTTCATTCCTCTTTACACGCCCTCCCTCACCCTAGCCCCCAAACCTTTCGTTCCTCCTCGCTTTACCCCGCCCCGGGATTTTTTATGCCTCCGTGCAATTTTCCTCCCTTTTTTTCTTCTTTTTCTTTCGTCGCCAGGACACCCAAATATCCTCGTCAAACTCGGGAGGGTTGGGTTCTCTTGGCTGTGGAAATGAAATCTCCCGCGGTCATCTTCTCGTCTCCCCTGGTTTCTCAGTATATTTTTTGTCCAGAAGTCCTCTTTTTGCATTCATCGATCTTTTATTCTGGTGTTTCTGCCGCTCTCTCTCTCTCTCTCTCCCTCTCTCTTGCCATCACTACCTATTTCTCTTGGTTGTTGGGGTGTTAGTTGGTTGCATTTGCATCTGCGTCGCATAGAGATTTTTCCTGGTGTCTTCGGATGAAGTTTCCGACTTCTCATCTTGGATGTATCCAAATCACTGCGAAATCTGCGAAAGGAATGTTACGCAGTCACCAACATGAGTGCAAAGATATGCACCAGAGAGTTGAAATTCGCCATGAAAAATCATATAGCATGACCGGGATTCGAACCCAGATCTCCCAATTTCCGGATAGGTGTATCATCCAGTTACACCACCAATCCATCTTAAATGAAGACTAATTTCAGTGAGGGTTTATGCGAATTAGAAATAATTTTAGTCTTGGTTGATGACTTCTAGGGTATCGTTTTGGAGACAAAAAGGATTTAGAAGGAACCTGTTAAAAGGGCAAGCCCCACGAGAAAGATCGAGGGATGAATACGTAGGCCAGCTGAAACAGGTAATGGCGCGAATGAGCTAAAAGGGCATATTAGAGCTAGCAGGGGAGATAGGATAGAATGGACTCAACCAATATTAGCATTGAATTACTAACGATGTTAAGGGTAAGTATGAGTATTAGTATGAGTTCTTCCTGTGCTGTCTTTTCTACGTACCCGATGCAAAAGCCATTAGAATTTTAAAAATTCATTACATGCTATATGCGCTAGTAAAAAATGTACATAGTCACGCGTAAGGCTGTTAGATATTGCGTCAATGTGTTGAAATTCGTCATGAAAGAAATCATCATATTGGACCGGAATCTCTCTGTTACCGATCAATTTTCACCCTGAAGCAATCTAAAGATATTTTCTGATAAGGTTTATGCGAAATATTTTTATCGCCTATCATCTACTATGGTAGGTGTACTAACTAGTTTTTATAAACTCATCGGTAAATAACCTTGAATTTATATTGCTTCGCGGTGTAACAAAATAACCCACCAGCCTGTAAATTTAGAGATCAGTTCTAGAATAGATCGACTAAATTATTTTTTTTCTTTTTAATATTTCAGCATTTTATTCATAGTGGTCGTTTCTTCGAGTTTATTCAAAACTCAAAAATTTCTCCCAGTCGTTTCCCTCGCTGTCGCGTTCATCAGATAGTCGATGCAGCTGACGCAGCATTTTGCACGTGTATGTTATCTCTTTTTTCCGGTTAGTTTACTCCCCTTGAGAAGGGGAAATATCTCGTCGTGGGAGCAGTATTTTGGTTTGTCGTTGCCGCGGTTGAAAGTCGCATCGCACTTCACCTTGCCTTCAGCATAATACTTGCATTCACAGGATGAAATTTCGTAGTTTCGTTTGGAGAAGAGTGATGATATGAATAAATGTCAGGAATTTTACAATCTCCTTTATTATTCCCTCCAACCTGGAGCAATACGCAGTTGTAAACATTTTAAAATTTCTCACGTGTCACGAGAAAAAAATTAAATTTCGCAATTCTACATACATTTATTGGAATGACCGGAGTTACATCTTCAGGTGAATATGTATCTCTGTTACACCTGAAGATATAAATCGGTTACGAAACCGGTCGTTCCAATGTATTTATGTGGAGTTGCAAAGTTTATTTTTTTCATTGTGACGCAATGGAACAATTCCATAAA
This sequence comes from Pyrrhosoma nymphula, assembly GCA_963573305.1. Classification (NCBI taxonomy): domain Eukaryota; kingdom Metazoa; phylum Arthropoda; class Insecta; order Odonata; family Coenagrionidae; genus Pyrrhosoma; species Pyrrhosoma nymphula. The sequence continues at coordinate 100,074,539 of OY754330.1, read as the reverse complement.
GTAGAGCCAGAGACAGTCTCACACATTTACTTTTATGTTTTCGGTAAACTAACGGACGGTCCATTTGCTGGTTGAGCTTTCATACCCAGGTGAGTTTGACCTTTGTAGGAGGTTGATCTCTTACATATGTATTTGAAATTCACACATTCATAGTAAGAGAACCATTTCCTTGCACTCCTATTGCTACCGTTTTCTGTAAAGTACTGAGATTCAGATGTGACTGTCTACATTTTTTTGCCGTTAATTAAATTGCTATTTGTTACTTTCTCTTCTATATTTGTATAAGAGTTCTATGCATTGTTATAGCAAGCCATGGGCTGTCCGTTATATTGTAAAATCTCTGAAGATTTCTTCACTCTCTCAACGTAAACGAGCTTTGGCTGATACTTGATGAGTAGGGGAAGCCAATAATTAGAAAGACTCGACCTCAGACCTCTCGGATTGGCTTGCATCATCAAATTGGTTCACTTAAGGACGACATGCGTAGTCTTAGAGGAGACTCGACCCAAAACTTATAGACGCACGGGCTTTTCTGTTGAGCACTTCAAAATTTAAATGACACGGGGTGCTGTTACCAGTGCAGAAAGACAGGAAATCGGAGAGGGATTACACTGGGGGTTTGTGCGGTGGCTAGAGCATTAGCTTCCCATCTATAGAGCTCGAGTTCATATCCCGGCAGTGGCGAAGGTTTTCAGAGGAAATCCGATCCTTACTTGAGTTATATGCTGAGAGTACGTGAACTTCAGTATTCTGTCGGCTGTTAAACTGTGGTTCGTATTCCGCATTTCTTTAAGAGTTGGCTCATGTAGAAGCCGTGTTTCCCGCATAAAACGCTTCCCTACCCACCTCTCATCAATGGTGTAAAATACCTCAGCTGTAGATCGCCTCCTCAAATAAACAACCAACCTAGGGGTGAAGCTGCATCTGTTGGTTTGGATTTGGCTCCTAGAACTGGTAATTATGTCATATTGCTAGCGGATAAAAGAGCCCCGCATGTGTTGTATTTATGGGCGACTGGTGTCAACAAGTTCAACTCATTTCCAATCGTTGCATTTGTACAAATGCACGCCGCCTCAGCATCTCAGTTCGAATCCCGCCTAAGTCATGGATAACGTATTCGCTGTTGAAATAAGGTCTTACGTTAGTCGGCGTGAAATATCCGTATATGTCGTGTCACATAAAACGCAATACTGGTATTACTAATATGAAGATTTTTAGCGAAGCTCTTCGTGCCATCGTAAAACCTTGAAAGAGAGGGGCTGCTTCCTCCTTGAATTAGGCTCGCCCCTGAGCCGAATTGAATTCCCAAAGGTGGCATTTGAAGCGCCATGGGAGTCCATTTCTCGATCATTGCGACGAACAAATTTTTAGTCTATATCGGAATAATAATAATGATGACGTTCGTTATCGTAGACCTTCCTAGCCCACGAGATAATTCATACATAAAGCATGCATCGATAATAATATATTATTAATTTAATGTCATAATACTTATTTCTTCCGAAAACAAAAACACTGTACATCACGTTAACCATTACAACTTCTTACTTATTTTATGCAATTTGACAGTTCGTTATATAATATTAATCCCAAATATGATACAGATCTTTGAAACAATGCTAAATTTGTTTTAGGCGTAGGGGAAAAGTAGTATTAGATAGTTGTATGGCAGAAAAAAGGCATAAAGGAATGAAAAAATAAGATTAAAAGAAAAAAATATATTTACATCGTATTTGGAGTGGACTCATGTGCTCAGTTTGTATCATTTTACATGTATATCATACACGTCGATAACATCTTGCCTATATATGTTGTACTAATCCCCCCCTTTATCAATTTCCTTATCACAGGGGTTCTAATAATTATTCTTTCGCGCGGTCCTAAACACGCGACGTTATATACTTGTATCAGCCCGACACACAAAAGGTACCCTTCACTTTATCACTTCTTACCTTGAGAGAGAGATCCTTTTGGTAGTCCTTGGCGGCAAAGGTTAATGGATTAATTCATGCACTAAAATGATACACTTGAACAGTACATATATTTATAATAACCCTTTTATTCTTCAATTATGAAACAAATTCACTTTAGTTACTCAATTAATCAATATATGTTCCCTTCTCAAATATATTCGTATTAATTTATAATGTTTGTTCTACTTCACCGGATATTGTACAAAGTGAATTTCGCCGATACTCTATGCCCCAGTATCTGTTTATCGGGTTCCTGGATCCTTCCTTAACACAGGACACTGGCGTTGGTAATTGCTGTCCAAAGCTGCTTACTCCCGGCAAATTATCACTGCAAAAACTCTCGTATGACTTTCACTCGATAAACGTCTCTTGTGACTCCCTTGTTAAGAAGAAGCCGAAGAAGAAGAAGCCTCGTTCCTTGTTTGACAATCCCTTTTATACTATCTCATCTCCCCTCCTGTATGTTCTAGAACATTCCAGGTTTTCTCCCCTTCTCTCGTATCTGATAGGCTATTCCCCTTTCATTATTATAAGTTTGTTTACGTAAACAGAAAATGGTATTGTTTAAAGTTGTTTTCATAACATAGACGGCATTGTTTTAGTTTGTTTACGTAAACAGAAAATGGTATTGTTTAAAGTTGTTTTCATAACATAGACGATATTGTTGCCTCGCGGTAGCACGTGTTCCCAAAATATACACAATGGCGTCCTTAATCGTATACTTATGCCAACACGGCCAAAATGGCGTGTTACATTAGCCCCATTAAAATAATGACTTGGAAATATAAGAAAGGAATTATTTTAAAGCCTTCAAATGTAAACTAACGCGGCCCCAACGCCTTCAAACTTTAGCCTCCCTCTAAATAATGTCTGTGCCCAAGTATATTGTGTTACAGCAGAAATCACACATGAATACATTTATATCAATAAACACAATTACAAACAGCGTCTCCTCCTTTAACTCAAGACATATGATATACCATATAACAATATGGTCTCTTCCCTTTCTTCCTTGCTTGAAATAGGCAAATAACCAATGAAAATCTTATTCACGTAATTTAAAATCAAGAACATATTATATAAATCGACGTTATTAACTGATACATTGAACGTGAATATAACGTGCAAATAATAAAACTGTCCATCTTCTTCTCAACATTCATTCTCACTTTTAACCCCTTAAAAACACTGGGTTATCAAAAGGCCATAATTCACATTACACATATACACTTCACAGCACTTAAAGTTCCTTCAGGTGATACACTCTCCCTCCTTCCGGCTCAATCTACGTCCACGAGCCCATTCATACATAAGAAAACACGAATCAAATAATGGCAACATGACACTGAATATACACACATTGAGAAAAGATATCACGAAACATACATATTGTGCTAATCCACTTGCCGCCAAGTTCAACCTCTCTCTCTCTCGTTCGTAAGCTCCCCTCGCATGTCGGGCCCTGATACAATGTATATTATCGGTAAACAGTTCTCCCTTGCTAGAACGGATCAAATTATAATGTTGCGGCGCTAGCTTCCTCAGTTTAATGACTGCGTGCTATGGTCAGTTGGACTACGGTCTTCTTCTCGTGTGCTCGTGTGATGTGAGTGATACCAAGTGCTGTGCTATTGTTCCATATATGGTTTAATATTGCTGAAGTGGAAAGTGCCTCGTATTTCGTTCTTTTTTGGATTAAATACTACACACGTGGCTGGCCCTCGGAATTCTGAAATCTCATATGGACCTTCGTATAATGCCAGGAAGCCGTGATAAATCCCCCTTTGCTCCTCGGATACCGGATTTGTACGTACTAAAACCTCATCTCCTATTTTAAATTTCGTCCTCTTCCTCTTATCTTTCTTCCTTCTTCTCTCCGCCCGTTTTTCGCCTTTTTTAATGATATTTTCACGTATCCTAAATATATCATTTGCGATCTTCTCGGAGTCACTTTCTTCTAAGCTTTGTTCTCGTGGTACTTCCTCGCCATCCGTCTTCCCATACTCCTCGCTGGTTTCTATGTGCATGTTGTCATATTGTGCGTCCATGCGCATTTCCCTAAACTTACATGCGATCTCCTTTTTTCCTTCACTTAGGGTTATAATCCTGCGATCGTACTCAATCTTCGCGGATAGTTGAGCTAATGTGTCCGTCCCGATTATGAATGGTTTGATCAGCTCCGGCACCACCGTGCAGGCCATATTTGTGGTGAATCCGTCTATCTCTATACTCGGGCAGATCTGCCTCCTTATAATTCCACTCCTCCTTCCGACGGCTCCAGCTATCCGGATTCCTTTGACTGGTACCTCCAAAGCGTTTCGCAGTGCATTCTGATTCTCCCGATAAAACTCCTCGCTAATGCACGTTAGCTCCGATCCCGTGTCTATCAGTGCATTCACAGCCACTCCTTCCATTTGAACCCTAATCTCCGGGCATTTAATTACTTCCGGCCTATTCGCTTCTTTCTCCGTCAAGAAATCTCGAGGTGACTCAAAAACATTGCATATTGTTTCCTCCTCCGTGTGGGGTTCTATCTTCTCCTCTTGTGGTGGTGTCCGTTTTATTCTCACTTTCCGTGTCTTCGCCCGTTGCTCCTTCGGTATGTCCCAGAATCCCTCTCCGTCTTCCGGCCTCGGCATGTTGGGACCTTCGTCATGCTTTGCCGCTAATAGTTTTCCTGCTCCGGTTTCCCTGCGGCGTTGCTTTCTTCCGCCATCATGGAATTGACAGGGCGCTCTCTCATCGGTGGGCGCGCCTCCGCCATATTGTTTTGTCCTCGGCGTCGATCAGCTGGTCTCTCGCCCGGCCGTTGAGAGTATCCCTCGCCGCGAAAGTTATCGTCTCTCCGTCCGTCTCTCTGCTGGCTCGACGCTTGCCACTCTCGTGGTTGTGACCTCTTCGAGTCCCATCTGTACTGCTGGTTGTGTTGGGATGTGTCTTCCGGTGTCCTCCACGTACGGTCTCCATGGGTCCTTGGGTATTGGTCTCCCCATCTTCGGTGTCCAGTCGCCTCGGAGTTTCCGTCCTCTCGCGGTATGTTATCATAGCGGGCCAATAACGTCAAGAATTGCGGGATTGTATTTACATTATTTGAAATCATGCCGACGCTCACTTCCATGCCAAAGTGTTTCTTGAGAACAAGAATGATCATTCCGTCCTCCATTGGCGGCGTCAACTCCCTCGCTACGCTAATTTTGGCCGTCGCATATTCTACTCGCGTGAGCCCTTCGTTCTCCTTGTATCTTCCCGTGTCGAAACTCCGTTTTATCAGCATTTGACGTTCATCTCCCCAAAACTGCTCCGTGAAAATAGCTTGGAAAGCGTTCACATCTTCATACAGGTGTCGGGTCGCAGAGAACCATTCCTCTGCTCTCCCAACCATTCCTTGTCTGATGACCTGGAGCATCATCTGGTCAGGCAACCGATATATCTCTTGGTATTCGCACAGCTCCTGTAGGTATTTCATGGGTCTTGATGTATGCCTCCCGTCGAACGTTGGGACCTTTAATTGTACCATTCCCGCGGGTGCCGTTGTGACGTTAGGTCTCCTGCCTTCCTCACGCACGATGCGTTGGACTGACTCTTCATCTAGCCCAGCTGCTTTTGTGGTGGATTGTTGTCTCAGCTCGTCCGCCATCTTCTTGAACCTTTCCTCCACGTTCTCATGCAAATTCACGTAACTCACTTCTAACTTTCGGACCTTGAGATCGCTCGCCTCCAGCCTCGCTCCTACTCCGTTAATTTCTTTCGCGACATCTTTGCATATCTCTGCTAACGCCCCGTCTGTTTTGGCAAACCTTTCATCACAGCCATGTTCGAATGATGCAATACGTTCCTGCGTCTGTCTATGTTCTCCTGCTATTTTTGCCATTTCTTCCAAAAGCTTTCTCTCTCTTTCGTCTGCTTCTTCCCGAATTTGCCCCAACATTTCTGCATGTCTTCTCTCTTGCCTCTCAGCCATCTCCTCTAAGATCGTTCTATTTCTCTCTTGCCCTTCAGCCATCTCCTCTAAGATCGTTCTGCTTCTCTCTCGTTCTTCTTTTGCTTCTTCTGCCCTCTCTCTATCTCTTCTATCTTGTTCTTCTTTTAATTGCCTAAATAGCGCTTGCATCTCAGTTTCCACCGGTTCCTCACTATCGACCCTAAATTCATACGTGCTTATATCTATTCCCTCCTTTTCTAGCGTGTGTAATAATCGCTGCTGCAATTCTGGCTTGGTTCCCCCTACTAACAAGTCCCTCTCTCGTAATAATTGCCGTAGCTCTGCCGACTTCAGCTCCGGAAATTTCTTCATGTTGGCCGCCATCTTCTTTCTTCACTCCTTCGGGATGATCCTCCTTCTCTCCGGTTCTCGTGGTCTCACCTAATGAGTAGTCAAGCTCTACACGCTGGGCGCCATTGATGTACTAATCCCCCCCTTTATCAATTTCCTTATCACAGGGGTTCTAATAATTATTCTTTCGCGCGGTCCTAAACACGCGACGTTATATACTTGTATCAGCCCGACACACAAAAGGTACCCTTCACTTTATCACTTCTTACCTTGAGAGAGAGATCCTTTTGGTAGTCCTTGGCGGCAAAGGTTAATGGATTAATTCATGCACTAAAATGATACACTTGAACAGTACATATATTTATAATAACCCTTTTATTCTTCAATTATGAAACAAATTCACTTTAGTTACTCAATTAATCAATATATGTTCCCTTCTCAAATATATTCGTATTAATTTATAATGTTTGTTCTACTTCACCGGATATTGTACAAAGTGAATTTCGCCGATAATCTATGCCCCAGTATCTGTTTATCGGGTTCCTGGATCCTTCCTTAACACAGGACACTGGCGTTGGTAATTGCTGTCCAAAGCTGCTTACTCCCGGCAAATTATCACTGCAAAAACTCTCGTATGACTTTCACTCGATAAACGTCTCTTGTGACTCCCTTGTTAAGAAGAAGCCGAAGAAGAAGAAGCCTCGTTCCTTGTTTGACAATCCCTTTTATACTATCTCATCTCCCCTCCTGTATGTTCTAGAACATTCCAGGTTTTCTCCCCTTCTCTCGTATCTGATAGGCTATTCCCCTTTCATTATTATAAGTTTGTTTACGTAAACAGAAAATGGTATTGTTTAAAGTTGTTTTCATAACATAGACGGCATTGTTTTAGTTTGTTTACGTAAACAGAAAATGGTATTGTTTAAAGTTGTTTTCATAACATAGACGATATTGTTGCCTCGCGGTAGCACGTGTTCCCAAAATATACACAATGGCGTCCTTAATCGTATACTTATGCCAACACGGCCAAAATGGCGTGTTACAATGTAAACAAATTGTTTTACAGCCACGATACTTCCCTCCGATTGGTGATGGAATGGAGTCTGACCACCGAGGCCAGTGCAGGTTGCAGATGAATCGTTCACTTGTTCTCGTTCAAGCCCTCCCTTCCCTCTCTCAGCCCTACCTTTCTCATCACTTCCTCCCTTCTCCCAAACTCCCTCATCTGGACTCTTAAAGAAGGTTTTTACGGTCGAGAAGGGAGTCTTTTGGAAGTTTCGAGCCGTGAGAAGGGTGCTCGACTGTCTCTGTTCCCGCCAAATAAAGTCTTTAAGCCCGTCCTGCAGTGCGGGCCCATCTTCCCTCTTTCACACTTGGCTGCCTCATTGAAAATTTCTCCTCATGCTTCTCCCCCCACCTGGACTTCGTTCCCCTCACTCCTTTTTTACTGCTTAATTTCCCTTCCCTGTTCCGTGTCATGCCCCCCTTATCCTAGTTCTTTTTTCTGCTCTCTTCACCTCTCCTTAAAGACTGGTACAGTCCCCTCTTGGGTCATTCAGACCATTAGCTTCCTACTAAGAAAGTTCTTGTACGGACCCCAATGAATGTAGTGCTACAAGAAATTTGCATCAAGTGAAAATATACGTGTAAGTATAGTTTTCATGGGATCTGAAAGGTAAAATCTCTCCAAAGGAAACATTTACGGTCTCTCACTAATAAGTGATTATTAACACCATGATTGTGAGCGCTTTTTGAATTTGTATCTACGGAGGGCATGCTGAAGATGGTAATACAAGGGTGAACACTGAGGAACCGTGGAAGAGGAAGGAAGAGGATACGAATACTGGACGACATAAGAAGAGGTAGAAGGTACGAGGAATTTAAGAGAATCTAATGGCGGGACATCCTTAGGGGGGAAAACGAGGCAATGTTTCAGAAATTGGGATGGAGGATGGGGACTGTCCAAGAACTAATACAAAAAATATATGATCGCAATCTTATATAAGTGCTGAGAACCGACAACGTAGTGTTTTTACTAGTCACTCGCGAGGCAGAAATAGCTACCTTAAATTAGCTAGTCTGTTTCAACTTGATCTCTTCTAAAAGCAGTGGGAAAAATAATTTCAAATACTTGTTGAAAGTAAACACGGCGCGAGTCTCCTAGGCTGCAGTCGTTACGCTCTCTAAATTTTAAATCAATCATTATTAATTTAATTAACATTAGATTGTTTATCTTTTTTTAATATATTCCTTAGTTCGTGTTTATGGTATCGTTATTGTCACTGACATTTTATCATCGTAAGTTATACCACACTCACATATGCTGCTTATAAGCTGAGAGAAAAGATTTATAAGGTCAATTATACCTTTGGAATTGGCTTTAAGGATTGAATTTATTTGTCATGTTGGATTTTATTTTTCTGTTTTTAATGAATTTGTGGTAAAAAAATATGCGTACACCAATCTTAAGTTACGTCGTAAAAATGCGTTAAAATGTCTTTTTTGCGATATTTTGGCTTTGACGTGGGTGTTAACTGTTGATATACACTCGCGGGCGTAGATCACCTGATAAGTAATTACCTAGTTCTTCTTATGCAGAGGATTGAGTTGGTGTGGTCATTGAAATGAAGTCCTTTAATATAAATTCTGAGACTGGCTTCCCATTCTTTGGACCCAGGTTTTAAAACTCCGTGGCGATGGAAATTCAGTAAAATTCCGATCCCGGCTTCAGGCTGTACCCGACACCGTATATTTCCACCATTCCTCGACTCCCCGAACAATCCTTCCTCCACTTACCACCCCCATACCTATCTTTATTGACTATAATTACCTTAGTTTTCGGTCCGCTTCCTCCATGACCAAAATTTAAATCCTCAACATAGTTTGAGGACATCGGGACTAGCCACGGGATGGCCTTTACGGAATCAACCGTAAGTTCACATGAGTGGGTAATTCCACAGAGGAAATATTATTCGCCGTGACCGGGATTCGAACGCAGATCCCTCGATTTCGCGCCGAGTGCCCCTTTAAGCTGTTGTATCCAAACATCTACAGGGTAGGAGGTCACCTCGGTAGCTTAAGTGGCTAAAGCACACGGCTAAGGCGAATGATTTTTCCTCTGTGGAATTTCGCACTGAAATTCTCAGCTTCATCTATGTTTAGTTTTAGAAATAACACAGTTTGCGGATGAATGAAAATCAGAGGCGCGATCGTGTATCTCAATAATGCGTGCGCTCGTTATTTTTTAATGTTGCACATGAGACCGAAAACGTTATCTTCGATATTGACATTTTGTGAGGTCCTTTAAATTATTTGTTTTAAAGGATGGAATACGTTTTTGGGACATTAAATGTGAGCATTGCCCTTCAAGAGCGGTTTTAGTTTTGGATAACGATGACGAAAACGCGAAAGAAGGAGGCGAGACCCCAGGGGTGATCGTGATCAGCATATCGAATTTATTAATATGATGTATACTTTTCATTCTTTCATTTGGTTCTTCGTGAAAAAGTAGTGTCTATTAGTGGGAGTATCCTCGCCCACAGTTGGATATACTGAAATTATAGATTAATTCAAATTTTCAATAAAAGCAGAGGTTTTTAGACTCCTTTGTGTGAATTTCAGTCATTAATATGACCGTCGACAGTGAGTGTTTAAATCTTGCTAACATGCACATGTTTACGCAATTTAATCTCTCCCTGTCGATGGTCACCTGGGTGACCATCGACAGGGAGTCAAGCTGCATGCGTAACAGTCTCAATTCATCTGCTTGCAATGACAATTTGGATTAATGTTTAATTTAAATTTAATTGTCAATTGCTCTCTTTTTGAATTAAATTAAAGTTGATTCTTCCATGTCAACAAGTGCCTATTCTTTATTTTCATCGTTAGGGATGGTACACGAAAGCGTTAATCACTTGAGATAATTTCATCAAGTCCTTTGCATCGATGCAAATCGGCTTTCCGTGTCCTTTTCTCGCTCTCTCACTGCTGCACCAGTCACCTGGCTCTGCTCTGACCCTAACCTCCAACATCCTCTTCCCCACCCGCCTTTTCTTCTTTCTACTCTCCCCTCTTGTGTATATTCTTTTCCACGAATTTCCTCCTCCTTCCCTCCATTGCCCTCCGTTCCCTCACCATTTCCCTCACCCCCCAATCCCTCAGCCGTCCCTCTCTCCCTTCTCCTCCCGACGTGTATTCTTGGTCCACCCTGGGGGGCTATTCCCGGGTAAGAGTGGGGAGGGTGTCGGACAGTAGAGGGGCGGGAAATGGGTGGAAGGAGGGAGTAAGGGGAGAGGGAGTGGGAATGGAGGTGAAGAGATGGAGAGAAGAGAACTATAACGGGTTGGATGCATGGAATAGTCATTCTGACGAAATTGAAAATATCATGTTCTCTTTTTTCCCTATCGTCCTGAAATATTTTGGAGGGGAAACTTACTTTTGGGCTCGCGCGTTTTTTCAGAACATATATATATATATATATATATATATATACTCAATCATTCGAAAACATGACGCTCAAAGGCGCGAATAAATTCATACATTCATAGGAAAATGGAAATGGATAGGTACACATAAAAGGACGAACACAGGGTTTGGTGGGGAAGATGAAAATGAGTCAAATCCAGACAGAAAAAATTTTGATCGATTTCGATCGATCGATCACATCGATTATATATATATATATATATATATATAATCGATGTAAATAAGATGTGTACTTCAGCTAAATAATGATATCTGATTCGCTCTGTAAGTGTAAAGAGGATGATAACAGTTTTAGTCTCGTGAATTATAAATTGAATAGCATACCAGTAAGTACTTCAATAAGTACGTAAACAGAATACAAATAAGTAAGTCAAAAACTCAAAACTCGGCCGACGTAATAATAAAGCTATTTACCTCATTGAATTGAAATTTCGTCTTTGTCGAACACTCTTTTTTGCAGTTATTAGACGTCAAATTAACGCATGGCGCCGTAAAAAACGAGACTTCTTTACTCTAACGCCATAAACAGGTTTTAAATTTATTTTTAAATTTATTCTATTCATGGGTTGAACAGAAAATAAAATTATCTAATTGATGATGTACATCGCGTGAAAACCCAATGACCCACCTTGGAGTAATTAAGGTTTAAACCTGGGTCTATAAGATTTTAGCGCGGACAGAATGCGAACGAGTGTAGTTTAAAGGAGTTGTATGGCGATATAGGTTGGTCACTTGGATAGGCGACCGACAACCGTGTCATTTGGTAAGAGTGAAAATATCACTCCGCAGTTCCTCACTGATTTATTGAATACGACCGCTTTCATAAAAGACGCATGAAGATTTATCTCTGTTACGAAACCGGTCGTATTGAATACATCACTGTGGGACTTCAAAATGGTTTCCGTTTTTAATGCATGCCTTGTATTAGATCCTGGGATGTTGTCTCACATCACGGTCATTCAGGAGTGAAACATATGCATGAGCTGGGGGGGAGTGAAAATATCATCATTATTTTTGTCGAAGAAGATAGTACTACAAATGAGGAAACAGTATGTGAAAGCATTCGTGTGGAGCGTGACACTCAATAGATCGGAAATATTGGCCATAGGTAAAGAAAACTAGAAAAGATTAGGAGCTTTCAAAACCTGGTGTTGGAGGCTGAAGATCAAATGGACGGATAACATAAGAAATAAAGAAATATACAGAAGAGTAGAAGAAGAAAGAACCATATGGAGCACTATACAGAAATAAGAGCCAGATGGATTGGGCATACCCTGAGGTACGATGCGTTTGTGAGGAATACAATTGAAGAAAAAATAGAAGGAAAAGTCCAAAGAGGAAGGCCAAGGGGTAAATTCATTGAAAAAGTAAAGAGGAAAGTATATAGGAAGAACTACCAGGGAGTTAAGGAGCTAGCATTAGATTGGGAAGGATGGAGACCATCTTATTACTTAACGACCAATGAATGGATCATTTTTTTCCATCTCCATTAGTTATTCAGTCCTAAGATTGATTGACTGCAGCCTTCCATTCTACCCTATCCCCTGCTTATCCCTCAATTCCCTTGCAGCTCTTCTGATTTATGCATCGCGTTTTATTTGTCCATTGTAATATATAACTGTCCCGTGGTCTTACTCTTCGGACTTTGTTTGCCGTTTTCCCTCCTTCCAAGTTGTGTCTCGAAATTTGGCCCATCCATCTGGAAGTTGTCTTACTGATAGTGCTTCATGTGGATTTTCTCCTCTACTATTCTACTGTACAATTTTATGTGAACGTTTAACTCAATTTTGTGTTCGTAAGTACTATTTGAAGATGTTTTAAGAGACTTATCTTGATGTCTCTTGAGATGTTGAAGATGTCTTTAGGTTTATCATTCGATCTCTTGGCTTACTTCTTTGAAAAATTGTGAAAATATTACTATGTCAAACGCGATCACAATAATGGAATCTGTGCACTTTGTTGTGAAGTACAATTTTGGAGCATGTGTATTCAATTCATTGCGATTATCTAGTAAAGCGATTCTCAAAACTTTTCGGCTTGCGTATCGTAACTCGTGGTACCGCTATTAGTTGGGCACCTAACAGTAAGGGAATATTCTCGTCACACTGCCTCCATTTTTCACCTTTTGTCGTGCACTTCTAACTTAAAAGCGCCCCTTAGGGTTCACGTACCACAGGTTGTAAATCACTGATCTAGTACGATGCTTTCCAGATAACGCCTTACGATGAGGAGGTGTTTATGGACCAGAGAAAATGCGACATAAGTGTCTTGCCAGCCTTGAAGAAATCCAGCCTTGAAGAAATACATGCGTCAACTGCTGGAAAATATTGTGTATTAGTAGCACTCAAAAATAGCCGATCATATTTATCGTAGATGTAAAATAAGTAAAAAAAGAGCGCAAGAGAGAATTCTGAAGTTAATAACAAAATGAATCAGGTGAATAGGATAGCATGGGGGATAATAGGATTAAGGAGGAGAGGTAGAGGGAAGGGAGGAAGAAGGGGAGGGGATGACGTTTGCGAGGTGGTGGAAGGAGGAGGGAGGGAGGGGAGGTTGATGGCCGTGGGCCATTGTCTGCGGCTCTTCTCTCCCGGAGGAGCAGAGAGGAATAGGGGGACGGTGGGGGAGGGGGATGGGAAGGGATTTTTAAACCCCTGTATGCGCACAGGGGGCTGGGGGGGGGGGGAGAAGTGAGAGAGAATGAGGTGGGCGTTGGCGAGGAGTAGAAGGGTGGAGAATAGCATAGGGGCGATTGTCTTTGTGTAAAGGTTGTTAAAATAACAAGTATCTAACATATCCATACCATTGGATAGAACTTAAAAATCTGAGGCGAATTATCCTTAGAAATGTTTGCGGTGGCGATAGCTTTTCAACAATTTTACGTTGAAAATAGAAAAAGAACCATGCTACGTAAACTACGTCAGCTGAAGAACTGATTCGGCAGGCGCAGTGCCAGTGCCAATATAAAAGATTTGGTAGAATTTCTTATTTTTTGTGACCGGAGTGACCAATTTGGAGTGACCAATCTTCTTATTAAAAGTGGCTAGATAAAGAATAAATGAGAAATTGGGGTATAGGGAGGTAGTGAGGATTATGTGGGGTAGATAGTCTGAGGACCGTTGGGACGAGGGTACAGATTAAAAGTTAAAGCACCCGGGGTGGACAGGGTGCGATTTGGGAGTGGATTCAGTAACCTGTGTTGCAGATGGGCAAAAGCCGTTTTAATTTGGTGGAATTTCTGAATGCCTACCCTTTCCTGAGCAGCGATTTTGTTGGCACTTGGGGGACGGATTTGATTTTGATTTATGTGCCTGTATCAGATGGGACGGTAAGCTCCTCCTCTCCCCTCCACTTTGGGCACTTCTCTTGCCTGCAGAATGAGAGGGAGTGCGGTACATGTGAAGTGTATGAAGCGGTGTAACAAGTGAAACATTTTGTTAGCGGAGTGCAGGGAAATTAAATAATGGTATTATGGGACTAGAAATCGAGGTATTAAATGAGCACTTTACCCAGCTGTCGCAAAAATATGAAGCTGGGCGACGTTTTTGATATATTATGCTTAAGCTATTTATGTTGCGTATTTATTGGTACCTTCTACATTGTGTCCTCTTGGGGAGGTATACTTTTCTGCTTCCATACGATAAACTCTGGGAATTTCGCGATGGCCTTTTTATCCTGTGTAATGAACTACTACCCAAGCCTAACTTAAAAGCTGCCATCGACCAATGGTTCTGAAGAAAAAAAGATTCTTAGTTTCTTTTTTCTTAGGTCAAGGAATGAAGAATAATTTTGAGCTAGTTAATGCCAATAATTATATTAATGAATTATGATAAAATATAATTTTATATATTTTGCCTGTTCCATGGTAAAAGCTTCTGCATGAGACAATGCCGCTAAACCTTAGACCAAGTTTGCCATTTTTTCTCTCTAGAGATGAATTAATTCAGAGCAAGTTAAATTGAATATGCTCGTCGATATTTACATGGACTAACTATATCCTAGAGTATTATTACAAAGCTTTCGTCTCCTGGGCGGAGAATTGGCACTTAGTACTCCAGTGTGGATAACACGATGGTATATTTATCAGAATTAAGAGCTTTAAAAAACGTTCCACAATTAAGACGTAGGACTTCATGGAACCCTTGAAAATTACTTGAACTCTATTTTTCCTTAGTAATAATAGGAAAACTCTTCTGCATTTCCATGAACAGCTTAACTTTGGGAACCATGCTTTAAACATGTGAATAATTCAATCACGGTATGGAATTGGTCTATTATATATTTCCAGTCACTCAGTTTTAAAATTTTATGACTACTATTCTGGAGAGAATTGGCGGCTGTGAATGGTCAAATTGGGATTCCTCATCTAAATTGAAGCATTGTTTGAAGTTGAGCGTAATTACACCATTGTACATGCATTTAAGATCTTTTGAGTTGGTAGGTACTCTTTGCTACAAAAAAATATATTCGGATATACCCTCCCTCAAGGACTCATGTTGAGCGCGCAGGCCATCTATTGCTTGCTTTCCTGTTAGGTTAAATTTTTAGCATAAAACCTTCTGATATGCACCACAGCCTACAGTTCTCTCTATCGAAAGAAGTTGATTTTGAAATTCGTATTTTCTGAAACAAACCTTGATAGCCTTCCTGCATGTGTTATAAATCTGTGGCGATCGAAATGAGTGTGTCCTTCGTCAGAGCGTTTGCGAAGGTTTGAACATCGAGAAAGTTTGGAAATATTCTTGACAGATCACGATTTCACTGATAAAGTCGTTTTTCATGAAACGGGAAATCAAAAGGATGACTATCCCTTGTCTACATTAAGGTGTCGTTTATGCGACACCTTTTTCAGGCGCGAACATTAAACTCGATCCAAAATACTGAATATTGGATTCTGAGTCTCAAATTAACCTTTTCATACGATCCAACTCGCCGTTTCGATTTCTGATCGGTGCATGCGCAGAAGCTTTTGTGATTGTTTATATTGTTTCATTTTCTTCATTTTCGAATTTGGTTTATTGTGTTCCGCGGGAAACAATTGATTTGCTTGCTCATTATTGTATTCTTCTCCCAAAATTACGCGTCTTTCGCTGTGGTTCCTCATTTCTTTTAACCAGTGGTTTTTGGCCTTTTTACCTTGTTTTTCCTGGAACCCCTTATCGCATCAAACTTCCTTCGAAAAATTTCTTCATTGCAGGTATCTTTTAGATGGGTATACTTTTTTTCTCCACATTCTTTTTTGTTTGCTGAACCCATTTTGTTGTCGTCATTAATTTGGTGATGTAGCTTAAGGGTTTCTGAATTTCAGTCTTCAGTCACTCATTCTGAAGATGTTTCCACAAAACTTCAGTCTTCTCCTGCCCAGTGTATCAGTGATCTCCTCTACCTTTTTGTAAATATATTCTTTTTTCTCTTCCTTCAAGTGCCATCCTCTCTTTATCCGAGCTCTAAGGATCTTCCCTAAGATTTTCTGTTTTCTCGTCTCTAATTCTTTCATTTACCCTTTCTTGTTCAGTGTCAGCCATTCTGAAACTTTCATGCTCTCCGACCTACATTCAGGTAGCTATCCTGGTCCACGAGCACATTTTTAGAAGCCTTGGATAACTAACCACGCCCGATATAACAACGCTTCTTGGAGAGAACAATGTTTAGTTAATTCTAGCTCCGCCACCGGTGTATTCTTGAAACGCTCTACTCACCTGTTATTGGAAGTTAGATGCGTGACTTCGATGCAAAATAAGTCTGTTGCTCATTTCTGTTTTCAGTACTGAAAATGGAATCCGACACGCTCATTAAATATTTTTATGCCATTTGAGTGTTACAATTTTGAGCATAAAAAGAGTTGTTTCAGACTTGATGTCAGGGAATAACATAATAAAATAAAATTATAATGGCAATTTTCCACAATATAAACTTTAATTCGACTGGTTTCAATGCACTGCATCATCATCAGGTGATGCACTGCATCTCCATCACCACCTGATGATGATGCAGTGCATCGAAACCGGTCGAATTAAAGTTTATATTGTGGAAAATTGCCAATATAATTTTTTTTTATTTAGAGTATGCTGTAATTTTTCTGATTTTAGTGCTAAGATAAGTGACATGTCGTTAAAACGGCCTTCACTCGCGTAAAAAGTGAGCCAGAAGATGCCAGAAAATTGCCAATATCATTTTATTTTTTTTAATTTAGAGTATGCTGTAATTTTTCTGATTTTAGTGCTAAAATAAGTGATATGTCGTTAAAACGGCCTTCACTCGCGTAAAAAGTGAGCCAGATGATGCGGGACAGCTAATTTAGCAGAGTCGATTGCTGAGGAAAACACGATGGTGGGTAAAAAAATCTCCCGCCGGGACTGGGATTTGAACCCAGATCCTAAGGTTTTGCGTCGAGTAATTTTTCAGTTGATGACGGAACCCGGGTAGCTTAAGAAGGCTGGAGAGGTACTTGTGTGTCATTAAGTGCCCATTTTAGTAATCTTTCTAGGACGTCGAAAAATATTCTATTCATTTAAGTATTTCATCTGTTTATGCGGCGACACTCACCAGAAATGCAGTAATGGAAATGTTGCATGAATTATATTTTCACTTTTTTGCATCAATTAAAGCATTTTTTTGGCTTGAGTTTTCGGTGCTATATTCGAAATTTAGGAAAAACCTATAATAAATACGTTTTTTAGAATCTTTGCCTCGGCATGACCCTGATATTTGTTTTTGTCAACCATTACAATAATATGAAATGTATTATTTCGCGTTTAGAAGAGAAGTTGTACAAATGTAATCGAATTATTACGAAGTTTATCTCATGTGTCAGAAGGCTGCGTGTGAAAATGGCATTTAGTTCCCAACAAAAATAGTGATGCACATTTTATTCACGTTAATCAATAGATATAGCTAATAGGAACACGTATGCAAAGTTTCACGCTAATCTGTACATGGATAGAAATAACTTTAACCACCTTATTTTGGTGAGGCTATCACCGCGGAATAGGAGATCTGGGCTCGAATCCCTGTTCAGGTGGTTGATAGGTAGTTAGAAACATTCTCCGATGAGAAAGGGAAAGAGAGTTGCTACTTTGCTCTGGTTAGGCTACATCACGAATTCGCCGCGAGCAGTTGGGACCCTTCACAGAAGGATTTCACTCGCAAAGTAAATAAAATACAAAGGGATGCAGCACACTTCGTTAAAAACTGCTACTAGCGAACAGAAAGTGTGACAGTTAATGGAAGGACTAGGCTGGGAGCCGTAAGAGACTCGGAGGTGAGTTTCAGTACGACACGAAGGGTATAATTTTAACCCCGCGTTATGCATCTAGAACAAATAAGAGTGGCAAATAAGATAGATACACTACCGAGCTGATAGTTACAAAAATTCCTTCTTTCCTCGCACCATTAGTGATTATAGCAAAAACAGTGTAGTACTAACATAAGACACATTTTTAGCATCCAATTCCGACCTGTCCTCTTCCTCCTCCTTTACCCTATTCTATCCCCTCTCATGGCTGTTGTCCTGACATCCCAATGGCATATGCTTCTGCGGAGGCTCGCAGGGTAATATGTAGCTTGGTTCGTCAGCGTGGATTTCTCACTTTCACCAATCTGAAAATTTATAGAGTTTCGCCGAAAATTCTTACGTTAAGCTCGCGTTAATCTTAAAATTAAAGCGATAAGGGTGTACCTGTCACTATGTTTTCTCGGGGTCCTTTCACCCCGTTACCCTGGGGACGAAAACTTTGCCGTTTCTTGGATTTTTCCGCCCGAAGGCAACGCACAGCGCGCGCTACGGTTGAGGACGGTTCCCTCGTAAAATAGGCACTTATGAGGGGGAGAAAGCAGAGGAAACTCCCCTCGCGTAAAAGGCGAAACAATATATATAGAGGCGAGCCACTCACCGCTGTACAAAGTGGAGAGTGGAAGTCTGGGCTAAGAGGAGCCTAACAAGAGATAAAAATTGAACCATACGATCCTGTAATACATCGTAACTTTTGCACGCTTTCTTCGTGCCAAACATTGAATTTTAGGAGTCGAGTATTTAAGAACGCATTGTAATTCTGAATACGGGGTTCTTTAAAAAAAAAAGAGAGATGTTGGTGTATATAGTTCAACAGAGGTGTCGTGACGAACATTAGGCGAAGCCATATCTGTCATATTGAGAGTCCCTTGAGTACTGTGTTTGCCGTATGAGATTGTGAGACGGGACAGATATTCTAATAACGTCTTCTTATGTTTCCTACTTAAAAGTAAAATGTTTGAGATACGTAAAGGCTCTTTTTCTTTTTAAGTTAATTGCACAACGTATTGTAAACGGTAATACGTGCAGTAATTTGGAGAAAACGCTTTTTTCATAAACGGTCTCCTGCGCTGTTTACGTAAATATTACTGAAATGGTAATGTTGTGGTATTTCCGTCACTTCATTCGCCATTCGTATACCATAGGCACTCAAGAGCAGACGATATGCTTCTCATTGCTCCTACTAGCCTTTTTCTCCTAAATTCAACATTTTTTGCACAGAAAACGTGTACATAAATATGTTTAGGACTTTTGCGCTATTGGTGAATCACGGTCACTCAATATGGCGGAAGCGGCTCCACCGTCGCTCACGGCCGAGTGCACGCACTCTGTGCATGCCAAGTTTTGTCGAGTGCTTTGCGACAAACCTCCAGGCATGGAAAGACCACTCACAGAATCGGCAACGCAAGGGTCCAGTGTGCACATGGAGGATAAGGAGTGACGGCAGGGAACTATAGCCTCACCAAGCTACGAGTCCACACTTTACTACTAAGGACATCATTTGCACGGTCCTGAAAAGGACCATCTAAAAAGAGAGCTAAGATGATGTCCAATAGGCACGCACGACCTAGCTTGCCATGTGATGGGATGAACCTTGGGAATGGGATGGGATGGACTTACTGGGCGCTTGAACTTCTAGAGAAAAATACCTTCACAAACATGAATCTTCGTTGTAAAAAGACGTACAATATTGATCAGTATAGAGATTTAGTGTGAAATAAATAAACGCTCGAACTTCTGATGGCTTATTACCATTTCTTATATATACACTCGATAGTAAAACTTCTATGTTCACGACTTTCGATAAGATATTTGGGTATCTATTTACGGCCGGCAAGATATCATGATTTCACGACTCGTTTCATAAATTGTGTTTACCATCCCTCAAAACACTATCGTTTTTCACTTCCACCCTTGCATCTTTTACAGCGACTATCGAACTGCTGGCCTGATGTGTTTTTCCAGCTTGTTATATTTTTACATCACATCGTTTTTTTGTGATATCTACTCCTCGTTCCATGCGAAACATTAAGAACCTAGGCACTGTGCGTCGAGAACATTTTCCACAGCGGCGTATTATTCCATTCGATCCCAGTATTTACTCTGTGGTGTTGGTGACATAACATTGTGCTCCGATGAAAAGTACGCTTCATACGTCTTCTTGAAAATAAGCCACGTGATCGCATGTTGTGTTATGTTTCTGCACGCAAGCATTTTCTTTCTGGATACCCTTCCAGCGTTATTCTTCCGTATTCATGTTCCTTCTCTAATAAAATGTAAGCAACACTATTTCCGCTTTGCAGAGAGGAAAAAATTACAATATTTATCTTTCGCTAACCTCGTTTCCCATGTTAGTCAATAGCATCATTTTTCACCCTACTATCTCGGATGGTTTTCGGTCTTGAAATAAGTACTTCCTTCATTACACGTTAGAATTGGCGCCTTATTCTGGCCTATTATTCACAACTATTTCAGTGTAATCGACTTGGACTCGTATTTTCCTCAAGTAAACATGCCTGAGTTAAATTAATATAATCATTTCAACACAGACATCCTTGTAGTTGAACTTGCTGCACAAGTTAAACCATTTCTCATGAATGGTAAACTAAAATTTACTGATGTAACATATTAACCAACCTAGGAACGCTACACTGATCGAGATGAGGTGTCATAGAAATGAGAGGAACAGGTTGATTTGGCCGAAAGCGATGGGATGAAAGCGGGTCACATATTTTTCTGGCAAGTGACGCTTTAAAAACATCCCATACAACGTGTCACGTCGGAGCATCCATATTTTCCGGCATCGATCGCCCGAGCGGGACGCGAAGAGAGAATACCCACGTGGGATGTTCGGTAAAACTCCGGAAGGGGGTGAATGGACGTGCGTGGTGATCATGGCACGGCAGATTGGAGAAATAAGGAAAGGAAGCACGTGTGGGAGGGAATCTTAGACGGACGAAGCATGGGGACATGTGGACTGTGAGCCGCCGTCGATAGGGCTGTGCGATATTTCAGTGTACCAATCGCGATATTCGATATCCATAAGATATCTACCGTAATGCTAACTGGTCCACCAGGCTATGCCATTGCGATATTCGATATCACAAAACAGTATAGTAAAACCTCTTCTCTTTCGGAGCGCGGTGGTCTATTATAATATGTCTTTTTTTGATAGGAATCTTTAAGTTTGTGGTTTTTACAAGCTTATTGACACAAACATATTCTATTTCATGGATGAAGATGATGTATACAAATCTGAAAGGAATTTTCGAGATTTTTAGTGGAATTATAATTCTAAACTTATTTAGAAATTAAAAGATGGCACGAAACTTTAATGGTATTTTAAGCTGGTCTACAAATGTTTAAAGAGTTCTGTAAATATTGCACAATCACTGTGATGAAATGCAATATGCCACATTACGATGTACTTTTCTCGCTTTTTTTATATGTTTAGTTCAATCTTCAAAGCAATTATTGTTACTGCTATTTTTAAGCCCTGATAATCATTTTATAATGCATTAATATCTTAAATTGAGCAGTTTGAGCGATTTTAACTATTCTTAACCACTGTTGAAAAATATCTTAATTTTTTATAGGACCAATGCTACTATTATCTATGGGTAACTTTGGCCTATTATGTTTTTTTTTTCATTTTTTAAAGAATTATACTAAGGAGCTAGATCAAAGAATGAATAGGATCATTACTAAAACTCCAATGTTTGAAAATAAGATGAATATAATTCGATCTCGCATTATTTTCGAACCTATACGGTAGGTTTGCGATATTATGCGGCATCTTACAACAGCTATATCACTGCTGGCCCATTAGATGTTTTCCTTTTTTAAATCATTCATAAAGGAGCTGGACCAAAGAAAGAAATGAGTTAATGCTTAATCTGAAATGTTTGACAGTGAGACAAAATGCTATTCGGGCTAATGTGGTAGGTATGCGATATCATGCGATTTGCGACATCATTCAATTATTGGATACATAGCCTGTATTACGAAACAACTATTACACATTACTGCTCGATATTTAATTTCCAATGTGGTGCAGCCCTCGGTTGTCGGGGTTGGAGAAGGGAGGCCTCCCTGTCGGAAGCATCGCGTGCAAAGGATGCAACGTGATGTGCGTTCCCTGTGGTCTCAAGCCGGGAGGAAACCCAGGGATTCCTCCGAAAACCACGTCCATCCCTCCCGTGGTCCCTTTTCCCTCCGTTTTCACCTCCTCGGCTCCGTCACCCTAACCTCTTTATCCCCCCATAAAGTCTCTATTACTCCTCGTTCTGTTTCTTCCCCTGCTGTTCTGTTTCACCGCGATTAAAGGCTCCACCTTGGAATAACGTATTTTTCCAAGAATGGTGTTGTCCACGAAGGGTAATTCATCTGGGAAGGGTGAGCAGGGGAATGGGGTTAGTGTGATGGTTAGGATAGAGGGTTCCCATCACCAGGGCTAGGGTCAATTGTACTCTTATTCGCTTCAATTCGTAGAAGCTGTGAGAGTTAGTATTCAGAATTAAAATAAAACAATTTTTACTTTTTTATATCTTTGCACGCACCAATGAACTCACCAAAGGTTACAAAAATAAGGATTCCTCCTCAATATTTGAAAAAAAATATAGTAGTTTACATGAGAACTATCATGTAAGCGACTTTGCCCCCGAAAGTTTACACGTCCTTCCCTCGCACGTGTTTACGATATTTAAATACTCCCTGTCGATGGTCATCTGAATGACCAAATTGCATGCATAGGTGTTTTATTTCCTCTACTTTTATTGACAATTTGGCTTGACCTTTAATTTAAATGCTAAAAATAGGATCTGAATCCTGGTGGGTAGCGGCCATCCTCGATGGAAACACCGGTTTCCTTTCAGTCATGTGAAATGAAGAAATTAAGAAAAATACAGAAAGGACCGTATGACGCACTATTCAGAAAAGAATAACCAGGTGGTTTGAACATAATGGGTTTATGAGGAATGTAATTAAAAGAAATAAGAGGGAAAAGTCCCAAGAGGAAGGACATGGGATAAATTTGTAGACCAAACGAAGAGAAAATTACCTTGGAAGAACTGCCTGGAAGTTGGGAATCTAGCATTGGATAGAGAAGGATGGAGGGCTGCTGTCAACAATTCTTAGGATTGTACGAACAACGAATGACCTACCAGAGTTGTGTATCGGTTTTTGACTTTCACGTGTATTACCCTGTTATACCAGAAGATAGCGTTTCTCTTATCCTCCTGTCCACATTGGTGGCTCTTTAGGTGTAAGTTTGGGAAAGGGTGAAGAATATGCATTGAGGTAGGCAAAAGAAAAAGTGGGGATTGTTTAAAAGAAAATGCATTTACTTAGGAATATTAGAAGGCAAAGAAGAAGCTGGATATTATTGTCGTAGAATAAAGATGGCCGTGATAAGAACAATAATACTGGGTGAGCAAGGAATATGAAGGGAAAGGATAGACATAAAGGGCGTAGAAGTTATGACGGCTGAAGGGTATTGGGAGTAATACAGATTATAGACGCAGACTTGAGTAGTAGATACCCCAAGAGTTAAGGCCATAACGATCCGTCTAGACTAATACTAATATCATTAAACAAGCGTAATCTCCATACGTGAAGTGGAATTCGAACCCGTAACCTTTGAGCCGTCAGGTCGGCGCGTTACCAAACGCGATTTGCTAGGGATCGTCATACTTGGATAGTGCATTATTATTGTTAAAAGAATAGCTGACGGGTAGCTTTTTGGACAGCCACAATTCATTCTCCCCCCTTCTGAATTTGTAATTTCAATTGTCTCAATATTTTATTTTTTTTATCTTATTTATTCTTTTTCGTCATAACCCTGGTTTTTGGAACACCCTTAATCCACTTTGCTCAATTACATCTATTCCTCACCGTATTCTGATAGTGGCAAGAAAATCATGAACTATTCTGACGTAGAAAAAAATGAAACGGTGTACGAAGATATTTGATGGGAGGAAAGCAGCTACGGACTAGGTAATCAAAATCTATCAGTAGCCTAAAGAATACTAATAGTTAGTCATTGTAATTCCTGATTAATGCCAATCTTACAAGTACACATTCCCGCCCCAAAAGTTGTTCCCTCCTCGGCCCATAATCCTCTTTGGGGGCTCGAGTAAACTTCCGTCGCCGGGCGACCGGCTTGCGGTTAGCCGATTGTGTCGGGGAAGGAACGCGGGTCGGAGGGAGGAAAGAACGTATGAGGAGACCCTCCCTCGAGGGGTACGTATTATTCGTGTTAACTCCTCCCGTCAGAGCTTATAGCGGAGGATTCCAGTGTGTGCGGAAACTTCGGTGGAGGCTTGCACGTAGCTCGAGGCCGCCTAACTCGGCGTGCGCGCGCTTCGCAACAACAAAAAGTTTAACTTATTCCGGTGCTGTTCCGCGTCTTTCTCTCTCTGAGCTCGTTTCTATCTCCCCTCATTGCGATATCCACGTCCCTCGGGTTTCCTTTTTTAATTATATTTAAATATTTTCAATCGGAACTGAATACATTTTTTTATTTTTTTTTCATTTGCGTAGTCATTAAGCACGCTTTCGTCTAGAGTCCACGAGACTTGGGAGTGTCTTTTGTAACCTTAGGTGACGAACAATATTATTACTAGGGTAATATACCGGTTAAGGTAGATAAAAATTGGAGAAAGTAAATGTTCTTTAGATTTTTATGGGGCTAAACCCTTATCCCTGTAACAAATTCTTTCTTCATCTCAGCATACTCAGCTTTCCTCATCTCATCTCTTCATCCCGTCTATAACCCTTATTATTCTCTTTCTTTGTCTTCACCGCCAAACCGACTTCCTCCCCTTTTATCGCGGCCTTCAGCAGGCCTTTGCCCCTCATTATCTCTTCCAACTACGTACTCTGCCCCCTTATCACATCCAAAAGTCTCCTTTACTCACCCACCCTCCCCATGCACCTCCTCGTTGGCCTGCCTCTCCGTCCATCGCCCTTTCTCCATCCTCCACCAGTCCATATCTCAAACGCCTGCAGTCTATTTTCGTCCTCATTTTCCTGAGTCCACGTTTCTATTGCTGAGTTTAACAGTTAACCTAAATAAGATGTATATTTTCTTGCATGATAATCCTTCTTGTTATTTCAATAAAATGTACTTTATTTAAACCTTATGCAAGTATAATGTGTAGTCTTCGAAGAGTACCTATTCTTTCTAAATGGTGCAACCATTTTTATGCGGCGTAAACCGTGTTTTTTTCAAACGGAGCCCCATGAGATATCACACTGTGATTAAAATATATGTGCCTGTAGTGAAAGAAGCTATCAATCTTTTTAAATTGAAAATGCTTTTAGGGCACTTTAAAGTCTGTTTCTTCAATATAGATTTAATTAGCCATTTATTTCATTGTACTCGGTTCATAAGTTATCCAAGTACATATATCTCAGAGGGCTTTCAAACCAAATAAAAATTGCGTCAGGAATGGGTGTTTGTTGTATCGAGATAGTATTTTGCGTACGGAGCTTTTTAGTTACTTTAAATCAAATTTGAGGGAGGCAAGACAAATTGGTAGGTTTTAGAATATTTTGGACCATCATAATGAGGTATGAGGCGTCTTAACTTCTTCTTCTTCCGCATCGCCACTACCCTCTGCGTTTTAATTCAGCTCTCGTGAGCAACGGATATGTTCTACCTTGAAAGGGAGTATCCTGCCCCATTCCACTTTCCCGCGTTCCATCTAGCAAGCCTAACGTTATCCAAACCCCTTCCCCGCCTTCTCGAATTGACTCTTTTTGCCTCCCATCTCGCCCACCTCTGGGCATTCTTCCCACCTCTGTCCCAATTCCTTTCGGCCTACTCCTTTCTCTTTGCGCTTTGAAGATTCTGCTCCCGATCGATGCGGGTCTGTGCGAAGAGGACAGGTCGATAGCATTTAATAAAGTTGTTTAGCGCTCGTAACCCACCTCCGTGTGGAATATGTTAAGACCCATTTCCCTCGCCATTTACCTACTTCCTTTCGCTACCTGTCCTCTTTATTACGAGCCGACGCCGTGGTCTTTTTTATGCGGGAATTTGTTATTTTAAGCCTTCCCATATAAATATTCATGTACTTACCCATCTCGCTTTTTATCTTTGTCTCCCTCCATTCATGGTCCCTACTATCTCTTCGTCGGCATAGTCTTCCATTATGTGACCCTTTTTCTTTCCTACTACGATCCCTTTTAACCCTTCGTCTCTCACCCCTCCTTATGTAATTGCTCTAGCTTATTTTAGCCATAGTCAATCCTTTCCCATTTATTGGGAAACTTTAGCAATGTATCCATGAAGCAGAATAGAACAAGTCGTGTGTCTTATTGCAATTTAAAACTTAGTGCTTAGGCAGTGCTTCACCGGCTCATACGATGCATTTCATTAATGTCTCGATATCAATGGCTTGGGAAGCGCTAGCTAGAATATATGTGAACTCATCGTATTGTATTTGTTAAAAATGGCTCATAAGCCTATTTATTTTTTCAATAATGTAAGTGCAAACATTTTGTGTTTTGGAATGGATCGATTTCTATTATTTCGTTCACGTTTGGCCTGTGCTTGTATTAACATGAACTTGTAATTTAGTTGGCGAACGTTTTAGTAATTCAGGAGCAAAATCGTGGTTAAGCTATTAAGAGTGCCATTGCGACGACAGTGTGGCAGCCGATTTTTAAACATTTTTTCAGTACTAATTTCTGCTGAAATAGTACAATACTCACAGCTTGTTATGTTTGAAAATTTCAAACCTAATGGGAAAAGTTGTACAGATATATTTAATAAAAGAGTTAATTTTTTCTTAATTTTCCTGAGAACTCTTCCAAGCCTTACACAATATTAAGAAGTTCGCGGAAGAATTGCCGATTTTAAATCTTTTTCAAATACACTTCCGCATCAGTATAAAAAAAACTAAGGTTTTTACCTCTCAATCCGGAGATTTCAATGGAGTTTGTTGTTCGACTGACACGAGTAGAAATGTAGGGTTTTAAAATATTGATGCGGAGTCATACCAAAAACAATTTGTAACATAAATATTCATGTATGAACGTTATTGTTTTTGGCTTCATTTCGTAGGTATTTTTAGTATTCATAATTTAAATTGAAATACTTGTACTTTTCAACAATTTTTTCTGATTTGTACGACGCGGGTACAAATTTCAGATTTGACGCGGAATCATGCAAAACAGTTTTTAATTTCAGTACAAAACAAAAAATTCAGAGAATGAACTGAATTTTCTACACCTGATGATACTTTAAGTCGGCGTTAACGCCTTATATAAATAGGAAAAAACTTTTTAGAAAGGTACAACTATTTTTATTTCAATTATGGATCAAGGTTTTTATAACAATTCAATGTTGAAAATTTCGTTTCGAATAAATGTAAAAATAGGCTTTTCCTAAATAATTTCTTTTCTCAATCTCTATTTATCATTATCTTCTCTGGAAACATATATATAAAAGATCCTGTCTCCGGAGCAGATGTTTTTTCAAAATATTGGCGTGGAACTATCCCAAAGATGAGTTTTAGCTCCTAGATTTTTTATCGCAAGCGATATTGAGCTTTGAATGCTGTACATTTCGATCGTTTTGCCTTTGTAGCTTTTTATCATTTTCTTTATCTTTCGATCTTTTTGGAGTTTCTGTTACTTCTCTCTCCGATTTCCCTTTACTCCTCGCATCTCCGCCCCGCTCGATAAAGTCACTACCTACAGGCGGCTTGCCGATTCTAATTTTTTTCGCCTTTTTCTTCCACAAAAATGGCAACGCTCATGAGGTATTCAAAGAGCCCTACCTGCCTGCCTTCCACTCATTTCATTCCCCCCTCTTGTCTCTTCTCTCTCTCGAGGGAAAGGCATCGTGGTTACGGATACCGGCGGCGGCGTACGCGGGGGATCTATTGGCCTAGCACAGAGTGTGCGTGACTCACAATTGGTGGGGGGGGGGGGAGGCGGAGGGGGGCTCACGTCGTTTCGCCTCCTTGCTAGTCGCCTTCCTCCTTACCGTCCGCCGTGGCTTGCCGATCCGTCGACATATCTCGCGGTCGTAGCACGAGGAAGACTGCCATCCTCATGTTTATTCTCTCTGCGTGCATTAATGGCTTTGTTTACCGTTTTGATTTGACAGGTCCTTGACAGGAATGAGAATGTTCAGTGGCGTATCTAGAATTTGACCCTAAGTAGGGAGGGTGGAGACCAAAATACTTTTGATAGTTGAAACACCGGCGGGAATTTTTTTTAATTATAACAAAACTGCATTTTCTGGCCCTTTTTGAAGTATTTAAAGATATATTGTTTGCTATTTTTTGTATATTAATGTTGGTATCCTTAATAAAGTTACCATATTTACAAATTTCCTTTTTTTTGGGGAGGATGGACCGGTCCTTTCCGCCCCCCTCCCTCTAAATACGCCGATGAGAATGTTATATTGTCAAGCATGAAATAAACTGCACCGAGTAAGCGTTAAAATATTTACTAAAGGATAGAAACGATACTAAATAGGACACTTCGTATTCCTTTCACCTCAAATATCAATGATATTGGTGCATATGTTTTTGTTTATTTGTGACAGTCTAATTCTACTTGTTCTCAGTTGTTGAGTTGATTTCCAATCCTAAGTGTCAATGGAACCGTTTTAGAATTTTAGCTGATTGTATTTCGTTAAATGAGATTGTTTATGATCGCCTTTTATCGGAAAGGATTCCAATGGGATTTGAGTTTTTTTTAACTGGCCAAGCGCAGTAAAATTTGGAAGTTATTACTGAACTACATTGGATTAAGTTTTCCTTTTATTTGCATAAGATTAGGTTCGTCAAAGACAGAATCTATCTGTTTAAAAGCAATCTTCCTTTTAAAATTCGGCAGTCGAGTTGTTGTGGTGGCCAGGGTACTGGCTTCCCACCCGGCAGGCCTGAATTCGAATCCTGGCATGTGGTGGTGATGTTTCAGTGGAAGGCCTATCCTTATATGGGTCATAATCTCGGGTAAAGTATTTTATCGGTTCGAAAACCAATGCTAATACGTTCTCCTTTCAATAAGGCCCTCGTAAACTGTCTCCTTTTTAATATGCAAAACCTGAACTCTCAGTTATCGTGAAGTAACCGTGATGGCTACGTAATCTAGCGGACCGGACCTAAGTGGAGAACTCTGTCTAGGACGTTTAACTGTGAATTAAGAGAAAGCCATTGCTTAAACTGAGTTTCTCTCGACCTTTTATTTCAATCCCCAAATAGTCCAAAACATACCAGAATCCTTACCTGCCCTCAGCGGAGCAAATGACGTCAGTTGTCGATCGCCTTTCTAAAATAATGAACTATCCTTTTTAAATTCTTCATCGGACTGAGAACAACACTGATGCACCCAAGCATAAATGGATTATTGCTATCTCGTTTTCCCCAGTTTGAGTTCCGCAAAAAGTGTGATATCCCTATGCTTGTGTTTTCCGTGCACGCTCACATCTTTGTTTGTCGTTTTGATTTTGATTTGACATGGCCTCGGCAGGAATGGAAATGTTATTTTTCCTGGCACAAAATCAACGGCGTCACGTCAGCTAAAACCAATATTTTTTTCCCTTAAGAATATCTCGAGTATGTTTCCCAGAACCTTCTGACGGTGCCATCACTTTATTGGTTTTTATTGATACTTAAAGGCGTTAGCGTGTAGTATGTCTATGTTATAATGGGAGAAATAATGTGCTTTGTAATATTCCACTTAGATTTATCTACCCGACCGGTCTCAACGCTTGTGCGTCATTATCAAAGGTATAGTCTCCAAGTCACTACCAGAAAACTTGGAGACTGTACCCTTGATAATGACGCACAAGCGTTGAAACCGGTCGGGTAAATAAATCTAAGTAGAATATTACAAAGTATGTACATTATTTCTAATAATCAGATGATTTAATGGTAACTTTTACAAAAATCACAACTTAGTTGTGGTTTTTGTAAAAGTTACCATTAAATCATCTGATTATTAAAATGGAATACCACAAAGTTAAAAAAGAACTTGTATTATTTATACATTATTTCTCCCATTATGACGTTATTCCACAAAGTAGAGCCTTCAACAGTTGAAGTAATATGTCTATGTTACTTCAAGCTTCCAGAATCCAGAACTCCAAGAATCCAGCTGTTGAAAGTCTCAGGCGTAACTATCCAGATTATACCTGTTCAACGGCAAAATCTTTGATGACTTCATCGGACGGAGGGAAATACTAATACACCAAAACATACGTCTGTCAAGATCAATCAGATATCAATCGCTTTATGCCACCGTAATCGAAGAAGTGGTTCCTTAAAAGATATCTCCAATACCTCACCTTCATTCACCTCACCTTCTTAAGTGGTTATTTCCCTTCTCTCCCAGCCGTCTTCAGTGAAATGTCAAATAAAATTTCCCCTGGAAATAGAGGTAGCTTTCAAATTCATTGGGTCATTATGTTGTTTTAGTGCTTTCAGTTCTAATTTTTTCGTCGATGATCAAAAGTCCTGAACATCTCTGGTCAGTAATTTTTACCTATACTGATTGTGTCTGGAAACAATCAATGAAGATATAACATGAGAAGATTGACAGCTATGGGGTGGTGGATTTGGAAGGTGATATTGAATTGTATGCAAACGTTACTTGGGGTAATTAAAGTTAGAATATATTCGCGAGTGAAAGAAATTGCCTAGTCATTGGAAGCTTTTCTTTCTGTTACTTCGTCGAACAGCGCAGAACGTAATTATAAAAATATAGTAAGTTTTTTTCGCTTCCTTTGCTATATCCTCATACTCTTTTATGACTTGTGACTTGGCACCTCCTCCCACTCCCCCGAACGGCGGCTTTCTTGGCATGTAGAAGTAAAACAAACTTTCTGGGTATTAAATATGATTTTATAGCGTTAATCAGCTATTATGTCGATCATTAATAAGTATTCCGCTCTCAACCCGTAAATTGATAAATATTTGTCGGCGGTGGTGATTAAATTATTATGAAATCATGCGGAGCGCGTGGAGAAATGGACAGTTTCATCTCCGGATGTTCATTCTTTGGTCCATCTATAGATAGCACGACCGGAATTTCCTCGTGCCGGGTCTTCCCTGCCGTCCTTTCGAGACCGCCACCTCTATTCATATCGCGAGCGCGCGATTTTATTCGACGATTCGTGATTACGCGGTCTTCGCCAAAGG
Organism: Pyrrhosoma nymphula; assembly: GCA_963573305.1. Lineage (NCBI taxonomy): Eukaryota > Metazoa > Arthropoda > Insecta > Odonata > Coenagrionidae > Pyrrhosoma > Pyrrhosoma nymphula. Next base: position 100,043,354 of record OY754330.1, on the reverse strand, counting down.
TTTCCCGCGCACCCAATGCCCCGTTCTGTTTTTAGATTGTGCATCGGGGGCAGTCCTGAAGCCGGCGATATATTTGAACTCATAGCGGACGGGGGATTGGGAAAAGGACGACGCTGGTGCTGGTCCTGCCTTCGGCCGCCTCGCTCAAACTTCGTAAAGCCAGCTCGCGTGGAGAAGGAGAGTTCGATTTAAGGTAGTTTGAGCGAGATATCATTTCACATCAAATTCAATGAATTTGCCTCAGCATAAAGAAAAACATCTCACCTTTTCAAAGATACCAAAATATCAGCAACTTACCGCACTAGTATATCGAGATATTTTTGCCAAAATTATTCCAGCCATTTTCCATGGTAAATGCTACGGGTGTATTCTCCATAGAGAGGATTCATTTTTTTAAATGTGGAATTTCTAACGCACATATTTAGTCAGAAAGTTATCGGAGTGTAGTTTGTATTAATTTTGAACTATTTAAAGAAATAAATCGATTACTCACCGCAGTCATATTTCAGAATCTCAAATAAATCTTCGGTTTTGAAGGTGTTTTCAACGTATGGCGTGAAAAAAAATGATTTAAGTTGGAGACTTATGTATGCACATATAGTTCGTTACTGAGGATTTCAGTCATATAAAACAATATTTTAGCGCCATTAGTATTAAAATATTTGCTTCATGCTTTTTACAGTTGCTGAATGATAAATGATTTTCGAATATGGTCTCTATTATGACTAGGGAAAAATCTCGCTCAAACCATCGTGAGGTGGCTGGAGAGGTAAAAGTGGGTTATTGAGTGCACATTCCAATAAAGTTTCAAGTAAGTCGAAAAAAAATTTTCATCTTTCCGAAATAAAAATGGTACATCTATTTATTCGGTGGAACTTGCTTTACAAGTATATACTGTACTGGAAATAATACAAGAATTGCATTTTACATTTTTGCCTCAATTACAGCATGAGTTTTCGTTGCAGTGTTCAAAATTTAGGCGAAAATTATATTTGAATATGTGTTTTTGAATCCTTGAATCGGCGTGCCACCTTGATATTTGTTAGAAACCATTATAATGATATGAAATATACAATTTCCTGCAGATAAGAAAACCTGTACAATGTAATCTAATTATTACTAAATATGTATAATGTTGCGTAAAGCTACATGTTAAAGTGGAATTGGATTGATGAAAAACCAAATTGCGGAAAAATAAAAAATAACTGCGTGGATATCTTTTTTTAAAAGATTTTTTGGACACGATCCGGGTTTCTACACTTTGTCATTTTCAGGTCATCTGAGTTATTTTCATTTCTCCGAGGACAAACATTTATTTTTCATTTGTCCGTGATTCATAACTACCTCAAAGTCAATCCTGAAACTGTTTCCGCTTTTAAAAACCAAATTGTTAGAATACATTTTTTTATAATTATCTATATCACTAATAAGAACACGATTGCAAAGTTTCACGAAAATCTGTGCATAGACAAAAATAATTTCAACCACTTTAAGAACGTAACTTTAGGTGGTTTAATTAGAGCGTATTGCTTTCTCAACGCGTCCGAAGGACTGCCGCAGAAGATGGTTCTCGTTCATCTATTTTGCTAAGATGTCCAATCACAAAGAAGATTGATTTTTTAAAGTTGATGTCTAAGAAGCTACTTAGTGGCTTAACATGCGACACCTGCGACGAGAAAGGGAAATTCAGAAGTAAACATAAGTTTTTTTTAAATGACGGATAGTTTTTCAGTTGCCACTCCTGCTGCCAATCACGACGATGAAATGCGATTTAATAACCCCGAGAAAAAAATCCGCCTCTATCGGGAATCGAACCACGGATCCATGGCTTAGTTGTTCCTATAGGATGTTACCTCACGGGCAATGGCTTCTTTGAACCAACACGTTGCCCGATTGACTGTGAGGGCAGAACATCAACTTCCGGACTACTAAATTAAAATTAAATTCCGCTAAAAGCTTGCTGAAATTGTCAAGAGAAGTAGGAAGCCCGGGTCGCGTGATGGTCTGCAAATTGACCCCGCTAGCCAATGGTCCGTGGATCGATTCCCGTTCCAGGAGGATTTATTTCTCGTGGAAATCTATTTATGTGGGTCGCTTTATTTCTCATGGAGATGGCTGGCGAGCGACCATATCCGCACGACGAAATTGATCGCATGGTAATAATTTGCGTTCGGCAATAGGAGGGAGCTGATGGCGGGCACCTTGGGTAAGGATATAAAGTAGAGGCTGGTTAAGAGATTAATACGGAGAGTAGCGCTGTACGGTGCTGAAACGTTGACTCTTATTGTTAGAAACGAAGACTAGAATAGGTTGAAGACATTCGAGGTGCGTATATGGAGGAGGATGGAGAAAGTGCTGTAGACTGAAAAGAAGGCAAATGGGTAAGTGCTTTGTATGTTTGGTGAGGAAAGGAAACTTCTGGATGAGATAAGGAAGAGGCAAAATAGGTGGTTTGAAGAGGTGATGAGAGGAGATGGATTGCTCAAGTCCGTGATTTAGGGAAGGATGTCGGACAAGCGGGGAAGGGGAAGAAAGAGAATATGTTTCATTGACGGGATAAATAAGGGTAGGACGTACACTGAGATGGAGAAAGAAATTGTGTACGGTGATAGATAGATAGGGCCCTGCACATTAAAAAAAAGACGATTTTTACTTCCTTCCATTTAAATCGACCTTAACCGGTAGATTGCAGTAGTAATAGTAAAAACATTCCTGAGATGAAATGAATTCGTAATTGGTAGTGGGCTTTATAGAAGAAAAAAATATTTTATTGGCCAACTTAAGGAAAGAGAGAAGTATTCTCATTGGCTGATTTGAAAACACGGGCGATAGAAGCTGAACTTAAGTTACGTTTTATTTTTGTACTCAGTTTAAATCGGAGTTTACTTTCTAGGCCTCCTCGCTTGCCTCCCCCGGTGATTACGACTTGCGCTTTCGGTTTCCGAGGTTTCCTTTACAGCCCACGACCCGCGAATGGCTCCAATAAAATTTTCATCGCTCCTCAAGCAGTGGTGATTGCACATGGCGGTTACGGCGCCGTTTTTAAAAGCTTTGGAATTTCATACCCCTGTGCCATAACGAGACTCAGCCGACGGCGGTTTTGAATGCGCGAGTCCATGCCTGGTAGATGCCGTCACATTCTATTCAAGGGTGCCGGAAAAGCTTAGTCGGATCATATTGTTGTTTATCATGCCGCTCATTTTGCAAGGAGGCAGGGTGAAGTGCTTTGGCGAATGGCATTTCGAGAAAGCTCTTTCGATGCTCGAAATCGTCTTGATAGACCTTATGTCTTGCTAGGATTTATGGATTCCGTAGTCATGTCTTCGTAGGGTCGGTGAGACTGATTAATGCCTGCGTTACTTATATATCGTATTATTTTTCTAGGCTTAACCGTAACCCGTGTGTTTATGAGCCGTTTCATAGTATTACCGAGGCATAGCGTACGTGATGGCCAAACTTAATTGAAGTTCTTTTACATTCGATTTATAGTTCCTAACCTTGTTGTTCAGTTTCTTTTTTCATGTAGCCGGTAAGGTTACTTATATTATTGATATTTTGATTAGTTTTTGTTTTGGAGTTTTATCATTCTTACTCAACAATCAATGCCCGATTGGCTTCAACTGTAATTTCTGTAACACTTCACAAAAGTTACACCAAAGATGGGAAATATCTGTGGACATATATCCACAGTAAGGGATGTGTAGGAATGAAATATGTGGAAATGATACTGTACGACATTCTTTCTCGCTCCTAAGCCCTTGTTCAACGGTAAATGTTTTCATAAATCTATTCTTGAGCTCCATTATTCATGAAACAAAATTCATCAACGTGAACGCCTCGATTTCCCACTAGCAGGAAAAATTGATGAATTGGGTTCTGATCGGCCGAGGGCCCGAATGCGCCTGAATGAGAATTTGGTTGTGCTAACATGAATAGCGTACAGTCAGTCCTGAAAGAACAAATGACGAAGAGTTTTTCTGCAGAGTCTACGAGCCTAATTACGCGTTGATAATTATGTAATCAATTGAATGACCAAACATGCTGGTTCACGCACACAAAAATACCATCTTAGCAATTTCCTAGTAATAATAAGTGATTTTTAATCTACTGAGAATAGCTGATTTGACAACGGATTTTGCGCAAAATAATTATGCTTCCACCCTTCAATGAATTGAGAACACCAGTTTACTCAAATGTACGGTGTGAATAATACTTTCCTTTTCATCTTATTGCAACTGTTTGTGAAGACGGCGGACTTCAATCATGATTTATCTTCTCCATTAGTATTCTCTAGTAGAGTGATAATCGAGGCACATGCGTGCAGAAAAACCAATCAGTGGTCTCGTTTCGTCAAGAATTTACAGAGTTCTCTAATTTACAGAAATTCACAGAATAATGGCACGCACATTCGCAGTCCGATACTGGCAGTTTTTAAGAATTATTCATGAATAAAGTTACGTAAATATTTCCCGTGGGACACCAGCTTTACAATCATGCCACCGCAACCATCGGGCATTGTCACGTTAGCGGGGAAGGCGGAGAAAGAATAAAGCATAAAGGAGGCCGCGGCTCCGCCGCGATTCTGTGAGTCAAGACGCATACCAAATATCACTTTTTCCTTGTATAAAAATATTCTACTATCACTCATGAAATGCCTTAGGTATGATAATATAAAACTAAGGTACAAATGATAGCTAATTGCGGACGAATATATTTTTAATTAACACATTTTCCAGTTATAAGAGACGAATGCACCGCCATTTCCATTTCATTGCAGTATTCTTACTTCAATTAATGCAGTAATTTGCTAATAGAGAAATAAAATACCGTGGTCAAGAGCCTAAATTTTGTTGCAGTACAACCCCATGAGAGAATTCATTCATTATAAATAGTTAGTCGGTAAATGGCATTCATATTGATTGAGAAATACATACATTTTCCATTTTTTCCATACATTTACGTACATTTTCCAATACATTTTCCCCACGTTTCTCCAATTCTTGCACTGAACGACATATAGGTAATTTCCAGCTCAATTTGTGAAATAAATTTCATAGAAATATAGGATTTAGTTGTTCAGTACATCAAACAGAGAATTTGTTTTACTACAAGCAGCGAGAACTTAGATAAAATGAAATTTAAGTCAGCTCACGGTGGATCCACATTTACGCATGTATGAAGAGAGGTAGGGCACATGTATTTTTGCGGGAATAGTTCGTGTAAGAAAGTACTCAGGTTACTTGAAAATTTAGTAGAGGCAATTCATCTTCATCCAGATTTACTATACTCGTTACACTACTTCTATAAAAATCCCTTTAGTTTTTACGTAGTTTAGTTGCGTGCGTGAGGTAATAAGTCGTCGTTCTGAATTCTTTTTGGAGTTTATTTAATGAATATGGACCACTCCACGATTGTCTTGGTCCTGGATAGGTTCTTCAGTACCTGTTGCCAAATCAACGCGTCATATAATTCGTCTAGTTTAATCATTTCATGATTTAGGGTGACCAATAAAGATTTTTTGTAGCGGTAAGTCTTGAGACATCTCACGCCATACGTAACAAACATCAGCATGCGTAAAGCCTGTTTTACACGGGGCACGTAATTGCACAATCTGATGCACATACAAACGTGCATTTCAAATTTCATCGTGTAAAGACGTGAATTGCAAGAACGCATACACGAATGCATGAACGCGAGATGGAAAAATAGCCCCTGCTCTAATTCGAAAATGATTGCACGCCCGATTGATAAAAACATGCAGTTTGAAGTTGTGCAATTTCGTACCCTGAGTTAAACGGCCTTAAGAACCTCAAAGTAACAACCTTAATCAATAAAATCGGAGATTGAGGTGGTTTGGTCGTGTGTACCGAATGGGAGAACCACGATACCTACCCTAAAAGAGCCTGGGAAGCAAGACCTGAAGGAAGCAGAGGAAAGCCCAGATTGAAGTGGGAAGACAATGTGAGGGCAAATGTAGAAAGTAGAGAAGCAATGTGGACCCGTGTGATTGCACTTGACAGGACTGAATGGTGCGCTCTTTGCAAAACCTCGACACCCAGCGGGTAGAAGGAGATTGATTTACAATTAGTCAGTAAGTTTTGGGAACTTTACAAAAGGATTTGTAAGATTTATGTGAGCATGGAAAAATGAAATCAATCGGGCATGCGAAATCAGGAGGTTTTTCAGGTAAAGTTTACCCAATGAAACTGAGTGGAAGATCAACGTGAGTTAACTTTGAGAATATTCGTGAGGTTCAGTTATTTTTTAAAAACGGTATCCATGACAATGAGTTTATATGGCATCCGATGTCCTCCATATTGCTGCGTAACATATAGCGTCATGGTATTGAGGCTGGTAGTGAGAGGAATTATTTTTATTTTTCGTCTTTTTACCAAACCAAAAGTTTGCTAATAGAAAAGGGCACGCCAAACTTCCCTCATTCTCAGGTTTCGCCAAACTTGAAGCTTTGAGAGATGTTCCGCTCTCTAGAACTTGGGCTACGCCTTTCTCTTTATCTGAGTTTCGGAGTTGTGAGGGTCCGGGAAATACAAACATCCGACTCGCTTTTGAGGGATTTCATCATATTTCCACTATTAATCATATGCACTATTACATTTACATTATAGTTTGTAAGTATATATTTTGATCCCTCGTGTGTTAATTTTAAAAATATTCACGAATATTATTCTGACATGTTTGCAGTTAACGCATGTCACCGAGTATTGATAGTTTATGACGCAAAATCCCCTTCGTGAGCCCGTTACTTCTAAATATCATCATAACGGTTACCCCAATATTGGTTGATCCTAGAGAAGTTTCTATCCATCTCCTAAGTTTCAAAAACATCTATCCATTGTGATCCAAGTCTGTTTCAAATTATTGCATGTGCCCTTTGTTACCTCCACCCTAAAGTCTTTATGTCTTCCATTCTCCCTTAAGTCATCTTAAATCCCATTCTTCTACTACTTCTTCCTCTCCTGGCACATATTCCTCCCTCTTCTTCTTCATTTTTGAGTTTTGCCTGCAGTGACCCGGAGGAAACGATTGGTTTGCTTGGTTGTCTTTCTTTTCTCCTCCCAAATATTCTTCATTATTTCGCTGCGATTCTTCCTATCCTCCTCGATTTCTTTTGGCTTTTTAAGAATTGTTTTTTCCTGGACCCCTTCAATCCAACAATTATCTATCTGAAAATGTTTTCATTTCAGATATATTCTAGATTTATTGTAACTTCCTTCATATCTTATTGTTGGCTCAACCCAATTTGTTGTCTTGAATTTGGTGATAAAGCTGCAGATTTTCTTAGTCAGTCTATAGTCACTCATAAAAATTCAGTCTTTTCTAGCATATAATATCTTTTACCTTCTTTTTTTTCTAACGATATTTATTTTTCCTCTTCCTCAAGGTACCCTCTATTTCTATACAACTGTACCATCTATTTATATATAACTTTAATTTTTCTTGAGCGAACTGGTCTTTTTATTTTGATGTCTGTGGGACTTTTCATAAGTGGGTACGTATGCTATGCGACCTAATTGAATAGTTATTATTTATAAAGTTAAATGTTTTCTTTGGGTCAATAATTAGTTTTGAGAGTTTTTAATAGGCTCCACGCATCGTCACACCCTGTTAACCGAAATCTACAGGTAATTTTTATTTGAAAATTTCATTTTCCCTTCTTTTGGTTCATGTGTCACCTTCCTTCTTACCCCACTGAATTTTCTAAAAATTATACGTTTAGTTTATCGAAGATCGATCTGCACTTAGTTCCGGATGAATTTGCTTTTGTTTTAAGTTTTTATATTTTTCATAGACATTTTAGTGAGTATAAGTCATAATCATTGAAATTGATTACTTATGATGGCTCAGAAAAAAGCTAAGGGCCAAGATTGAAGTAATTTTCGAGTTATAGGGTATGATATCTTTTTGGCAGAACGATTCAGTTGCCGGTGTTGCGAAGGATTGATTCTCCATCGTCTTTATCGACGCCTATAATCGTTATATTACATCAGTTAAAATCTCCTTTATTTTTCTGGGATCAGGTTGGTGCGGTGCCTATGATACTGGCCTCCCATCTCGAAGCCCGGCTTAGAATTCCGAGAGAGACAGAGATTCTCCGGTGGAAATCCCGATCCTTACTTGTGTGCCTGTGGAGAAGACTTAAGAGTATAGTACTCTGTCCGTCGGATGGGAAGTTTAACTGTGGTCCCCTCGGCGACTTTCGTTTAGATCAGGCTGATTCCGACGACATGTATCTCTCCATCCATCATCAGCATCTACAACTAAATATTGCCCTGCGAACCGACACCGAGGCGTGTGGCAGAGGGTGTTAGGACACCAGCCACGAAAAGGGAGGAAATTGGGAAAAGGAGAGGGGAGAGGACAGATGTGAATTGTATGTTAGCAATGCGTCTTCTGCTAGCTTAACTTCCTCTATTTCTCACATTTTCCTTCTCGTACCAACCTACTCTCCCATCCTCAATAGCGCAAATGGCCTCTGCTATCGTTCGTATCCTCAAATATCCCTCCAAACAACGAACAAGAGGAGGAGGAAGAAGAAGATGATGACAGTGTCATAAGACGAAGGAGAAGAGAGTGGAGGAAGAAAGAAACTAATGAGAAAAGGGAGACTTGTGAACGAATGGAAAATGCGCGAAATTCGAAGATTGAAGACACGAAGTAAGTGGGAGCGGAATAATCGAAGTAATGAGAGAAAAAAATTATATCGATATAAATTCTAAGAAGGGGAAGGGTCGAATGAAAGAAGAAGGGGAAAGGGTACATTTTGCGACACAATAGCGTATTGTAAATGATAAAGGATGTGGAAAAAGATTTTGTTTTACTTTGTATATATATAAACTAGACAGTATAACCTAGTGTTAGGCAGTTTTATTTGTACGAGTATGAGACGTCACAATTTCAGCTGACACCCGCGTACCAATGATGTTAATCAGCTTGTAATCTCGCAGTATTTTTATTTAACTCCATGAATAAGCCCCCAAAACCCCACGAGAACAGTATCGCGAGGAATTTTCGCGCTCTGAACGATTTGCAGAACACATTTGAAAGGTAAACAAGATTGGGATTCAGAGAGAGAGAGAGTGATGAGAGATTTTTGGGGAATTCTGTGGGGATAGGGATCCCTGCCCTGGTCGGCAAACGCTGTTCCTCCCCCTTGAACCCCGGTGCTTACCCCCACGGCTTCTCACACTTTCCACCCCTTCATCCAGCGACCCTCCCCCCTGTATGTGCAACGAAACCATCGTCCTTTCACTTCCCACTTATCACCGCCCGCATCTCCGGCAATTTTGACTCTTTTTTTCCTCCTATCCCTATCTGTATCCATTATGGAAGAACCGCTTCCCTCCTAAGTGTCACCTATCCTCGATAGGGTAAGGAGGTTTATTCCACGGATCCATTCCTGTCTCGTCGCTTTCTCGTGGGGCGCCATCCTGAATTGGACTATTTATCCTTGACGACATTTCGCATATTGCATTTCTTTCGTTCAAGAAATTGAAGTCGTCTCGTGCTATTTTTTGAATGACGTACCTATCATTCCTTTAAAAAAATTGTAGGTATCATTGCTAAACCTGGTTACTTAATCCTCATTTATTGAGTCTTCAATTATTGAGATTATGTGAGGCTAGTTCAATGACTTCTTTCAAATTTTTTTACGGTCTTGTCATTATTGAAGAAATACGAAATTAGTTACTACAACTTCGAGACCCGGATTTATAATCTCTCGTTAAATATTTTCTAGGCATGACATCTGAAGTTAATGCGATATCACTTCTATTATGCTCACGTCAATTAACCGAAAGTCTGATGCAATGTACAAATTCCGATCTCTTAGTTTACATCAAGTTAACGGCAGGGCTACGTCATTATGAGGTTAACGTTAACCAGGCATTATACAACCCAACCTTAGTGTACTGCTTTATGCAATATTTAGTGATGATATCTCCTCTTCTTTCATCGTGAGATGATTTCAGTTTTTCTCGGAAGCTTCACAGTGATCGCTAATATTTCGACAGAACTTCCATATTGGATAAATGAGATCAAGATGAGTGAGCCAATACGAGAACCATCAGTTCAATTTTTCGGCAAGTGTTTGAAAGCCGTTGCGTCTTTACTTTACGAGAATGCGGTCCCTTTATAATTTGAAGTTCACTTGTGCGGAATGTTCGTTGTCAGACGCGTAGCTGCACATCAAAATAAAATATAACTTTGAACTCTTTGCAAGCATTTTAATATGGTTTTGTTTATTTTTTTACTCGTGAGTTTTGGACGCTTCCTTATCGTCTGAGGCTCATTCACTCGTGAGAGCTCCCAAGAATCGTATTATATTCCGTCGCCGCATCCAATTTTTTCCCCACCGACGTCGCTTCTTTCAGCGAATCTCTTTCGCAGTTCAATTGTTTTAAGTCGTTCGTTAAAAAAATCTGAAAACTGTATCTAGCGCGCACCACTTGGCGCGGAATGGATTTTGTTTTTTCATTTCTACCGGGGTCCTTAGCTTAAAAATCGAGCTATTACACGCATCGGTTATTCCTGTTGATAGTTGATTTTAGGCTCCAGTGGTGGTGGGGTAAAGTGCTACTAATCGCGTGATACTAATCCAAGAGTTGCGGGTTCGAGTCCCGTGTGGGTGGATTTTTCACCACTCTGGGCATTGGTGTTTGTGATCGACCAATGTTGCTTGTTGATATATATCCGATTTGATGGGCCATGTGAGCTCTTTTCGGAATTGTGGAAAATAAGTAAAATATATTCATGGTTTTATTTGAGAATAAAGAAACCGTTGACATGTGCCACACACAAGTCAGAAGATTTGTAATGTGACACAGTTTTGGATGATTATCCAATAGTTTTACGTTTTATTCTCATGTTACAGAATTACTTGGGTAAAACTAGATAATGTACAATATTAACTGATAAATAATACTTTCTCTTGCGTATTATTTTTTCCAACTATCGACGTTACCAATCAGATGATAACTTGGCTGGGTATGGCTTAGCTCATTATGTACGAGTAATACGGCGAGCAGGTTGCATTGCAATTGTGGTTTTTATAAAATGGAAGAGATAGTGATAAAAATGTCGGAAAATGTTATTCAACCCCTTACGATCGCGAAATAATCATGGGTGTTTGTTTGTAAATTTCTATGCAACGCTCATGATCATCATTACTTAACTTTAATATTGATATTTCCTTCAGAGACTAGGTAGGAAGTTTGTAGCCTTTCAATTAAAGGCAAATAATACCTCACGTTACGAGTTAAACTCCTGTGAGAGATTAAAATTCCATTTATTTCATCGAGCATGAACTCATCGACCTTCTTGTGACCATTCATAGCTCAACGGTATGCCTGGTGCGGGTCTCGATCACTATGTGTAAACGTTACTTCTAACTTTAAATTCTTGGTTCTTTAAACTGTTTTGAAGGTTCTGACTTTCCATCTCGGGGGATGGTTTTGAAATCCTGGGCTTGGAATTCTGATCCCTTTCTGGGTTCTGTATGAAGTATTCTGATTCTCTGGGTTCACTACTCCGTCCTTCGCATGCCCATTTCGTTAAGAGAAGGGTAACGCCGACGCCAGGTTTCTCTGCTCCATTCTTGAATCACTCATTAATAATCCTCCCTAACCAACCATCCCACCTACCCTTAATGGCGCAGGTAACATTTGTGGTTGGTTGTTTAGGTCCAAATAACCAGCCTTCCACACATAATAGCTTGTTTTGGCGCTTGGAATGTTCATCACATTGAATTCTCATTTAGACTTTTTATTTAAGAGATTTATGCCCGTCTGTTGTAAACCTTGCGAGGGTCCAGACTACCGCATGGTTTTGCTAATAATAAATACATACTGTTTACTTAAATAGTTTTTATCTGTTACCGTTATATTCCTTATACCGGCGTATTTCCTTGTAGGTATTCATTCCAACTAAAGTAACTTTCTTCCCCTGTATTCCCTTCTGCAATGGCGGCCGTCAACATTATTTTTTGCTCATATTACTTCTTCTGTCTCCCTATTCTGCATCTTTTAAACTTACTCCTCTCCTCAATGCAAGGAGACGTTTTCACTAGTATTTTGTCGGGGGGTACACCGATAAAACAAGTTAGCGTCAGTGGTGGCGCTACCATTCTCACACCACTCTCAGGGTATCTTCGTTCCATGCGACCTTGGGACATTCGTCTATGTTCCCCGCCAGCCACAATATTTTTTACGACGACATCTACACAAAGCCCCGCCGTAAAGCATAAATCGCCAGTAGGACGTATTTATAGCGAAGCGGAAGGCGTATCCGACGGTTTATCATCGCATCTCCAGCAGCTTTTCTGCCACGATGGAAGTTTAACGGGGGTCCTATCCCAGCGTGACATCTCATCCGTTGCCCACGCGGTATTGTTCCGTTTAAATCCCCCTGTCCAGAAATTGCCACTAATATGGCGAATCCTCCGCAATTTCTTTTATACAGAAGAAGAGTTATCACTTACTATTTTCATCGCTTTCAATTCTGTCCGCACCTGCGTATCGTTTAATATTTAAATCGGTAAATAATTTGAACTTACGATGAGAGTGCATGCGTTAGTCGCAATGAGCTTAACATATTTTGTGGTTTGTATTTTTTATTTTATTTTTTATATTTAATTATTTATATTTTTTCGTACGCGAGTGCTCATTCTTCGAAAAAAAAGTGAAATTAAGAATATTTTAAACTTCTTCTCCCGTGTCCTCCTTAAAAGTGGGCTGCTTTGGCATTTTTCTTCTTCCATTACATCCTTTTCTAGTTCAAGTTGTCGTGTCACCTTTTTCTTGGCCGACCGACATCTCTTCTACCTGTGGGCAGTTTATCTCTTGCGATACGTACTGTCTGTCGCCCGTTATCCTGTTTATTTTTTCGTTCCAGTCTAATTTTTTCGTTTGTGAACCCAGGTAATTTATATTTTTTTTACATAATTCTGTTAATGTTCACTTCTTTCTTTGTCTAACAGTATTTTACCTGCGATCCTTCGAAGTTTTTGTTATCTCTGTGGTCTCTAATAGTCTTTTAGTCTTCGCTGTATCTGTTCCGTCTCTGCTGTATATGCCATACTTCGTCTTATTCTTGTTTCATACATTCTGGATTTTGTTTCTTGTCTTAGATATTTATTTTGCCAGATTGTATCATGAAGACACTTCTGCCTTAATTGCCTCAATGACTTGCCGTCGTACCTCATCTACGATATTTCCGTAGCTTGCCATGTGTATGCCGCGGTATGTAAGTCGTGGGGAAGCTGAGGAGTGGTTTGAGTAGTTTAACAGCTGTCAATGCCGGTCCTAAGCGCGGATAAAGGAGGGGTTTTTTGAGGGTTTAGGCTAGCAGCCTACCCAACGCAGGCACGTAGCCAGGGGGGGGGGCTTGAGGGGCTTCAGCCCCCCCTGAAATTTCAAATCATATTGCTAGTTTAGGTTTACCGTGCATTATATTGGATTAAAAATACAAGTGTTCGAGAGGGGATTAATGAAAGAAAAAAGCAGTTTTCTAAAAAAAAAGTAGCCATAAATAAACTGCAATAACGAATAAAATTGTACCAAGAGAGGACTCCCCAGGCTTCACATTAAGCTCCCCCAAACCAAAATCCTGGCTACGTCACTGACCCAACGTGGAACAAAAGAAAGGTCTAAGTACCTATTAGAAGCCTCGGAATAGGACTGATCGGAAGACATTGACCCACGAACGAATTGTTTTACGCGACGTATATTTTTGTCACACATCGTGTGGAGTGTGCGTGTAAGATGTCAATTCAGTCCGGCTCACAGGCCGGCTCCTCAATGGTATCAGCTCTCCCCCACACTTACCTCCCCTCTGTTATCTGCTAGCACCAGAGCTATCAGCCCGCCTCCTAGTGGACACCTGCCACAGCTGCGCCACCATCGCGGTCTCGTACCGAGCGGATTTGAGTCACGTGTGAGCCAAATGGACTGCAAAGTGACCGCCCGACCTTCCGACATCCTGCTATCCCACACCTCCCTTCTCCGCCCATGCGTCCCACATCCAGTCCCGACCTCTCTCCCCATCCCTTTCGGACCACTTGCACACTCAACTCATTCTCTTATCTCTCCTCCTCTACCTTCTTCCTCTCCTCTCTCTAGCAATCCCTTTGATCCCGGTCTCTCCTCTCACTGCTTGACCTTGACATATGGGTGGAATTAAAGCCCAAGGGATTGGCCCCCTTCCCCAATGAAATGGACGCCGGAGCACTTAAACCCTTACTCGTGCCGGATGCATTATTAATTATGACGTTTACAGAAATTGTCTCGTGCCGTCCATCGTTGGAGGCACAAAATTGTTGAATTTAGGTCTTCATTAGTTTTTTTCGAATATTTTTATTATTTGGGTAATCTACCGGTTAAGGCGGGACCAAATGGAAGTGAGTAAAATCCTATGGGTTTTTATATGCGCAGCGTATAGTAACAATTGACATTTTTATTCTTTAGATCGATATGCGTCTTAATTTTCGTCATGTACTCTAGAATACCTATTCTTCCCCCTTCCCTAGCATTCTTCCTTAAACGCCAACTTTCAACTACTTTTTCGCTAATCCTTCCTTCATTAACCTTATCTCTATCCTTATTTCCCCCTACGGTTTTCTTTCCGGGTCAAGCACTTCGTCGTTCGATTTTTCCGTCCATTTTACTTTCTCCATCCTTAATCTGAGCCACATCTCAAAGCCCTTCAACCTAGTACCAAACCCTTTTCCTCCACCGTCAGCATCCCATTACCTCCAATTATCTCTTCCATCCACCCATTTCGTCACCGTCAATTTCCCTCCCAACAGTTTTCTTCGTTCCCAGACCACTTCCAGCAACTTCTTACTCCGTCTTTCTTTCTTTGCTCCTAATTTTGCTCTTTTCTCCTGCAAAAGCTTAAGGCATAAAAGTCCAGGGAAACTATGCCTAGGAACTGCCGTAGATTTTACGTAAATATGTTTGCGATTGAGGATAATATTCAGCAACCGTCGTGGAGCTTGCCCTGTCGTTTTCGGAGCGACAATCACTCGGCCATATCATATATTTCGCTTCAGACATTGCGGTGCTAATCGTTGACTAATCGGACGTTCTTTATGATGAGTTTTGTCCCCTTGTTTTTTCTCTAGGCTTTTCTGTGAGCATGAGTAGATATCAAAATAAATTTTATTCGAAGTTTCGTGACTTATATTTGATTATTCACGATCGTTAATTGTACAAAGTTAGTATTTGGCTTCAGAAGAGAGGTCTAAATATTTTTTCATACCAAAATAATCGCGCTAGCACATCGGAGTTGCCAGAAGTATTGCGCGGGAATTTTCGACCCCGCCTCAAAATGGCCATAAATAAAATCATTGTACAAATCGCCAGCAAATCGTTGTCGCCAGATGTATTGCACGGAAAGTTTCGCCCCCGCCAAAAATCGCCGCTAATCGCCGCAGACCTCACCCGCGCTTCGCGCGTACGTGGGATCATCTCTTATCATTCTGACGCATCAAGTCATACGGAACAAAATTTATTTCAATTGCATCATTAGTAAAGAATTTTTACTGTCGGAATGTCACCCTACAAACGTTTCATCACCATTTTATGGCGAGGTGTCCTATTGTCTGGTTTTATCAAGGTGCGTCCACGTCAGAAACTGGAATAATTGGGTGTCACCGTAGCATACTGAGAAGAACGTTTAGCTATCAACCGAACAAATCAATATAGAAAGCAGAGAAACTTGATATTTGGACCTATTTCTTCTTGGTTTCCCGACTTCACTAAATCCTGTGTTTGAGTTTCTGTAGGATTTTTCAAGAAAAGCTAACAAAGAACGGAAAGTAACTGAATCTTCTCTGTTGGAGAAACTTGCTCCATAGTCATAAATGGAGCGTCAGGATAAAAGTTTTAAAATAAATAACTCTTTCTTGTGGGTTTTCCTTTCGAATTTCTTGAATCCTCCTCCGACGTAATTTTATGTCTGCCATGGAAGTCACGACGGACAGATCTTGATCCATGGCCTCAGGGTCTTATCAACCCGACTGAAAAATGAGTGTTTTCACCGTCCGTGTTGGCAAGTCTTGGTCATAAAATGTTCATTTTTTTAGGGAAGAAAAATATTTTATAATCTTTGGTTGGGATTTTTTTGTTTTTCTTGAGAATTTAAAATCTTGCTGCGGTTGCCATGCTGGAAACGCGCCGGCCTGACTGCCCCAAGGCCGTGGGTTTGAATTCTGGGTAAGGGATCGTTTTCCTGTGTACTAGTGGATTTTTGTCTCATGCTAATCATATAATCTTACCACGTGGAACGTTTAAAACCTAAGTCTACTGATATAACTATCTAGTGTTTGCAGCGGTCTGTGGCTAGCTCATCTAATTCAATTCTAGGTAGATAAATTTCATTACATGTTCGATACGTTTCCTTAACTTTAAGGACTTATTCCTAGGTAGTCTTTCTCCTGTAAGGGTGAGAATTCGTAGTTCCCTCCCTTCGTCATTTGCTGTTAAAGAATTTTTGATAGCTTTTTCAACTGGCCTATGTTTTATTTTACTCTCCAGGATCATCGTGTAATCTATTTAACATTCATGACCAACGGCAGCTGCCATTTTCTTATGACTGAGGTATTAGGTTACTCGGTGGAATGAAACCTTAGCATTATGGACGCCTAGATGCTTAAGTGTATACAAACCGTACGTCACGCCTTGTGTTACCATTTTAGTAAATTTAAAGTCATGTCTTTACTAACAAAATATGGGTAGGCAAGAGTGAAAGGTGTTTCGTTTTTAAATCTGTACTTGGCTCAGACAACAAAGGTTAAAGTAGTGATTGGATAATCGAGGTAGCCACAGTTAGGCGGGAGGGTAAACGAATTTAGGAGTGGGCCGAACAAGGATAAGGAGAGATAAACATATTTTCCAACAAAATATCTATTATTTTTATGAGAAATTACCTGGTGGTCAAGGTAGATTTCGATGGCGATCAGATTGGCTCTGCTAATCTTTGGGCCCCTTCCTCCTCACATGATTTCTTCCTGCATCGCATATTTCGATTGTAATTATTGTTAGAGTAATCTACTGGTTGAGAAAAAATCCTATAGATTTTTACGCGCGCAGGCTCCTGTCTCCTTACACATTTTTTTACATCTCAGCATACGTCCTACCTCTCTTTATCCCTTCCTCAAATTCTATTCTCTTCCGATCCCTTTCCACACTTACTCAACATCCTCCCTTCTATCAAGGAACTCATCATCCCTTCGCTCCTCATTACCACTTCCAACCACCTACTCTGCATCCTCCTAATCTCCTCCTGAGGATTTTCCTCAACCCACCCCACTACTAAGCACTTCCTCGTTTGTCTTCATTTCTGTCTATCGCACTTTCTCCATTCTTCTCCACACCCACATCTCCAACGCGTGCAGCTTATTTTCGTACTATTTTTCTCCGGGCCTGCATGCCGACGAAATGCACCCAAACATTTTTTATATCTACCCTAGCTTAATCGAGGAGTAGTAGTTCAAAAGATTTCATCTCAATACTTACTCATTTCCCGCCTTACTGATTTAGAGCTTGAGTAATTCCAGTAAGATCTTTCACGTTCCATCCACTTTTAATCTTCCAGCAACCGCACGCTGTGACGTTCGTTCCGTCTGCTCGACGAGGAGATTTTTTTTTGTAATTGGAGGGTCCCGAGGAATAGACTTCCTTCCTTTCCCCTCATACCATTCCACCCATTTTGATGTTTACCTGTTCCCCGTCCGCAACTTTCCCCCCTCCCTCGCTCCGCCGCTCTGCAAAGACGAAAAGTCGACCTCAAGGACACAAGACTCTTTCTGCGACTGACTCTCCTCGCGCTCTCCGAATGCGTAGGCGCGCGTGATAAATTGATGAGGGCGTGGGGGAAGAGAGGATGGAAGTGCGGGAGAGATTACTAAAGCAAATAAGGGCCCTTCTCTGCGCATCTCCGAATCTTGTTCCAACGCAACGTGTCCTCCACGACCTCCCTCTTGCTCTCTCTCTCTTGCTGTCTCTTTCATTCTGTGTCTCTTCCGTTCCTTCCGTCCACTACCCCCCGGAGGATACATCACCACCGCAATTCCTTCCCTCCTCCACTTCCCAATCCCTCGCGCGTAATTCACTTCCCACATTCAGAGTTTTAAAAGAATACCTGCACCTTATGGGCTGAGAGAAACGTTACGTTTCCATGCATTCGATTTTGCGTTCCCACTGGAGGTGCCCATTTCTCTACTTTCAGCGCAAATTGCGTTCCATCAGTATTCGCGGCGAGTGCTTTCCAATATTCACTTGTTTAAGGAATCTAAAACAAATAACTTTAGCAAAATTGTTATTTTAAGAAGTTAAAAAACCCAATAACAATTATGTGGCCTTGAGATTTACATAAACAAAACGGAATGCATATGAGTGGGAGGAGAGGAAAAAGGATCTTATTTTATAAGCTGGGCAACTAATAAGGCTCTGAAAAGAGTAGAAATATCTTGAAATCCAAATTACAGCTAGTGAAAAACTGGATACAGCCATTAGGGAACGGTGAACTCTTGGTAGAAATCCCCTAACCCTGGTGAATAGCATGTCATGGGAACAATCTATTTCGAAAGAAAATAATTTCAGAAATAACAATACCATCATAAAGAGCATCTTAACTCATAGATGTTAAGTATGATTGCTGAAAGAAAAATTCTCAGGACTATTAATGATCGCCAAAATGGATTTTTAGAGAAGGGAATTAGAATAATCAAATGAAGAAAGAATAACAAAGGAAAGGATTAGAGAAATTATGAATTCTAATCAAACCATATTTGGTGTAATAACAAAGCAATTGCGATATTATGGACGCTTACAAACCTCCAGTCATTAAAAAGGCCTGATGGGAGAAGATTAGTAGCAGTTAAATCAGATTGTGATAGCACTGAACACATATTCAACGGCAATGAAATAGAGAGCGTGTGGTGTACCGTTAAAGAAAGGAAAAAAATAAGCATAAATGTTTGTTCATTTTACAGACCACCAGATTCTGACAAAGAAGATACATGTCAACTAGAATCTCAAATATCGAAATTTGCTTAGAGAAACAGCAAAAGCATAAATTTCAACCTTCCGTCTATAATCTGGGAAACCTACAGTGTAGAAACTAGATAAAGAAACCGAGGCTCTAGTGACCCATTACTCAATCCGTTTGCAAACCACTTTCTAGCACTAGTAGATAACAACCCATCAGAGGAAACACAGTATTAGACATTTTGCTGTTAGCCACCCTGCGATGATTAGAGACGTCGATATCCTAGAAGGCATAAGCGAGCATATGGGTATTTTTGCGACTTCAAAAACAACGCATAGGCTAGAGTTAAACCAAAACGACATTTTTACTTCTACGAAAAATGTGATGTCTTAAAATTCGGAGAGGCAATGAAAGTTTCACACTCAGAATTCGTTGCTAGTAATAAAAATGAAAACGCCGATGTAGCATGGAGATTTTTCTTGGAAATTGTACGCAAAGGAATCGATGCATTTCTTCCAGTGAAGCTGAAATATGAGAGAAAAGAGCCACGCTGGAACAATAACGAAGTAAGGCGGGCACTCAGGAAGCAGAGGAATTGACACAGCACACGCCACCAAGTATGGTGGCAAAATGACGGAACTCAAGACTAGAGAAAACTACACTGCTCACCACTCAAAAAGAAAATAATGGGTACTGCTCAAACTTCAATAAAAAGTGCTTGGAGAATTATTAGATGAAAACCCTAAATCAATTTGGCTTCGCACAAGAGAACTTCATGGTGAACTTGTAACTGTAGCCTTTGACCGAAAAAAGTGGCAAGGTAGTCACTAACATAATCCTAATAGCAAACTCATTAAACTACTTCTTTTAAAGTTTATTAAAAAGGACGACATCGTGCATCATGCAGACATCCCTGCCATTTGTGGACCGATGGGTGACATAATTATTATACAGCGCGATGGGATAATAAAACAACTTCGCTGGGTTCAATGCAACAAGTCCCCAGGTGCAGAAGAGATGCTTGCTCACGTGTTCAAGGAGAATGCCCCACATATCGCACCATTTCTAGAAATCAAATTTATTCATTCAAGTCATTATTCGAAGGTTATGTACCACAAGACTCATGGAAAATAGCCAATGACACTCCTTATAACAAAGAAAAAAAACCTAGGAAATTACCGGCCAATATCGTTAACATCTCTATCATGCAAGATTCTCGAGCACATAATTGATAGTCGTATCATGACCTTCTTGGGTAATCAAAACTTCTTCTACAGCAGTCAGCACGGCTTTCGGAGGAGCAGACCCTGCGAAACCGAGCTTGGACTCCTCCTCCATGATCTTCTACTATCATTGAAGCACGGAAAATACGCGACGTATCGAACGTCGCATGGACTTGCCCGGCATCGCATGTCGGGATATATCATATCACGTTGCAGTATTAATTATCGCGTCACCTGGACGATTGATATCGCTGTCAATGAATCGCCATATCCCGCAGTCATACCTAAGTGTTGCATCGAAGAAGAAGTTTTCTCTTCCATTTCGAATCATATCGCCTAACGTCGGATAATGCATGATGCTATCACAATGAATTCAGCATGATATCCTTTTCTATCGCATATGAAATGATACTGAATTCCATCGTGGTACAATATATCGCGTAGCCCAGGCGATTATTATAGCACTACTATATTTCTGGTACATCTTAAATCGCGGAAGATGCATCGCAATATCGCTAAATCCTACTCTCATTCCCTTCTCTCCTTTATTCATCCCTCTTCTGCCTCTTTTGTGACTCGGAGACTTCTTCGAGGTGAGATTGTGGAGGAGGAAAGGGGAAAATTAGGTGTAAAGGAAGAATGACGAAGAAGTTGCTGAGCGTGGTATGGGAACGAAGAGAGCAGTTGGAGGGAATTTGACGTTTACGAAATGGGTGGATGGAGGAGATAATTGGAGGTAATGGGATGCTGACGTTGGAGGAAAAGGGGTTGGTACTAGGTTGAAGGGCTTTGAGATGCAGGTTCGGTGAATGAAATTTGTTGTTATGGAATACTTCTATCGTAAATACCGGTTTAGATTTTTACGGTATGGTAACCAACTGTTACAAGTATGAATATTTGTTTCCTGCCTCTGTCTTTAAAGGTCTGCTCTCTTCTTCATAACCGCGAGGTATTCATCGCCTTCGCGCACATCTCCCGCCAAATATCCCAGCCTAACAGCCGAGGGAACAAATATATATATTTACATATTTTTTTAACCACAGAGAAACCGTTTCCCTCTCCATTCTCTGCGTTCTCCTCTCGTTTTTCGCTCGTTTTTTTGTTTTCTCGTCTTGCTTTATCTCTCCCACTCTTTTCTCTCCTTTCTTCTTTCACCCTTTCTCTTTTTCACATTTCTTCACCAAGGCTGCATTAATCCCTCCCGGGCTTTCGCCTTCGTCATTATTCTTCTGTTTCTCTCGTCCTAATGGATATACACTTGCTCTTTTTCTCAAGTAATCACTCATTTTATCTGCGTTCAGCCGATCCTCAATTATTTTATGGAGGAGTTAGGAACTTGATAGCACTTAGAGCGTATATACTTCCCATCGCTCCCTCCTCAAAGTTTATTCACTCAAATTTTTTCCGGCGTAACTTTAAAATAATTCATTGCTCATCTGAAAACTTTTTATAGTCCATAATTCAATTTTAATTGATCGATTGCCGACCAAGGTCTTGACTAAATATTAAATTACGTACTACATGTATAAAATTGTATTGTGGGGTTTACAGAGTTTACCTAATTTCATATGAGCAATGGAGTACCACAACGTTATTCCGGAAAATATTTATTACTTTTGTAGATCACTACGATGGCAGGATGGCCTCATATCCGCTGACATATTCGCAGGCCTTGAAAATGACTTTAAAGTCGAAACCTTTATCGGCAAGAGGCAAAACTTGTACTACTCGTTTTCAGTTTTAGTTTCAGTGCGCCACGGGGAATATTTTTTTATCCCCGCGCTTTATCTCTAGAACTGTTATGAGTGGCAAAACAAGGGTGATATCCTGCCGAACTTACTGGTACAAAAATTCCGTCTTTCCACACACCATTAGTGAGTATAACAAAAATAGCGTGACACTGTCTTAAGACGCATCGTTAACACAAAATTCATTTATGTCTTCTCCCCTCCTTTCTATGGCTGGTGTCCTAGCACCCCCTGCCACACGCATCTGCGGTGGATCGTAGGGTAATATGTAGATTAGGATGTACCCTAAGTTTTCATAATTTTAAATGAACAACTTAAATTTTAATGCCTGTACTGGAACTCGTATCCAATCCCTCGACTTTTGTGCAGAGTACTTCTACCAATTGAGCCCCCCAGGCAGATCAATTTTTCACTTTTAATTCCGCACATTCTTTAGTATCGCCTCAGCGAGTGACATCCGCTCAAACTTAATGCTTGGAATTACATACATTTCAGATTTCGGTTTGCGAAATGCTTTTAATCAATATTCGAGTTATCACGAATTTGCTTACTTTCAATTTTATCGGCATATAGCATGACGTACTTAGAATTAAAAATTACTTGGATGAATTTAATGAAAATTTACTCGGCATTATCATTAGTAAGGTTATAATTGGTGCTTTCTTATGCTTTCTGTAATATGATTGATTAACGTCGTCAGTATGTGATGCAGTCTGACTTTATTGTTCTACTACTAGCGGGAAACCCTCAAAATTTAAGAGACCGGTATTCTGATTTGCGCCTAAGCGTAATTGATACAAAATGCTTTGGATTTAGTCTGAAGTATGTCTTAGTTAAAACGTGCTTCGAGTTGAAAGTGAGTATCCTTCCTATGCGTTCGGGGAAAAGATATACGCTGCTCTTACATTCAGCTCTTGAAGCTGACTAATTGAGATTTTCTTACAAGTAAATTAATGTAGGACAAATTGTGGGGATCCCAAGTTTTATATTGACACAATAACTTTACTGTAAATCACGATTATGGCGATTTAGCTATTTCATAAAAAATAGGAAAATATGAAGAAGATAACATTGATGTTGTTTTCATAGCATTGTCTGCACTAACTTAGAATCGAGAAATTACATAAGGTTATGGGAATCTTCCAGTGATACTTAATGCATATCGAAGAAGCCTTATATCCTTGATGAGGTGCTTTTGAATTTTGGAAATCCATGTAATCAATTCAGAGTATGTTTCCCTTTGAATCTCAGCTTTCCTTTCATATCGTATTACCTTGTCATGCCTCTGATTCCCTCGGAGCGGTACCCATAACTCAAGATTTCCCTTTGATTAGGAAATTCTCCAACTTTAGCGAAATTTCATTTCCGTTTTATGCTTATATTTTATCATATGTATTCCTTCTCTCTCTGATGTTTTAAATTTTATTTTACTTAAACTCTTTATGCATTTCTGAGTTCCTACAAACATTCCTCTTATCTCACGCAGCAGACTAGTAGTTATATTAATTTCTTTGTATGTATATTAGATTGCAGCTTTGTTGCTTTTGAATGATGAATAGTGTATGATCGTTAGCTGGAATTGAAATAAAAGATGGACGTCTAACATAGTTTATTGATCTAAAATGCATCAAGGATGAAATGGGAAAAGGATAGTGCACTCAAGTTAAGGACATTATATTTTTTATGATTATATGAAACATTATAAATCCGGCATGTAAAATTTAATCCCATAACGTCATCATCAGGAAGTCCTGACCTGATGATGACGCTATGCGTTGAAACCTGGGCGTAATTAAATTCTCTATGTGGAATTTCTGTTTTATTTAGTAATGAATCGCTTCCACCTATTAACGCTGCTAACTAACGAAACCGACTACAAAAAACTACCTCATTTGTTACTGCGTTACCCGAAGCGTTTTGCAGACATATTTAAAAGGTTCCTATTTCTGATGTTCATTTTAGCTCAACCATTTTTCATTCATAATTAATTCCTTTCGTTCCACTCTCACTCTCATACGTGATATTTGGCTGGCTTTTCCTCTCACTGTGAATGTTGCCCGATGGCGCTTTTCCTCATGCGGCTCCTACGCACGCCTACAGCAGGCAGATGGCACCCCGACGTGCATTAGGCATTATTTTTTAGGCAAGGCGGTGACGAGCCATCCCGCCCTCTTTGTCTCTCTCCCTCACAGTCCCACCCTTAAGCGGCTGAAACATCCCTCTTGGTACCCTCTCCCCCTCACCTCGCACCTTTGAATATTCCCTTTGATTCCCTAACAGGGCGCCGATTCCCTTCTCCTGCTGCTCCTTTTCTTTCTTTTGCTTTCCCCCTTCCGTCTCTCTTCATTTGACTTCGTCCACCTTCCTCGCCTT
This sequence comes from Pyrrhosoma nymphula, assembly GCA_963573305.1. Taxonomy (NCBI): domain Eukaryota; kingdom Metazoa; phylum Arthropoda; class Insecta; order Odonata; family Coenagrionidae; genus Pyrrhosoma; species Pyrrhosoma nymphula. The sequence goes on along the minus strand of OY754330.1, from coordinate 100,019,002 downwards.
TTTCGTCTTCCATCTATCCTCCTTCGTACGATTGCATCCATATCTCTTTTTGGAGATCCAAATGGTTGAGGAATCTATCGTTGCGTTTCTGTGTTGGAATTTTGTGCAGTCGCTGGGATTTTTATTTTTATCAGGGTAATCTACCTGGGTAGGTTTAAATGGAAGAGAGTGAATATCTCCTAGATTTTTCAGGCTCAGGTCTCTGCCTACTCACAATCTCTTTCCTTTATCTCAGCGTACATGTCTTCTTTCATCAGCCCGTCCATAGAGACTCTTGTCATTCTTCCCCTTCCCCGGTTACCCAACATCCTCCCCTTTATCACGGCCTTCAGCATCTCTTTGCTCATCAATACATGGTCCAATCACATACTCTTTTTCCTCCTAATATATTCTAGAAGTTTCCTCTCCTCACCATACCTAGCACTGCCTCAATTTGTTCTCCTTCCTAACCACCGCACTTTCTCCATTCTCTTCCACACCCACATCTCAAACGTCTGTGCATATTTTCGTCCTCTTTTTTCATAGTCCAGGTTTCTGCCCTATTCTTCGATAATTCCATATGAAACTCTTTGCCAACATTTTGTTTATATTCTTACACAAAGTTCCCTTCATCAGCTCCTTCCTCTTGTTGAACGCTTCTTTCGTTAGCGCAACTCTCCTTCTAATGTTTTTACAACTATAACCAATATATGTATACTTAAGTAATTACTCTAGCCAAGGAAGCATTTTCGAAGAAGTGTAAATTGATAGTGGGGCTCTGTGGAGAGACATAAATGATTGGCGAGAACTCTAATATGGAGTATAGCATTGTATGGGTTGGAAAATTGGTCTCTGTGGAAAGAGAATGAGCATGGACTGGAGGCTTTTGAGATGTGGTTTTGGAGATAGTGGAGAGGGTGAACTTGGTGGCGAAGTAGACGATTTAGGAATTGCTTGCTGGATATGGTGGGGAAGGTAATGGATATTTATTTAACCAGTTAAATTACATTAGGCATTTTCCTGGTGGTAATAGTCCATGTATCACTCCAATACTCAATCCACAAATAATATTAAAAAAGTAAAAATTCACATAAAAATTATTAGTCGGTTCGCTTAATTTTTGTGAGGCGAAGTTTCGTATCCTTATAATATTTTGGGAAAGGATTCAAGACTTCTACAGGTAAGGTATTCCACTCCTCTATCGTCCTGTTAACGAAGGAAAATTTTCCTTATGGTGTCGTAGATAATAAGAAGTTAGGAAAATTGGTTGGAGTACATACTGCACTTCTATAAAGACGGATGTTATTGATAGGTGCGGTCTTGTTGAAGTGGGTCATCAAGTAGAGAACGCTGTAGAAGGGCGGAGGAGGAAAGGGGTTTTCGGTGAACTTGGGAGGAGAAGTTGGTAATGAGAAACTTAACAGAGGCTTGATATTAGTAGTAGTATTTTAGTTTAACATGATTCGACGGCTAAGGTTATTTCGCACATACTGTCTGCCACTTTCAGACAGATGCAACGGCAATCGGATGAATATGAGGATCGAGAGACTTGATGGTGCCCTATTAATGCGTGAGAAGTTGAAAAAACGACCCCGATTAAGGCAGGTTACGAGATTGAGGCTGACCAAAAATGTTCAAATTAGGTGGTGTTATACCATAGAGTAAGTACAAGTAATATACTTACTCTATGGTTATACTCAGTGGTGATGATTTGACCTTAGATAGTTCCAGGTATGATGTCTATTTTAATCGTTAGCTTGAATTAGTTTTATAGTTGCTGCAGCTGGCTTGATTTGTGTGCTGATTTGTTTTATTTGTCTTTGCAGGTATGTCTGCTCCGATATCCGAGTTGATGAGCAATGATCCTTTTTGCGGCCCTTACGGTAGGACAAAGTTCAATTGTAAAAGTACATAGTACGTATGACTTGATCGTAAATAAATTAACATGCTCTGTATCAAATGCGAAATAAGCATTTTGCTTCATCCAAGTGGTGCGAGTTGTTGATACGATTTATGCACTAGTAACAGATAATTGATCACAGGTATCGGTTTCAAATCATGCCTCTAAATTGAGTTGATCAGTATCTCACATAATGCGTGCTTCAAGCTAAGATTTTCATACCACTCCATTAATACCAAACTATTAGTTTCATATGGGACGTGGTGATGGGAACTTATTTTTATTTTGTCCCATTGAAATTTGGGATTCATTTTGCCTTAATACTATAGCCATATTGTTGCCGTAAAATTGGTTTTAGTTTACTTATATCAATGCGTATTGGCTTGCAACAGACGAAACAGATGAGAAGAAGCGGCATTCTACGTGTTTGGGAAGTTTTTAAATTAATATTTGGGCTGGAAATGACTTTGAGACGTTAGTGTGAGGAAAGAAGAGAAATTCTGGATGATGTGAGAGCCTAAGTGGGAACTAGATGAGGGTAAATTGTTCATTGCCGTTTTCCTCTAATTTATATGGATCCCAATCATCTTCCCTCCGTTTCCATAAAAAATGGATTAATCTGGTGATACTTGCGGATCGAAAACTTAGTCGCCTCGGAGAGTGAGTGGCTGCAGAATAGAGGACATTTGAGACTACTGTTGGAGAAGGATGGAGGCGAGCAGGGTGGAGAGGAAAACAAGTGAAGAAGAATAAGATATGGTAAGGGTGAACAGGAGGAGGTAGCTGGAGGGTATCAGAAGGAGGCGGCAATATGTTACTCTGAAGACATGGACGAATGCAGCTTGAGCATAAGTGACGTTGTTTTCTTAAGTTTTGTTCCTGCGCTCAGTGGGAACTTGGACCGTAAAACAGCACCATCGGAAATTCACCTGCTCTAAAACCAAAGGTGCGGTTTGTCGGCTGAGTGTAGAAGAACTGACAAGGAGGGCGGAGTCCACTTCACACAAAGGCCCGCGGTATGTGATATTCACGCGCACAGAGAATGGGAGAAGAATCCTTTCCCTTTGCCGGCTGCCGTTTCCCACGCGGTTATCGTGCTCCGAAAATGACAGTCCTCTTGTGTTGGATAAGGGCGGCTGTGGAGATCACGCGAGTGCAAAACCAGCTGCTGAGGTCGGAATCCTTTATTTACCAGGACGTGAGTAGCCTGCGGCCATTTCAGGCAACGATGACACCTTCCTTTGTATCCTCTGTAGTTTGATATTCGGGAGTAGTAAAAACTGTGTGTTCTGTACGCAATTGCCATTCCTTGGATGGCGTGGCATTAAAATTTATTTTAAAACCTTAAAGAAGGTCATATGACCTGATACCGCCATAACCGTTCGAGAGTAAGAAATATAAAATAATTTTCGTTATTGTATCCAAAGTTGCGGTACTTTTTCCAAACAACGTCTCTCATCAATGGTTACTGCAACTACCTAGTTTAGCACTCTTAATACGAGAATATTTTTTATTTTGTCCTCGTTTTTAGCAGTTATTTTATGGCAGTTGATAATTAACCAAATAAGCGTTAGCGAAATAAGTTCCAGTAAAAATATATAAGTAGTTGGAAGCTACAAGTAAGCAACCACCTTTAAACTTCGTCATGAATTCATTTAAAATTAGTGTAATTTTTCAGCTGCCTAATTTTTAAAATTATTATTCCTTTAATGCGATACTAACAGACCTGCTGCCTGCTTTGCAGGCAGTCTCTGTCTGAGAAATATAGACTCGCTCTGAAAAAGTGAACTCAGGTGTACCGAAAAACTTCGCAAAAACTTTTAATGGGTGGTCACCGTAGGCAGGCATGGTTTCATCAAAGCTGGAGTTTCTAGAAAAATACTAAGGAATTTTTTGCACATTGCATTGTTTTAGGTGCCCCACTGGCAAATTTACTTCCCCAAGGCAGCAAGCACGGGAGCAATATTTGACATACATTAACAAATACTGATAATGAATTATCTCCGAGGTCAGTTTCTCGCACATTCATATAGCATTCGTAATGGAATAAGTAATACTTATAAACTTTCGACGTGAAGTTTGTGCCAATATTGAGACAGTGGCACACGCAAATGTATTGAAACGTTTACGACCTTTGGTATTTATCCGGACACTTTTAACGCATGGAAAACTCTTGAGGTTCATTTCACTTACACTAGCTAATCGTATATCTTATTCAATAAAACCAAATCAAGGGAATGGCAATATCTAAACACTTAATTGATTATATTAACGTTGAGTTTACAGAAATTTGACACGAACCTTAATGTTTTGGAGTGGCATACATTTCAACATTCACCCGAATCATTTCTAAATATCTTCACTAATTGCCGAATTTTGCCTTCATTCGCGTAAAAGTAGCTATATATCAAGGGAAATAAAAGAAACCAGAGAGAAAGAATTTCGTAGAAGGCTAATCGCTAACTAATTAACACATGACTCTTGTCTACTAATTTCGTTAATTGAAAGAAAATACTACGAACGGACTTTACTGCTGTTTCTCCGTATGTGCAAAAAGGTTGGTGGTTTACATACGAACTATACTCTTCAGGAATTACAGCAATGACTCCAGTGAAAAAATTCCGATAAACTATAGTATTATGCCAGAGTCACTTCATCACATATGCTGCAGTTTTGTTGTTCCAAAAATGGTTCCAAATCTTCCTAAACATGTGGCTAAGATTCTTCACCAAAATTAAAAAATAACCCACTTTCATTTGAAATATATAAAAATAAAGTAATACAGATATCGTAGTGCAATCAAAATTTACTTTAAAAAGATAAATTAACAACGTTTATATGCCCATATGGTTTGTAAGTGATTGTAATATTGTAATTTAATGAGTACTGTTTGTTTACTTCACCTTTGCTAACCTAAATAAATTCATCGTTGTTTAGCAGTTTTTACGGATTATGAGCTTAATAGCCACGGTTTTTTGCGTTTTTCTTTGCACCACTTACTGCTAAAAATCCAAAACTACTACCAAATGATAAACACGGAGAATCCACATTTAATGCACCAAACCTAATTTCTCTAGCTCAAGAATTGAGAGAGAAATAAACAAAATGGATACAGAATGACTGACTGACACGCTACAAAATTAATATATACTAGCTGAAAGTACCCGTTGAACTTCAACGGATGTGAAAAACATTGAACTTATTTTATAAGAAAACCACAAAACCTGAAGAATACTGTCAGCGTGATCATTTGAGGTGTTCGTATCCTATCTTGTTTGTTGTGATCGTTGTAACTCGTTCATTTTCCATTTCGTGCACGGAGAGTTGAGTTATTGTTTGTCCTCTTTAATTCACGTGAAACCCAATAATGGGCCACGAAGACTCATTACTACTTAACAAATAGCACCTAGGTTGATAGATGGTGACCTCGTCCCTCAAGTTCTCTTGAGCCGTCTTCTGAGTGAATAACAGCTTGAGCACTTCCCGTCTGTACATAAATATATTTGCATTCAATGACTTAATTGAGTTCCGCCATTCATTGTTGATATGTGCGTTGAGTATCTTAATCAGGATAGGAGAGTAGAGTATAATCCAGCGGTTGACAACGTCAAAAGGAGCATTTTCAATAGCAGCGATGTTTATTTGTCCTATGAATCCTTCAATACCCGGACTATGCCTTTGGCATAAAGGGTGGCTATATTCATTGTTTCCTAAATCATGATCATTGGTTACAAAATTAAAAATCTATGGTGATCATTCTTAGTGCACTTGCCAATTTTCATGCACCGATGATGTCCATTGCGCAGAATATCCCTTCTTCTTATGGGTAAGAAGCATGTAGTGACGCAATTATAATTTCCGCCATCTTAAAACAGATTGAAGTTTCGAAACAAATGGCTCAATATTTGAACCAGATTTTTAGCTGGTTACCCGTCAGTAGGTTTGATTAGGATGAAATTTGTGCGGTTCTTAGCGTAATTCGAGAAACACCACGGGGAGATTATCATGAGATTGTTGGTAGGCATGTCTTTGAGCTTTCAAGGCTAACCTTTGTCGTTTTTCATGCAACGACTCATTTTCTCGCAAAGAAGACATTTCTCATGCTTTAGAAGATTTTTTCAAAATGTTACCCTTTATTCTATTAGGCATGTTTATGAATATATTTTTAAGTCCAAGGAGGGGAAACACAGAAGCAAGTGAGAGACTCGAATAGACAACTCGATGATTGAGTCAATGTGAGTAAACTGCATTTTAACACGTTTAAGTGTATATAAATAACTCGTAAAGTTTATGTGGGAATTGGTCTAAAAATAGTTCGCAATCGTAATGAGAGGCAGACGGTTCCACTACGTGTAATTCATCTGAGTATTAAACTATAAAAAACGACACCGTATTTGTTGTAGCAACAGAGGCATTATTATTCGCTGCACGTAAATATTCTTCCACGTTTAATTCCTTTAGGTGTATCGTTTTATACATAAGTGTTCTCTCGTATGCAGTTCCCTTATGAGTGCTACTTTGAGAATAGACATTGAAGAGTATACCTGTAAATATGCAAGGAATTCATCGATTACCCCCCGAAGCAATCTATCATGGGGCCCATTGGACTCTGGGCCCTTCTTATACAAATTTTCTTTCTACGTGCTATCATGGGCCGGCAGGAAAACGTAAATGCCAGATGCGTGAATATCCTTTGAAATTCAAATCTCTGGTTGACAAGGAAATTGCTATTGTTGATTTCAGAGAAAAATGTGAGATTTTTCAGCTATAAACATAATTTTCAGAGAATTACGAAGCGTAAAAGAAAATCGATTGAAAGAATTAGAAACTTCATTTATTCAGCCATCCAATAAAAAAAATATCAGCCCTCTATCTTGAGTGAAAGTAATTTTTAAAAGCAAAAAAATAAAACCACTGCACCAAACCCAATGCTTAGCATGGACCATCAGGGACCACCAAGGGGGGCCTTTGGGGGCCCTGACAGATTTTTAATATAGCCTATGTTTCATCCTAGTACATTTTCTAACTACATAAAAAATTTCAGCTCAATCGGTTCAGTAGTGTTTGCGTGATTGAGCAACAGACAGACAGACAGACAGACAGACACCATTCAATTTTTATATATTAGTATGATAGATAGTTTGGTAGAAGTTGCCCCATTTTTGGAACTGATAGCCACAATTTGCGTTTTGAGTAAAACTATAAAAGTGTGTGTTAGTAAAAACCATATAATATACTCCTAGCATTTTAACAAAGCAGTTCTTTCTATCCGCACGGATTGGAGTGAGATGTCGTGAGAAAAAGAGATTTATCCGGGTTCACGAGTGCGTGCGTAGGCTCAAGAGTGTAAAAGTGACTAATACTAAGACTCTCAAGAGGAAAGATATAACGAATATATTTTTACAATTTTTGCGTCCCTGTTTTCGATGATTTTTGTAAGCATACAAATATTCCCGAATGCGCTCGCCCATGACTGAGTTCTAGGCAGGTAGTTTCCATTCATGGCTTTTTTTCTTTATTTTTTCGGCACCATCCTCTTTATCTCTTCTTCTATGAGTTGAATTAATAGACAAACGCTTTTTCATGCGAGAATGTATTTGCTTACCTTTTATTCCTTTTAACGCCCTCTTCTTCTAAGTTGCACTCTCCTTGAAAGTGGGGAAAGCGAGAGAATTCCCCGCCTGCGTCCGTGTCCACGTTCCCCGGGAACCCGAAATGGTCCCATCCGTTCCCCGTCGCTCGTCCCTTTTGGAAAATAAAACCCCTTTTGTTAACAGCAGTCGGTAGAAAGCGAGTGAGGAAGATGTGGGAGTGTTGGAGAGGGAGAGAGATGGAAGGAGGGCCATCTTTTCATTCCCTTTCCATTTCTTCGTCCTCGAACGCATCGATTCCTTACGCGCGACGACCTCCCGTGTCCTCCACGGGAAGTATGCCTCCACGTCTTGTATTCCTGAATTCAAATCGTTTCGTTGCTTTTTGTTGGTACTTTTTGATGGAGGTTACTCAAAAGCAAATATTCGCCTCTTAATTTTCGGAGTTCTAAGTCCATTAGTAGTGGTAGAAGTAAATTGTGAAATTAAGGATGCTTTGGCAAAAAGTTGCAACTGACACAAATAAGATAGCTGCTTGTATGCTAATAAAACCCATATTGCTAAATATTATTTTTCTAACTTTTACTAGGGTAATCTGCCGGTTAAGGTAGGTTTAAATTGAAGAGAGTACAAATATTCTCGATTTTTACAGGCGAGGACGTCAATATACCTACACCATTTTGTTCTTCATCTCGGCATGCATTCTACCTCTCTTCTTCCCGTCCAAAAACATTTTCTCTTTCCTCCCCTTCCACGCTTACCCAATATCATCCCATCTATCACGGTCTTCAGAATCCCTTCGCCTCTCATTACCTGCTCCAACCATCTGCTCTGCATCCTCCTAATCTGCCACTCCTATCGCTGAACACCTCCTTCGCTAGCGCAATGCTCCTTTTAATGTCCCTGCTACTGCTCCCATTTATGGTCATTCCATTTTCAGGCCCTTCACTTGGACCTTGATGCGGTTGAATGGCTTGCGCGATCCAATGACCCCTGGATATGGACTGGTGTGAGCAATAATAATTGCTTCTAGTGGGACCACCAATACCAGATAGGTTGACGGTAGGAGCCATACGAAAGGTAGTTCAATTGATGAGTTCATGTTAAAAATACTGTTGGGCATGACAATGCTAAGCCCCTCTCCCAACTTTAAATCCCTGAACATGAAAGTACTTGCATGTTGCCGAATAAATGTGCAAATTCATTTATGCCGACATGATTTTATATTCGCACTTGTAGACTACGTGGAAATCGAACGCTTCGGAGCCCTTGCTTCAGCTATTAGCCTGAACAACTTTTACTTTTTGTTATCACTCTCCATGTTCCCTTGTGTACCCTTAACGCGTTTGCTTCAACACCCTTTTGACCCCGTTACCCCTCGTAACCGGGGCATCATCTCCCTCTCTCCCCTACCCTCCAATACCCCCGCCATTGTTTGATGTACACGCCCCGTTGTCGCCCCGGCCGCTATCCACCGATCACTCCAAAGACTGGTCCACGGCGGAGGCTGAGAGATCAGAACCAACCTCTCTGCATACACTCTCGACGCCTTTCCCCGAAAAATTCGTACTTCGCAGATGTGGATCCTTGTTGCTATGGGATCATCATTATGACCCGCCCTTCTTCTTCATAATGGCGTTTCGGCGCAGCCATCGTTCAGCATCAAATTTCAACGTATTATCGTTAACGGTAACGAGTAAAGATCTCCATAATCAAATCCACGTGCCGCATTGCAAATATTGTGTTACAACATTATTACGCGCGATGGGCCCACCGCCGCTTATTCGGTCAGAGTACAGGTTTATCGCACCAAGAGTCGATTTTTTTCAACTGTGTGAAAATGCGTAAGTCTGAAGGCATTGTAAAGGTACAGGCACTGACAGTCATATGCAATACAATTTTGAGTCCAAAAGACTGGATTACCACTAGTCTGAGCCGGGTTTTGTGGCAGATTTACAATTTAGATTTTCAGAAAAAATTTGCGCCACCTCAATTAGTTGCTTGCTCTCTATCAGAAAAGTAATTAAATCTTTAAATTTTTCCCTGTTATATTTTGTGCTTACATTTCTTATGTTTCAATGGAATTCTCCCAAATGAATAACGCACTATAAATTCTATGACGCCATATTTACACTCGTGCCTCCATTTACAGGAGTCACCAATTGAGATTGAAAATCGGTGCCCAGTGCATTCCCAATTGTGAACCAAAATCGATTAGGCGCGAATAGACGCCAATTTTCATTTGACATTGAGAATAATGAATGAGCCGGCTGAAATTTACGCTACTGTGCGCCGTGGCCAGGAACGCGTTAGTGTAACTACTCATAGGTCGCGAGTTAGCATCCTTCATTCCTCGAGCGAAGATGTTTTATTTGATAAAATTACGGATATCGGTCATTCGGTGCAGTACATCAATGGAAGTTGAATCATAAAAAAAAACTGTTTACCATTACTTCTGTTTGATTTCAATAAATTAAGTTAGTTGTGCAGTGTATTAAACTACGAACGATGCAGAAATTGTTTGTACTTCTCTCACGGGTATAACATTAAAATACATGAGTGAAGCGAGCGCTGGGTTATCCAACACATCGCGCTCATGGCATTATAGCTAACGGTCGCAAGATAATGGTGGCTGTTTCATAGCCATCCTTATTATGTAATCCAAAATGTATATCTGCATAACTGCTTTTTATAACAATAATGTAAAGTTTTACTGCAAAAATGGAGTTTATGGTATGTCTTACATTGGTGCTGCTAAATAATTTGCTATCTCAGGCGTCATTAGGTGAAACTCAAGGCCCACGTAGGCGATCCTTACTCGGTGCAGAAAATCGAACTGTATTCAAGGAATTTCGCTGAGGCTTTATGCGAACTTGTTGTGTTCGATGTTCTCGTCTCGTGGTCTTAAGAAATCCCCGCCAAAATTCGCCTTGAATTAAGATATCTTGTTGGTGTAACTGGATAGCACACCTGACCAGCAATTGGGAGATCCGCGTTCGAATCCCGGCCAGGTCAAATGATATTTTTATGGCGAATTTCATCCTCTTGGCGTATATCTTTTTACCTGTGCGCGTGACTGCATGTAACATCATTTTTACTGGCCCGCAGTGATTGGAAAAAAAAGTTTTGTCAGGAATAAATAAGGTACATATGGCATATACACCATATTATTGACAACTTTGAACAAATTCCAACAGTATACCAAATTGCATTAAAACTCTCTCTTAAACAGTAGCACTTGAAACGAAATACTTAAACTTTGGTGATCCCACAAGGTTTTATTTTTAAATCACTACCCCAGTTTTACTTAAGACGTAGCTAAACCACATGAATCTACATAAACTGCGCCACAATGTTTTCAAGAATATAGTACATATAGCATATGTACTAAATGTTTATTTTCAAGCACTAATGTTGAACAGGAGAGTTTTAATGAATCTTTTTATCCACCTTGTGCCGAACAAAAAATTTTATTTTCTCTGTGTGCCTCGTGATACGCCCTCTTCTACTTTCTTGGTACCTATTTCCATCCGATCACGCGTGCACCGTTCTACTCTTTCTGACGCGTCTCCGTGTCGTCACGCGGCCGATTTTGCGATTTCGTTCGTCCTTGAGATCCCTGCCTTCAATCCCCTTCCATCTTATCACTCCTTGTTTCCCACCCCACCCTTTCAACCCCCTTCCCCCATGCACTTCACCACCCTCTCCCTCCGCCGTGTTCCATCTCGTTTCTCTCGAAAGCGTTTTATTTCGTCCCTCTTATCCCTCTCTCTCTCCTACATGTTCATACCCTTCTCATTTTGTCCCCTGTGGGCTGCACCCGAGGAATGGTTCCTTTTCAAAAGCTATCCGGTCTCACCCCCATACGGTGTGGACTCGTGAATGTCTGCCGCTTCTGACAGCTATGAATATTTTTTTGGCATCGTTTTACTTGGGTGTAGCATTCTGGGCAAAAATGAGCGTTGTAAGATAGATATCAGTGAGGAGGAGGTTTGTGTCAGCGAAAGAAGCATTTACCAACATGAGACAGTTGATGTCAGGAACTCTTGATAAAATGTGAGCGGACGGTAAGTTAATTAAGTTAAAGTGAGGAGCGTGGCGCTGTATGGTGGCAGAACTTGGTCCCTGAGCAGAAGGACGAAGAGAAATTTAAAATTGGACGCTATGATAAGGGTATTTGAAGGAGAATTAAGTCAGCAAAGAGACATTTACTTACAAGAGAAAGTCAATGATAGGAAAATTTCTTAAAAGGTGTAATATGGAGCGTGTCGCTGTATGGTGGTGAAACTTGGACCCTGAGAAGAAGAACGAGAAGAAAATGGAAATTGGGAAAAGGATGGGAGCTTTCAACCCATCGTGTTTGAAGTTCTGATCTGGTCTCTTCAGCATAAACGAACGGCGTTTAATGGAACGGTGTGCGCTGGTGAAACGTTTAGTAACCTGCCGATAGGTAGCATTCTGTAAATCCACAGTATTAACGACCGAATGTTTTGAGTATACCTATGGAATTCGTTCAACGTATGCATTTTACCGCAGAGTATTTGGAAACTCAACATTATCCATGTTTAACTCCTTTACATTATAATCAAACCTAGAACAACTATCGCGGATTCGTTGGCTGACGTTCTTTTGTTGTTTGACACAAATCAACTCTGTTCTGACTCTGTTTGAAGTGCGCTTTATCTAATGCGCAGTGTCTGAAACGAATGAAAGGCGAGTACGCTTTTGTGTTGCGAAGTAAGCAGTGCACTGGAATGAATGAAGAGCTCCAGATATTGGGAGAATTGAGTCAGTGAAAGAGGCATTTATTAAAAGGAGACAGTAAATGACAGGATCCTTTATTGAAATATTGGTGTGGTGCCTGATATTTGGCGTGGCGCTATGATGTTGCGGACCTTTAACTCTGAGAAGAGGGACGAGAAGATAATGGAAAATGATGTTGTGAAAAGGATATTTGAAAGGATAATTGAGCCAGAAAAATATGCATTTATTAACAGTAGACAGTTAATGACAAACCAAGAGAGCTGTTCAATGCAGGATGAAAGAGCATACACGGGCACTGAAGAACAGGCAAGAAGAGAAAGCCGCCATTCCAGAACATGTCTTATCGGAGACAGGTCTCATAGTTATTTTTTTGGAGTAGAAAATCCTGGCCAAAGCAAAGCGATATTTCTCGAGAATTAGTGGAAATATAAAAAATATGAGCAAGGAGGACGGCTACACCCTTTAAAACACTTGGAAACGTGTATTACAACCACCAACACGGAGCTCCGTTTCTACACGGCAGTCGGTGACGGGAAATGACGACCAATCGGAGAGTAGCAGCCGTGCCGATATTTACGCAGTCGTATAATAAATAGCGGCCTCTGGACAGCAATCTCGAATTCAGCCTGGCCTGAGGATACCTAAATCAGAGTTGGTGAAACGTCGCCATCATCATGATGCCAACGTGGAGGAAACCCGAAAACCCGCCTAGCTCATTTATTGATAGGTCTCTCTGTTAAACATGTTGGAAAATTCCCTAGAAATATGAATACCCGTTTTCACTAGAAAATTGAACCCCCGTTTTCCCTAGAAATTATACCTCTTGGGAATAATTTCCCTAGAATGCATTTTCCCTGGGAAATGCTCTTGAAAGCGGGTTGCAGTGGCTTAGAATATTTTTGTTTTAGACCAAATGTAGTTGGTTTTGAGAGGCAATTTTTTATAATGGTTGCACATCGCTTTTTAATGAGAAATATTTTTCTGCGTCATATTAATTAATTGTCATAGCTCTATGGTTGTGTAAATGAAACAACGCAGAATAATTTTTATTGTTTTTATGAATATATATTTTTCCTCCATAGTCATTCACTCAATGCACTGCACACTTCACTCTACGCAATTACTGGTATGCTTTTTCCTTTGCCTGAAGGCTTTCCCTAAAGTAGCGCTTCGTTCTAGGGAAATTACTTACCAGTCTTTAATTTTTTTTCGAAAAATTTCTAGGAAAAAATCCGTAGAATTTAAGGGAATTTCCTTGGAAAGAAATTTTGTACATAGTAGTAGTTTCAATTTTTCCCTTGCTTTCCCCTGTTCTAGGGAATTCTTAAAGGGAAATTTCCATCAGGGTATACGCTGAGAAAAGGATAAACAGGAGCGTAATACGGAGCGTAGTGATATATGGTTGCGAAACTTGGACCCCGGGAAGAGGAACGAGAATAAATTGGAAAAGTACGAGGGACCGATGGAAAGGCAAGCGGAGAAGTCGTTGTCATGATGGGGAGGAAAGAACGTAGTTACTTGAGGAAAGTAAGAGGAGGCAAAGTAGGTTGATGGCGCTCTATTATTAAAGGATGATGGGATTCTGAAGACAGTTTTGAGGGGTGATGGTAGGTGGAATGCTGGGAAAGGGGGAGGATAAGGATAGCCACTTGGGGTCTTATGAAGGAAGATGGAAAGCATGGTGAATTGAGAGGGAGATCACGTGAGCAAGTATTGCCGCCTTAGCAAGAGCAATTATAGAGAAGGTTCCATCCAAACCGACCTGACTGGTTAAACACCAAATAATAATGATTTGTTTGGATATATTTATAAAACAGATTTTGTTATGGCGAGAAATCACCTTTCCAAAAGTGACCTTTTCAATTAGCATGATTTTTTCTTGACAGTATTGAAGGTGTGGTTACTTTCTAGGCGTCTCAAGACACTTTAAATGACTAGCTACATCCACTATTTCAATAATAGCTTGAATTATTTGTTGCGTCAATGTTTTTTCCGTAGTTAGGATTTTTTCCATGTTTAATGAAATTAATTGAAATTTAATATATTTACGAGATTTCGGTAATTCTAGGTATAAGGCATTAGGCGCAAGACTTCGAGCTTTTTCAGACGTAATGTTATTTTCTAGAGCCATTCTCGCTATCTAAAACGCGTGAGAAATGGCCGTGTGAACAAATTTCTTTGTATATTCATCGCATTCGCCATTCTGTAAAAACATTCTTGTCTGGAGACTTGAAGAATTCTAATTAGATAGGAATTCGGAACTAATTTTTTAAATGGTGAAATCCGAATGGCGCCGTGGAGTCACGTCAAGGCTTGTTATTAATCTTTTTCAATTGCTGGAACTTTTGTTTCATTCGAATCAATCTTGTGAAATTGGAGTGGTGCTGGTGATTTTGGGTTCGGTGAAAACACTCAAGCATAAAAACATAAGAGCTAATAATAGTCTTCTTCACCCTTTGATAAAAGATATTATTACTCTAAGGCCTTGCGCCGGCTTTCAGTATGTAATATATGTCGTTGTGGCTGATTATATTTGAACCTGCCTTTATAGGAAAGTGGCGTTTGTCTGGGTTGAATATTCTATTGCATTTGCGTGTAATTATTTACAGTAGGCGCTCGACTCAGGAAAGACGGGGAATTTAGCTTGAAGAATTCTTAATATTGTGGTGTATTGATTCAGATAAAACCGAAACAACCCTTGTTGATTATTCACGGTAAGAGATTGACTCAAAGCAGCCGTCAAATTTTAGCTCACAGAACACCAGCTATTCTAAAATACTGATTCAGAAGAAGCCAAAACAATCCTTTTAGTAAAAAAGTGTAAACATTCCTACGTTTCTAGCCACTCATGGCGTATTTTCCTCAGAGAATGAACGTAGCCGGTCAGAATGGCAAAAATCATCCTGGATAAATATTCTGCCGCAATAGCACAATACGCAGTCTGTGATAACATGACCACCCTAGCAGAATTATACTTTAAAAAAAGGTAAAAAATGAGAAGTTTTCATGAATGCGTTCAAGAGTGAAGCTTTCCGAGGCAGCTTTTCGAGTTAGTCGGGCGGATTCTCTCTGCTGCCGCTCGCATATGGATTGTCATACGCGGGATATCCTCAAGAGGATCAGCCGATCCAGGTTTCTCTGATCTTTCCCCATCGTATTCGAAAACCGTGTTGTGGTCGTTGCTTCTTTCATATTCCGTCCGATTCAAATGCTCTTTTTTGCTGTGCCTGCTGGTCTTTTATCTCTTTGAAAATACGCTCGTTGAAAAAATAGCTGCTGTTCAGCCCATGATTCCTACCGTTTATTTTACGTGCTAAAGTCTCCCCTTCTCGTCATGTATTCACCACCAGTAGCTTGAGTGCTTTGAATTTCAGACCTGTATATATTATGCATATTCCATTCCAAGCACTCTCTAAGGTGTTTCTGGCGAAAAGTTACTCATGCATTTTATATCAATCCTGAGCGTTAACGAATCTCCTGGCCACCTACAAAGCCATTCCTCTGATAAAAAGTTATAAAAATCTCCAATGACCGTAATAAATTGGCACCACTCGTCAAAATTACATAACAATTGCTGTATCGGTTTGCAGGAAAAAGAGCAATTCCTCACCAATGAACAACCATAATCTCTCGACTAGAAAGCCCTCCTGTGGTGGTTTACGGGAATGTTACTTCCTCGCCAGTGACAACCACAGACACACTCAACCCAAATAGGGATCCTTCACTAGGGCTAATGGGACCCCGCTAAGGATGCCTGGGTTATTAACACAAGAACACTCACAAGCACTCAAGGAATCACTCACACACTCAAACGGGCCCAACTTCTGGGGGAATCTAGCTCAAATGAGCGTAGCAAAAAAAACGGCACAAAAACAAGAAAAGACGAGGGTGTGCGTCGGATACGCGTATTTCGGCCACAAGGTGGCCCTCTTCAGCGAACTGAAGGGATTAGTCACTTACAGCGCAATGTTGTAAGTCTAAGCGCTTAAAAAACTTAACCTTCACTAAAATGACGAAGAAATTACATTTTTAATATTTACAATTTGATATTATTCAAATATTTACAAGGCATGAGATGTAGAATGTATGCCATTATTTCAAGCAAAACTAAAGAAACAAAATTAAATTTCTGCTGCAGTAAAATTTAACCAATTAAAGCAAGTCAATGTGAATGAGAACAGGACTTAACGGGCGCGCCAGAGTGGCTGGAGTCGCATGGTCCTTCAACCGAGAATGACTCCGTAACGCACATCGCCCTTCTCTTTTTTTTTATTCCCTCGCGCCACCGATCGATCTTTTTACGTGAAAGGGGAACCGACCCCTTCTCGATAAATTAAGCGGTTTTAAGCATCTGCTCATTGGCCCTCGTCGTACTTTCGTGGCTCCGGGTGAATATTAAATGCCGAAAAAAAGGATGCCACGGCATGAGAAGGATGATGTGGTTAATGCTGAGTCGCGCGACGCTGCTGAAGATCCTTTGACTCCTTACTCTAAGTCCTTTTATTCTTTGTTTCCCTTTCCTCTCTCTCCCTATCTATTTCTCGAGAAAAGAGCAAAATCGGGAAGTCTTCTCGTTTGATGGGCGTGCTGAATGTCACGTACTGCGGTATCTGTGCGTGTCATCGTGGCCGGCTCGGGTGTAAATTTTATTTTTCCTGGTCCTTACAACTTCGTTTGATTCAGCTCTCAGTATCGTTCATTCCTTGTGCTTCGTCGTGAGAACTATGGCGTGAACGGTGGGAATAAACTTTAAAATGACATTCCTCGTGCCCCAGCTGCGGTGCTATTATAAAAATATACACGAAGCTTGAACTACAAGTCGATCTTAACCATGCTTAGTAAAACGTTGACAGTTGCTTCAATTCTGGGATGTTGTTGGCTGCCGACCTAGAATTTCACTACCTCAATTGATGGGAAGGTGCTGAATAAGTAGCGTTATAATTGTAGAATTGAATTTTAATGGAAAAGTGAGATCTTAAACCCGTAGTAATCATGATTATATTTTACGGAGTGACACCAGCTTTCTTTTTTCCCCATTCAGTATTGCTAGTTTCAGTTCTAGGGACATTTATTTCACTTTGAATACGTTTTTTATGCTAGTGAACTATTTCTTTACATTGAAACTAAAAATATGTGTATACTAAAAATATCATCCTATTAAACTTTTATGGCATGATTTCCATGTTTTATTCTCTTTAGTGATATATTTTTTAATTGGAGATTTTTATATTTTTCTAGTGTTTAACTTGGCTCGTTTATGCGAAGGAGAAATGGCTTGTGGGCCCCGGTGGGTTCTGCAGTCGTGAATAACTTGAAAAAATTGTCTCTCGCTTTTTATACTGTGAACCTTAGGTTTTATAATAGCGAATCACAATTATATAGATGATAATTTATTTAAAAAGAGATTGAAATAAGTTGACAAAGGATTCTTTAAGTGCCAAATACTCATCATACATTCATATTGGCACTAATTGAGGTAGTTTGAGCGAGATATATTTCTTTATTCACGGTAGAGACCATATTTAAAATTTATTCTAAAATTCTAGCAGTTATAGGAAGCAAGGAGTAATTATATTAGTATAAATTATTATTACCCAAAAATATTTTTTGTGACTGAACTTCTTAGTAAGAAACTATATATTTTTATAATAATAACTTTATATAATAAACTGAGATTATAACTTGACTTTTTTCACCCCTCACACTGAAAACGTCTTGAAAACGGAAGTTTTTTTTATGATTATATGAAAACATTTCATAGATATATGAAATAAGTTATACAATTAACTGCGGTAACACACAGAATACACATCGTTACATTTCCGATGCATTCTGTGTGCCAGACCTTCCTCGTCTTTTTAAAACCATCTCTCTCTGATGGTTAGGGGTTAGATGGAAGAAGGGACTTTTAAAGTCTCAATATCGTCCCAATAAAGACGTTTAGCTATTTATCTATCTGGAGTGTACAGCCATGCCATATCCCATGGACAATGGTTTATTTTTGGGAGCATCTCGAAAAGTACTGTGATAGGTGTGGCTGATATTTTGGTATCGTTTGAAAGATGTGATCACAATTTTTTCAATCACGGCCGATTCATTAAATTAAGGCGTAGTGATACCTTGCTCAAACTTCAAATAAGGGGTGTAGTGATTAATTATTTTCGTTTCACTTGGCAATACGGAGGCAAAACTTGTAGCCGAAAGTTTTTTTTTGCGCTTTTATGAAAAGTATTACCGTGAGTAATAATTTTATTTGTAAAAAATTGAGAAAACATGCGAACTACTCATGGTAACAGTTTGCGATCTGTGCGAGAGAACCCCCTCATTTTTTCAGTAATGTTTCTCTCGAGGGCACAGCCATTCCACATCTTATTAAGGACGGCTTCTTTTTTTAGGAAAATATCTTGACAAGCATTGTGGTCAATGGTTGTTATTTAGGCACTAGTTTCCATCTGACAGCCTACTGAAACAGGCTAAGATATTGGCGAATTAGCCAATAGGTAATGTGTAAATTTAATTATTTAATAAATAATAATGTGTGGTTTAAATATTAATAATAATAATAATTAAAATAACTTAATAATATCCTTGACCGTGCGTTAGAATTATTTAAAAGTTATTTATTTAAAAAAATGATACTGGAGAACGTATATGGTAACTCACTTGCCATCTATTGTCGCACATCTGAATTACTGCGCCTAGCTACTGAATCATACTTACGTACGCGTAGCCATTTATATTGTAGATTATATGAAATATGACATATTATTTTCAACCAGGCAAAATTCATTGAATTAAGGTGTGGTGATATCTCGCTAAAATTTAATTAAAGGATTGGGAGCAATGAATATTATTTTCATATCTCTTAGAGGCACGGAGGCAAAACTGGTTATTTCACAAACTGCGTAGACGTATATTAGCCAAGTGTTTATATGAGAGAGTCTTTAACTCTCGCTTGGAAATTGGTATCTATTGCTTTTGTATGTATCTCAGTTTCTCCGAAGTTCGGCATTCTCAGGATTCAGATTGTATCGTCTTTGCATGTTGACGCGACCTTCAGGCAGACTGTTATCTCCCGAATGAGGAGTTCGGATAATCAGAGCTGGTGAAGCCGAGTGGGTCTCTTCGTCAAACGTGTTGAGGCGTGAGACGGAGGTTGTGAATAAAACCCGGAGAGGAGTGACTGTTTAGGGTGAAGGGAAGAGCGGAGAGGGCTTTGGTGGCGAAATCGAGGGTAAACTGGCAGAGGACTGAGCAGGGTGGAAGCGTTAAGGGTGGGGAAATGAGGCAGAGGCTCGGGAGACAAAGCTGTTTCGGAGGACGGTCTTGTTTTGTTTAAGGAGTCGCTCGATGACTTATCGACGACGCCGGGAGGGATGTGACGGATCGGCCGAGAAAGGGTTTGGGCGGTTAAGAGGAACGACTAGGATGCGACTAGCGAGAGGAGGAAGGTGGAGAGCAAGCGAGTGTGATCTACATCTATGTAATAGAAAACAAGGCACTGGAGGGAGTGTGGCATAGGGTGAATTTTCACCAAGATGCACAAAATTTAATCCTACAAGATTTAATGAATCTACGACTATCAATCCATTAGCATATACTTGAAAATAATGTTCCAGTCAACGGTATTTTTCTTGGTTTTCAAAGCTTTTAATAAAGTTTCCAATTAAAAGATACTCGTGAAATTAAAATCGTACGAGTTAGAAAGCAATTTACACTATAATTAAAATTTTCAGGCTTGACATTTCCACACGGTAATTTATTGTTGACTGCGGGTTCGACACTATAGCGTCATTTTCAAAAACACAATTTTCAGTTCTCAACAATCATATATAGACATACCTACTGGGAAATATAAGTAGGGAGGTAAGGGCGGAGAGGGGAGCTTATTAGGGTAAGATATAAGTGAGTGCAGTGTTCAATGGCACTGGGAATTGGGTGGTATAAGCAAGGACGATAGAGGTGAAGGCCTCATGTTTGTTAAGCCCTTCAGGAGGGTTATGTTGGGGGAGGTCATCGTAGAGAAAATTCCTAAGTGTTTCAAGAAATCCAGTTTACCACCTTTTTCAAAAATATGTAAAATGGTAGGGTTAAAATCACTTTGGTGGCCGGCCTAAATTAAATGTTTAGCGAAGTAAGATTTAGAGTCTTTGTTCTTACAGTCTTGAAAGTGACGATATGGCGTCGAAACCGTGGTCGACAATCACTTATCGTGTGGAAATACAGTTATCTTATTTTCAAATACAATTTAATGTACATTTACATCTACAAAATGACGTGCTAGCTACATCCAGGGTGTGTAGCATGGGGTGATACCACACCAGGCAAGCAACGCTCGTCCCAGCTCAAGATCGAACGTCAGCCCGTGAGTGATAGTGAGGGGAAAGTGTTATCTACGAAGAATATCAACTTGCAGGCAATCGAGAGAAAGTTGAATCTTGCTGAGGCATGGAGACGTCTTAACACATTGAAGTTCCTTCTATGACAAAAGCCTTAGGAAATCGCTTGCAAGTGGTACGTGGATGTGTAACACGGACTTCGTAGCTTTGAATCGTTCCTGGAAGTTTCAAGGGAAGAAGTGTTGATCGTATAGGTGTCTTTCGTCGTCTAATCCTTTCCTTTCCTCAGCTCAAATAATCCTTTCTTCAGCTCAAATTTTCATGCACGCTTAAAAATAAAATTTACTTGACGATGCAATCGATGCTTCTCCTAAGGTTAGGTGTGTGCGCACAAGTAGGGTGTTTTTCCTTACGAATAGGTAGTATTTTGCCGGAAGAGTATGATTTACTTTTTTTTGAGAGCTGCTAATAGTTGTCGAGGTTAGGGTATATGATGGAATCAGGTACAAATCTTTTGCTCAGCACCAAAGAATTTTGGAGAATTATGTGGAGTATAATACGATTCTGGAACCGTTATATAAAAAACTTTTAATCACATTATTTACTCTGAGGTTTTGTAAGAGTTCCAAGAGACAAAATGGTCTTACAGCCGAGTTGATCGTTGTAACCTGTAGTGAATCAGCGGATAATGTAAAGTATTTAATTCACGGTATAAATCTTTATTTCATATTTCGTCGTATGTCCAAGTTGTGAATGAGCAGTTTAATATTTATAACATAGAACACATCCGGATTATTTTTATTTTAGCGAGTGTATTATTATTACTACTATTCATTATCATTTCTCTTTATAATGGTTGCTTAATTACGACGAATTGTTGCGTGTTGTTTGTGACTTATTCTAAAAAGTTCTTGGGTTTTTGGTAAGCGTAGAGAACTGTATAAAAACGCCAGTCAGTTGTTTGTTTGTGACTTGTGTTAGAGATTGGTAATTGACGCTGTTGCTGTGTGTGGAAATCGGTTAAAGAAAGAACGAAGCTAATATTTTGTCACGTAAGGTGAAAAAACATAGAAATTTAAAAATATAAAAACGTAATAAAATATTCCAGGCGATGATTCCCCCGAGGAAGAAAAAGAGATGTTGTTTCTTAGTACGCGACGATCAAGGTGTTACAAAATTAATGGAGAATAATGAAGTTGTCGGGTCGAAGTAAAAGGTCATCGAGGGAGAGGCGTTGAGAGGCGGACGGGATGGAAGGTGGACTTGGTGAAGAGGGTTCGCGGTGAGACGAAAGGGTATATGGGGAAGGGGAGCGATCGGTGGTTGTGGTGGAGGGGAAGAAACGGTGGTGATGGGGGTTTAGAGGGCATTATGGGAAGGGAAGGGCGGAGCCTCGACGTCGTCTCAAAAAGTGACAGGAGAATTGGTAATAGACAGGTACCATGGAGGCAATTTCCTTTGCCTATAGTAAGAAATTCAAAAGTTGTCTTTGGAAAACACGCATTAAAGCTGTTTCCGGATTTCTTCAAGGTAGGTTGAGCAATAATTTCCTATAGTAAATATAGAAACCATATTCTAATTTTATTTCAAAATCTAACCATTTGCAAGTGGCATGAAGAAATTATAGTTATATTGATTACGCAAAAACTATGTTGTGTATGACTAAATTAAATAATAATTAAATACATTGGCATATTTAAAGCTTTTATTTGACTCATTTGTTTCACGCTGTACGCTAAAAACGCCTTCAGCACCGAAGATTTATAAGACAATTAATATCCATCTATCAATTATTTCCACGACATGAATCGAATTTCATTCAGGAAATTTAAAAAAATGCGGTCTATTTGTTTGTGTGTTTTTTAGTGCCAACTCAAAGAGAAGCGGCTCTGTTAAAAAAATATTTTCTCTTATATTTTACTGGTGGTGCATACGCCCCCGCCATGATTATATCTGATTGGTCAGACAGATTGGACTGATTTAAGGCATCACGCTTCCTCGTAACTGGACTACTTAACGACATAACTTAAGATATGACCCGCCTTAGGTAGTGCCCATTACCCATATAACATAAATAGCGTGATACTAATATAAGACATACCGTCAACATACAATTGACCTCTGTCTTCTCCCTCCTCTTTTTCTGTATTCCCTCCCCCTCTTTCCATGGCTGGTGGCCTAACACCCCATGCTCCACGTCTCTGCGAGCGGTGACTCGCAGGGTAGTATGCAGATGTTGTCTCATTAATCATTAGAGATAAAATCCTTTGTTGCTGGCAATTGAATAGTGGCGAAAATTATTGCGATTTCCAAATTATTTAACAGATCTTTAAACAATTTAATTTATTCTTATTATTTGGATAAGCTTCAAGATGGCTTCCTTCCTTCGAAAAGATACATTTAGTCTCCTAAATGGCGAATTCGGTTACACCTTGACTCATCTTATCTTGTTATTTTTCCTATTTTCATCCATCGATCGTAGGCCCCTCAAGATACTGTTTTAGGTCTTTCGAATTTATTCGCGGAAACATTTCGCCTCTGCGACGAAAATAACTCGTTCGTTTTATACTTTTTTCTTCTCGTCATTACTTGTTCTCCTCGCTCCGTCGCCAAATCGATCGTAGATTTTTTTAGCGCCATATAATTGGTGACTGTGTCGTGGAGTGGGGCTTTGCTCTCGGGCCTCATAAGTGCCCCATGATTAATTAAAGCGTGGGTGGGTATCCGTTTTTTTAGCCGTGGGTCGTATCGGGTGCCCATAGATACGAGCACGCTAAATGCTGTTCGAGGTATTAAAAAAAAGGAATTGGATGGCTATCGCTGAACGAAAGTTATCGGTAAAGACAAAATTGTAAATACTCTTATCCTCTTCAGTTTTAATAATCTTAAGTTTTTGCTAACAATAGTTAAAAGTTCTTGCGTATACAGTGCTGCGGATTTGGATCCGGATGATGAGAAGACTAGGTTGGTAGTCTTAAGAGTCTCGGATGCTACACGCTCGGCTTAAATTTATTTAAAAAAATAAAGATCAGTCGGGTCTCAGATCAACGAGGATATTATTTCGAACCCGCACTAGGAGCGGCAAAATAAGAGAGATACACTGCCGAACTGAGAGGTAGAAAATGTCTTCTTTCCACTCACTATTATGAATTTTAACAAAAACAGCGTAACACTAACATAAGGCACATGGTTAACATACAATTCACCTCTGCCCCTCCCTCCTTTCCCTATTCACTCACCTTCCGTGGCTGGTGTCATAACTGGGGGTGGGGGAGTTGCAGCCGTGCGACACCAGCTGTGGGTTGGTGGCCTCGAAGAGACAATAATCCTGTGTGGTATGCATGCTGTCTCCGTTAAAAGTGTACCTATTCGTCAATAGGCGATGTCAAGTTGCTAAAAAGAGAAACGCCCGCGGTGCACCCGAAGAAAGTAGTCTTTCAGTACCTCCTAAACCTTTACCCTTTGTGACAAAATGCGTAATTTTTCCGCGATTACTCCTGAATATAATAGATGGAGGCTCTTTTCAATGTTCGTATTTCGAAAATCTCCATAGCGGAGTGGATGCGGCTACAATCCATTCCACACACTTGCCGCGCCACCTTACTCCCGTTGCAGGCGAGTTGGACTAGACTCGACCGCGCGATCGAAAAACTGATGTGAAATTCGGCGTCGCAAACGATCGCAGCATAACTCATCGGTTTCGCCCTATGGAAGCTTTGTAGAGTTTCCCCATGTAAGTTACTTCGCGATGCAAATAATTATTTCTCTACATGTATTTTAAAAAATGACCAAAAATGAGGATCCGCCATTTTGTTTAATATCTTTGGTAAACAATGACAAAAAAGTAAGTGGACTACATTAAAATAAAGATGAAAAACAGATTCATTTTACTGAATCACTTTTTATTCCAATTCTTTACCCATAAAGGCTTAGCAAGTGCTTGACTTTGAGGATTTCGTGATAAAATTGAGTGTAGACCATCTTTGCGAAATTTGTGCAACTTTGACCTCATGCAAATTGTTAATTGTAGAGTACTAAGGAAAATGCTTTACGTCATCGCATGCACAGGTCTTTTTAAAATATTTATGCAAAATTCCAGCTTCCTGGCTTGAAAAAATCACTTTTTGATTTTTGGCCAGCTTTTTTCGATTTCAGCCCACTGCGTCGGTCCTATTCTTCTCCCCCTACTCATGAATATGCGGGACTGGAAAAATGTATATGTGAACGCTGTGAAAACAGCCGGAAGGTGGAACCAAGGAGGAATAAAAGGGAAAGGATTATTTAATGAGCCGACATCGACACAATACCTTGCAGTCTAAGAACCCTTTCCATTTCGCAGGTGGAGGTATTAAGTTTTTACGTCGCAGGAAAAGGTCGCTCATGATTTTTGCTGCCCACGTAAAAACCCTTATGTGATTACCATGGATTGCTACATTTAAAGTGGGTGTCAGCGGTCCCACATGGAGATAATTCAGCTTGCCATTGTTCATCATTGTTCGGTATAGGGATCAATATAGGGAACACGATGGGACCTCTTGTGATGAGAGATCATCGTTGCCCATCTTTGGAATAAAAATAAGGGAAGCATTAAATTTTTGAGCTCGAATGTTTTCTTTAATGAACTCAGTATGGAGGAAATAGAATGGTTTATTAATAAGACACACTAAACCGTGAAAAGACATCTCAATTTGCCAATTGCCTCTTTCAGTCCCCTTTCCTTATATTCTTCTCATCTTATGGTGTACATTAGGGTGGTCCAAAATGATATGAAGAAAATAAAATGAAAAATATTCATCTCCACATCGATGCCCTTGTTCCACTATGCAAAGTGAATTTCCACACCAAAATTTGGGCCAATCGAAGAGTGTTTAAGGGTCCCTATAAATTGAAAGTTATTTTAAAACAATTTTTTATTTTTCGCTTATAAAAGTTTTATCATTTATAGTTTTTTAGAAAAAATCAAGCAACTATTACCAGGTACTCTCAAAAGGCATCATTAAGATGCCCTACTTGGTGGCTTATCGGAAAGCCTGCAGAATCACTTTCCAAAGCTAGGCTACCTTCAGAAGAAGACATATTGCAAAGACTTATTTTCCACAATATTAACCAAAATTGGGCTTAAAAAAGGAATAAGAGCCACTGTTGAAGATGTCCTGGAAATTTGAGGAATGGCAAACATTCCAACTCAGATAATAGATGCGATTGAGAGAAAACTTAATGCAATGTACAATGAATATCTCAATCTTAATAAAAAATATGAAGACACCCCTCGATAGCTGTCGCATGAAAGATGTTATCTTCAAAGGAGACCTCTCAGATCTTTTGGGCATTGCTCATAAAGATGCTTTGCAAATAATGAAAATTGATGACGAGAAAAAGTTTTTAATAATACAGCGGGAAGACACAAAAAGCTGCAGCATGGTAGGACTTGACAAGAATCTAGTAGCTCAAGAGTCCTGAAAGCGATTGCGAGAAAGTCAAGATGAGTTGAGACATCAACGAAACTCAAAAAGTCAACGAGTGTGTCACCTCAAGTAAATTAGCAGTAACTGAAGAGAGACCGCAAGCAGTAGTTCCGATGAATCTGATTTTAATTGTCAACCTTCCACGAGCATTACTCGAAAGCGATCCGAAGAAAGGAAGAAGATTCTCACTACCAATGTAGCAGCATCACATGTCGGAGTAAATTTATCAGACCGTAAAGGCATGTTTGTCGTCAGTGCAGTTTCTGAGACCTGTGGTTTGACTTTAGATCAGCTGTAGGTATCTCGGAGAGCACAATCAGAGGCGAAAACGCATGCTAACACTAGAGATACCGTAGAAGAAAATGACAAGTCAAGTACCTGTTCTGAAGATCATTTATTTATTTACTGGGATGGCAAGTTACTTACAGATATTGTGGGAGGCACTGAATAGATTGGCAGAGTGGCTACTTGTCACTGGAGGTGGTGATGGGAAATTAATAAGAGTTCCAAAGATTGTCCGTGAAACTGTCCAGGAACAAGCTACTGCTTGCCTAAACCCTCTGGATGATTGGAATTTGAGAAAAAATGTTCGTGTGCTTGTATTTAATGCATCAGTTGCCAATACAGGCTTGAAGAGTGGAGTATGAACTATTCTTGAAGATAGTTAACAGACTAATCTTGTGTGGATTCGATGTTGGGACAATATACTTGAAATTGTGCTCTTGTCTATTTTCTGTGCAGCAATTGGTGTTAGTTGGGGTCCATATATTGCTATATTTCAGCGTTTCAAGAAACACTGGCCTCAGATTAACAAAGAAGTATATTCTCAATGCAACAATGATCTGTATGACTCCGATGAAAGGAAAAAGCTCAGGGAAGAAATGATGGGCTACTATATTGCCATTTTAGAGGACCCACATCAGTCAAAGCAGCCTCGAGATGACTACTTAGAGCCCTGACAGTTGTGTAATATCTTTCTTGGAGGTGCAAGCCCAGGGTCAAAAGTAACGTTCCGAGCCCCACTTGATTTGCACAACGCACGTTGGATGGCAAAGGCTATTTATTCTCTTAAAATCTATTTATTCAGATATCAGTTTACCCTTACATCTGGAGAAGAAAAGGGAATCACTGAAGTAGGCTTATTTGCAGCTCTCATATATGGTCGGCATTGGAGTGAGGCACCCAAGGATGCGAAAGGTGTTATGAATGATGTCATTCTTAAAAAGCAAATTGAAGCGTGTCCCAATTGCAATGTTAAGAAGGCTGATTCTGTAGAACTTCAACGCCACCTATGGTTCTTCTCAGAACATTTGGTTGGACTTGTTCTATTTGATTCCCGTGTCAGTGACGCCACGACAATTGAGATGATTAAAAACCTAGTGCGCCCACCAAAGGCGCTAAGTCCTTTTGAGAGAGTAGAAAGTAAATCATTCAAGCATGAGAGTCCTCAGGAGACATTTCACACAGTGAACTGAAGAACTCATTAATATCCTCCATACCAGCGGAAAAAGCTGCTTCTTTCCATTGCAAGTCGTGGCCTTCTGATCCCAACTACGAAATCTGAAAGAGGAAGTGCAGAAAATGAAGGCAGTAAATGACTGTGCCGAAAGAACTATTACTTTGATCCAAACATTTAATACAAGTACCACCAAAATTTAAGTTCAGTTTCTGTATCCTCTTCGACTAGTTCAGTTGCACAGAACAGTTTCCAACATGTAAGAAGGCAACGCTGATGGCCGATTATGTCAATTATGCTTAGTAAACAAGAACAAAATGTTACATATAACAATAACATTGCAAAAACCTAAATTATGGTCACTTTAAATGTAAAATGACTTTTCGACAATATTTCTGTGTTCAGTTATATCATTATTAAAATGTTTTCTCAAAATATTGGTATTTTTTATCAAAACTCCGTTTTGACATCAAAAGTGTTAAAACATAGGGACCCCTAAATATTGACTAATTAACCTGATTTTTTTTCTGAGATCTATGATACCATATGGAATAAGGGCAGGCTTGTGGAGAGTATGTTTTCAAAAAAAGATTTTTTTGGACCACCCTAGTGTACATCCTAATACCTCTTCCAATACACCCCTGTGGTGGCTTTCAGGCTAGTACGTAAATTTAGATTTAGGTGATAACGAAAGAAGTTTAGCTATGTTTATTGGTGAGAATTAATGAAAGTAACCAAGAATAAACATATTAAGATAATATGAGTGATTAGGTGCGTTAGCTTTGTATCGTGATGGCAAGTGGATGAAGAGTGAGTGGACATGAAGAGGATGAATTAAGATTGAAGACCTATTTAAGATTTGGGCTTCAAGAAGAATAGAGAAGACACAGTGGAAAAATATAAAAATCAACTTTTTTGAAGATTTTCGCAGCTCATGTTTATATTATTCAGGTTTCTGGTTCTGCGATTAAATTATTTTATCAAAACTCCGTTGAAGCCCGACGAAGCCTGCAGCATAGTACGGCGAAACTGTCGCATAATATAAAATAATTTAATCGCAGAACCAGAAACCTGAATAATATAACTATAAAAATCAACTCCAAAGTTCTAGGCTTGCAGTTCTCGACGGGTAGTACGTTGGAGGAGGATATTCGAAGGAGGAACATAACGTAAACGGGAAACATAACGGAGCATTGCGCTTTTGTGAGTGGTGTTGTAAGCGAAAATAATTACTGATTCGGTAAAAACAGTTAAGGATAGAATTGATGTGGTAGTTGGAAATAAAGGATATGGGAGAAATATAAAGGCCAGCTTTAAAAGTTAGTTTTTATAACCCGTCCAGGATCACCTTGATCACTTATAATTACAATAGTAATGCCTTAACGTGGTTTCTTTTCATCTTTCCTTTTCTCTTTAGAATTGCATCCGACCCACATTATTCACCTTCTGGAAAGGCCACAAATGACCTCAACGCGTCTTCATTAATGACCACCACAACACGAGAGTTTGGAATATAGGTCACCGGAGTTATTATCCCAGAATTTTAAAAAATGGGGTTTTAAAATAATTTTCGTCACCTTGCGACGGACTTATCAGGAACAAACAGTGGTGGGGCTATTTATCTATTTTCATCGTCATATCTTTGATGATCTATCCTGAACTCCTGAGGTGACGAGGCAGAAGCCCTTGCTTCTGTCTAATAGAGGGACTTATCCTCAAGGTGATGACGTGGAGTCGTGCGCCTCTGGATCTTCTTCTTAAGGTCGTAGGAGCAACTTCTGTGTACAGTCGTCGCGAAAGCTTATGGAGTTGCGCAGTAGACGATTTTGGGACTAGAAGGGTCAATTTTCTAAAAACCGGTTGCCGCGGGCGGAAGGGTGGCACAGGCGGGCTAATGTTTACGATTTTCGTTGCCAACTATGAAATTTGTCATATGCCTTCAAATAATTTGAATGCCCCCAGCTATTCGCCGCAGTGGCTTATGGAGTGGGCGTCGTTCCTTTGGACCTGAGCGCGCGCCAGAGGGTCACGGCCTGGGGTTCTCAGGCCGATGGCTTGGATGAGGACTTGTAGTTGCAACAAGTATTAACTATTTTCTACCATATTACACAAAAACAAATATCAAATTCGTATTTCTTGCAATTTTCTTTCTTTAATGAATTAAAGAAATCATCCAATTTATTTTTGCATGAAATATATATATGTTCTCTCTGTCTCTCTAGAATATATATTCTTATATTTCCTCTCTTTTGTGTTCTCAATGTCCCATTTATTCATCGAATATACATGTACATAGTGCCAATTTTTGACATTATCTCTTCAAGTACTTTTTATTTACTTCTTTCAGTGACTGAAACTTTAGCTTGTGGTATTCAAAGTCCGATTCCATTCATTGCATTAGCTAAGTAAAAGAAGAATATAGTAAGCACTGTTATTTCGTAATTTTATGTTGTGTGTCTTAAATCTCGAAGACATAATTTCACGCGGCTGAAAATTTTAGCAACGTTACTAAAAAACAACGGATTTGCGCTAAGTTTGGTGTCTACTCAATCAGCGTGGACGTTAGCCATCTCGCCAGTGGACGTTAGCGGACACATTTTTCACGCCTTGCCTATTAGTTGACGTTCGTGTGCAGTGGCGAAATAACTTGTGGATTTATGGGGGGGGGGGAGCGTTTTCGCGCCCCCTCGGCCGCATGACGCCCTCCCCCTTTCCAAAAACATTTTTGAGATTTAAAACAATCCTTCTAAAACTCATAAAAATGTGATTTTCAGTTAAGAATTGATGATTTCCGTTTACGTTTTTATGTCGTACTAAATCAGGGCGGCATTTTCACCCTCTTTTAAAAATATTTTGGCGCCCTTCGCTACTGTTTGGCTTGCCCCCTCCCACATTGCTGGATTGTCGCTGTTGGTGTGGCTTGATGGCGGGTATAGTGTGTATAGTGTATAGGAAAGTGATAAGATAACCCCAAAAAGGGAAAGTTTCGAATAAAATTGCCCAAGGAAGTCGACTGTTCGAATACTTAATCATAAAGTTGATGATACCTTCTATAGCCTTAAATATAGATATAGTTCGTATAATACATCTATGGTTTACTCCACTTAATAATTAACTTATTTTTATATTTGCAGGTATGTCTGGTTCGGCATCCGGGGCGATGAGACTGAATCCTCCCTGCGGTCTTTACGGTAGGACATTGATAGACAAAAGTTGTACGTGAGTCTCGACATTAAATTAAAATGGTGTGAATTTTATTGCGAAATGTGGAGAAGGCAATACAGTAAAACGAAGGGTGTGTTGAGAGGTTAGGGCATGTTGAAGTGGGTCGTAGGAGTGGTGAAAAGGATTGGAATTTTTGACTATTTATGGAGAATATACACCAAAGAGAGAGTTCGTGTAAACCCCCCGTTGTCCTAGTTCATAAGTGACCCCCCCCCCCCCGCTGAAATTCGCCTTGAATTAAAATGGCTTGGTGGTGTAACTAACTAGCACACCTGACCGGCAATCTGGGTTTGTATCCCGGTCAAGTCAAATGAATTTTTCCCGGCGAATGTCGGCCTCCTCGGTGTATGTCTTTGCACTCTTGCGAGTGACTGTGTACCACATTATTACTGCGATCGCAATTATTGGAAATTTGTTTAAGAAGATATTAAGGCAGACTTAATGGTGAGAAAGCAACTTTTCAGGAAAATGGACATATGACCCCGAAATGGGAAGTTAAGGTTGGAGCTATTCAAAAAAC
This sequence comes from Pyrrhosoma nymphula, assembly GCA_963573305.1. Classification (NCBI taxonomy): domain Eukaryota; kingdom Metazoa; phylum Arthropoda; class Insecta; order Odonata; family Coenagrionidae; genus Pyrrhosoma; species Pyrrhosoma nymphula. The sequence goes on along the minus strand of OY754330.1, from coordinate 99,987,763 downwards.
TTGCCAGTCAGATTTCAGAATACCTAACTCTTTATGATACTTTTTATTTTTTATCGAGTGTAACCGACTTTCTATCTTTTTACACAGTCCTCTGGCGTACATAAGGTAGCCATTATATCCTTTTCCTCTTTACCGTCAAAACTGCTCCAGTAATCAGTTTATGCTAGTGATATGTTGTATTCCGTGTGCTTAGTTTACCCTTTTTTCAACTCACCGCTGTTGGATGTACGTCTCTGCTTATTTTCAAGACTTCCTCGTTTGTTTGTGTTGCGGTTCATGGTGTTTTTAATATTCTCCGATTATTACACAATTATAAAATACCGATCTTTATCTTCTTGGTGGAGTCTAGTCTTTTCTAGTGTTAAACCTTATCTGCCATTTGTATCCAATCCATACTTAACAATTCCAAGCCTTTATCATGAGTGCTAGTTATTTAGAATAGAATAAAATAGAACTCTCTGCTCCAAACCAAATGATTTTCCAATGGGGGTAGACTATAACCGAAGGGCCCTTCTTGAAGCCCAATGGGGCACTGGGACTTTTCTAATATAACCTATTTATTCTTTTGGGACCTATTGTACATCGCCATATTTGGTTGAAATCCGTCACGTGGTTTGAAAGTCTATTACGTTTAAACAAATAGCATTTTATCATGCTTATTTTAACTTGCCCTGTTTGATGTTTGTCTGGATGGAATCTTGTAATCAAAATAAAACCCACTTCACAATGTTCAGTCGAGCTGAAATTTGGTACACGTACTTAATCTCGATGAGAATACATGAATCAGTCACTAAATTTACTAATTACCAAGTTAATATACATACTAAAGTATATTAACTTGGTAATCCACAGGAGAAAAATCATTCGCCTTGACCGGGATTCGAACCAGGATCCCGCAATTTCGTGCCGAGTGCTTTAACCAGTTAAGCTATCAAGGTGTCCTTCTCCCCTGTGGATTATTTGATGGCTTTATAGGAGCATCGTGGTCAGGACTTCTAGACATGTGATGTCATTAGCAGTCCAAGTCGTGCGCTAAGCGCCACAGTCCGCGGGGATAAAGCTATGCATGGAACACTAGGAGGTGTTCGCTCTTGACCAATATTGCGGGTGACTTCGTAAAGGTTACTACCGTGGCTAGTCCCGGTTTCCTCAAAATTTAATATACCTACTAAAATTAATTGCTTTATATTTTATATTTATGTATCCTAATATGACGCAACCTGCATCACATTGTCGACTCGCAGTCGGCGCTGTTGCAATTCATTGCAACAATCATTTTAGGATTTATAGTGAAAATAAATGCTAATAATTTAAATTTAAAAGAACCATTACACAATTAAAAGAAAGACTTAAAACTACAAACGATAACAAGATTCGTTCAAGACTAAAAAGATTTTTTTACTTTTTGGTACACTTTAATATAAGTTTGGTATTTTTAAAAAGTTTTTTTAATTATTATATTAATAGAAGATAATATTTTATCTTCCATGAATACGCAATCGGCGAATGATGAGCTCGAAAATAAATATAGTTCTAAAAAACACAGACTGAAGCCTTTCCGAATCTACTGCTAACATCGAATTGCGAGGTCGTAAAATGGCCTACACATGGGTTACAAGAGAGTCTGAACCTCCCGGGCTAAATCTGGCCCGCTGACTAATGTCCACCTCTTGGTCCCCACCATTCCGTTCCCCTGTCCTTTTCTACCCTTCCCCCCCAGATAACAGATTTCTTATTTAGTCTTCCATTGCCGACGATGGCGGCATGACCGCCTAACCCTGGAAGATAATATTTTATTTTATAACCCTCAGTTAACACCGAGTTAACGGAAAGACTACATCATCTTTTGGTTAACATTACCGAAATATCATAAAACCGGGTCCTAAGTAATTTACTTATGATTTTAACACCTTTTCTGATATATATTCCAAGTAATTGTGCCCCAAGATAATTTTTCTTTTACCAAAATGACCCAGAAACCCCAAAATATTGGACTCTCCTTCTCTACGTCTAGCAGAAGGATCAACCAAATATGATATTTATCTAAAACCATAATAATCTGAAGCTGAGATCTGTACATGTCAAGTCGGCCGTGCCTCTTGGTCCTTTGGATAAAAAAAGCGGAGACGGGTTCCTTGACACGGAGCCTGTCGTCGCTGTTTTGTTTCTCGCTCGAGAGAGAAAAAAAATGGAGGAATTCTTTTATTCCATGTTGTTCGGCCGGCGCTTGAAATTTCGAGAGGGCTGCTCCTTGGACTCATCCTTCCCACACTCCCTCTCCGCTACACGCCCCTCTCGTGCCTTGCCACCTATCCCCTCCTCCGAATTTGCACCCTCCTTATCCCCCCCTTAGTATGCTTTTCTCCCCCTGCATCCACCCCCCCCCATCCCCCAACATTCCCCGTCCATCATCTTCCTTTTCAAAGATGCATTCTCGGAGCGTAATGTGAGAGGAACGGAGGCGGACGAGGCCCGTGTGTTCGTATGCGCCAGAGCATAAGAGGGGAGGGTTCCGCGTAGATCGTTGCGCGGACGGTGGTGGTAAAGGGACTGAGGGGTTGGTAGCAGTGGGAAGAGGAAAATGGGATGAGTGTAGGGAAGGGGGTTGGTCGAGGGGACATTGGAAGGCTTGGTCGGTGATGGTGCTGCCAACCCAAAATATTTTACGCTGAAGAGAGAGGTTGCAGTATCCCAATTGAAGGAGATCAAATTTCATATGTGATTTTGATGCTTTGTCTCATTTTCAAGAAAAACTAAGGTGCCACAGCGTTTTTTTATATAGTCTGAATAAGGGGCAGGGTTGTGACTCTGCCACTTTTTAGCTTTTCAAGATAGCAGAAATAATTTTTTTATATTAAATCAAGCATTTTTTTTGACATATGTGCAACTTGAAAAAACTTTTAAGTTAATATTTTAGTTACTGATAATAAATTTTCCTGGAGTTTATATCTGTTAAAGTATAATGATTTGAATGATTTAGCGTGAATTATTTCGCAGATTGGCAACGTCATCTTTTTGTGATCGTATTTGTGCATCTGGGATGGAATGGGGAGGGGATGGAGGAAGGAAGATCCATAGTGTTAGTGAGGTCAGTGGGAATTCCAAGTACGCAATCATCCGCAATTCAGCATGATATCTTGTTTGATCGATAACTTCGGCCGTTATGCCATGAAAACCACCAATCACCCTTTCTGATCCTCTCTGGCATACTCTACATAGCCGACATATTTCCAGATTCTTTTCCTATCAGTTCTCTTTCTTTCCAATTGCATATTTTGTACTTAAGTGAGAGGATGCGCCTCTACAATCCTTGAGGATGAGTCAAATAACTCTATTTTCTCTTACTCATGTGATTTGGAGCTGGAAAAATTTACTCATTTTCTGAAGTTCAAAGGATCAATCAGTAATGCTTATAAGATACCGGCTGCTAATGATTGGAAACTTGAATAAAATTAAGAGGAAGTTTTAAGCAATCGTTTGACAGGCTGCAGGAAATTGGGAAGAGGCCGAGATGGTAGATGGAGGATATAACTGGAGGTAATGTAATGTTGAAGGTCGTAGAATGAAGAAGGTCGAAGAATACAATGGAAGGCTTCAAGAAGGAGGAAAAACACTCTACAACACCAGCTGCTTCTTTTACCTACATTTTCATAATTCTGAAGAGGTGAATGCAGCGAATAATTACATTCGGAATTATAATTTCCAAGATACGAATAGGAAACTACCTTAAATAATCTTGGAATAAAAAAACTGCGAGAAAAACGAAGTTAAGGGTTAGTAAATAACAGACGGACCGTGCGGGACTTGGTTTAATCCTTCCAGTAAATTCAGTACTAACATATTTAAAATATGAAAAAAAACAATATTATCGACAAAAATCAACATTTACTCATTTATTGCTTGCTCTAGCAGGAGGTGGAGTGCAGCCTTTGGGGTGATAATAGTAATAAAAATAGTTTGACATGGAACATAACTAGGGCGTATTCAGGAAATACCGCGGCACATTAGCTTCGCAATTGCATCTTCCTGCGCCACACAAAAATGACGCCTTTAAAAAAGGCTGACCAACGTACGTAGTCTCCCCTTGTACCTTCAAGGCTGAATATTTCATAGCGATTTGTCATTTTAGTTGGGAAACTTATGCTCTGCATTTTTACGTCTCAACGTGTAAACTAACGACGTGACATAAGTATACTGTTAATTAGTACTTAATAATACTAGTAAACTCGCGCGAAAATTTCACATATTCAACCTTCCTACCTTCTCAAAATCATTTATCCTTTATAAAAAGAGATAATTTATAAATTTCACGATTAAAAGCAACATACATGTCTCCTGTTGGCAATAAATCTTTCTTCTTCGTTGTTAATTCACAAAGTCCCCGTGGGGGTGTTCTTGTTTCGTTACGCTTTAGTCTAAAATATTTTTCTGTTAACTTGTATTATAAACAAACCATGTGTTTTAATTTAAACTGAACATATTACGTCAGAAGCCGTGATTAGCAGGATTCCAAAATATAACACTTTGTCATCGTCCATTTCACTGAAAATAGCTATATTATGTAAACTAATCAACTTAAGTTTTTTAATTAAAATGCAATCTTCACATATGTTTACATAGACTCTTGCATGAATTCGCCGTTGCGCTTACGACTGTCAATTTTCCCGGGAGGTGCGCCGTAGTATCGATTGTGCCCGTAGGGTGAAAGTTCCCGTCTCACGTAATCACGTTATCGGTTCCAGTCACACGTTAACATTGATTGTGTCAGAGCCTTTACACATTTTATGTTGCGAATTATATCTTTGCTCTGAACCTTGTGAGGCAAGTGAAGCTAAACTTTCCATTTTTATGGCGGAAGCTGTCTTTGGATGTTGGTATTCGGGATTCAGTAACTAAGAATAAAAAAGTTTGAGCTAGATTATCCAGTTTATTGGCATGCTTCGCAGAAAACTGTTGTTGTTAATCGTACGTCAACATGTAGGTGTCCAATTTTCACAATTACTCCAGAAGTTGTCTATTTGACCAAATGGGCGTGTGAACGTAACTTCGCGTGGAAGGATATAACGAGTCGTCCTGGGCTATGTTGTAGCATTAGACCTCATTGCCCTCAAAGAGGCATTGCCTAGCTGGCGCCCTTAACTTAATTAGCCCGGTTCCGCTTAAAGGGGTGAGCACTTTCTCATGCGTGGGTCGACGCATTCCCTGGTCCATGCTCGACTGCGCATCGCATCATTTGGCGACCCTGATGGGTGGTGGAAAGGGCAAAGGCTGTGGCGTTGGAGATTGAATCAAGGGGATCAGGGGACAGGGATATATATATTAAGGAATGGGTGGTTTCAGATGGGGCGATACGGGCGAAGGATTGGTGGTCAGGTGGGTGAAGAGGCAGGGCAGAGCGTGGGTGGTCTCTCGGGAATCCTGGTTTTGTGGAAGTTTGCGTGCGTATGGACGTTTGTCGCTCGCATCTGTGTTCCCTTCTCCCCTTTCCTTCTTCTCTTGTTTGTCTCCAAGTCCATTTCGAGCGTCGTCGATGACGGGGTTGAGTCATGCAACGACTTATCGACTGCGATTTTTAATGCGCTCTCGAGGCACATTAGACTCTGATTTTGACCTGAAGTAAAGTCCGCTTCACACGCTACTTGACCCAGTAAACGTTTGAGGGCACTCGCTAATATGGTAGCTATCCAGTATCGTGTGACACTCTACAAGTATGCTGGATAACAAGTGTAATCGCTATCGTACTCGCTGAGCTACTTGATTTCATAGTTGATTCAGTACTAGTTTGCTACTCGCTCCCAGTAGGACCTAGTTGCCGTCGAACAATCACATTAGTGTTGATAATCGCCGAGCGATCTATAGGTACTTCCGAATTCAGCGGACACCTATTCAAATCTATACCTCCTTACTGATAATTTTAATTTTGTGGCCGTGAAATCGACAAAAGTTGAAAATTTCCCGGCATTTGTTTTAGTCATCTGCTTTCATAGATGGGTTAATTAAAAAAGATATGCGCCATTTTTGTGCGAATAAAAATACCGCCTCCTCACCAGAATAAGTTTAATTATCGAGGGAAACCTTCTAAGACGCCTCCAATCATGCTGTATTCCGTCCTCAATATGAAGGAGCGGCTAGTCCACTAGGTCTTGTGCTGGAACAAGTGCCGTGTGAAACGGGCTAAAAACTAGGCGTGCCCATTGTAATGTGTGATTTTTTCAGTACAATATCGCGACATCTTGAACGCTGTTGTGGACGAAAATGGCCTTAGGCAAGTAAAATGTCAGTAACCTGATAGTAAATGCGTGGGCAAAGAAATTAGGTATTTATTTTGTTTATATAAATAATCAAATCAAGATCGTGTGGGAACGTAAGGGAAATATATGAAAAGGGTTTGAATTGGGGCATAACGGTTTATGGTTCCGAAACCTTAAGATAGGATTCCGAAACGATGGGTTTGAAAGATAATGATAGTATTGATTTGAAGGGCTGATTGTGAAAATGGATAGAGAAAATGCTTCATACTCAGAGGAAGATAGAAGAAGAAGTGCTGGATACATTAATAGCAAAACGGGTTAAATAGTATGAGGAAATTGGAATGTGTGAGTGAAAATGTGCGTCAAACTATTAAATGCCCGCTCAAACCAACCTCCATTTGGTAGTATAATTTGCATGGTTTCACATTTAATGTCAATATGAATTTTCGAAAATAAGTCCTCGCCATTCCTTTTTCCAGCCGGTAACTGAAAGCTCTATAGTCGTTCAATGTTCGTTATATTTTAGTTACGACGCATCGCTCCCGACGCTCAGGGATACGTCGCGACGCATCCCTGAGCGTCGAGGCGTCCTGGCGTTGGAGGTTGAAGGCTAGTGGGGAAAGGAGTCTTCTGAGTGTGCTGAATGTGGGTCTGTGGGCGAGGAGTGACCCATGGATTCAGGGTGAGAGGAGTCGAAGTAGGGTAAAAAGGGCCGAATCATGGCAGGGTACGTGGCATTGGTTGTTTCTTTTCCTCGGCGCGGGATAAGAGAGGAGAAACCGGTAGGGGATTGGAGGCTCGGGGCTGGATCATTCGTGTGTCTTTTGGGAGCAATAAAAGCCCCAGAAAGACTTCGGCCAGGCGGTGAGATGAAGGAAAAGTCACGCTTTCAGAGCAGTGGGGTTTTGTGAAATAATGCTAAATAATAATTTAGTCTGTCACCCGTTCTGTTGTCAATATTTGGTTTAAATTTAAAAGGATCCTATCCCTAGATAGACTTTATTGTGTACGAAATGAATGGGGCAAAATTTAATATAATTTTGGGAGAATGAATATCTTACCAAACATCATGTATTCAAAAGGAAAGAGTTGCATGAATGGTGGTAGTGAACAAAGATAGCGATGGATATGGTTAAAGATTCCATTATCAGAGTAGAGTAGAAACATTTTATTTCAGAAAATAGTCTTTTTGGCTTCAACGAAAGATATATTTTTGGGGGCATAGCAGTGAGAAAACTTTAGAAAGATAGGCAGCTTTATAAGTCAGCAAGTATTATTTAAACTTTAGTTTACTGTGCTTTTTGTGAGATGGAACGACTTAAATAATCGGTGCATGATAAAAAGGAAACTGAAAATATTTGTTGAAGTCTATCTGAGAAACTTATTAATCCAGTTATCTTTTCGCGCATGGTGGAGATAAACCGACAAACGCAACTTTTTTAGCAGGAAGCATCATTATGTAATTGATTTGGGGATCGAGACGAATATTTAAAGCTACTTGGACTGCGAGCAACACTTCACATCCGTTTGTTTCGTATTTAGTTTATGCGAACTCTTCGGGCGAACGAAAAAAGGTCTTTAGGTGCCATTTCGGTGTCAAACTTGTTTTTATTTTGGGCTTAATAAAGAAAAGACACAGCCTGTGTTAAGGGTAATATCCTCCGCCGTCAATGATAAAATTCTATATTATCTGAAAAGAAACTTGATTTGGGAAATTTGATTCGTCAGAAAATAAAGTGGTGAGAAACTCAATAAAGAGTGTTAATAATGAGGGGGGCAAAGGTACGTGCACACTTCAAAGGTTTTTCAAGGGGGCGGGAAAGATAGAGAGAGAAGGAGCAAGAGTGGAATTAATTTGGATGAAACCGGATGATGGCGCCGACGACTGCGAAGAAGCCTTCAGTGGGTGGTGGGTGTGGTAGTCTTGAGGGTTGAAAGGAAAGCAAACGAGGGTACATCCTTCTTTTATTTTTAATTTGGAAGAGTGAGATGAGATGAATAACACCTTCCTTTTAAGGAGCCCACGATTCAGCTTCAAATGAGATGTCAGATAGGAGATGGCAGTGTCTGCCGTGGAAATATACGGGAGCTGTGCGTGTTCTCATGCTTGTATCTAGGTATGTGTGTCTATTTGTGTAAGCATGCGTATGCGATGAGTGATGTATTTCCATGGGTTGCAAAGGGATCTTTCCATTCCAGGCATTGAAGTTCGCGCTTATCGGTACCTACACATCTGTGCACACTAACGATGATGTATAGACCGATAAGCATAGACGAAACGTTAAGTAAAGTGCTATTAGGTGTGCTAGTGCTATTCTATAGTTACACTAGAGTTGCGGCCGAGTTCACAATTTTATAGAGGATATGAATTCCGGCGAGATGTGGTGGAAGTTTTCCATTATGGATAAATGAAAAGACGTAGTGAACTCCACAGTGGATTTTATTGAGACGACCTAGGTTTCGACACGTTGTGTCATCTTGAGGTTGAAGATGACCTGAAGATGACACAACGTGTCGAAACCTAGGTCGTCTCAATAAAATCCACTGTGTAGTTCACTAAGTTTTTTCATTTATCCATCACAATTTTATGTTTGACATACCTGCTAATTTGGGTATATTTTTCTCGTGTGTATCGGTGGACAAAAAAATAGTAAAAAACTTACTGGAGTAAATTATGATAAGATGAATTCAATCCTTTCAGGCGTAACCTTGTGGAAGTCCATTATGAATAATGGCAATAACAACTATGTTTCAATCCACTGAGTTTTTACTGGTACTACTAGTTTCAACGCTACGGCGATGATGACGCTACCTACGCTACGTTTTCCGCTACGTTTTCTGACAGCTACCTGATGATGACGTCGTAACATTGGAACCAGTACTACCATAATTATTTTCATTATTTATGATAAGATATTTGGCCACGTTAAGCTTTGTTTACAACTCCCTTGTAGTCATTTTCGGGTCTTGTTATTAAATTTAAAGTGCATCTCAATTTCCGGACTCATTATGGAATACCCTAAAATAGAGCAAGTGTGTAAGCTTGGCTTTAGAGCGCACTTCTTAAAGTTGCCAAAAGAGATATGGAAGTCTCCACTCTCCTTTGAGAGACCATAGACTTGTTGGCATGTGCTCACGAAGCGAGAGGAATGTTGGCGGCGGTGTCGGCGATCGTAAGAGGAGTTCAAATGATGCACCTTTGGGAGTGGAGCTAGGTCAGCAACCGCTCGTATCACTTTTACTCACCGTCTTCTCAAAGCAGTCAAAATTGGAGTAGTATTACTCGCTCAATTAAATGACTCAGTGACGATCATTAGTGACTGCTGCTATTTACAGCCTGTCCCCTTAAAGAGTGGATGGGTATTTTTTTGGCCAGAAAACCTTATGTATACTGGATGGGGTTGGCCAAACGGTAGTGTATTCGACTCCCACTCCGAGGGTCGCGTGTTCGAGACTAAGTGGCTCAAACATTTTCCTGGGTTTGGAAAAATGTAGTAATGGAAAAAATTATCAAAATTTTCTAAATGTGCTATGTGGAAGGCAACGGGATACCACGGCATTAGTCTTCCTGGAATGTGAAGCCTTGCATTCAACAATGCATGACGTGATGATATTTCTCCCGGTAAAATATTCCGGAGATAAAATTATCCCACTATTTACATCTCTGGGTGGGTAATACTGGGAGGGGAACATCTGTCAGCATGGCTAAATGTACACTTAACATTTTAGGCTTCCATAAGCCGGTTGGAAAATTGTGTAAATTGTATTTAATGAGAATATATCGGTGGGATGTTAATGACCTGACTTTATTGTCACATGAAATATCTGCGAATAGAAATGACGCATCCAAAAGAATGTATTTCAATTATGGAGTTATTCATAATATCGAATTCATTCATTTCAGTGATTGGGTTTGTTGTGATACTCATTGCTTAAACAGTTAAACTGTTGCTTAAACCACGGTTTGCGTTTTGGACAACGATAGCGACTACGCGAAAGAAGGAACTGCGATCCCGCCCCGGGAGGATAGTTTATGTACGTTAAATTGCGCCGGAGGGAAAATTACTTCATTATATACTCGCATCCGCGATTATTGTTGCATTTATTTTCAGCATAGATGTATAACATGGAGAGGGTAACGTTTTGGTTTATTTTGTGGTAAAAAGCTAACCTTTTGAAGCCTTATTTTTCTTAAAGGTGACTGGAGCGGTAATACTATTGTCATGTTCGCACATTTTCATTACTTTTCAAGTAAGTCGAAAAACAATCTTGAACCACATTTCACTGAAATACATCTATTAATACGGTGAAAATCATCATACATGCAGCAATGTAAATTATGCAAGAATTATATTTTAAACTTTCGCCGTAATTAATGCATTGTTATGACTTAGATTTTCGACGCGGAATTCAAAATTTAAGCGAATATTAAAAATACCTCTTTATACTCGGCATAATACCTTATATTTGTTAGCAACCGTTATAATAATATGAAACGTATTATTTCGCGTTTAGGAGAAAATCTGTCCGTATCTAATCGAATTATTCCGAAATATAGGTAATTCTTTAGAGCTACGTGTTAAAATAGCATTTAATTTCCAAGAAACCATATCGATAACAAGCAATGTTTTACATTTTTATCGATTGATATTACTAAAAAAGACATTTATGCCAAGTTTCTCGCAAATCAGTACATAAACAAAAATCGCACCAACCACCTTTAGCGTATTTATCAGCTATTTAAAAAATCCAACATCCGGCCGTGACAATGGGAGCTTCAAATTCAAGATGTTGAAGTTAGTTTCGATTGGAACACAATAGTGCAATCCACGAAAGACGATGAATGTAACGATAGGCTCAAGCTAAACATTCGGTAACCTGACCGTAGGAGGCATTATTTAGGTTTACAATAGCGCTCTCTGTATTGTCATCCAATTTATTCAAAGTAAGTATTTTAAAATGTAAGTCTTAAATGACTACAGAGTGATAAAAAACTTTATGTATCCATGTTTGACGCCTTTAGAACAAATAACACAAATACAGCAGTCGCGAATGCGATTATCGGGGTTATTTTTTTGTTTGAAGCACATTTACTCTGCTTCCGGCATGTTTTGAAGTACGATGCCTAGTGCGTAGGTCTTGAAACGAATGGAAAGCAAGTGTCCTTTGTGTTGCGATGTGAGCAGCGCCCCAGAGCGAATGGAAATCTCTCTATTGAGATTGGAAATTCCAAATTTTAGGATTTTGTATGGACTAAAAGTCTCCTGGACCGATAGAGGAACCACAAACCTATGGCTTGGAAAGCCGATTCGTAGACCACAGCGCTCTAAACAGGATTCCTTGGCAAGCAAAAGACCTCACTGTTCAACGAATTGAACTATCATAGGCTTATCCATGTGGAATGTATCCGTCAAGGTAGTAATGAAAGGAGAACCTTGAAAAATTCCCTTTTAGAAAGTATAATTTATCTCCACCTAAATTTCGACTGATGATGGAATAACATGTCGAAAACTAGGCCGAAAGAAATTAAAATTTCCATCACTACCTTATTTTTCGTTTTCTTCCTATTATAACATCAGCGATAACTAGGTACATTTTGGCAGACTCACAGTGACAGTGGCGATGTATTGAAAATTCCCCACCTGCTTTGCTGGGTCATCCTCGTCCTCCGTGGAAGTGGCGACGTGCGGCACGCACCCCGATTCTCCTCAAAGTCCCCGTGACAGAGAACGTGAACTTGGTCGTGGAAAGTTTCTATCGCTCCCTTCCCAGTCAGTCGGGGGTCAGATTGGAGGCGGTGGAAGAGTTGGTAGCGGGGTGAAACTCTGGGAAGTGGAGGACGTTCGATAGGACGCGTTGAGGGGAGGCCAAAGGCACGCGGGAGGAGAGGTCCTGGAGTGGGATCAAATTGAAGGGGGAGCATTGAAGGGAGGATCGTATCAGAATAGAGGCTAAGGGGAAGAAAGGAGGTGGCGGAAAAAAAGGACTGAAATAAGTCGGAGGAAGGGATTTCGGTAGGGATTTCGCACACTGAATCCCCATGCATGGAAGATATAAGGGATAAAGGTATATGGACATATATTCGCCATAAACATGTTTCATATATTTGCTCATGATGTGTTGCACTGCCAACATATGTTGCATACATGAGGGAATATGTGGGTTTAATATGTATGTTTCATTAATATGCTTTCCATATATGTGTTATATATTACATTTAAATGTATTTTTCATCCATATTTTTTATAGATGAAAATTTCCATACGTACGTAGTTTTTTTATGGAAACGTATAGATTTCTATAGATATGTATAGATTTTCTTATATAGGGTTGCAAAGTTGTTTTTTAGATGTCGTTGACCACCGTTAATGTCGCAGATGAAATATAGATTATTGCCGCGCCAACTGGCAGGCTCCAAAGGGTAGTTTAACTCCGGGTTATTAGATGAACAAGAGTAATAGTATCACGAGTTGCAATTTCTGCCATCATATAATTCGTAATGAACGATTAATGACTATGATAAATTGCCTCTGGAAGTGATACAGCCACGTAGAACGAACCACACGCATTTGGTATCGAATGTTGGAAATGCACGGGATGGAAGATGTCTGATCTCATTTCCGTACTTGTTGGTTTTCTAAATCATAGTTACATTTGAGTATTGGAGCCCTGTAAATATACATAGATTTGGTCTATTAAAACTTGAAGATTTATATACTTGTATACCGTTTCCTCGATTTACATATTGGTTTTCGAATACTAAAGGCAACATAATGTTGCCATGTATGGCCATATGTATATTCCTTGTTGTTTCCGTATGTTAATCCATGTATGTTGGTATCGCTCTACACACGTCCCATATATGATGCTTTAGTGTGGGATTTGACACGTCGAATACATCTACACACTACCCTGCGAGTCGCCGCATGGGTAGTGGGTGTTGGGACATCAGCCATGAGAGGGTACGGAATAGGGAGAAGGTGAGAGAGGACGGAGATGAATGTTGTGTTAACGACGTATACGTGTCTTAGGATAGTGTCACGCTGTTTTTGTGATAATTACTAATGGTGCGAGGAAAGAAGGAATTTTTGTAGCTGTCAGTTCCGCAGATTATCTCTCTTAGTTTGTCGCTCCTATCAAATCTAGAGATAACGCGCGGGGTTAAAATAATATCATTAATCAATATATCGACCTTATTTTTTATGTTAATTTATTTATCGGAGGCAGGTCAATTAATTCATAGTAACCATTGTCATGTAAATATAATGTACAACCAAATGACTTCAATGTGTTTAAAAAATTATTCTGAGGTAAATATGGGTAGAATTTTGTATATTTATATTCAAAAGTGATTGTTAACCTTATAATATCCCCTTTGTAGACCTGAATAGGGAATAATTATATTCCGAGACGTCGGCAAAGAATACTGTTTGTTGAATTTGACCTGCCCTCGATCAATAAATTCCCATAAAATAGTGTCCTCCGTGTCGTATTGAAAATTTTAAACTCGCCTGATCGGAGTTGTCTAGTAATCTAAGCCTCCGCCTTTCTAACGGTTTCCCTCCTATTTCTTTCATCAGCTGCGTAACACTATCTGTTTTCCAGTAGCAGTTTTTAACTAATTGTAAGCGTGCAGATTTCCTACGTATTTTATTTACTTCTTGGATTAAATCTCTCTGCGCAGGGTTCCAAATGCTCGCGGCTTATTCGAGATGCGCCTTAACCAGAGCGAAGTAGCATCTCTCTTTCACCTTTTCATCGGAGAACTGCCCTATTATTCTCTTGATAAATCCTAGGTTCTTTAATGCAGCGCCGCAAATGTTTCGTTTGAGTCTTAATAGTTTCAAGACCCGTGTAGTTAAATCTCCGCGCTCTTTTGACATTGAAAACTTTTGAATCCTAACTATTAATAACCTCCAGGTAATTTGGATCGTAGGCTTGGATCTGACTTTGAAGATTGAGACTATCCAGCCGTGATGAAGGTGCCCGAAGGAAAGAGGTGGGGGAAACGGTATAAATTTCCTCCTTAGTTGTATTTCAGATTATTATTCCTGAAGATGTTGCCTGCAATTGTGGCAAAAACTCGAGGCCAACAAGCAACGACGCAGCAAAACCCTAAAGCCATGATAGAAAACCATAAGGCGAATATATTTGGTGTGCAAGTAATATTTGAAATAAATGCTTCGATTAGATTTCAAATATTACTTGTATACCAAATATATTCGTACCCTTCACGCAACTTTCTCCGTGGCTCTATCTTCTTCCGGGACTCCCATTCGCGTGGTTACGTTTGCGAACAACGTTTCTCCTCGTATCATGGAGGCGTCTTCAGTTTAATAAGGTCTTCGTAAAGGTCATCTTCGACCTGAGGACGCCTTCAATATAGGAAGAGAACTGTCTGTAAAAATCAAGCACTCGACGGGAGCACCGGAAGATGATGAAACCTTTACGAACGTGTAGCGTAAGCCTTCGACGTAACACAAGTTTTCCTTTCGGGGTAGACACAGTGAAAACAGTTTTATTATTGGTGGTGGTATTTATTGGCCAAGGAAACTGGTTCTGGTCTTAATAATATTTTCGGTACTGCCCTATTCTTATACATACTTTAGATTACATACTACCTTATCCTCGTGTACCTCTTTTGCTTTAGGTTCATTCATACATTTTAAATTTATTGTACTCCTAACATTCCTCGTCTTCAAAGTCTCTTCTTTCACATTCATCCATGAGTTTCTCGGGCTGAGAGCGAGCAATTGAGCATTACTAAGAATTGGTATCTCTTGTAGCATACTGACAAAAAGTATCAAATCTGGCCAATAGAGCGCCGTAGCCTTAAGCAGGGAAGGCTTCATGTAATGAATATACATATATATACACCCCAATATGTATTCATGCTTCATGTGATGCACATAAAGGCCGGTACCCTTACGAATTTTACTTAAAATTACTGAGAAAAATCAAAGTCAGATTGTGCATTTTAATCATGCATGTACTTCACTTACAAAGTTTTTGTTAATACTTGATAAATATAGGAGTACTAATAGATATTATTCTTTAACTTGTGGTGAATTAGGTGTGAATTCTCTGCAGGCTTGGTAGAGGGAGTGGAAGAATGGGTGTCTTCGTCGGTATTAGAGGAGGCTACGAACAGGGAGAGCTAAAAATAGATTTAGTTTTTGAAAATAGATTGCTTTATGAAGGAAAATGTTAGAAAAAACTCCTATTGGTTGAAATTTAAATTATCAGGGCTGTCTAGGGACTATAGAGTATACTATGATGGCTAAAATATGTATAGAATATCTATGATGATTACGAAGATTTGTGAAATTCACGGTGAATAAATATTTTGCATGGTACCTACGTCGTCAGAAACCTTGCTCCATCAAGTCTTGATTTACTTGGTAGAATAACTATGATGATCAAAATATTTTTGAAAGTCACGGTGAATACATATTTGGCACGGTGCCTATGTCGTCAGAAAACCTTGCTCCCTCAGGTCTCCATTTATTTGGTAGAATAGCTATAATGTTTACAAAAATTTGTGAATATCACGGTGGAAAATTTTATGCACCTTACCTCGCCAGAAAACCTCACTCCTTAAGGCTTCCATGAAAATCACAGTGGAAGAGTACGCTTGTATATCATAACTGGTTAGAGCACTCAGTGCAGTATCGAGGGGCCTGGGTTCGAATCCCAGTCCAGGCGAATGATATTTTTACTGTGAATTTCACGCATTTGCGTGTACAGTAGCGGGTTACGCCGATAAAGTTACTGCGCGGCCTGTACCGCAGTTCTTTGAACCTAATACAGTAATCATCATCATTTTGGTATAAGGTTTTGAATGATTTGAGCACTTCCGAGAACCTTTTAGGAATCGAAATTGTATTCGTGAAAATATAAAATTCGTCCCTCCTCTAGAGTTTTGGGGAAAAGTGTCTGCGAGTGTGTGTTGAGGATCGTGAGGAGGAGGAAGGCTTGTGTCGGAGTGCTAGGGAGTTGGAGTCTTGGAGGAGAAAGAATGACAGCGGAGGAGGGTGAATGTGTAGGGTGAGGGGGGAAGGTGATCAGGGTCGGTTTGGTGGGGGAGGAGGGGGCGGATTGAAGCCCCACCAATTCACTCGCTGCGGGGAGTGCTGACGGGAGACGAGGGCAGGTTGTGGATGCGCAGGTTCTTAATGGTTTTTATTTTTTCCCTCTTTTTCTTATTTTATTCCCTCTCGTACCTCACGCCCTCCAACTCGATTCCGAAATAGAATTGGCGGAGAGAGGGAGAGAGAAAAAAAGGCGTCGCGTCAGCTGACTGGGACGCCGTATTCGTGGGGTGGAGATCTTACGCGCGTCACTGTGTCGTCTTCGAAGGTGGAGGGCGAGAGAATGATGCTCGCGCAGTCGTCGCGTCAGGTGGTGGCTTAGGCGATCCATTGGGGAGAAGTACACTTTGGAAACATTCAAGAAATGTATCCCTCATATTTAATTGGCTAGCATGTTAGAAAAATTTCTTACAAACTCAAATACGTAATTCATACAAGTTATAGTTTGAGACTTTATTTTGTGGAACTGACTCACATG
This sequence comes from Pyrrhosoma nymphula, assembly GCA_963573305.1. Lineage (NCBI taxonomy): Eukaryota > Metazoa > Arthropoda > Insecta > Odonata > Coenagrionidae > Pyrrhosoma > Pyrrhosoma nymphula. Next base: position 99,970,943 of record OY754330.1, on the reverse strand, counting down.
AAGTGATTACTCACTCCGTAATCTCAACACTTTTTTTATCTTGCCCACCATGGTTTCGACATCTATAAATTATTTATCAAGGATACTTGATAATGGCATTATATATGGCGATACGATGTGAACGTGTTGAATATACAAAGTGAGAAATCATTTCACGTAACCCATGTGTGTATGCGTCAACCGCAGGCGCAGGAATCATTCAGGTGGGTTCACACTGGGAAGTTTATTGCGCAAGTTACTTGCAGCTAGCAACTTTAGACGTAAATTGCTTGTGTATACGGCTCTACAAGTCTGCTTGCAGAATTTTAAAAAAGTTTCAGCAAGTCGCTTGTGGAAGCATATTGTTGCCTGTGTAAACGGATACCAAAATGGCTCTGCACTGACTTGTTAAAAAAGTTTTCCCGCAAAATAAAGTAGAATGCCCCACAAACTCTTGCAGAAGAAACTTGCGGCAGTAACTTGCCAGTATAAACCCGTAGACGCTCAATGTGCCGACAAAACTTCATATTCACACTTACCCATATCAAAGATATATTTTCTGTTAATCTGTTTTGTTATTAATTAATGGTAGTACTTAGATTGATCAGATTTCTAAATGCTTCCCTGCAATGTAAAACTCCTTGGAGATTTCAGTGCGATGCCCACTTTGCCAATTTTTGACATTTTTCAAAATAACGTATTTCAGAAAGCATTTTAGTTATTTCAAGTTCCGTGTGGTTTAGGTAACCTTAAGCCATGAAAAATTAATATTAATTTCATAAATTTTTGGATAAAATTTGCTTATAGTTTGGCCTATACGTTGAAAAAATATGGTATGATACATCGTTGGCAGTTAGCACTTATTAAATAGAGGAGGATGTAGAAATAAAAATGGAAATATTTGATCTGAGGGTAACGAAACTAGAAAAATAAAGGCGTACCTTATTTGAAAATGAAATATGGTTTTGAGTGCATCCTCGGCTGATGCAATTATTTTATTCATTTTTCAAGTAGGTTCATCTGTCAAGAGGTAACCATTTTTACTTGCATCTAAATATTAGATCACAGCTAAAGAAAGTGACTGCGTAATATTCGGCGTTCCATTATACATGAACCATTGACCAGTCGTTCTCTTGCTTCGATCAACGGTCGTAAACGCGAAGTTTGTGTTGGGGAGCCCTCGTGAATGTTTACTCTCGACGCTCTCGACTCTTCCCTCCCCGCTGACCTTCGTAGTTCCGTCCCTTCGTTCTCCCCGTTGAAGCGGCCGCTCGATCCACCGCCACGTAGATGCACACACCGCGGGGATCAAACACCCTGTCAACGCTATCGAGCACTCTGCGTGCTTGTGTCGCAAGCGCCTCACCCATCGAATCCGCTTCGATCGCTCTCATAATTTTGCAACAACCTCCTTCCTTCCCCTCCACCTCCTCATTCTACCCCTCCCCGCGGTGCCATGTGTCACCATTCACATTATTTAACTTCCGATGAATCTAAAATAGTCAGGTGTCTTCATTTTTAGGGAGACATTGAGACTATATGTGCCTACATTGGCTGAGACTATTGAGACTGTGAAACTATATACATGGTAAATTCTAGTAAATATAATATACCTAAATTAAATAATAAACACAGGGTGCTACATGATTTCCATTTTTGGGTTATAGTAAAATAAATATCACAATAGATCAATAAAATTTGATAAACGAGTGTACTAATATTTAACATAAATATAAGCATTATGTAATCCTCTTTCCAAGCGATTGGTCATTCTTACAAATGGATGGAAATAAACAATAAAACGTATTTAATGGAATATTGCTGTACTCGTGAGAAAAATTTGGATTTTAGAATAAATCCTTGTAGAAAACCCCAGCATACGAAGGGGGGTGCGAAAAACCTACGACATCTACTGACACAGAGGCCTAAAGTTGCATGCTGAGTTAAAATATAAAATTTACTACACGCAGTTATGTAATGAAACACAAATCTATAATTCAATACACATTGTGAAATTTGTCCTGTATATGAAATTTGAAATACGTAAACTTCTCCCAAAAAAGATATTTTACCACAGTGTGAAATTCACATTGAAAAAATCGTTCACCTGCCTGGCATTCGAACCCAAACCCCTAGATATCGCGCCGAGTGTTCTAACCAGTGAAGCTACCGAAACGTCCTTGTTCACTGTCAATCCCATACAGACTATTTACTATTTTAATTACTAATCTCATGGAGACTATTAATATTTTATTTACTATTAGAACAATTCAAAGAACTGCGAAACTGGCCGCGCAGTAACTTTAGCGGAGTCACCCGCTGATGGTCACTCACTCGTGTAAAATTCACTGTGAAATAATCCTTATTACATTGAAATTCATTCATCTGGAATGGAACAACATGGAACATTCAATAAAAAAGTATCTATGAGATTCACAGTGAAAGAGAACGTCTGGGTAACTGATTAGAGCAGTTGGTGCGATTCCGAGTGGTCTTGTTTCGAATCCCAGTCCAGGTGAATGATTCTTTCTCTGTGAATTTCACAGAAGTTTGTGACCATCAGCGGGTGACTCCGTTAGAGTTACTACGCGGGCAGTTCCGCACTTCTTTGAATTTGTCTATTTCACCAGCCCGCAAGGTGTTTTTGCTCAAAGAGTGTGTCTAAGAGAGAGACTATACGAAATAAAAGGTGTGTGTGTGTATAAGGGGGGTGAAGATCAGGGACGAGAAGGAAATGCAACTGTGCTGTGAGACGGAGAGGCGAGGCCGTCACACGACCTTTTCGGCTTCTACGGTGCCGCACGACACGGCAACCTCTCCTTTGTGAGGAAGCGTTGGGAGGGAGGTGACTTCTCACCCCCCCCCCCAACACCCATTCCTTCTCCCTCTCTCTCTCCTCCCTCCTCTTTCGCCCGTAAAACCTCCCTATCCCCACCCCTCCCCCACTATTATCCTCCATAACTTCCACAAAGCCTCCCCCCCCTGCTCCCGCCCATATTACCTCTTGACAGATCCTCTCCCTCCCCAACTCTCCGCCTCCTTAGACTCTGTGTTATCATTACCTTACCTCCCTTCTCCC